>CM061748.1:40407127-41607127 GCA_030979885.1 Lolium multiflorum | reverse complement strand
ACTACAGCAGAATTCTTTGAAATTAAACCTGCTTTACTAAATCTTGTCATGAGAGATCAATTTTCTGGTGTTAGTTCTGATGATGCTGCTGCCCATCTCAATAATTTTGTTGAACTTTGTGAAATGCAAAAGTATAAGGATGTAGATGGTGATATTATTAAATTGAAAGTGTTTCCTTTCTCATTAAGAGGAAGAGCTAAAGATTGGTTGCTATCTTTGCCTAAGAATAGTATTGATTCATGGACTAAATGCAAGGATGCTTTTATTGGTAGATATTATCCTCCCGCTAAAATTATATCTTTGAGAAGTAGCATAATGAATTTTAAGCAATTAGATACTGAACATGTTGCTCAAGCATGGGAGAGAATGAAAACTTTGGTAAAGAATTGCCCAACCCATGGACGACTACTTGGATGATCATCCAAACCTTCTATGCAGGACTAAATTTTTCTTCGCGGAATTTATTGGATTCAGCTGCTGGAGGTAACTTTATGTCCATCACATTGGGGCGGCTACAAAACTTCTTGATGATATGATGATAAATTACTCTGAATGGCACACGGAAAGAGCTCCACAAGGTAAGAAGGTAAATTCTGTTGAAGAAACCTCTTCCTTGAGTGATAAGATTGATGTGATTATGTCTATGCTTGTGAATGGTAGATCTAATATTGATCCAAATAATGTTCCTTTAGCTTCATTGGTTGCTCAAGAAGAAAATGTTGATGTAAATTTCATTAAAAACAATAATTTCAACAACAATGCTTATAGGAACAACTCTGGTAATAACTATAGGCCATATCCTTCTGCTAATGGTAATGGTTATGGTAATTCTTATGGGAATTCTTACAACAATAATAGGAGTGTACCCTCTGGTCTTGAAGCCATGCTTAAAGAATTTATTAGTACACAAACTACTTTTAACAAATCTGTTGAGGAAAAGCTTGATAAAATTGATACTATTGCTTCTAGAGTTGATAGACTTGCCTCCGATGTTAATCTTTTAAAATTGAAAGTTATGCCTAATAATGATATTGATAATAAGATTACTACTACAGCAAATGCCATCCAAGTTAGAATTAATGAGAATATAAGATTAATGGCTGAATTGCGTGCTAGGTGGGATAGAGAAGAAAATGAAAAACTAGCTAAAGAGAATAATGTAGCTAAAGTTTGGACTATTACCACCACTAGTAATGCTAATTCTTCACATGTTGCTGCACCTCCTACTATCAATGGTAATATAATTGGTGTTGGCAATGTTTCTACTCCTAGTGCAAAGCGTACAAAACTGCCTGAAATTGCTAAAACTGCTGAAACTGCTTGTGATAAAACTGCTGAAATTTTTTCCAACCTTGGGAACAATGATCCCATTGCTGTAGCTCATAATGATTTAGATTTTGATGATTGCCACATCTCTGAAGTTATAAAGTTCTTACAAAAACTTGCTAAAAGTCCTAATGCTAGTGCTATAAATTTAGCCTTTACAAAACATATTACAAATGCTCTCATAAAAGCTAGAGAAGAGAAACTAAAACTTGAAACTTCTATTCCTAGAAAGTTAGAAGATGGTTGGGAGCCCATCATTAAAATGAAATTCAATGACTTTGAATGTAATGCTTTATGTGATCTTGGTGCAAGTATTTCTGTTATGCCTAAAAAGATTTATGATATGCTTGACTTGCCACCATTGAAGAATTGTTATTTGGATGTTAATCTTGCCGATAATGTTAAAAAGAAACCTTTGGGGAGGATTGATAATGTGCATATTACGGTTAACAATAACCTTGTCCTCGTTGATTTTGTTGTTTTGGATATCGAATGCAATGCATCTTGTCCTATTGTGTTGGGAAGACCTTTTCTTCGAACCGTTGGTGCTGTTATTGATATGAGGGAAGGTAATATTAAATATCAATTTCCTCTCAAGAAAGGTATGGAACACTTCCCTAGAAAGATAATGAAGTTGCCTTTTGATTCTATTATTAGAACAAGTTATGATGTTGATGCTTCTACTCTCGATGTTACTTGATTTGCACTTTCTGCGCCTAGCTGAAAGGCGTTAAAGAAAAGCGCTTATGGGAGACAACCCATGTTTTTACTACAGCAATTTTTGTTTTGTTGAGTCTTGGAAGTTGTTTACTACTGTAGCAACCTCTCCTTATCATGTTTTTGTGCCAAGTAAAGTTTCTTTGTCAAAGTTGATGCTATATTTGGAATCGCTGCGCAGAAACAGCATTGCTGTCTGTCACGAATCTGGGCACAGTTCTCTGCAGAAAATTCGAAAAAATCTGCCAATTTACGAGCGTGATCCTCAGATATGTACGCAACTTTCATTAGTTTTGAGTTTTTCCACTTGAGCAAGTCTGGTGCCAGACTTAAATTCGTCTTTACGGACTGTTCTGTTTTTGACAGATTCTGCCTTTTATTTCGCATTGCCTCTTTTGCTATGTTGGATTCATTTCTTTGATCCATTAATGTCCAGTAGCTTTATGCAATGTCCAGAAGTGTAAAGAATGATTGTGCCACCTCTGAACATGTGAATTATTAATTGTGCACTAACCTCTAATGAGTTTGCTTGAAGTTTGGTGTGAAGGAAGTTTTCAAGGGTCAAGAGAGGAGTATGATATACTATGATCAAGAGGAGTGAAAGCTCTAAGCTTGGGGATGCCCCCGTGGTTCACCCCTGCATATTCTAAGAAGACTCAAGCGTCTAAGGGGATGCCCAAGGCATCCCCTTCTTCATCGACAACATCATCAGGTTCCTCCCCTGAAACTATATTTTTATTCAATCACATCTTGTGTTCTTTACTTGGAGCGTCGGTTTGTTTTTGTTTTTGTTTTTGTTTGAATAAGTTGGATCCTAGCATTCACTTTGTGGGAGAGAGACACGCTCCGCTGTTGCATATGGACACATATGTCCTTAGGCTTTACTCATAATGTTCAAGGCGAAGTTTCTTCTTCGTTAAATTGTTATATGGTTGGAATTGGAAAATGCTACATGTAGTAATTCTAAAATGTCTTGGATAATGTGATACTTGGCAATTGTTGTGCTCATGTTTAAGCTCTTGCATCATATGCTTTGCACCCATTAATGAAGAAATACATAGAGCTTGCTAAAATTTGATTTGCATATTTGGTCTCTAAGGTCTAGATAATATCTAGTATTGAGTTTTGAACAACAAGGAAGACGGTGTAGAGTCTTATAATGTTTACAATATGTCTTTTATGTGAGTTTTGCTGCACCTGTTCATCCTTGAGTTTGCTTCAAATAACCTTGCTAGCCTAAACCTTGTATCGAGAGGGAATACTTCTCATGCATCCAAAATCCTTGAGCCAACCACTATGCCATTTGTGTCCACCATACCTACCTACTACATGGTATTTCTCCGCCATTCCAAAGTAAATTGCTTGAGTGCTACCTTTAAAATTCCATCATCCACCTTTGCAATATATAGCTCATGGGACAAAATAGCCTTAAAAACTATCGTAGTATTGAATATGTACTTATGCACTTTATCTTTTATTAAGTTGCTCGTTGTGCGATAACCATGCTTCTGGGGAACGCCATCAACTATTGTTGAATATCATGTGAGTTGCTATGCATGTCCGTCTTGTCCGAAGGATCTATCATTTTAGTGGTTGGAGCATGCAAAATTGTTAGAGAAGAACATTGGGCCGCTAACTAAAGCCATGAATCATGGTTGAAGTTTCAGTTTTGGACATACATCCTCAATCTCATATGAGAATAATAATCATTGCTACATGCTTATGCATTTAAGAGGAGTCCATTATCTGTTGTCCATGTTGTCCCGGTATGGATGTCTAAGTTGAGAATAATCAAAAGCGAGAAATCCAAAATGCGAGCATTCTCCTTAGACCTTTGTACAGGCGGCATGGAGGTACCCCTTTGTGACACTTGGTTGAAACATGGCATGCAAAGACCCGGTAGTCCAAGCTAAGTAGGACGAGGTGCGGGCACTATTAGTATACTATGCATGAGGCTTGCAACTTGTAAGATATAATTTTCATAACTCATATGCTTTATTACTACCGTTGACAAAATTGTTTCATGTTTTCAAAATAAAAGCTCTAGCACAAATACAGCAATCGATGCTTTCCTCTTTGAAGGACCTTTCTTTTACTTTTATTGTTGAGTCAGTTTACCTATCTCCTTCCACCTTAAGAAGCAAACACTTGTGTGAACTGTGCATTGATTCCTACATACTTGCATATTGCACTTGTTATATTACTTTATGTTGACAATATCCATGAGATATACATGTTATAAGTTGAAAGCAACCGCTGAAACTTAATCTTCCTTTGTGTTGCTTCAACACCTTTACTTTGATTTATTGCTTTATGAGTCAACTCTTATGCAAGACTTATTGATGCTTGTCTTGAAGTACTATTCATGAAAAGTCTTTGTCATATGATTCAGTTGTTTACTCATGTCATTACCTTTGTTTTGATCGCTGCATTCATTACATATGTTTACAAATAGTATGATCAAGATTATGATGGCATGTCACTTCAGAAATTATCTTTGTTATCGTTTTACCTGCTCGGGACGAGCTAAGCTTGGGGATGCTGATACGTCTCCGACGTATCGATAATTTCTTATGTTCCATGCCACTTTATTGATGATACCTACATGTTTTATGCACATTATATGTCATATTTATGCATTTTCCGGAACTAACCTATTAACAAGATGCCGAAGAGCCAGTTGCTGTTTTCTGCTGTTTTTGGTTTCAGAAATCCTAGTAAGGAAATATTCTTAATTGGACGAAATCTTCGCCTGGGTCCTATTTTTGCACGAGCTTCCAGAAGACCGAAGAGATAACGTGGGGCCACGAGGCAGCCGGGGGATAGGGCGGCGCGGCCTAGGCCCCGGCCGCCGCCTGCCCCCGCCCTCGTGTGGCCCCCGCGCCCTTTTCGCCTACTTAAAGCCTCCGTCGCGAAACCCCCGTACCGAGAGCCACGATACGGAAAACCTTCCAGAGACGCGCCGCCGCGAATCCCATCTCGGGGATTCAGGAGATCGCCTCCGGCACCTGCCGGAGAGGGGATTCATCTCCGAGGACTCTACACCGCCATGGTTGCCTCAAGTGATGAGTGAGTAGTTCACCCCTGGACCATGGGTCCATAGCAGTAGCTAGATGGTCGTCTTCTCCTTGTTGTGCTTCATTGTTGGATCTTGTGAGCTGCCTAACATGATCAAGATCATCTATATGTAATTCTATATGTTGTGTTTGTCGGGATCCGATGGATAGAGAATACTATGATTATGGTGATTATCAATCTATTGTTTATGTGTTGTTTATGATCTTGCATGCTCTCCGTTATTAGTAGAGGCTCTGGCCAAGTTTTTACTCTTAACTCCAAGAGGGAGTATTTATGCTCGATAGTGGGTTCATGCCTTCATTGACACCTGGGACAGTGACAGAAAGTTCTAAGGTTGTGATGTGCTGTTGCCACTAGGGATAAAACATTGATTCTATGTCTAAGGATGTAGTTGTCGATTACATTACGCACCATACTTAATGCAATTGTCTGTTGCTTAGCAACTTAATACCGAATGGGGTTCGGATGATAACCTGAAGGTGGACTTTTTAGGCATAGATGCAGTTGGATGGCGGTCTATGTACTTTGTCGTAATGCCCAATTAAATCTCACTATATTTATCATATCATGTATATGCATTGTTATGCCTTTCTCTATTTGTCAATTGCCCGACTGTAATTTGTTCACCCAACATGCTTTTATCTTATGGGAGAGACACCTCTAGTGAACTGTGGACCCCGGTCCTATTCTTTACATAGCATACAATCTACTGCAATTGTGTTTTACTATTTTCTTGCAAACAAACATCTTCCACTCGATACGTTTAATCCTTTGTTACAGCAAGCCGGTGAGATTGGCAACCTCACTGTTTCGTTGGGGCAAAGTACTTTGGTTGTGTTGTGCAGGTTCCGTTGGCGCCGGAATCCCTGGTGTTGCGCCGCATCACATTTCGCGATCATCAACCTTCAACGTGCTTCTTGGCTCCTACTGGTTCGATTAAACCTTGGTTTCATACTGAGGGAAACTTGCTTCTATACGCATCATACCTTCCACTTGGGGTTCCCAACGGACGTGTGCATCTACGCGTATCAGCGCCTGTATCATAGTACCAGTTTGTGTCAACACCATGAGAAGCATAGTTGGCACCCTCTATTTCCACGACCTCCATGATCACCATGATCATATCCATAGCGCCACCAACATTCATGGGTAGGGTGCCCATGGATGTTACAAATTTGACATGTAGTGCCAACATAGGGTGTGGGCTGGTTGTCACGGCTACGCCCGCCATCATCACGTCTGTCCCCATCATCACGACGACGAGGATGATCATCGTCATACCCGCGACTTGGTAGCCACCTCCATCACGACGGCCTTGATAGCCACCTCCATCACATTGATCACGATCACCACGACGTTAGCGATCATCATGACGATCACGATACTCCGAGCGGCTTCGGTCATCACCACGACCACGCTCATGATGGTACTGTCGATGGCGGTCGTCACACCAGCGATCCTGACCATTGCGGTCATCACACCAACGCTCCTGGTTGTGCGATGGCGGAGCGCCACGGCGTGCCACGTTGGCAGACGGTGAGAAGCCCACGTCTTCGGGCTTATCATATGCCTGTACTTTGTCGAAGAGATCGGACAGAGTGGTATTCGGATTTTCACGAACTACGGTGACGAGGGTGTTGTGGGGATCACCAAGGCCATGCAGAATGCACCATATGAGTTCACCATCGTCAAGAGGATTTCCTGCAGTTGCGAGTTCAGAGGCAAGGGTCTTCATCTTTGCAAAGTATTTTTCAGCAGAGAGATTATTCTCTTGGTATCGTTGAGAGCACCCCAGAGGCGCTGCGCTCGGGATTTTGACGAGGTAGACACATGAGCATTGAGGGCAGTCCACACCTTGGCAGATGTCTCTAAACCAATCACATGTGCCACAACGTCTGGAGACAGAGCGTTCAGAAGCCAGTGGAGAACCTACTAATCACGAGTTATCCAAGTAGAGTGGTCAGGGTTCTCAATCATAACGTTTTCCTGTTGATGTCTTCAGTCTCCAGGTGTTCATCCGATGCCTTCTCAGGACCATCCACAAGCTCAAGAACACGGGCACTGCGGAGAGCAGGAAAGACGAGGGCCTTTCACACCAGGGCATTCTCGCGGGTGAGGAGCTGAGTGGGAGGAGCACCAAGAGCAGCGGCCAAGATGGTTGTTGATGACGACGACGCCATCGATCTTGGAAATAACAAGGTGTGGTTCGACGTTGTAGAGGACGTTGCGGGTGCAACGGCGACAAGCAGACTGCAGCGGTGGCGCGGTATTGTTCTTGATGCGGCGGCGGCTTAGATCGTGGCGGCGGCAGAGGGTTTTGTTTTGCGTAGGGTTTTGGCTTGGATGTCGATCTCGATGAGGCGGCGGCCTAGACGGCGGTAGAGGGTTTTTAGTGTTTTTTTTAATTTTTTTGGGCTTGGGTTTGATCTTGATACGACTGTGGCCTAGATGGAGGCGGTGGCAAAGGTGTTTGTCGTGGTTTTGTTTGGAAGCGGCAACGAAAAGTCCACAACGACAGAGATGCAGGGGCGGATAGTGGCGGCGTTGGTTTTGGTGTAGGTACGACGGCTAGGTCAGGAAGAGGACCGCTCTAATACCATGTCAAAGTTTGGTGAAACGATTCTTGCCCTTTTGGGTCAGCTGTTGCATGTTATATAGGTAGGGAAAAGACCCCTACGTGATTGTACATGGTTTGTAGACGGTACTACTATAGCAAAATTACGCTGAGCATTTCTCTCCTCAAGGCTTAAGGATAGGTGTTACCCAATCCTATCTTCCTTCGAGTATACAATCACCTCAAATAAAATCTATTACTTGGCCCAAAAAATCCCAAATTGGGGCCGAGTTATACGCAACCTTTTATTTGGGAATTTTTAAAAATAAATATTCTAAGTTTTTAAAAATTGAAAAATATAAATGTAATCAATGGTGTGTATTAAAAGCGTGCAAAATCTAAATGAGAAATACTCTCATTTGTGCTATTTTTCTGACGGTAACTTCATATTTGGCGATGCGGCAGGATCGGATGATAGCACACATGTGAGACAAAGTTTTATAGAGGTCCAGGCCCTGGTGTATAGTGCATGGCAAAGAGCCAGATACCATATTTTCTACTTGTAGCGATTTTGTTTATCTCTAGTGTACCCAGAGACGAACTCTTGTGTTCGTCAGACCACTAGACCTATACTGGGCGGTATGGGCCGACCAACCTTACAACCATGAGGAAACCTAGCAAGATAGTAAAGATATGATTGGTTACAAATTATATTCGCTTTAATTCTCATCGTTATCTTGGTGTGGGATGTATTCCAAGATGGTGTGCCATGCCCCCTTGGGGGTGTGCCCGAGTCATTGGGTTGAGGTGTCCCCGGCCAAGTAGTCCGCCGTTATGCTTAGTGGGCCCACTCGAGAACCATGATCTGGTCATTTTGTATACTAGGATACACAAAAATAACAAAAATGTTGACTTGAGTAGAATAAATAGTGCGCATTTTAAAACTATAATTTTTCAGATTGTATCATTTCAGTGTAGCCTAGAATACAAAAAAAATCGTTTTGCAAGTTTGTACACTTGCAGGATTCAAAGTTCATTTCCCCCTATTTTTTCATATTTGTAAATATGGTTTCCGTATTTTGAAAGTAACTCAGCCTCCTTTTGTTTGCACTCATTAATTCACTTTGTTTCTATATTTCCTCCTTCGTCTCTCTTTCTATTCTTGGTGATATTGCACACCATTGCATAGTCGTTGATATAATACTCATGAAATATCAGTTCCACAATATTACATTCCTTATGTAGGAGAACGTAGCATAGAAAACAAAAAAATGCGAACACGCAATCCAAGCCAAGATGCAATCTAGAAGACGGTAGCAACGAGGGGATTATCGAGACTCACCCTTGAAGAGATTCCAAAGCCTACAAGATGAGGCTCTTGTTGCTGCGGTAGACGATCACTTGCCGCTTGCAAAAGCGCGTAGAAGATCTTGATCACGGCGCCACGGGCAGCACCTCCGTACTCGGTCACACGTTCGGTTGTTGATGAAGACGACGTCCACCTCCCGTTCCGGCAGCGGAAGTAGTAGCTCCTCTTGAATCCGACAGCACGACGGCGGTGTCGGTGTCGTGGAGAAATCCGGCGGAGCTTCGCTAAGCGTGCGGGATATGGTGGAGGAGCGGGGCGGCTAGGGTTTGGGGAGAGGGTGGCCGCCACTATGGGGGGCGGCCAGGTTGTGGTCTTGGTGTGGCCGGTCCCCTCCCCTTGGCCCCTCATTATATAGGTGGAAGCCCCAAGTGTTGGACTACAAGTCTCCGAATAAGACCCGAACCCAAAACTTTCCATATGGTGGGAAACCTTCCCAAGCTAGGATTCCCACTAGAGGTGGGAATTCCACCTTTCATATGGGGGGTGGCCGGCCCCTAAGGGGGAGTCCACTTGGGACTCCACCCCTCTAGGGTTGGCCGGCCATGGAGGTGGAGTCCCATGTGGACTCCACCTTCCTAGGTGGTTTCTTCCGGACTTTTCTAGAACCTTCTAGAACCTTCCATAGAACCTTCCGCATCATTTTAATTCACATAAAATGACATCCTATATATGAATCTTATTCTCCGGACCATTCCGGAACTCCTCGTGATGTCCGGGATCTCATCCGGGACTCCGAACAAATATTCGAACTCCATTCCATATTCAAGTTCTACCATTTCAACATCCAACTTTAAGTGTGTCACCCTACGGTTCGCGAACTATGCGGACATGGTTGAGTACTCACTCCGACCAATAACCAATAGCGGGATCTGGAGATCCATAATGGCTCCCACATATTCAACGATGACTTTAGTGATCGAATGAACCATTCACATACGATACCACTTTGTCACGCGATATTTTACTTGTCCGAGGTTTGATCATCGGTATCACACTATACCTTGTTCAACCTCGTCTCGACAAGTACTCTTTACTCGTACCGTGGTATGTGGTCTCTTATGAACTTATTCATATGCTTGCAAGACATTAGACGACATTCCACCGAGAGGGCCCAGAGTATATCTATCCGTCATCGGGATGGACAAATCCCACTGTTGATCCATATGCCTCAACTCATACTTTCCGGATACTTAATCCCACCTTTATAACCACCCATTTACGCAGTGGCGTTTGATGTAATCAAAGTACCTTTCCGGTATAAGTGATTTATATGATCTCATGGTCATAAGGACTAGGTAACTATGCAATGAAAGCTTATAGCAAATAACTTAATGACGTGATCTTATGCTACGCTTAATTGGGTGTGTCCATTACATCATTCATATAATGATATAATCTTGTTATTAATAACATCCAATGTTCATGATTATGAAACTAATCATCTATTAATCAACAAGCTAGTTAAGAGGCTTACTAGGGACTCTTTGTTGTTTACATATCACACATGTATCAATGTTTCGGTTAATACGATTATAGCATGGTATATAAACATTTATCATAAACAAAAAGATATATAATAACCACTTTTATTATTGCCTCTTGGGCATATCTCCAACACCTTATAGTAGTGCAACAGAAATGTCATGGGTCTACGCTAACATCCTTATTTTTAGTAGCCAGGACGTATTTTCTCTATTTATGCACTACTATATTGAAGACCATATTGACTAAACAACCTGAAATGCTACCTAACCAAGACAAACTAGTGCGCTACAACATATTTGGAGAACCCACGCTCAAATTCAGTAAATTTTCTTGCCTGGTGCTATTTGCAAAATAGCATGCTACACTGCGCTAAAATGATATAGAGTTACGTAACACCCCAACTTTTGTAATCAGGTTTAAACAAAGCTAGTAGTGTGAAAATGAGGGCCAACAAATTTTGTATGTGTGTGTGTGAGTTTAATCCAATGAAACAAAGTTGTATGCATTTTTGCCTTGATTGTTGTGTTAAACATATTTGTGTGAGTTGATTGATGAAGAAATTGTGAACCAACACAATCCTTTTGTTCCTTTGTGGTCATGTCATTACTTGCTATTTGCCAAAAACATTACCTTGCCAATCTCTCTCATTTCAAATGTTTTGGCTTTTCCAAAATCTAAAAGGGCCAAGATTTATTTTGACACATAAATTTTCCAAACTAAGTATTTATAAATCTTCAAGGATCTATCAGTTGGAATGATCGCACTTTTATTTTGCAAACAATCAATTTACAAACATATTATAAGTGGTTTACAAAACACCTTTTGAAAAACTATAAGAAAAGAAGATGTTCCCGTCTCAGCTATTTCTTGAAGGTATCCATGGGAAGTAACTTGGCTCTTAAAATTGTGCCACACAATGAATTTGGAGTAGTGGTCAACCTCCATGCTTAGAGCATGTCTAACATGCCCCGTATTTTTTCGTCCCTTAAAACGCGAGTAGAGGGTCCTGTATTCGTTTTTTACCGGCCAAAAAACGCGTCCAATCTAGAACCTGTAAACTCACCTGTAAAATGGAATATTCCCAGAATATACTGAATCGAAATAAAATCTCCTTCCATCTTCCTCCTCTAGCCAATTGCTGGCCTGGCCACCGTGCTCCCCGCCCCGGCCATGGCCGCGCCGCCCCCGGCCGCCCTCGCCTCCCCCGGCCTCCCTCGCCCCGCCCGCTCCCGACCGCGCCGCCCTTGCCGGCCATGGCCGCGTGCCCCCGGCCGCCTCGCCTCGCCCTGCCCCTGCCCCGGCCACGCCGCCCCGGCTGCCCTCGTCCCGCCCGGCCATGGCTGCGCCGCCCCCGCCGCCCTCGCCCCGCCGCTCGGCCAGCCCCGCCCCGCTCCGCGCGCCGCCCGGGCCGTGCTCGTGCCGCCCCGGTGGCGCCGCCCAGCCCGCCCCGGCTGCAGTCGTCGGAATTTAGCCGGATTCCGGCGAGGCAAATCGCGAAAGCAGTTAGATTTTCTGAAATTTAGCCCGCCACGAGTGGGGTTGGCCCTGTATTTGGCCTCCCACCCCGCACAAGTAAGGGGCGAAGGTCCGCCCCGTAATCGAAAAGCAAAAATCGAGGGGGCCGTTTTTACGGGGCCTGCTAGACGGCCGGGTGCTCAAACCCGTATTCTAGCAGTTATTATACGGGTTTGGGTGTTTTAAGAGATATGTTAGACATGCTCTTACTTTGCCAACATAGGCAAATTGAAACAATAGATATCCCTGAAATCCGTGCCTCCATTTTCTTTTTCTTTGGAACACACATCTTCTCCATGCAAACCAACGCCCCACCAATAGTGCCATATTGTTGCTATTATTTTCTTACAAATAGATTTAGGGATTTTGAAGACCGAAGAGCACCAACATATATTTAGTGGAGAAATAAAGGAGGAGAGTGGGCTGGATTTCTGTATCGTCACGCACAAAAACTTTGCCCAGAGCAACAAAACCAGAGCTCCATAAAGCCAGAACGCATCCATCCCAAAGCCAGGAAGTTCACGGGCCGAGCGGCAGCACGGTCCATCATACACCTATGTTCGCAGCTTGCAGAGATCAGAGATGGTTCTGAACTTCTGATGACTTGGGCACATTGCATGTCCAGTGTCCGCTACACGGTGTCGGTGTCGGTGTCGTGGGCGCGCAGGTCGTCAAACGCATGAACACCGTCTCTCGAAGTGTTGCCACGAAACCAAGTACGTGGCGCTCATGCAGCGCGCCTGGCTGCCACACCTTGCACACGCGCCATCGCCGGCTGATCGACCCGTTCCTATAAACAGCTCCTCGTGCGCCCTCGCCCAAACCAGTGGCATCCGTCGAGAAATCGAGACTCGAGAGACGTTTGCAGCATCAGGCATTATCAGTTAGCTTTCAGTGCTTCCATCATGCCGGGACTCACCATCGGCGACACCGTCCCCAACCTGGAGCTGGACTCCACCCACGGCAAGATCCGCATCCACGACTACGTCGGCAACGGCTATGTCATCCTCTTCTCCCATCCCGGTACGTTAGAATCGATGCCACTGTGCTTAATTAGTTCGCCGGTGCTAATTTTTGGCGCTTGTGCATCCAGGCGATTTCACCCCGGTGTGCACGACGGAGCTGGCGGCCATGGCCAACTACGCCAAGGAGTTCGAGAAGAGGGGCGTGAAGCTGCTCGGCATCTCCTGCGACGACGTGCAGTCCCACAAGGAGTGGACCAAGGACATCGAGGCCTACAAGGTCTGATTACCCCGATCGATAATCTGTCTCCGTTTTGACGCGTATCTGAATTCTTGATACTGACTAATTTAGCCATGGTTAAATCGATCTCGGATTCTTGCGCAGCCTGGGTGCAAGGTGACGTACCCGATCATGGCGGACCCGGACCGCTCCGCCATCAAGCAGCTCAACATGGTGGATCCCGACGAGAAGGACTCCCAGGGCGTGCAGCTCCCGTCCCGCACCCTGCACATCGTCGGCCCCGACAAGAAGGTGAAGCTGAGCTTCCTGTACCCGTCGTGCACGGGCCGGAACATGGACGAGGTGGTGCGCGCCACGGACTCGCTCCTGACGGCGGCCAAGCACAAGGTGGCCACCCCGGCCAACTGGAAGCCCGGGGAGTGCGTCGTCATCGCGCCCGGCGTCTCCGACGACGAGGCCAAGAAGCTGTTCCCCCAGGGGTTCGACACCGCCGACCTGCCCTCCAAGAAGGGATACCTCCGTTTCACCAAGGTCTAGGAGCGCGAGGGCATGGCCGGCCGGTCGCGTGCTGGTCGGCTTTTGCTTGTTCGTAGGGTCCCTAGCTGAGTACTTTCTGTGGTAGTCCTGCTCCTGCAACGACTGGTTGTGTAATCTCTGTGTTAGCGCTGGACATGGGCGAACTATATGTATGCCCATAATTACGGAGGTGATGTCGTGGTAGCAGTAGTACTCTTCCAACTATGTATGTAGTACTATTCCAAGTTCCAACTATATATGGAAGTATTGTGTTGCTTGCAGTATCAACCTTCCATTTTGTGTTATCTGTGCGCTCCCGTTTGGAAGATGTGCCTGTGTGGTAAATTTGCGTTGTGTTGCCTTCTAGCCTGGCATGATCCAGAGGAGCTGCATTACACAGTCTACGACCAAGTCACCCTAGCGGCCAAAGCCGACACCAAAAACACCTCAACGCCCTAGCGACCAAAGCCATCGCACCATGCTGCCCCCCACCTCGACCAAAGCCGACACCAAAAACACCTCGCTGCAACACGGCGGAGGCGAACAAGCCGCTGCCGACATCCACGCTGGCCCCAAGGCCGCGCACACACACGAGCCGACGATCAAGTCGAAGCCGCTGCTCCGATCCACGCTGGCCTAAGGTCGCGCACACTCATGAGCCAACGATCAAGTCGCCCGAGCAACCAAAGCCGCTAGCTGCTCCGATCCACGCTGGTGAAGCTCCACGACGATGCCTCTTAAGGGGAGTGACGACCGAGAACGCCGCCATTGCCAGCATCAACCGAGGCCGGTGTAGGGTTTTCACCCAGAGAACACCAAACCTGAAGTCGCATCTGCCAGTCTGTCGTAGTCCCTGAAGGAACATCCAAGGCGAGGCCCCAATAGGCAAAACGACACGCAAGCACGCCGCACCAAGGTTTTTTTTCTCGGTAGGCAAAAAATATCGGTATTTCGGAAATTTCGGAAATACCGGCCAAATACCGGCCGAGATTTGTCAAACCAACTCACTATTTTATTCAAAATTTATATAAAAAATGTAAACTTGACCAAATTATTTAAATACCGGAGAATTTCGTTCGGTATTTCTTTTTCTCGGTGGTAACTAGTAAAACCGATTTTCGCCGAAATCTCGGAAATTCCGGCCGAGAAAAAAAACCCTGCGCCACAATCTCGGAAATTCCGGCCGAGAAAAAAAACCCCGCGCCGCACTCGCCCGATCCCGTGCGGGATCTGGGATTTCCCCCGGAGAAACCGGGCGGAGTTGTGAGCATACCGCCTGCACGACACCTTCAAGAAGGATGCGACACCTAGGGGCGTCGCCGTCGTCGGTCCCGACCGACTATAGGGACAAGCTTTCGCCCGATGATGAGTCGCAAGCCACACACTCGCCCCCACAAGTGCTTGCCGGACCACTGTAGCCAACTTGCATGCAGACCAACTTGCATGCAGACCGCTAACCCCACGCGCTCGACGATTTGAGGACACAGATGAAGCAAGTCGTTCGAGCCAGGTTCGCCTCCCAGAGAGCCACCTCCTAGCTCGACGAGACGAAGACAACCGCCATCCAGGGTCGTCTCCTTGACAACCGGGCACCACGCGAAGCACAAGATGAGTGAGAACCCACCAATACAAATCGGCGAACGCCGATGATGTCGTCAGAGCTAGGCAGCCAGGCCCGGCGTCCATCGTGCCGCCACACCTAGGTCCCCGTCACCGCGGCGAGAATGCCGATGTCCGGATCATCAGCGATACCCTGCAAGATAGTCACCGAAGCAACCAGAGCAAACCTGTGCAGCAACCGCCGTGCGGGAACCGAAGCACACAACCACCGCATTCCTCCACCCAGCCATACGAGAAAATCGTTGCACCGCCACAGAGCCACAGGAGCCGCCGGTCGGAGGGGCCTCGCCCACCACGCCATCACACCGTAGCAGCCGTGAGGAGCTGCATCAATGCACGAAGTGCTCCACGAGCCGCCATAGATCTGGGCACGGAAACCCAGAGCCACAACACCACGCTCACTATCTGACCTCCCCTTGGCACTGGAGGGGGGCTCCGCTGCCCTGGAGCACCACCGCCACCCTGTCGGAGATGCCCAGCCCGTGCAACACTCTACACGAGCTCCTGCGAGCCTCAGCGCCGCCCGCGGAAGGGGAGACCTCACCACCGCCTACCACACAGGCTTCGCCCGGCAGCGTGCGCTGGCGGCGACGAGGGGGAGGTGAGGTGGCGAGGGGAGCCCATCGATGCGGGATGACACAAGGGCGCCCGATATGTTGATCTTGAGTTGTACTTCTTTTAGGGGCAACGTCTTTGAGCAGTTGTACGATCAATGCTTCCTGGATCCTTGGTGATGGCGCTGCTTGTCGAGGACCCAACACCGACAAGCACGATGGCTGATCCTAGAGTACTTAGGGCATCTATAGCGGACATCTGTAAAATTCACGTCGGATAGAACAGAAACAAAAACAAAAACCGAACTTTGAAAAACTAATTTCACGGTGGAATGCAACAACATCACATAGTTCTATCATGCATGCATACATTCATGCTAAAATTACTCAAAATCTACCCTAGTTTGTCACCGCTAACACTAATTCGTCCCGCTAACACTAATTTACCAAAAGTGGGATTTGGACGCAATGGTGACAGAGCCGCAGGGTCGACGAAGATATGTGCGTGCTCCTCCGCTATCCGACGCCACTCCTCCTTGTGAGCCTAGTGCTTCTGCTCGGTGATGACGTCCTGCCGGAAGAGCAGACCGTCCAACACTTTCTTGCCGCGACGCTTGGCGGACCACGCCTCCGCCAGAAGGGAGTGTCGTTGCCGGTCTACATCGGCATCATCCACGAAGTCGTCTAGTCCTATCTTCTCGACGGTATGCGTCATCGGCCTCATGCCAGAAGAAGGCTGGCAGCGGCCTGAGGCTGAGGTTGGTGTAGCACCTCATGCCGCGCTTCCGAGCAGCGTTTGAGGGCCGATTACGCTCCTCGTCTGGGCGCGTCTACCCATCGCTTGTTAGCGTGGGTTTATATGAATCACACACATGATCCCCTAAAAGATTTTAATTTTTAGTGGGATTTTTATTTTCCACAAATATTTACGTAGGTATCTAGTATTACCATCTAACATACCAGTATACATAGACTTGACTATAAAGTTCCCTGATGATGTATGACCCCAAACAAACTTGTCTTGTTCATCATTAAGATTTGTTTCCATTAGCCTTTAACATAAGTGTATTTATTGATCCCATTTGTTTCCCGTAAGTTGCCTCCGAAAACCAATATTTATCGGAGTCGAACTCATAACACTTGGCACAGTATCATGCTTACGATGGACTATGTTATATAACTGTGAGTATTGAGATGCAAGTGTTTGGTCACCTAGCCAGATATCTTTCCAAAAACGAACTCCTTCTCCTGAGCCAATTTTAAAACCCCCCTACTAAAAAAAATTCCCTTTAACTTTCATTAATTCTTTTCAGAAAGGTGAATCAGTTGGCTTAGTTTTGACGTCAGCCAAAGTTTTTTGCGATAGATATTTGTTTTTTAACAGTTGCTGCCATAATCCTTCTTCGGAAAGGAGTTTAAATAACCATTTGCTAGGAAGACAAGTTTTTTTTTATCTCCAGCACTTCCACTCCAAGACCACCTTGATCTTTGGGTCTGCAAATCATGTTCCACCTAGTTAGCCAATATTTCTTTTTATTTTCCTCATATTGCCAGAAGAAGCGTGATCGGAAAAAATCTAATCTCTTCCTTACCCCTTTAGGTATGTCGAAAAAAGATAACATAAACGTAGGTAAACTAGTGAGAACAGAGTTAATCAATACAAGGCGATCCCCATATGATAACATCTTCCCAGCCCAACATCCAAGTTTTCCTTCAAAACGGCTTTCAACATGATTCCATTCAGAGTTTTTAAGCTTTCTGTAATGAATTGGTATACCCAAATACCTAAATGGCAAAGATCCCGATTCACAACCAAACAACTATTTATATTGCTCTTCTTCCTCCTTAGGCCAACCAAAACAGAAAATCTCGCTCTTATGAAAATTTATTTTCAATCCTGACAATTCTTCAAAGAAACGTAATATTAATTTGATATTAACAACTTTTTCAATATCGTGTTCCAAGAAGAGAGTGGTATCATCAGCATATTGCAGTATAGAAATCCCTCCCTCAACAAGATGATGTATTAGACTTCCAATCTGTCCATCCTCCTTTGCCCTTGCAATTAAGATGGCCAACATATCTGCAACAATGTGAAATAATATGGGTGACAATGGATCACCCTGTCGAAGACCTTTCCTGGTTTGAAAATAATGACCATTGTTATCATTGACCTTGATCCCCATACTTCCCCCTCTAACGAATTAATCTATGAGTTAACACCATTTTGGGTCAAAACCTTTCATACGCATGGCTTGTTGAAGAAAAGGCCATTTTACCTTGTCATAAGGTTTCTCAAAATCAGTTTTAAAAATCACTCCATCCATTTTCTTTCGATGAAGTCCATGGATAGTTTCATGTAAGACGACTACTCCTTCAAGTATATGTCGTCCTGACATAAATGCCGACTACGTAGGGCTGATCACTGTTTCGGCAACAGTATTAACTCTACTTGTTGCGATCTTCGTGAATATTTTAAAACTAACATTGAGAAGACAGATTGGTCTATATTATTGAATCCGAACAACATTCTCCTTCTTAGGTAGTAGGGTAATAACACCAAAATTCAATTTGAACAACTGTAATTCCCCTGAATGCAGTTGATGGAACATTGCCATTAAATCAACCTTAATAAGACCCCAGAAGGTTTGATAGAATTCAGCAGGAAAACCGTCAGGTCTCGGAGCCTGATACGTCTCAAACGTATCTATAATTTCTTATGTTCCATGCTACTTTTATGATAATACTCACATATTTTATACATACTTTACATCATTATTATGCATTTTCCGGCACTAACCTATTAACAAGATGCCGAAGCGCCAGTTGCTGTTTTCTGCTGTTTTCAAAAATCCTACAAAGGAATTATTTCTCGGAATTGGACGAAATCAACGCCCAGGTCTTATTTTTCCACGAAGCTTCCAAGACCGAAGGAGATACGAAGAGGGGCCACGAGGGGCACCATAGGCCGGCGCGGCAGAGGGCCCGCGCCGCCCTATGGTGTGGGCCCCTCGCCCCGCCTCCTGACCTACCCTTCCGCCTACTTAAAGCCTTCGTCGCGAATACCCCTGTACCGAGAGCCACGATACGGAAAATCTTCCAGAGACGCCGCCGCCGCCAATCCCATCACGGGGGATTCAGGAGATCGCCTCCGGCACCCTGCCGGAGGGGGAATCATCACCGGAGGGCTCTACATCATCATGCCCGCCTCCGGATTGATGCGTGAGTAGTTCATCCTTGGACTATGGGTCCATAGCGTAGCTAGTTGGTTGTCTTCTCCGCTTGTGCTATCATGTTTAGATCTTGTGAGCTGCCTAACATGATCAAGATCATCTATTTGTAATGCTACATGTTGTGTTTGGTGGGATCCGATGAATATAGAATACTATGTCAAGTTGATTATCAATCTATCATATATGTGTTGTTTATGTTCTTGCATGCTCTCCGTTGCTAGTAGAGGCTCTGGCCAAGTTGATACTTGTAACTCCAAGAGGGGCTATTTATGCTCGATAGTGGGTTCATGCCTCCATTGAATCTGGGACAGTGACAGAAAGTTCTAAGGTTATGGATGTGCTGTTGCTACTAGGGATAAAACATCAATGCTTTGTCTAAGGATATTTGTGTTGATTACATTACGCACCATACTTAATGCAATTGTCTGTTGTTTACAACTTAATACTGGAGGGGGTGCGGATGCTAACCCGAAGGTGGATTATTTAGGCATAGATGCATGCTGGATAGCGGTCTATGTACTTTGTCGTAATGCCCTGATTAAATCTCATAGTAATCATCATGATATGTATTGAATCTTTATTTGTCAATTGCCCACCTGTAATTTGTTCACCCAGCATGTTATTTATCTTATTGGAGAGACACCACTAGTGAACTGTGGATCCCGGTCCATTCTTTTACATCTGAATACAATCTACTGCAATCATTGTTCTCTACTGTTCTTTGCAAACAAACATCATCTTCCACTCGATACGTTTAATCCTTTGTTTTCAGCAAGCCGGTGAGATTGACAACCTCACTGTTACGTTGGGGCAAAGTATCTTGATTGTGTTGTGCAGGTTCCACGTTGGCGCCGGTGTTGCGCCGCACTACACTCCACCACCAACAACCTTCACGTGCTTCTTGACTCCTACTGGTTCGATAACCTTGGTTTCATACTGAGGGAAACTTGCTTCTATACGCATCACACCTTCCACTTGGGGTTCCCAACGGACGTGTACTTCACGCGTGTCAAGCTAAATTTCTGGCGCCGTTGCCTGGGAGATCAAGACACGTTGCAAGGGGAGTCTCCACATCCAATCTCTTTACTTTGTTTTACTTACTCTCTTGCTTTACTTTATTTTATTTAGTCTCTTGTTTGCTTCATATTAAAAACACAAAAAAGTTAGTTGCTTTACTTTCTGTATTGTTTACTTGCTCTATATCAAAACACAAAAAAATTAGTTACTTGTCTTTACTTTATTCTATTTGCTTAGTTTACTTTTATTACTGCTATAATGGGTACTCCTGAAAATACTAAGTTGTGTGATTTCACTAGCACAAATAATAATGATTTTATAAGTACTCCTATTGCTCCACCTGCTACTACAGCAGAATTTTATGAAATTAAACCTGCTTTACTGAATCTTGTTATGAGAGAGCAATTTTCTGGTGTTAGTACTGATGATGCTGCTGCCCATCTTAATAATTTTGTTGAACTTTGTGAAATGCAAAAGTATAAGGATATAGATGGTGATATTATAAAACTGAAATTGTTTCCTTTCTCATTAAGAGGAAGAGCTAAAGATTGGTTGCTTTCTTTGCCTAAGAATAGTATTGATTCATGGACTAAATGTAAAGATGCTTTTATTGGTAAATATTATCCTCCTGCTAAGATTATATCTTTGAGAAGTAGCATTATGAATTTTAAGCAATTTGATAATGAACATGTTGCTCAAGTATGGGAGAGAATGAAATCTTTGGTAAAGAATTGCCCTACCCATGGACTAACTACTTGGATGATCATCCAAACCTTTTATGCAGGATTGAATTTTTCCTCAAGGAACCTATTGGATTCAGCTGCTGGAGGTACTTTTATGTCCATCACCTTGGGCGCCGCGACGAAGCTTCTTGATGATATGATGATCAATTATTCTGAATGGCACACTGAAAGAACTCCTCAAGGTAAGAAGGTAAATTCTGTTGAAGAAACCTCTTCTTTGGGTGATAAGATTGATGCTATTATGTCTATGCTTGCAAATGGTAGATCTCATATTGATCCTAATAATGTTCCTTTAGCTTCATTGGTTGCTCAAGAAGAAAATGTTGATGTGAATTTCATTAAGAATAATAATTTCAACAACAATGCTTATAGGAATAATTATGGTAACAACAACTATAGGCCATATCTTTCTAATAATAGTAGTGGTTATGGTAATTCTTATGGTAATTCTTACAACAATAATAACAGTGTAGCCTCTGGTCTTGAAGTCATGCTTAAAGAATTTATTAGTACACAAACTGCTTTTAATAAAACTGTTGAAGAAAAGCTTGGTAAAATTGATGTTCTTGCTTCTAAGGTTGATAGTCTTGCTCTTGATGTTGATCTTTTAAAACTGAAAGTTATGCCTGAGGAAGTTAAAGATGCTAGGTTTGCTAAAACAAATGCCATCCAAGTTCAAATTAATGATAATATAAGAATGTTGGCTGAATTGCATGCTAGGTGGGATAGAGAAGAAAAAGAAAAACTTGCTAAAGAGAATAATGTAGCTAAAGTTTGGACTATTACCACCACTAGTAATGTTGATTCTACACATGTTGCTACACCTCCTACTATCAATGGTAAAATAATTGGTGTTGGCAATGTTTCTACTCCTAGTGCAAAGCGTGCAAAATTACCTGAAACTGCTTGTGATAAAACTGCTGAAATTTTTCAAAATATTGGGAACAATGATTCCATTGCTGTAGATCATAATGGTTTAGATTTTGATGATTGTCATATTACTGAAGTTATAAAGTTCTTACAAAAACTTGCTAGAAGTGCTAATGCTAGTGCTATAAATTTAGCCTTTACAAAACATATTACAAATGCTCTCATTAAAGCTAGAGAAGAGAAATTAAAACTTGAAGCTTCTATTCCTAGGAAGTTGGAAGATGGTTGGGAGCCCATCATTAAGATGAAATTCAATGATTTTGAATGTAATGCTTTATGTGATCTTGGTGCAAGTATTTCTGTTATGCCTAAGAAAATCTATGATATGCTTGACTTGCCACCATTGAAAAATTGTTATTTGAATGTTAATCTTGCTGATAATTCTAAAAAGAAACCTTTGGGGAGGATTGATAATGTTCGCATTACGGTTAACAATAACCTTGTCCCCGTTGATTTTGTTTTCTTGGATATTGAATGCAATGCATCTTGTCCTATTGTGTTGGGAAGACCCTTTCTTCGAACTGTTGGTGCTGTTATTGATATGAAAGAAGGAAATATTAAGTATCAATTTCCTCTCAAGAAAGGTATGGAACACTTCCCTAGAAAGAGAATGAAGTTTCCTTTTGATTCTATTATTAGAACAAATTATGATGTTGATGCTTCTTCTCTTGATGTTACTTGATTTGCACTTTCTGCGCCTAGCTAAAAGGCGTTAAAGAAAAGCACTTCTTGGGAGATAACCCATGTTTTATTTTACTACTGTATTGTTGAGTCTTGGAAGTTGTTACTACTGTAGCAACCTCTCCTTATCATGTTTTTGTGCCAAGTAAAATCTCTATGACAAAGTTGATGCTAGATTTGGATTGTTGCGCAGAAACAGAATTGCTGTCTGTCACGAGTTTGCATAGAAATCTCTGTAGAAAAATCAAAAAAATCTACCAATTTACGTGCGTGATCCTCAGATATGTACGCAACTTTCATTAGTTTTGAGTTTTTCCGTTTGAGCAAGTTAAGTGCCTCTGTAAAATTCGTCTTTACGGACTGTTCTGTTTTGACAGATTCTGCCTTTTATTTCGCATTGCCGCTTTTGCTATGTTGAATGGGTTTCTTTGTTCCATCAACTTTCAGTAGCTTTGTGCAATGACCAGAAGTGTTAAGAATGATTATGTCACCTCTGAATGTGTGAATTTTTGATTATGCACTAACCCTCTAATGAGTTTGCTTGAAGTTTGGTGTGGAGGAAGTTTTCAAGGGTCAAGAGAAGAGGATGATACAATATGATCAAGAAGAGTGAAAGGTCTAAGCTTGGGGATGCCCCGGTGGTTCATCCCTGCATATTTTAAGAAGACTCAAGCATCTAAGCTTGGGGATGCCCAAGGCATCCCCTTCTTCATCGACAACTTATCAGGTCACTTCTAGTGAAACTATATTTTTATTCCATCACATCTTATGTTCTTTACTTGGAGCGTCTATTTGCTTTTATTTTTGTTTTGGTTTGAATAAAGTTGGATCCCACCATCCTTATATTGGAGATATTACGCTCCGCTTTTTTATTTGAACACTTGTGTTCTTAGTTGTGCTTTAATGTTCATGGCGAAGGCTGAAAATTACTTCGTTGATTGCTATTTGGTTGGAATCAGAAAATGCTTCATATGGTTTGGAATAACTTGAAACTTGGCAATTGTTTTGAGCTCTCATAGATCATGTTTATGCTCTTGCATCATGTAGTTTAATCTATTAGTGGAGAACTACCGTAGAGCTTGTTAAATTTGGTTTGCATGATTGGTCTCTCTAAGTCTAGATATTTTCGGTAAAGTGTTTGAACAACAAGGAAGACAGTAGAATCTTATAATGCTTGCAATATGTTCTTGTGTAAGTTTTGTTGTACCTGTTCATACTTGTGTTTGCTTCAAACAACCTTGCTAGCCCAAAGCCTTGTACTGAGAGGAAATGCTTCTCGTGCATCCAAACACCTTGAGCCAAAACCCATGCCATTTGTGTCCACCATATCTACCTACTATGTGGTATTTTTCTGCCATTCCAAAGTAAATTACTTGAGTGCTACCTTTAAAATTTCATTCCTTTATCTTTGCAATATATAGCTCATGGGACAAATAGCTTAAAAACTATTGTGGTGATGAATATGTAGTTATGTGTCTTATTTCTTATAAGTTGCTTGTTGAGCGGTAACCATGTTTCTGGGGACGCCATCAACTTTTTACCTTTGTTGGATATCATGTGAGATGCTATGCATGTTCGTCTTGTCTGAAGTAAGGGTGATGTCATGATCAAATGGTTTGAGTATGCATATGTTAGAGAAGAACATTGGGCCGCTAACCAACGCCTTGTATCATGGTGGAAGTTTTCAGTTTGGACATACAACCTCACTCTCTTATGAGAATATTATCTGTTGAATGCTTAAGCATTAAAAGAGGAGTCCATTATCTGTTGTCTATGTTGTCCGGTATGGATGTCTTAAGTTGAGATCTACTAAAAACGAGAAATCAAATGCAATTGATCTCCTTGGACCTTTGTATAGGCGACATAGAGGTACCCCTTTGTAACACTTGGTTGAAACATATGTTATGCAATGATAATCCATGTAATCCAAGCTAATTAGGACAAGGTGCGGGCACTATTGGTATTCTATGCATGAGGCTTGCAACTTGTAGGAAGTATTATGCATAGCACATATGAATTATTACTACCGTTGACAAAATTGTTTCTATGTTTTCAAAACAAATGCTCTAGCACAAAAATAGTAATCCATGCTTCCTCTGCGAAGGGCCATTCTTTTACTTTATGTTGAGTCAGTTTACCTACTTCTTTCTATCTTAGAAGCAAACACTTGTGTTAATTGTGTGCATTGATTCTTACATGTTTACCTATTGCACTTGTTATATTACTCTATGTTGACAAATATCCATGAGATATACATGTTACAAGTTGAAAGCAATTGCTGAAACTTAATCATCCTTTGTGTTGCTTCAATGCATTCTACTTTGAATCTATTGCTTTATGAGTTAGCTCTTATGCAAGTCTTGTTGATACTTGTCTTGAAAGTACTATTCATGAAAAGTTTTGCTATATGATTCATTTGTTTAGTCATCATCTTTTGTTAGCAATCTTTTGCTTCAGATCACTCCATCCATCTCATATGCTTTATAATAATGTTGATCAAGATTATGTTGGTAGCATGTCACTTCAGAAATTATTTGTTGTTATCGTTTACCTACTCGAGGACGAGTAGGAACTAAGCTTGGAGATGCTTGATACGTCTCAAACGTATCTATAATTTCTGATGTTCCATGCTACTTTTATGATAATACTCACATGTTTTATACATACTTTACATCATTATTATGCATTTTCCGGCACTAACCTATTAACAAGATGCCGAAACGCCAGTTGCTGTTTTCTGCTGTTTTTGGTTTCAGAAATCCTACAAAGGAAATATTCTCGGAATTGGACGAAATCAACGCCCAGGGTCTTATTTTTCCACGAAGCTTCCAAGACCGAAGGAGATACGAAGGGGCCACGAGGGCCGGCACCATAGGCCGGCGCGCGCGTAGGCCCGCGCCGCCCATGGTGTGGGCCCCTCGCGCCGCCTCCGACCTACCCTTCCGCCTACTTAAAGCCTTCGTCGCGAATACCCCTGTACCGAGAGCCACGATACGGAAAACCTTCCAGAGACGCCGCCGCCAATCCCATCTCGGGGATTCAGGAGATCCCCGGCACCCTGCCGGAGAACTCATTGATGCGCGTAAATGTACACGTCCGTTGGGAACCCCAAGAGGAAGGTATGATGCGCACAAGGCAAGTTTTCCCTCAGAAAGAAACCAAGGTTTAATCGGACCAGTAGGAGCCAAGAAGCACGTTGAAGGTTGATGGTGGCGAAATGTGATGCGGCGCAACAACAGGGATTCCGGCGCCATCGTGAACCTGCACAACACAACCCAAGTACTTTGCCCCAACGAAACAGTGAGGTTGTCAATCTCACCGGCTTGCTGTAACAAAGGATTAACCGTATTGTGTGGAAGATGATTGTTTGCAAGAAAACAGTAAAACAAGTATTGCAGTAGATTGTATGCTATGTAAAGAATAGGACCGGGGTCCACAGTTCACTAGAGGTGTCTCTCCCATAAGATAAAAGCATGTTGGGTGAACAAATTACAGTCGGGCAATTGACAAATAGAGAAGGGCATAACAATGCATATACATGATATGATAAATATAGTGAGATTTAATCCGGGCATTACGACAAAGTACATAGACCGCCATCCAACTGCATCTATGCCTAAAAAGTCCACCTTCAGGTTATCATCCGAACCCCATTCAGTATTTGCAAAGCAACAGACAATTGCATTAAGTATGGTGCATAATGTAATCGACAACTACATCCTTAGACATAGAATCAATGTTTTATCCCTAGTGGCAACACATCACAACCTTAGAACTTTCTGTCACTGTCCCATGTGTCAATGAAGGCATGAACCCACTATCGAGCATAAATACTCCCTCTTGGAGTTAAGAGTAAAAACTTGGCCAGAGCCTCTACTAATAACGGAGAGCATGCAAGATCATAAACAACACATAAACAATAGATTGATAATCACCATAACATAGTATTCTCTATCCATCGGATCCCGACAAACACAACATATAGTATTACAGATAGATGATCTTGATCATGTTAGGCAGCTCACAAGATCCAACAATGAAGCACAATTAGGAGAAGACGATGATACGTCTCCAACGTATCGATAATTTCTTATGTTCCATGCTACTTTATTGATGATACCTACATGTTTTATGCACATTATATGTCATATTTATGCATTTTCTGGAACTAACCTATTAACAAGATGCCGAAGAGCCAGTTGCTGTTTTCTGCTGTTTGGTTTCAGAAATCCTAGTAAAGAAATATTCTCGGAATTGGACGAAACTTTCGCCCAGGGTCCTATTTTTGCACGAAGCTTCCAGAAGACCGAAGACCTAACGAAGTGGGGCCACGAGGCGGCCAGAGGGAGGCCGGCGCGGCCTGTGCCCTGGCCGCGCGACCTGCCCCCGGGCCCCTCGTGTGGCCTCGCGTTGACCTTCCGCCTATTTAAAGCTCCGTCGCGAAACCCCCAGACCGAGAGCCACGATACGGAAAACCTCAGAGACGCGCCGCGAATCCCATCTCGGGGATTCTGAGATCGCCTCCGGCACCCGCCGAGAGGGGATTCATCTCCTGAGGACTCTACACCGCCATGGTCGCCTCCGGAGTGATGAGTGAGTAGTCCACCCCTGGACCATGGGTCCATAGCAGTAGCTAGATGGTCGTCTTCTCCTTGTTGTGCTTCATTGTTAGATCTTGTGAGCTGCCTAACATGATCAAGATCATCTATATGTAATTCTATATGTTGTGTTTGTCGGGATCCGATGGATAGAGAGTACTATGATTATGGTGATTATCAATCTATTGTTCATGTGTTGTTTATGATCTTGCATGCTCTCCGTTATTAGTAGAGGCTCTGGCCAAGTTTTTACTCTTAACTCCAAGAGGGAGTAATTATGCTCGATAGTGGGTTCATGCCTTCATTGATACCTGGGACAGTGACAGAAAGTTCTAAGGTTGTGATGTGCTTTTGCCACTAGGGATAAAACATTGATGCTATGTCTAAGGATGTAGTTATTGATTACATTACGCACCATACTTAATGCAATTGTCTGTTGCTTGCAACTTAATACTGGAGGGGTTCGGACGATAACCTGAAGGTGGACTTTTTAGGCATAGATGCGTTGGATGGCGGTCTATGTTCTTTGTCGTAATGCCCAATTAAATCTCACTATATTTACCATGTCATGTATATGCATTATTATGCCTTTCTCTATTTGTCAATTGCCCGACTGTAATTTGTTCACCCAACATGCTTTTATCTTATGGGAGAGACACCTCTAGTGAACTGTGGACCCCGGTCCTATTCTTTCCATAGCATACAATCTACTTGTTTTACTGTTTTCTTTGCAAACATCTTCCACTCGATACGTTTAATCCTTTGTTACAGCAAGCCGGTGAGATTGACAACCTCACTGTTTCGTTGGGGCAAAGTACTTTGGTTGTGTTGTTGTTATCACCAAGATTTGACCAAGTCAGAGGTGGGCCGCAGTCAAGATGGGCTTAAGGAAATATACGTGGAGAATTGCATGAATCGGCCTTTTACCAAGTTGGGCTTAATTGCCCGTGTATCTGTAACATATTAGATCGCATTTTAGTTTAGAGATAGAATCTTACTCGTGCACGGTTTAGTGCACGCCCACATTAGAAAGTCCCCTGGACTATAAATATGTACCTAGGGTTTATGGAATAAACAACAACCAACGTTCAACCACAAACAAATCTCGGCGCATCGCCAACTCCTTCGTCTCGAGGGTTTCTACCGGTAAGCCATGCTGCCTAGATCGCATCTTGCGATCTAGGCAGCACAAGCCTGCCTGCGTTGTTCATGCGTTGCTCGTCTGAAGCGCTTTTGATGGCGAGCAACGTAGTTATCATAGATGTGTTAGGGTTAGCATTGTTCTTCATGCTGCATGCTTTCGTAGTGCAACCCTTGCGCATCTAGCCGTCCTTGTGCCTCATCATGGGTGCAGGGGCGGCACCCCGCTTGATCATAGTTTAGTAGATCTGATCCGTTACGATCGCTCCTTGTTCTACAGGGATTAGTTTAATATCTGCAATAGTTAGGCCTTACAAAGGGGTGGAGGATCCAGCGGCACGTAGGGTGTCGTTTGCGAGCCCTAGACGGGATGTTCCGAGGATCAACCTTGTGTTGGTTTTTAGGCCTCGTCTAGGGCAAGCTTACGATCACCGTGCGTGAGCGCGAGGCCCAACCTAGAGTAGGACGATCCGATTATGCGGTGAAAACCCTACATCGTTGTGGATCTCATTAGCTCTACCATGATCAAGCAGGACCACCACATATTCGGCCACCTTGGACGAACCGTGGGTGAATCGGCTCTTTGAGCCGATTCACAGACAACCTGAGAGCCGATCGAGGCTCGTATTTAACGTGTACGTGTGTGCCCTGCAGGAAACTAAGCGAGGCATCATCCACACCTTCCTGACCAGGTATAGGTCGGTGGCACGCCCTGCGACCCAAGACGCGCGACCAGAGGCTTTGCGGGCCGTCGCTCCGAGGGATCGCCAGCCGCAGCCCTAGTCATTCCCGGCTCTACCGTGTTGGCCGTCACTGCCCGCCGGTGGGTTTCGACGCCAACACATTCTGGCACGCCCGGTGGGACAATCTTCAACGACTCATCTTCAGCGACAACCACCTCGCTATCCACAGCAGAGATGGCGAAAGACGCCTTACCGTCTTCATCAGAAGTGGCAGAAGAAACTCCGGTCACGTACGGGGATCTCCATGGCGAGCTCAAGAAGAAGTACGACGAGATCAAGTCTGCCCTCGAAGCCGACCTAATCGGCTCTTTCCACAGGACCCGCTCCCATGGCATCAGATGGAAGGGGTTCACACCTGAAGGCGCACTTGATGGAGTGGACCTGTCCACCCCGTCCGAAGAACGCACCAGGTCGCTGCGTCAGGAGATCAACTTCATGGTGGCTCATTCGCTGCACCGCCATTCTGAGAGCCTGGTGAATACGTTGGAGCGCGTCGCGCGCGTGATCCAGGAGATCATGAGCCATCAGTACTCTCCGTCAGGACCAGCCCTAGGGACTCACCAAGGGGAAGCGCGGCTCCATTCTCGTCCCCCGCTGCCATTCGCGTGGCAGCGCCCGAAGCGCCGAATTCATCGGCTTTTGTCGTCTACAAGATTGGTGGTGACCCCAGTGACTACCATTCCTACAACGCGCCCAAGGAGATCCCGCACGGATACGCATGTGCATACGTGCCACTGCAGCACCTGGACACCCTCGAACCAGGTTGCTATAGCAGGGACCTCTGGGGCAACAGGAGGAGCATCGGAGGCAGACCCTGAGAAGCAAACGTGGCTAGCTAAATACGCCACCCCGACTAAGCTCCCGAGCCCAGCTCCTGCAGTTGGCTCAGAACCAGAGAAACAAGCATGGCTGGTTAAGTACGCCACTCCGACGAACCTTCAGGGTTCGGCACCTGCAGCCATCACCGCGGATCAAATTTGTACGATCCTGAAAGATCAGTTCGGCATGATGCCGAAAAGAAAGGCGATCGGCTATACCAAGCCGTACCCCAACGAGTACGAATTGATCCCGTTACCACCCAAATATCGGCTCCCGGACTTCACAAAGTTCAGCGGATCAGATGGTTCCAGCTCCATAGAGCATGTGAGCCGGTATTTGGCGCAGCTGGGCATGATCTCAGCGTCAGACGAGCTGCGTGTGAGGTACTTCTCACAGTCCCTCACAGGATCGGCTTTCGGTTGGTACACTTCGCTGCCACCGAACTCAATCCAGACCTGGAAGCAGTTGGAAGAACGGTTCCATGAGCAATATCACTCGGAGGCTTCCGAGGCTGGCATTGCCGATCTGGCACAAGTACGACAGCGCGGGAAACAGTGTCAGAATACATCCAGCGCTTCAGGACCGTCAGGAACCGATGCTATTCGGTTCACGTAAGCGAAAAAGAAGCAGTCGAGTTGGCGGTGGTGGGTCTATCATCATCGATCAAGGAAGTGGCCTCCCAAGCGGACTATCCTTCATTAGCACACATGGTGCAGAAGTTGTCAGCATATGAGCAACGCCACCCGGATATCTACCAAGATAAATTCAAGCGCGTGGTTACCATGGTTGACGCAGGCGAAGATGAAGGTCCTACGGGAGAGCGAGAGGTCGCAGTAGCTGAGTGGACTCGAGCTGCAGGCCCAGTAACCTGCAAATGGGTAAAGCCACCAGGGCCTCCAAGAGGGTTCGACTTCGACGTGACGAAAACCGAGCAGATTTTCGACCTCTTACTCGCGGAGAAGCACATAAAGGTGCCCGAAGGCCACAAGTTTCCTACGGTGCAAGAGCTGAACGGAAAGCCATACTGCAAGTGGCATAACACGTTCACCCACACCACCAACGACTGCAGGGTGTGGCGTCAGCAGATCCAAGCGGCGATAGAAAATGGGCGGTTAATTTTTAACCAATACGCCATGAAGGTCGACACACACCCCTTCCCCGTCAACATGGTGGAGTTTACCCACCTTGGAGGGTGCCAGCCTGATTTCTCAGCCAATATCAGTATGGTAGAGCTTGGACACCGCTCTGAGAAGGACGGGGATGAGGACAGCTGCTCTCAGAGCAAGGACACTGAGGGGGCCGCTCCATGCGATCGGCTCCGTCAAGATGGCAAGCGCTACGTCACAGAGGGAGAAGTGAAGAACATAAGATACCAACGACCCCTCTCTGATCACCTCCTCAACAAGTATGTTAGTCGATATGACCAACGCCGGCGATACAACAACAATGATGAAAGAGGTCGTCTGACCAGAAACGACGAAAGGCAAAGCCGGCATAATCATGATGAGGAGCGACAGGAACGCCATGGCAGGGAGCAGGACGATACGGACAGGCATTGGCACTGCCCCTTCTTCAGACACTGCTGGGATTCAGGAATGAGCCGATTACCAACAATCGGCAACTGCCCAGAATGCAACCGGAAGAAGAAGGAGACAGCCAACGTATCTGTGTTCGAGCGCTTAGGGCCTCTCCCACCGCAAAACAGACGGGCTGAGACCCCTCCGTTGGAAGATCTCGATGATTCAGAGGACGAAGGGGAATACGAAGAAGACAGGTGCCACCGTCCAAGGTGGTGCCCTGATGGTCTCAGCCATACAAAAACGCAGGGTTCAGCGATTGCGCGGTCTGGAGGAAGCTGAAAGGATGTACTTGCATACGCTGAGGAAGGCGCGGCCTGATCTGGCTGCGAAAGTCCAGAGGACCCTGGATGAGGAGGGGCTACCGCAAAGGAAAGAGTGGCGCCCCAAGCAAAAGAGAGCCGATGATGACACATCGGCTGGCACAAACATGGTGTTCATTCGTCCGGCGGGGTGTAGTGCTCCACGATTATACAGTGCACCCGACATGGATAACAAAGCACACCAACGTGCTAAAGTCAGAGATTGGGCTGGTTTTATCCGCCGACATGGACGAGTAGCAAGACTACGTCAATAAGCAACATGGCGAGGCCGATCCTTGCGATCGGCCCTCCGAAACTGATGAAGGGATATTACAAAACCTTCACCGAGCAAGCAACGTGGAGGCCGATTCCAGCAATCGGCCAAAATCATCCTCACCATCTATTCTGCCTGGGATCAACGCTTGACCCAACAGGGACTACCTGACGAGCCGATACCATCAATTCTCTTGACAGAATCGGCTCGGGGGGGCACCTAGATGGATAACACATTCGTATGGGGGCCGATACACAAATCGGCCTAAAATTTTTAAATTTTACAGCCGATGCAAGGGCATCGACTTAAGAGGAAAGGAGCCGATCTGACCAACAGGGCACTAAGAGCGGACTGGAGAAACTCGGGGGGCAGCTCGCCTTGAAGGCTCTCTGTTTTGGGAAGCCGATTTATGTGCAAATCGGCTGGCTCTGTATGATCAAGCTCAGGCTAATTCAGCTAAGTTACGCCTTGGGCAAGACTCGGGGGGCAGCAGGCCTAGTGGATACTCTGTTTAAAGAACCGATGAGGGTACCATCGGCTGATCCTTCATTACAACCTTCTTCACGATGATGGGTGCTGAAAAGGATTATTGGGTTTGGTTGGAAAAGTTCGAAGGTTTTCCTGAAGATCCTGCATTTTCCACCAGATTTAGGAAATCATCAGCTGAAGAAGAGAAGGGTGAATTTCAAAGGACCGATGCGGTGCGATCGGCTCATTACGCATTGGCAAAAGGGACGAATCGGCAAGGTCAGTAGGAGAGGGAATCGGCTAAATTGAACTCAGAAGGAATCGGCAAAATCAAAATTGGGGAAAAGTTCTTCATTGATTAAGATGAGATTTCTTACATAAAGAGCTAATTGCTCTCAAAAGGGAAATACTAGGGGATCCATTGCCCTATCTGCTACTACTGGCCCTATTCTAGAGGTCCTATCTATGGGCCATCACTGCCCTCATCGTCGCCGTCGTCACTACTATCGGCGCTGCTCCCGGCGGGCTCGTCGTCGCTCCAATGGCCGCCGACCGGGCCCTCGTTGTCTTCATCTTCTTCGTCAGCGTCGTCCTCGTCGCTGTCGAAGTCGCTAAGATTGCCCGGCCAAGGGCAGAACCGCTTGGCCGGCGGCTCGTCGGAGGAGCTCTCGTCGTCGTCCTCCTCCTCTTCCTGCTCCTCCTCCTCCCCGGAAGAGGTGAAGTCGCAGGAGAAGCTGTCGTCGTCACTCTCCTCCTCCGTTTCCCCAACGGCGAGGAAGCGGAGGTCGCTCTCCCCGTCCGTCAAGGACTGGTCGTCTTCGGACCAGATGGAGAAGTCGTGATCTAACTCCTCCCCGGCCGCAATGGCGCGGCGGGTGTTGGCCGCGTGGACCTCCGCCGGGTTGTACTCCGGCGTCGGCTCACGGGACGTGGAGGACTGGCTGGCAAGATCCGATGGGGCAGAGGAGGAGGAAGACATGGTGGCTGGGAGGGTTTTTGGAGTGCTAGTGCGGAGGAGATACAAAGAAGAACTGTTCAGAGCGGTTAAATCAAAGGAGGATATAGTGGAAATTCAATGCCACAGCAGTTTCCAAGGAAGTGGGTGCCTAAAAAGAAAAGAAAAAACTGCCAGGTCACGCGGAGAAGTTGAGAAGGCAAGGCATCATCATGAGGGATACTGCGACGGTTCTGCCACGACATGACCCGATGAAGGAAAGCAGAGTGATTTTGGAATTACCAATTCCAAAACCAGGGGGGCATGTGTTATCACCAAGATTTGACCAAGTCAGAGGTGGGCCGCAGTCAAGATGGGCTTAAGGAAATATACGTGGAGAATTGCATGAATCGGCCTTTTTACCAAGTTGGGCTTAATTGCCCGTGTATCTGTAACATATTAGATCGCATTTTAGTTTAGAGATAGAATCTTACTCGTGCACGGTTTAGTGCACGCCCACATTAGAAAGTCCCCTGGACTATAAATATGTACCTAGGGTTTATGGAATAAACAACAACCAACGTTCAACCACAAACAAATCTCGGCGCATCGCCAACTCCTTCGTCTCGAGGGTTTCTACCGCGTCATGCTGCCTAGATCGCATCTTGCGATCTAGGCAGCACAAGCCTGCCACGTTGTTCATGCGTTGCTCGTACTGAAGCGCTTTGATGGCGAGCAACGTAGTTATCATAGATGTGTTAGGGTTAGCATTGTTCTTCATGCTGCATGCTTTCGTAGTGCAACCCTTGCGCATCTAGCCGTCCTTGTGCCTCATCATGGGTGCAGGGGCGGCACCCCGCTTGATCATAGTTTAGTAGATCTGATCCGTTACGATCGCTCCTTGTTCTACAAGGATTAGTTTAATATCTGCAATAGTTAGGCCTTACAAAGGGGTGGAGGATCCAGCGGCACGTAGGGTGTCGTTTGCGAGCCCTAGACGGGATGTTCCGAGGATCAACCTTGTGTTGGTTTTTAGGCCTCGTCTAGGGCAAGCTTACGATCACCGTGCGTGAGCGCGAGGCCCAACCTAGAGTAGGACGATCCGATTATGCGGTGAAAACCCTACATCGTTGTGGATCTCATTAGCTCTACCATGATCAAGCAGGACCACCACATATTCGGCCACCTTGGACGAATCGTGGGTGAATCGGCTCTTTGAGCCGATTCACAGGACAACCTGAGAGCCGATCGAGGCTCGTATTTAACGTGTACGTGTGTGCCCTGCAGGAAACTAAGCGAGGCATCATCCACACCTTCCTGACCAGGTATAGGTCAGGTGGCACGCCCTTGCGACCCATCGGCGCGCGACCAGGAGGCTTTGCGGGCCGTCGCTCTGAGGGACTGGGGCCAGCCGCAGCCCTAGTCATTCCCGGCTCTACCGTGTTGGCCAGTCACTGCCCGCCGGTGGGTTTCTGACGCCAACAGTTGTGCAGGTTCCTAGTTGGCGCCGGAATCCCTGGTGTTGCGCCGCATCACATTTCGCGACCATCAACCTTCAACGTGCTTCTTGGCTCCTCCTGGTTCGATTAAACCTTGGTTTCTTTCTGAGGGAAAACTTGCTACTATGCGCATCATACCTTCCTCTTGGGGTTCCCAACGAACGTGTGAGTTACACGCCATCAAGCTCTTTTTCTGGCGCCGTTGCCGGGGAGATCAAGACACGCTGCAAGGGGAGTCTCCACTTCTCAATCTCTTTACTTTGTTTTTGTCTTGCTTTATTTTATTTACTACTTTGTTTGCTGCACCTAAACAAAATACAAAAAAATTAGTTGCTAGTTTTACTTTATTTACTGTCTTGCTCTCTATATCGAAAACACAAAAATTAGTTACTCGCATTTACTTTATCTAGTTTGCTTTATTTACTGTTGCTAAAATGGCCAACCCTGAAAATACTAAGTTGTGTGACTTCACAAATGCAAATAATAATGATTTCCTATGCACACCTATTGCTCCACCTGCTACTACAGCAGAATTCTTTAAAATTAAACCTGCTTTACTAAATCTAGTCATGAGAGAACAATTTTCTGGTGCTAGTTCTGATGATGCTGCTGCCCATCTCAATAATTTTGTTGAACTTTGTGAAATGCAAAAGTATAAAGATGTAGATGGTGATATTATTAAATTGAAAGTGTTTCCTTTCTCATTAAGAGGAAGAGCTAAAGATTGGTTGCTATCTTTGCCTAAGAATAGTATTGATTCATGGACTAAATGCAAGGATGCTTTTATTAGTAGATATTATCCTCCCGCTAAAATTATTTCTTTGAGAAGTAGCATAATGAATTTTAAACAATTAGATACTGAACATGTTGCTCAAGCTTGGGAGAGAATGAAAACTTTGGTAAAGAATTGCCCAACCCATGGACTGACTACTTGGATGATCATCCAAACCTTCTATGCAGGACTAAATTTTTCTTCACGGAATTTATTGGATTCAGCTGCTGGAGGTACCTTTATGTCCATCACATTGGGGGCGGCTACAAAACTTCTTGATGATATGATGATAAATTACTCTGAATGGCACACGGAAAGAGCTCCACAAGGTAAGAAGGTAAATTCTGTTGAAGAAACCTCTTCCTTGAGTGATAAGATTGATGTGATTATGTCTATGCTTGTGAATGGTAGATCTAATGTTGATCCAAATAATGTTCCTTTAGCTTCATTGGTTGCTCAAGAAGAAAATGTTGATGTGAATTTCATTAAAAATAATAATTTCAACAACAATGCTTATAGGAACAACTATGGTAATACTTATGGTAGATATGAGGAAAGGATGTTAGAAATTGAAAGATCCACTAAAAACTTTATGCAATCACAATATGAGCAAAATCAATTGTTTACTAAAACTATGAATGAACAATCTACCTTGTTGAAAAATATAGGAAATCAACTTGAAAACTTGAATAGGGAGATTTCTGGTCTGCAAACTAAAATTTCAAATGCTGAAACCCGAATCTCATACATGTCTGCATCACAATCTTCTTTAATTAATAAAATGGCTGCTAAACCTGATGATCTTGATAATAAGATTACTACTACAACAAATGCCATCCAAGTTAGAATTAATGAGAATATAAGATTAATGGCTGAGTTGCGTGCTAGGTGGGATAGAGAAGAAAATGAAAAACTAGCTAAAGAGAATAATGTAGCTAAAGTTTGGACTATTACCACCACTAGTAATGCTAATTCCTCACATGTTGCTACACCTCCTACTATCAATGGTAAAATAATTGGTGTTGGCAATGTTTCTACTCCTAGTGCAAAGCGTACAAAACTGCCTGAAATTGCTAAAACTGCTGAAACTGCTTGTGATAAAACTGCTGAAATTTTTTCCAACCTTGGGAATAATGATCCCATTGCTGTAGCTCATAATGATTTAGATTTTGATGATTGCCACATCTCTGAAGTTATAAAGTTCTTACAAAAACTTGCTAAAAGTCCTAATGCTAGTGCTATAAATTTAGCCTTTACAAAACATATTACAAATGCTCTCATAAAAGCTAGAGAAGAGAAATTAAAACTTGAAACTTCTATTCCTAGAAAGTTAGAAGATGGTTGGGAGCCCATCATTAAAATGAAATTCAATGACTTTGAATGTAATGCTTTATGTGATCTTGGTGCAAGTATTTCTGTTATGCCTAAAAATTTATGATATGCTTGACTTGCCACCATTGAAGAATTGTTATTTGGATGTTAATCTTGCCGATAATGTTAAAAAGAAACCTTTGGGGAGGATTGATAATGTGCATATTACGGTTAACAATAACCTTGTCCCCGTTGATTTTGTTGTCTTGGATATCGAATGCAATGCATCTTGTCCTATTGTGTTGGGAAGACCTTTTCTTCGAACTGTTGGTGCTGTTATTGATATGAGGGAAGGTAATATTAAATATCAATTTCCTCTCAAGAAAGGTATGGAACACTTCCCTAGAAAGAGAATGAAGTTGCCTTTTGATTCTATTATTAGAACAAGCTATGATGTTGATGCTTCTACTCTCGATGTTACTTGATTTGCACTTTCCGCGCCTAGCTGAAAGGCGTTAAAGAAAAGCGCTTATGGGAGACAACCCATGTTTTTACCTACAGCAATTTTTTGTTTTATTGAGTCTTGGAAGTTGTTTACTTCTGTAGCAACCTCTCCTTATCAAGTTTTTGTGCCAAGTAAAGTTTCTATGTCAAAGTTGATGTTATATTTGGGATCGCTGCGCAGAAACAGCATTGCTGTCTGTCACGAATCTGGGCATAATTCTCTGTAGAAAATTCGAAAAAATCTGCCAATTTACGAGCGTGATCCTCAGATATGTACGCAACTTTCATTAGTTTTGAGTTTTTCCATTTGAGCAAGTCTGGTGCCATTTATAAATTCGTCTTTACGGACTGTTCTGTTTTTGACAGATTCTGCCTTTTATTTCGCATTGCCTCTTTTGCTATGTTGGATTTATTTCTTTGATCCATTAATGTCCAGTAGCATTATGCAATGTCCAGAAGTGAAAAGAATGATTGTGTCACCTCTGAATGAGTGAATTATTAATGATGCACTAACCCTCTAATGAGTTTGCTTGAAGTTTGGTGTGAAGGAAGTTTTCAAGGGTCAAGAGAGGAGAATGATATACTAAGATCAAGAGGAGTGAAAGCTCTAAGCTTGGGGATGCCCCCGTGGTTCATCCCTGCATATTTTAAGAAGACTCAAGCGTCTAAGCTTGGGGATGCCCAAGGCATCCCCTTCTTCATCGACAACATCATCAGGTTCCTCCCCTGAAACTATATTTTTATTCAGTCACATCTGGTGTTCTTTACTTGGAGCGTCGGTTTGTTTTCGTTTTTGTTTTTGTTTGAATAAGATGGATCCTAGCATTCACTTTGTGGGAGAGAGACACGCTCCGCTGTTGCATATGGACACATGTGTCCTTAGGCTTTACTCATAATGTTCAAGGCGAAGTTTCTTCTTCGTTAATTTGTTATATGGTTGGAATTGGAAAATGCTACATGTAGTAATTCTAAAATGTCTTGGATAATGTGATACTTGGCAATTGTTGTGCTCATGTTTAAGCTCTTGCATCATATGCTTTGCACCCATTAATGAAGAAATACATAGAGCTTGCTAAAATTTGATTTGCATATTTGGTTTCTCTAAGGTCTAGATAATATCTAGTATTGAGTTTTGAACAACAAGGAAGACAGTGTAGAGTCTTATAATGTTTACAATATGTCTTTTATGTGAGTCTTGCTGCACTTGTTCATCCTTGAGTTTGCTTCAAATAACCTTGCTAGCCTAAACCTTGTATCGAGAGGGAATACTTCTCATGCATCCAAAATCCTTGAGCCAACTACTATGCCATTTGTGTCCACCATACCTACCTACTACATGGTATTTACCCGCCATTCCAAAGTAAATTGCTTGAGTGCTACCTTTAAAATTCCATCATTCACCTTTGCAATATATAGCTCATGGGACAAAATAGCCTTAAAAACTATCGTAGTATTGAATATGTACTTATGCACTTTATATTTTATTAAGTTGCTTGTTGTGCGATAACCATGTTTCTGGGGAACGCCATCAACTATTGTTGAATATCATGTGAGTTGCTATGCATGTCCGTCTTGTCTGAAGGTCTATCATTTTAGTGGTTGGAGCATGCAAAATTGTTAGAGAAGAACATTGGGCCGCTAACTAAAGCCATGAATCATGGTGGAAGTTTCAGTTTTGGACATATATCCTCAATCTCATATGAGAATAATAACTTTGCTACATGCTTATGCATTTAAGAGGAGTCCATTATCTGTTGTCCATGTTGTCCCGGTATGGATGTCTAAGTTGAGAATAATCAAAAGCGAGAAATCCGAAATGCGAGCATTCTCCTTGGACCTTTGTACAGGCGGCATGGAGGTACCCCTTTGTGACACTTGGTTGAAACATGGCATGCGAAGACCCGGTAGTCCAAGTTAAGTAGGACGAGGTGCGGGCACTATTAGTATACTATGCGTGAGGCTTGCAACTTGTAAGATATAATTTTCATAACTCATATGCTTTATTACTACCGTTGACAAAATTGTTTCATGTTTTCAAAATAAAAGCTCTAGCACAAATACAGCAATCGATGCTTTCCTCTGCGAAGGACCATTCTTTTACTTTTATTGTTGAGTCAGTTTACCTATCTCCTTCCACCTTAAGAAGCAAACACTTGTGTGAACTGTGCATTGATTCCTACATACTTGCATATTGCACTTGTTATATTACTTTATGATTGACAATATCCATGAGATATACATGTTACAAGTTGAAAGCAACCGCTGAAACTTAATCTTCTTATGTGTTGCTTCAACACCTTTACTTTGATTTATTGCTTTACGAGTTAACTCTTATGCAAGACTTATTGATGCTTGTCTTGAAGTACTATTCATGAAAAGTCTTTGCTATATGATTCAGTTGTTTACTCATGTCATTACCTTTGCTTTGATCGCTGCATTCATTACATATGTTTACAAATAGTATGATCAAGATTATGATGGCATGTCACTTCAGAAATTATCTTTGTTATCGTTTTACCTGCTCGGGACGAGCAGAACTAAGCTTGGGGATGCTGATACGTCTCCAACGTATCGATAATTTCTTATGTTCCATGCTACTTTATTGATGATACCTACATGTTTTATGCACATTATATGTCATATTTATGCATTTTCTGGAACTAACCTATTAACAAGATGCCGAAGAGCCTGTATTTTTCTGTTTTTGGTTTCAGAAATCCTAGTAAAGAAATATTCTCGGAATTGACGAAACTTTCGCCGGGTCCTATTTTTGCACGAAGCTTCCGAAGACCGAAGACCTAACGAAGTGGGGCCACGAGGCGGCCAGGAGGGAGGCCGGCGCGGCCCAGGCCCCGGCGCGCCGACCTGCCCGGGCCCTCGTGTGGCCCCTCGCGTTGACCTTCCGCCTATTTAAAGCTCCCGTCGCGAAACCCCCGTACCGAGAGCCACGATACGGAAAACCCACAGACGCCGCCGCCGCGAATCCCATCTCGGGGGATTCGGAGATCGCCTCCGGCACCCTGCCGGAGAGGGGATTCATCTCCCGGAGGACTCTACACCGCCATGGTCGCCTCGGAGTGATGAGTGAGTAGTCACCCCTGGACCATGGGTCCATAGCAGTAGCTAGATGGTCGTCTTCTCCTTGTTGTGCTTCATTGTTAGATCTTGTGAGCTGCCTAACATGATCAAGATCATCTATATGTAATTCTATATGTTGTGTTTGTCGGGATCCGATGGATAGAGAGTACTATGATTATGGTGATTATCAATCTATTGTTCATGTGTTGTTTATGATCTTGCATGCTCTCCGTTATTAGTAGAGGCTCTGGCCAAGTTTTTACTCTTAACTCCAAGAGGGAGTAATTATGCTCGATAGTGGGTTCATGCCTTCATTGATACCTGGGACAGTGACAGAAAGTTCTAAGGTTGTGATGTGCTGTTGCCACTAGGGATAAAACATTGATGCTATGTCTAAGGATGTAGTTATTGATTACATTACGCACCATACTTAATGCAATTGTCTGTTGCTTTGCAACTTAATACTGGAGGGGGTTCGGACGATAACCTGAAGGTGGACTTTTTAGGCATAGATGCAGTTGGATGGCGGTCTATGTTCTTTGTCGTAATGCCCAATTAAATCTCACTATATTTACCATGTCATGTATATGCATTATTATGCCTTTCTCTATTTGTCAATTGCCCGACTGTAATTTGTTCACCCAACATGCTTTTATCTTATGGGAGAGACACCTCTAGTGAACTGTGGACCCCGGTCCTATTCTTTCCATAGCATACAATCTACTTGTTTTACTGTTTTCTTTGCAAACATCTTCCACTCGATACGTTTAATCCTTTGTTACAGCAAGCCGGTGAGATTGACAACCTCACTGTTTCGTTGGGGCAAAGTACTTTGGTTGTGTTGTGCAGGTTCCTAGTTGGCGCCGGAATCCCTGGTGTTGCGCCGCATCACATTTCGCGACCATCAACCTTCAACGTGCTTCTTGGCTCCTCCTGGTTCGATTAAACCTTGGTTTCTTTATGAGGGAAAACTTGCTGTGCGCATCATACCTTCCTCTTGGGGTTCCCAACGAACGTGTGAGTTACACGCCATCGAACGACCATCTAGCTACTGCTATGGACCCATAGTCCAGGGTGAACTACTCACTCATCACTCCGGAGGCGACCATGGCGGTGTAGAGTCCTCCGGGAGATGAACCCCTCTCCGGCAGGGTGCCGAGGCGATCTCCTGAATCCCCGAGATGGGATTCGCGGCGGCGGCGTCTCCGGAAGGTTTTCCGTATCGTGGCTCTCGGGGGGTTTCGCGACGGAGGCTATAAGTAGGCGAAAGGTAGGTCGGGGGCTCACGAGGGCCCATGACAGGCCGCGCGGCCGGGGGCCAGGCCGCGCGCCGTGGTCTGGCCACCTCGTGGCCCCACTTCGTTATCTCTTCGGTCTTCTGGAAGCTCCGTGCAAAAATAGGACCCTGGGCGGTGATTTCGTCCAATTCCGAGAATATTTCCTTACTAGGATTTCTGAAACCAAAAACAGCAGAAAACAGCAACTGGCTCTTCGGCATCTTGTTAATAGGTTAGTTCCAGAAAATGCGTAAAGGTATCATCAATAAAGTAGCATGGAACATAAGAAATTATCGATACGTTGGAGACGTATCAGCATCCCCAAGCTTAGTTCTGCTCGTCCCGAGCAGGTAAAACGATAACAAAGATAATTTCTGAAGTGACATGCCATCATAATCTTGATCATACTATTGTAAACATATGTAATGAATGCAGCGATCAAAACAATGGTAATGACATGAGTAAACAACTAAATCATAAAGCAAAGACTTTTCATGAATAGTACTTCAAGACAAGCATCAATAAGTCTTGCATAAGAGTTAACTCATAAAGCAATAAATCAAAGTAAAGGTGTTGAAGCAACACAAAGGAAGATTAAGTTTCAGCGGTTGCTTTCAACTTATAACATGTATATCTCATGGATATTGTCAACATAAAGTAATATAACAAGTGCAATGTGAAAGTATGTAGGAATCAATACACAGTTCACACAAGTGTTTGCTTCTTAAGGTGGAGGGAGATAGGTAAACTGACTCAACAATAAAAGTAAAAGAAAGGTCCTTCAAAGAGGAAAGCATCGATTGCTGTATTTGTGCTAGAGCTTTTATTTTGAAAACATGAAACAATTTTGTCAACGGTAGTAATAAAGCATATGAGTTATGTAAATTATATCTTACAAGTTGCAAGCCTCATGCATAGTATACTAATTAATAGTGCCCGCACCTCGTCCTACTTAGCTTGGACTACCGGATCTTTGCAATGCCATGTTTCAACCAAGTGTCACAAAGGGTACCTCTATGCCGCCTGTACAAAGGTCTATGGAGAAAGCTCGCATTTTGGATTTCTCGCTTTTGATTATTCTCAACTTAGACATCCATACCGGGACAACATGGACAACAGATAATGGACTCCTCTTAAATGCATAAGCATGTAGCAACAATTATTATTCTCATATGAGATTGAGGATATATGTCCAAAACTGAAACTTCAACCATGATTCATGGCTTTAGTTAGCGGCCCAATGTTCTTCTCTAACAATTTGCATGCTCCAATCATTAAGGTGATAGATCCTTCAGACAAGACGGACATGCATAGCAACTCACATGATATTCAACAATAGTTGATGGCGTTCCCCAGAAGCATGGTTATCGCATAACAAGCAACTTAATAAAAGATAAAGTGCATAAGTACATATTCAATACTACGATAGTTTTTAAGGCTATTTTGTCCCATGAGCTATATATTGCAAAGGTAAATGATGGAATTTTAAAGGTAGCACTCAAGCAATTTACTTTGGAATGGCGGAGAAATACCATGTAGTAGGTAGGTATGGTGGACACAAATGCCATAGTGGTTGGCTCAAGGATTTTGGATGCATGAGAAGTATTCCCTCTCGATACAAGGTTTAGGCTAGCAAGGTTATTTGAAGCAAACTCAAGGATGAAACGGTGCAGCAAAACTCACATAAAAGACATATTGTAAACATTATAAGACTCTACATCGTCTTCCTTGTTGTTCAAAACTCAATACTAGATATTATCTAGACCTTAGAGAGACCAAATATGCAAATCAAATTTTAGCAAGCTCTATGTATTTCTTCATTAATGGGTGCAAAGCATATGATGCAAGAGCTTAAACATGAGCACAACAATTGCCAAGTATCACATTATCCAAGACATTTTAGAATTACTACATGTAGCATTTTCCAATTCCAACCATATAACAATTTAACGAAGAAGAAACTTCGCCTTGAACATTATGAGTAAAACCTAAGGACATATTTGTCCATATGCAACAGCGGAGCGTGTCTCTCTCCCACAAAGTGAATGCTAGGATCCATTTTATTCAAACAAAAACAAAAACAAAAACAAACCGACGCTCCAAGTAAAGAACACAAGATGTGACCGAATAAAAATATAGTTTCAGGGGAGGAACCTGATGATGTTGTCGATGAAGAAGGGGATGCCTTGGGCATCCCCAAGCTTAGACGCTTGAGTCTTCTTAAAATATGCAGGGATGAACCACGGGGGCATCCCCAAGCTTAGAGCTTTCACTCCTCTTGATCATAGTATATCATACTCCTCTCTTGACCCTTGAAAACTTCCTTCACACCAAACTTCAAGCAAACTCATTAGAGGGTTGGTGCACAATTAATAATTCACACATTCAGAGGTGACACAAACATTCTTTACACTTCTGGACATTGCATAAAGCTACTGGACATTAATGGATCAAAGAAATTCATCCAACATAGCAAAAGAGGCAATGCGAAATAAAAGGCAGAATCTGTCAAAAACAGAACAGTCCGTAAAGACGAATTTTAAAATGGCACCAGACTTGCTCAAATGGAAAAACTCAAAACTAATAAAAGTTGCGTACATATCTGAGGATCACGCTCGTAAATTGGCAGATTTTTTCGAATTTTCTACAGAGACTTGTGCCCAGATTCGTGACAGACAATGCTGTTTCTGCGCAGCGATCCCAAATATAACATCAACTTTGACATAGAAACTTTACTTGGCACAAAAACATGATAAGGAGAGGTTGCTACAGTAGTAAACAACTTCCAAGATTCAAATATAAAACAAAGTACTGTAGTAAAAACATGGGTTGTCTCCCATAAGCGCTTTTCTTTAATGCCTTTCAGCTAGGCGCAGAAAGTGCAAATCAAGTAACATCGAGAGTAGAAGCATCAACATCATAACTTGTTCTAATAATAGAATCAAAAGGCAACTTCATTCTCTTTCTAGGGAAGTGTTCCATACCTTTTTTGAGGAAATTGATATTTAATATTACCTTCCCTCATATCAATAACAGCACCAACGGTTCGAAGAAAAGGTCTTCCCAACACAATAGGACAAGATGCATTGCATTCGATATCCAAAACAACAAAATCAACGGGACAAGGTTATTGTTAACCGTAATGTGCACATTATCAATCTTCCCAAAGGTTTCTTTTTAACATTATCGGCAAGATTAACATCCAAATAACAATTCTTCAATAGTGGCAAGTCAAGCATATCATAAATCTTTTTAGGCATAACAGAAATACTTGCACCAAGATCACATAAAGCATTACATTCAAAGTCATTGAATTTCATTTTAATGATGGGCTCCCAACCATCTTCTAACTTTCTAGGAATAGAAGTTTCAAGTTTTAGTTTCTCTTCTCTAGCTTTTATGAGAGCATTTGTAATATGTTTTGTAAAGGCTAAATTTATAGCACTAGCATTAGGAATTTTAGCAAGTTTTTGTAAGAACTTTATAACTTCAGAGATGTGGCAATCATCAAAGTCTAAATCATTATGAGCTACAGCAATGGGATCATTGTTCCCAAGGTTGGAAAAAATTCAGCAGTTTTATCACAAGCTTCAGCAGTTTTAGCAATTTCAGGCAGTTTTGTACGCTTTGCACTAGAAGTAGAAACATTGCCAACACCAATTATTTTACCATTGATAGTAGGAGGTGCAGCAACATGTGAATCATTATCATTACTAATGGTGGTAATAGTCCAAACTTTAGCTACATTATTCTCTTTAGCTAGTTTTTCATTTTCTTCTCTATCCCACCTAGCACGCAATTCAGCCATTAATCTTATATTCTCATTAATTCTAACTTGGATGGCATTTGCTGTAGTAGTAATCTTATTATCAATATCATCAGGTTTAGCAGCCATTTTATTAATTAAAGAGGATTGTGATGCGGACATGTATGAGATTCGGGTTTCAGCATTTGAAATTTTAGTTTGCAGACCAGAAATCTCCCTATTCAAGTTTTCAAGTTGATTTCCTATATTTTTCAACAAGGTATATTGTTCATTCATAGTTTTAATAAACAATTGATTTTGCTCATATTGTGATTGCATAAAGTTTTTAGTGGATCTTTCAATTTCTAGCATCTTTTCCTCATATCTACCATAAGTATTACCATAATCATTACCACTAGCAGGGATATGGCCTATAGTTATTACCAGAGTTGTTCCTATAAGCATTGTTGTTGAAATTATTATTTTTAATGAAATTCACATCAACATTTTCTTCTTGAGCAACCAATGAAGCTAAAGGAACATTATTTGGATCTACATTAGATCTACCATTCACAAGCATAGACATAATCACATCAATCTTATCACTCAAGGAAGAGGTTTCTTCAACAGAATTTACCTTCTTACCTTGTGGAGCTCTTTCCGTGTGCCATTCAGAGTAATTTATCATCATATCATCAAGAAGTTTTGTAGCCGCCCCCAAAGTGATGGACATAAAGGTACCTCCAGCAGCTGAATCCAATAAATTCCGCGAAGAAAAATTTAGTCCTGCATAGAAGGTTTGGATGATCATCCAAGTAGTCAGTCCATGGGTTGGACAATTCTTTACCAAAGTTTTCATTCTCTCCCATGCTTGAGCAACATGTTCAGTATCTAATTGCTTAAAATTCATTATGCTACTTATCAAAGATATAATTTTAGCGGGAGGATAATATCTACCAATAAAAGCATCCTTACATTTAGTCCATGAATCAATACTATTCTTAGGCAAAGATAGCAACCAATCTTTAGCTCTTCCTCTTAATGAGAAAGGAAACACTTTCAATTTAATAATATCACCATCTACATCCTTATACTTTTGCATTTCACAAAGTTCAACAAAGTTATTGAGATGGGCAGCAGCATCATCAGAACTAACACCAGAAAATTGATCTCTCATAACCAGGTTCAGTAAAGCAGGTTTAATTTCAAAGAATTCTGCTGTAGTAGGTGGAGCAATAGGTGTGCATAGGAAATCATTATTATTTGCATTTGTGAAGTCACACAACTTAGTATATTCAGGGGTATTCATTTTAGCAACAGTAAATAAAGCAAACTAGATAAAGTAAATGCAAGTAACTAATTTTTTGTGTGTTTTTGATATAGAGAGCAAGACAATAAATAAAGTAAAACTAGCAACTAATTTTTTGTGTTTTGTTTAGGTGCAGCAAACAAAGTAGTAAATAAAATAAAGCAAGACAAAAACAAAGTAAAGAGATTGAGAAGTGGAGACTCTCCTTGCAGCGTGTCTTGATCTCCCCGGCAACGGCGCCAGAAAACAGCTTGATGCGCGTAAATGTACACGTCCGTTGGGAACCCCAAGAGGAAGGTATGATGCGCACAGGGCAAGTTTTCCCTCGAAAGAAACCAAGGTTTAATCGGACCAGTAGGAGCCAAGAAGCACGTTGAAGGTTGATGGTGGCGAAATGTGATGCGCGCAACAACAGGGATTCCGGCGCCAACGTGGAACCTGCACAACACAACCCAAGTACTTTGCCCCAACGAAACAGTGAGGTTGTCAATCTCACCGGCTTGGTGTAACAAAGGATTAACCGTATTGTGTGGAAGATGATTGTTTGCAAGAAAACAGTAAAACAAGTATTGTAGATTGTATGCTATGTAAAGAATAGGACCGGGGTCCATTCACTAGAGGTGTCTCTCCCATAAGATAAAAGCATGTTGGGTGAACAACTTACAGTCGGGCAATTGACAAATAGAGAAGGGCATAACAATGCATATACATGATATGATAAATATAGTGAGATTTAATCCGGGCATTACGACAAAGTACATAGACCGCCATCCAACTGCATCTATGCCTAAAAAGTCCACCTTCAGGTTATCATCCGAACCCCATTCAGTATTAAGTTGCAAAGCAACAGACGATTGCATTAAGTATGGTGCATAATGTAATCGACAACTACTTCCTTAGACATAGAATCAATGTTTTATCCCTAGTGGCAACAGACATCACAACCTTAGAACTTTGTCACTGTCCCAGGTGTCAATGAAGGCATGAACCCACTATCGAGCATAAATACTCCTCTTGGAGTTAAGAGTAAAAACTTGGCCAGAGCCTCTACTAATAACGGAGAGCATGCAAGATCATAAACAACACATAAACAATAGATTGATAATCACCATAACATAGTATTCTCTATCCATCGGATCCCGACAAACACAACATATAGTATTACAGATAGATGATCTTGATCATGTTAGGCAGCTCACAAGATCCAACAATGAAGCACAATTAGGAGAAGACGACCATCTAGCTACTGCTATGGACCCATAGTCCAGGGGTGAACTACTCACTCATCACTCCGGAGGCGACCATGGCGGTGTAGAGTCCTCCGGGAGATGAATCCCCTCTCCGGGGTGTCGGAGGCAATCTCCTGAATCCCCCGAGATGGGATTCGCGGCGGCGTCTCTGGAAGGTTTTCCGTATCGTGGCTCTCTCGGGGTTTCGCGACGGAGGCTATAAGTAGGCGAAAGGGTAGGTCGGGGCTCACGAGGGCCCAGATGACAGGCCGCGCGCCGGGGCCAGCCGCGCCGCCGTGGTCTGGCCACCTCGTGGCCCCACTTCGTTATCTCTTCGGTCTTCTGAAGCTCCGTGCAAAAATAGGACCACGGCGGTGATTTCGTCCAATTCCGAGAATATTTCCTTACTAGGATTTCTGAAACCAAAAACAGAAAACAGAACTGGCTCTTCGGCATCTTGTTAATAGGTTAGTTCCGAAAATGCGTAAATACGACATATAATGTGCATAAAACATGTAGGTATCATCAATAAAGTAGCATGGAACATAAGAAATTATCGATACGTTGGAGACGTATCTATCATCACCGGAGGGCTCTACATCATCATGCCCGCCTCCGGATTGATGGGTGAGTAGTTCATCCTTGGACTATGGGTCCATAGCAGTAGCTAGTTGGTTGTCTTCTCCGCTTGTGCTATCATGTTTAGATCTTGTGAGCTGCCTAACATGATCAAGATCATCTATTTGTAATGCTACATGTTGTGTTTGGTGGGATCCGATGAATATAGAATACTATGTCAAGTTGATTATCAATCTATCATATATGTGTTGTTTATGTTCTTGCATGCTCTCCGTTGCTAGTAGAGGCTCTGGCCAAGTTGATACTTGTAACTCCAAGAGGGGCTATTTATGCTCGATAGTGGGTTCATGCCTCCATTGAATCTGGGACAGTGACAGAAAGTTCTAAGGTTATGGATGTGCTGTTGCTACTAGGGATAAAACATCAATGCTTTGTCTAAGGATATTTGTGTTGATTACATTACGCACCATACTTAATGCAATTGTCTGTTGTTTACAACTTAATACTGGAGGGGTGCGGATGCTAACCTGAAGGTGGATTATTTAGGCATAGATGCATGCTGGATAGCGGTCTATGTACTTTGTCGTAATGCCCTGATTAAATCTCATAGTAATCGTGATGATATGTATTGAATCTTTATTTGTCAATTGCCCACTCGTAATTTGTTCACCCAGCATGTTATTTATCTTATTGGAGAGACACCACTAGTGAACTGTGGACCCCGGTCCATTCTTTTACATCTGAATACAATCTACTGCAATCATTGTTCTCTACTGTTCTTTGCAAACAAACATCATCTTCCACTCGATACGTTTAATTCTTTGTTTTCAGCAAGCCGGTGAGATTGACAACCTCACTGTTAAGTTGGGGCAAAGTATCTTGATTGTGTTGTGCAGGTTCCACGTTGGCGCCGGTTTCACTGGTGTTGCGCCGCACTACACTCCTCCACCAACAATCTTCACGTGCTTCTTGACTCCTACTGGTTCGATAACCTTGGTTTCATACTAAGGGAAACTTGCTTCTATACGCATCACACCTTCCACTTGGGGTTCCCAACGGACGTGTACTTCACGCGTGTCAGAGCCTTATTAACTCCATTTGAAAATAGCATCCTTGATCTCCTTCTCAGTAAATTCGGCTACTAGGATGTTATTCTCTTCTGGGGTTAGTTGGGGAATATCCTGACAGAAGTCCTCATTCAATGTGAGGGTACAAGTAGCTGGCTCTCCAAACAACTTATAATATTCAGTTATATAGACCTGTAAATTCTCATCTTCCACTATGGTTCCTTCATCCTGTTCTAACTGAAATTTTTTCTTCTTCCTATGTTTTCCATTTGCAATTAAATGAAAATACTTAGTATTATTTCCCCCTTCTTGAACATGTTTTACCTTAGCTCTCTGTGCCCATTTTGACTCCTCATCTCTACGAAGCTTTGTTATATCATCATTTGCTTTCTTAATTTCCTCTCTCATCATCATTTAGAGGAGTTGTCTGAGCTTTCAAATCCAACTCCTCTATTAAGGATAACCGTTTTTTCCTTCTCTCTCTTATATTGACCACTAATACATTTTGCCCAACCTTTAAGAAAACATCGTAAATGGCGAATTTTGTTATGCCAAATTGCAATAGGAGAATCCCCACGAGTCTCAGCCTCCCATTCAGCTCTCACTATCTCGTAAAAAATATCATGTTTCAACAATGATAATTCAAAATAAAAATGAGCATTATTGCCAATGTGAGCCTGACTACCCGAATCAATTAAGAGAGGAGCGTGATCATAGCCAGATCTTGTTAGAGCTCTAACAGTCACTAATGGAAATTTTTGTTCCCAATTGACTGTCGATAAAACTCGGTCAAGCTTTTAATAGGTTGGAACCTCCCTCGGATTAGCCCAAGTGAATTGTCTACCCGAGAGAGCAATCTCTCGCAGGTTTAGACTCTCAATAATGGCATTAAAAACGAAGGGCCAACGTGGCTTAAAATTATCATTATTCTTCTCGTCTTTTCTCCTGAGAATGTTGAAATCCCCCCCCCCCCCAATGAGAGAAGGAGTGGATCCGGAATCACCCATCTTTGCTAATTCAGCTAGGAATTCTGCTTTATAAGCATCTTGAGCAGCACCATATACTGACACCAATACCCATTCAAACCCATCATGCTTACATCTAACATGTAGTTTGACACAAAAATCCCCAGCCTCTACAGCACCAACTTGAAGTGACGGGTTATTAGTACCAATAAGGATACCTCCAGACCTCCCATGAGGTGATAGACAAAACCACGAGAAATCTAACCCATTTGCCAATTTTTTTAGAAAGGGTACTGAAAAGTTAGATCTTCCCGTCTCAATAAGGCAATGAAGTCTAATTTCTGTTCCCTTATGCCCTGTTTGGATACACCGTATTGGGAGAACTAGTTTTCCGTAACCCTGCGTAACTGTCTAACAAACTAAATCCGTGTTTGGCTGCGGCAACAAAAACGGGGATTACTAAAAATTGGTTTCCACAAAGCCAGGAATATGCGTTTTGGCCAAAACGACTAATAGTCGTTTTTGTAGAAACACGATTAAAGAAAACTCAATCTCAACAAACTTTTTTTGGCCGCTCCTTCCTCAACAAACTTTTTTGCTCGTGAATCTGAGCTCTGTTGTGTGGTGGTGAGGGCATTGCCACGGCCCTCGCGGCGGACGGCGTAGATACTTGGCTGTGTGCTGGCGACTACCATGGGCGTCGATGCCGCCGGCATCGCATCCGAGCTCTCCTGTGTGGGGGACGACTGCCACAGGGCACGGGCGTCGCGGCCGGCGTTGACCAGGCTCTCGAGCTTTTTCTGGGTACCACTGCTACGGGCTTCGGAGCGGTCGACGTTAGGCACCTTGCGAGCTCACGAAGCTCGGCCGTGCTGGATTGGAGGTGCGAAGTGGAGAGAACCAGGAAAGGGGATGAAGAAGTTCTGTAGCTCGAGGAAGACGAGCGGATAAAGCTAGCTCCATAACGGGTAGGCCAAACAAAGAACGTCTTAAACCAGTTTAAGGTTTTCCTAGGCCAAACGTGTTTTTCCATGGGCCTGTTCCTAACAGAATTTTTAGTAAACCCGATTTTCCAGAAAATATACGTAAAACCTGTTTTGCTAAAACGTAGGGCTAATCCACGGCATCCAAACAACCACTTAAGGTTTCTTTGACAAACAGATGTTTTGCAATATCACCGAAACCATCAGAATTCCAGAAAAGTCCTTTTAAAGAACTCATTTTAAACCGATGTTTTGTTTTTAAACCTAGCACTTCTACGAACACCCAGCAAATCAAACTCCTTCTTCTTTCGGGTTTTCTTTAGTTTAATAATAGGCATTAAGAGATCATCCAACTCTGCTAGCTCCTGCGCCTCTTCGATTATCAAATCTCCAGTAAGACTTAAAATTTGAGAGGCTAGGAGGCTATTTTGATCCTCTTTCTTATCATTATGCTCTTCAACATTTTTTTAAAAGGACTAAAGTTCTACTGACATCGACATCTTTAATAGATTTGATAGCTTTTGTGATTTCCTTATCATTTTTACCCAACGAGATACCTAAGCGACTGGCCTTAAAAATAATATCCTCATCCAACAACAAAACCAAGATGGTGAAGCTTTCTCATTACCTGAGGTCGCGTAATCATGCTTGAGGTTCACATTCTGCATGGCCCTTTCCATCTGTGTGGCGCCAGCATTTGGTTGAGCTCGAATCCTCTCACTTGTCCGTATGTTAGACATGGATGGACTTGCGATACCACCAAAAATAGCTGCCTCATGTACAGATGGAGTCTTCTTTGCTGCTCCTTCAAGACCTTTAACATTACCTTAAAAATGCCTCGTTACCACAGCTGGTGTCGAAGAAATTTCCGTGTCAAATAGAACACTTATACCTGTTTTTTTGTTTGAAGGAGTATGGATGATTACAGAGTCATTTGTTGCAGAAAATCCGAAAGCAGTAGCAGCCTATCCATTTGCATGCCCACTGATTGGCCAGCAGTAGCAGCGGGGCCCACCATGGTTGGCGTCAGCGTTGACAGCAGCGGCAGAGGCAATGATTGGGCAACAACAGCATCTGGCCCTGCCATGGGCTGCGTCAGCGGTGACAGCAGCGACAGAGGCACCGATTGGCCAGCAGCGGCACCTGGCCCCGCCACGGTCTGCGTCAGAGGCCACAGCAGGGGGACCGGCGCATGGTCCCGTGCTGCAGACTCCACGCATGTGCGAGCCGATGCCGTGCAGGCCAATGGAAGCGCAGCAGTCTCCCCCAGCCTCGGCAGCTGCGCACAACCAGGGGACTGAGGCGACAGCGGGACCCGTAGAAGTGGCATCAGGGCACCAGGAGCTGGGTCAGCCAGTCGCGACGCACCAAGTGGCCTCTGGCTGCCCAGTAGCAGCGGAGAGGCAACAGGTACTGGTTGCACTGATCCGAAGGTGGATTATGGCCGGATTTTCGCCAATCCCGGTGCAGAATCTATCTGGGGAGAAGTGCCAATGCTGTCTTTATCTGTAGCAAAATAAAATGACGTACATAGCTCAATTAAATTGAAATTTTCACCAGAATTTAAACATAAATAAGTGGAATGTTGTAGCACATTAGATGGTACTGTATTTTTAACATTTTCCATACCTTTGCTCAACAAATCATTATTAAGAGAACCAAACAAAATTAGAGCCTTAATTTGCTCTTGAGCTTGATGACTAACAACTCCCTTTCCATTATTACCTTGTTGTATATTGCCATTCCTCTTGTTACCATTGTTTTGATTCTCATTGTTTGTAGTCTTCTCAATATCCATATCATTTGCATCATCCCCATTATATCCCCATTAGCTCCATTATCATCATCATCTCCACCATTATTTACTCCGAAACTTCAATTCCATTATGCCCAAGTTGAGTCACCGTTACTGGCTCGACATCAAAAGAAAGTTTAAAAAACCCTCTTCGAATGAACACATCCGTTGTCTCTGGAATAAGTGTATGTTCTAAACACCCAATCCGCAATCTCAACTCTTTATGCTTTCAGGTTGCACCTTAGATACATCACCTGGTAGACCGGAGTTCGAGCACCAATAGTTGCACCATTTTTTCAAACTTGAATAAATTTCGAAAATAACAGAAATTCGAACTTGAACAAATTTGAATCTGAACAAAATTTGAATTAAAACAAATTTGAAGCGGAGCAATTTTTTTAAACAAAATTTTCATCTAAACGAATTTGGAATCTGAGAAAAAATTTGAATCTAAGCAAAACATTATTTTAAAACAAATTTCGAATCTAAGAAAAATTTGATTTTGAACAAATTTTGAATCCGAGCAAAAAATATTCTTGAACAAATTTCGAATCTAAGCAAAATTTGATTTTGAACAAATTTTCAATCTGAGCAAAATTTGAATTTGTACAATTTTATAAATGAACAATTTTTAAAACCAGCCACAAACCAATAGACAGTAAAAAAAGGGAACAAATTCAGACCGAAACCTTCTAGAATATTCTAAAACCGGAAAACCGAAGCAATACACTTTGATCTGCTTATAACGGGCTGCGGCTCAAAAACATTTGCTCCAAACCGATGCCTATTAAACACGCGCCAATAGGTGATGAATAGGTTTTGCCGTCCTAGCCGCTGTACTTCATGGTTGCTCCCGTTCCTCAAAATCTTCATTTCTAGGTCTTTCTTTTCCCTCTCAATTCCAATCTCAATCACGAATCTTGCTAGCTTTCCCCAAATCAAACATCATGGCTGCCACTCTCTCAACCATCAACGCCAGGAATCAAGTGATTTGTGAAGCAGAAAAGTAGCTCCGATCTCCCAACGCCAACCGCTAGTGCGTGTGTCGTGATGTCCGACGTGGTGGCAAGTTGCTTCAGCATAAGGTTAGGCCGCAACTCTAATCTTCTGTCGTGTCCGGTGGCCTCCCTTACTCCCTTAGTTTGATTTCTTCAATCCTAGTCAATATTCACTATGCGTTGACGTAAATCCCAAACAAGACAATGTGGTGCCCAAGACAATGTGGTGCCCATATGCATCCCAGAAGAGAGGCCCCCGCGCGCGCCACCACCCGCTTCACCCTACAGCTTCAACCTCCCCCCGCCGAAGACCTGTCTCCCCCTTCCTTCCCTCCCTGCCGACCTCCCCGCCCAAGACTCTGCCCACGCGACCTGTTCGTCCCGAAGAGAACATCCCCACAGACGAACTCTTCCCTGCCGACGACCCCTTCAATCGCTTCCTATCTCTCTTCCCCTTGTTTGATGCACAGTATTGCAACATGTTCCTGCGTATTGGTACACAGTGCTGTGATGCAAGAGGCGCTTCGTTGATGCAAATTTTGATTAGAATCTACATGATGTTGTGATTACAATCCAAATGCGGTTTCCATATGCATCAAAACAGAATTGTTGTATATTTTTCATGCCACTGATTTGCTAGATACATTTATCATACACTAATGGTGCTGCCTATGTTGCAAATTAACTTCACCCTGTAATTCTGTAGTACTTTTTTTGTATAGATTTTTAGTACTTTGGAGTGGAGAAGGCTGCTTGGGATGCATACCACACTAGAGTTTTCTGCGACATATGGATGGATGAAGTCAATGCAAACTATAGGGATGGGGGTTGCTTGAGTAGAAAGGGATAGAAGAATCTAATCTCGGTGATAAATTTACCGAGAAGAAAATAAATTTACGAAGAAGCAATTCAAGAACAAATAGGATGCTTTAAAGAAGGATTATACAAATTGGATGGAGTTGCAAAATGCAACTGGGCTAGGTTGGGATCCGGTGACAAAAACTATGGACGCATATGATGAGTGGCCAAAGACTCACCTAGTTGTAAGTTATATGTTTATCACTTGTCTTGTATATTTGTGTATTTTGTTATAATTTGTACTAATGTATCTACTATGTTATTTTTTGCAGTACCTTCTTGAACATGCAAAGTTTAGAAATGGGCCACCAGCCAACTTGGAACAACAAGATGCCATGTTTTGGAAGGCTCATGTCACCGGGAAATCAGCAGCCATTCCGGGACAAGAATTAGGAGAGGACAAGGATGGTCCAATATTGTTAGATGATAATGGCGAGACTGCGAAGAAAACAACACTAGGGAAACACAAGGTGGGTGTTGGAGAGAAGGAAAAATAGAGCCCCTTTTTGAAGGCGTACACCTGCCTTGATCGACATAGTTTCGCAGGTGGATGTATGGAAGCCCGGCCTAGCGGCAAGGATGACTCTGTCCCAACTATAAAGAAATTTTTAGCGATGGTTCGAGAGCGTGGAGTCATTGAAGGTATTGATCTCATGTTCATAATGGCTAAGCTTGCCATGAAAATGGTAGCCTTTCAAACACCTTGAGGATGGCTTGATTATCTTCACATGACACATTATGAGTTGAACAAGTAGATGAGTGATGTAATCAACGAAAAAATAGCACGCTATTTTGGCGCTATAGCATATCTGGAGGGTGAACGCTACACTATGCATATATTGCTTGCTATGACACTAAGCCCACTATTAGCGGCGCTATGCGCGCTATTTGATGTTACGTCATAGCGACGCTATTTTTTTTGTCAAAAATAGCAAGCCCACTACCCATTGTGGACCACGAGCCACCGAAACCCTAATTCTAACCTAGACACGCATCCAGGTTGGCAACCCCCTCGTCACTTCTCCCACTCCTCACCACACAAGGCGACGATGGTGGTTGCGGTTGCCGGTGCAGCGCCGTCTACTCCAGCAACGGCCGGCTGCCTCTTGCTGCCGAACCGCCACCTCTTGCCAATCCGCCTCCTCTTGCCACAACACCAAGTCTTGATTCGACGCATCTTTTTCTGGCTGTTAGAGGACTTCACAAGTTTCCATTGCTTGGTGTTGCCGCTTACCGGTAGGCTCTTGGCTGGTTTGGCCTGCGACATGAACTAATGTGAAGAGCCAGGTTTCATCGCTCAACTGTGAACTACTCAGCTATGAATCTTTGTTGTAGTTAGTAGTTACTAAATGGAGTGAATATGTGCATAGAAATAATAAAGCAATTTTGAAACCCCGAGAGCAAATAACTTTGACATGAAACTCCAGTACATTTGTCATTTTTTGTATTTTTTTGCAAAACGCTATTTTGTAAAATAGCGCGCGCTATTAGCAAGTTATAGCATGCATACGGTATTTCGAAAGGCCGCGCTATTTTATTTAGCGCGTTATTTTTTCCTTGGATGTAATATGTGCACTATTTATTTGCTATTTGGAATTCTAGAACCTATGGACCAACTGTGTATATTTATTTGGAATAACTTGTACATCATTGTGATCATTCTATAACTTATGCACCATTGTGTGTCTATTCTATCTGGAATTTGTTGTACACTATTTGTGATCGTTGTTATTGGTACGTGGTGTATACTATTCTAGCATGCTTGAGTTTTTGACTTGTCTAGAATTTTGTAAATAGATGTAGATGATAATGCACGTGATGAATAAATTGAAAGGATAAGGCATTTTCTTGGAGCCGCGCATGACTTGGTTGTGTTGGGCTACTTTGTTAATCTCTATTCTGAAAAATATTGGAATAAGGTAGCTAGGAGGATTCCACAACAAACTTGGCTTGGATGGATGCATGAATGACTTGATGATAGAAGAAGATGCTACACAATGTTTAGAATATATCCAGATGTATTTGAACAACTACACAACCTCCTAGTTGCTAGATATGGGTTAGAGTCAACAAGGGATATGGAATGAGTTGAATGTTTGGGTATGTTTCTATGGATGCATGGTTGGAGAACCACAATCATTTCACCAAGTTGAGAACCATTTTAGTCGGTCTCTTGAAACAATTAATAGAAAATTCAAGATGGTATTGAATTGTTTGTACAACTTGGGTAAAGATAACATAAAACCAGTCCAAATTTCACGGATGTTCATCCAAGAATTCAACACACTCGATTTTGGACTGATTTTAAAGCTGCCATTGGTGCCACTACAAGACAGCGGCCTTTCCGCAACGAGTAAAATCATTGCAATAGCCATATCGTTGCAATACGTAGTTTTCGCGACAAAAAAAATCATGGTTAAAGTCGACAAAAAATGTTGCAATAGGTTGCGTGGTAATAAATTGCCGCAACGATTCTAAAATCGTGGTAACATACTGTACGATTTACGTTTCATTTGCAACAGTTTGGATAAATGCATTAGATTCATACCGCCACAGAAACTTTCATTGAAATTTCCGATTGCAACAAAATCAAAAACTATGGCATTATCCTATTGCTACGACCATTACTTCCGTGGTTTTACCTTATTGCAACAATCTTTCATATTCTGGTACATCCTAACGCAACGACTGCATTTTCGCAACAGTATCATAATTGTTTCACAAAATCTGTTGCATTGCTTAGGAATCCCTATAGTGTGCCATAGATGGCTCGCACATTCTAGTTGAAGTTCCTAAGCAAGAAGAACTTAACCACACCGGAAAGCATGGTTACACATCACAAAATCTTCTTGCGATATGTGACTTTGATATCCGATTCACGTTTGTATTTTCTAGATGGCCTGGTTCGACACATCATACACGCTTACTAAACCACACCATTGTGAAGTATCCGCAATAGTTTCCAACTCCTCCTAATGGTAATATTATATCTTATTATTCACACGACTTACATATGCATTGTTGTATTCATGTCTCATATATTTATTTTGTGTGTGCAGATACATAATATCTAGTTGATTCTGCTTATCCAAACGGAAAGGGGTTCCTAGCTCCTTACAAAAACAACCGGTGTCATTTACCAGACTTTGGTCGAGAAGGTCTACCAACAAAGAAGGAAGAAATTTTCAACTACGCGCATGCTCGGATTTGAAATGCTATTGAGCGTAATATTGGTATCTTGAAAAATAAGTGGGCGTATGTTGAAGGGTATCCCTTCTTACGGTTTGGTTACACAGAAGAAAATTATCCTATCTTGCATCACGCTTCACAATTTCATTAGAGACTTTCACTTACGTGACAAGCAGTTTGATCATGTGACTCCAATAAGAATTACATCCCTAAGATGCAAAGGCAAGCAATAACAATGTCAGGTGATAGTGCTTCGGGTATTCAACACGCGAGAAGCATGAACTCGACACGTGATGACATAGCGAATGCATTGCTCAATGCTAGAGCAACCTAGAACTATTTGTGCTAGCTAGGAAACTGGTATTGATACATACTTTGGATAAATATATATATTTGTAATGGATATGTCTTTTGGCTAAAACTACATTCACATATGTATTTCATGGATCCATATGTTATCTATTACAAGTAAATCAGTATTTATATAGCTTCTCATGGCTCTCAGGGGATTTTGGATAATTCCCTAGTTCACAACTTAACAGCCATCCAAGTTGCCAAAGACTAGAACTCAAAACAACAACTTCTTCTACACAACACTTTTCCCGCACATCCAGCTACAACAGCAACAACCAATCCAAACAAAGAGGCCCAAAACCATTTAAGAGGTGTTGTTTCTTATGAAAACTAAGATAGGAGCACAACAAGCAATGGACCTCCAATAATTAAAGATCTTTTAGGATTCCCGATTTGTTTACAAGTAGTATTATGAAAAATGTTTTAAAACTGTTTGTTACAATAAAAATCGAATGAAAAATAAATATTCATTATGGAAGGAAAATAAAATAAATAACAAAGGGAAATCAAAATTACAAGCACGAGGAAGTGCAAAACCTCAAGTATATAAACATTTGCCATGAATCTTAGCAGCCTGTCTAGTTAGCATTGACGACCCGGCAGCTCCTCCTAATCTCACCGTTGGCAATTGTCTTGACTTCAATAGCACCCATCCTCACCATGGCCGCCTTGAACTTTTGCTCCCACTGGTTTGTATCCTTAGCGTTAGCACGCACCGCGTCGCTCGTGTCTGTCGCCATCATGAGCGCAGCATCTGACGTGAAGAGAACCTCATGGCTGAGAATGTTCTTGTAGTATATGTTGTCAAGATTGTCAGGCGTCTTGTTATCCTGTACGACCGTGTTGTCATTGCCGGAGTTTGACTGGCACTTTGCCTGCAAAGTGCTTTTTAGAGTGGGGTCCATGTCGGAGGAGTTCGAGGTGAGGCGGTCAGAAAAGGATGAGCAGTGGGATATCCCGATAGTGTGTGCGCCAGAGAGGGTAACCATCTCGTCGGTGTTGAGGCCCTTGGAGGCAAACCCTGCCTTGAGCTGCTCGACGGTGGCGAAAGGTGGGGGGAGGTTGAACAATGTCTCGTTTATGAAAGAGTCACGTCCATCATAGCGGCCAGCAGGCATGTCGAAGTAGACCTTCTTATTGCTGAGGAAGTAGGTGGCGTCACGCCCGGCGAAGGCCACAATGTCGGCACAAGACACGACATTGCCACACTCCTTCTCGATCCTGGCTTTGGCCGCGTCGATCACTTCAAAGCCGCGTAGACTCAGGTTTGGGATACCAAACTTCTCGGTCGCACTGTTAGGGTCAGCCGTATCCAGCAACACGGACGCGTCGCAACCCTGTAGGCAAAACACCATGCGTCCATCAAGTACACACACATCGGCCCCATATTTTGCAACACATGTCTTAAATAGTGCCACATACTATATGTATGAGAGTAGATGTCTTACCCTGACGAAGCAGTCATGGAAGAATAGACGGATGAGCCCCGCCATGATGCCCTTGCTGGTGTCGCGCACAGTTTCCCTCACAATGTTCTCTGCGCGGTAGCATGTCTTCTGGTAGTAACCAACTGCGAGTCCCGTGGGAGGTGTGCTTGGAGTGGGTGGCGGAGAACTAGGTGTGCTGGAGGTGTCCGGTGGTGGGCTAGACGGGGCAATTGGGGTGGGTGGAGGAGGGCTAGCTGTGCTTGGGCTGTACGGTGGAGGAGTAGATGGAGTGACGGGGGCGGGCGGCGGAGGGCTAGGTGCGGTTGCGGTGTACGGTGGAGGAGTCGACGGCGCAGGACTAGGCGAGGGCATGGGGTTGGGATACCCGTAGCCTGCCTGGCATGGACGACCCACGCAGGCCACCAGCGCGAGGACCGTCAGGGCGGCGGTGAGCTTTGCCATTGTCGCTGGGTAGCTCCCTCGCTCGTGCTGATCCCGGTGGTGTGTCTCCTTCTTGGGTGATTACAAGCTGCTGCTCTGCTTCCTATTTATAGCTAAAGCTATCTTGCATTCTTGCTCCAACGAGGGATGTACTCTGAGGTGCAATCGTGCAAGCAAGGAATGTTTCAAGAACCAGCTGGGAACTGAACGTGCGGAGCACAATCGATCAATCACTCGCGATTGCATTGCAGCTCAAGCAGTTGACGCTCCGTGGGTTAATTGCGTAGTACACACGTTAATTCAGCTGATGACCACTAAAACCTGGCATGTGTCTAGTTGGTAGGCACGACATCTTTTCATAATTGGCACGCGTTATTAATAATAACTATTCTATTATATTTATAAACCGACAACTCCAGAATAGAGTTTCCCGTGAGTGATGTTTCGTCACATGGAAGCATATAGGCTCCCTTTTTATTTAACTGCATGTTAGACATAATTTGAAATGTCAAAAAATTTAAACCAAAAAATTTGGACATACGATCTTCACGTGCTATATGCTCACAAAGTCGTTTTATGAAAAATCGACTTGTCATGCGGCGTTTGTAAAAAAGAGAAAATTCGATGCTAAAAAAAAGGCTTATCACAAGATTTTTTTTTCCGTTTTACATAGACTACAAAAAATATCGTTTTTTCGCAAAACTTGACGAACACACATAGATTATAGAGATGTACATGTAGATTTATTTGTCAAATTTTTTTGACACTTCAAAATATGTTCTTTTGGTAGAGGGATCATATGCACCTTACGGATTGGTATATCTGCTGTATGCTGGTTTATTTGGACAAACCGGAATGACATAATTTTTAACAGACAAAAGGGAACTAATTTTTCGCAGGTTATTCGGCGTGCGGCGTACTGGATCCAACAATGAGCTTTCCTTCTTCCAGAGGATCAGCGGGAGACTATGGATATTGGGTGCAACCATCTGCTGACGGTTACTCAGGACTTCTTTTTCCAGGCTACTGGGTGGCGACACACTAGTAGAATACAAAATCGATAATTCTGTGTTTTTATTTATTTTCCGATGGTTGATACTTGTCTCAACCATCTCTGATCCGTGATGTAAACTTCTGAATATTTTTGAACCATTCAAATAAATGAAAAGCCGTGTGCATCACATTGATGCAGAGGCTGGGCAATGCCCCATTTCGAAAAAAAATTTCCCTCTCCCACCCCCGTGCACCTCGACAAGCCTTAGCTTAGCCTATTGTCCTCCACTGCGGGAGCCCCGACGCTTTTGTGCTCTCTCTCCGGATTCCTGTCCATTTCTATGCTGTGCTCTAGCGGCTGGAAATAAAGAGTGTGAGCCTTGTTCCTCGCTGGCATACCTTCAACAGTCGATGTGAATTGGAACTGAGCATAGAGATGGATCCTGCATATATAGTGATCGTGGGCAGGGGCGACACGGAGTCGGATGTTGCGTGGAGAAAAGTTTTGCAGTTATGGAGCCCTTTGAATGTTCTTTTCATCGTCCTTGAAAAGACTTCTGTTACATGTTCATTACTTTCATTAGCGTTTCGAATCCTATGCATTCGCAGTGATATCTTTTGTAACAATAGGGCGTCTCCTGCATCTGGATTTTACTGAAGATTTTTCATGGGTCTCTCCAATGGTGGAATTACAGTTAGCATCGGTTTTGATTAGTAGTTGACATTAGACACAAAAGATCTAACTCTAGAAGAGTTGCACACCGAATTTTCAAAGTTCCCTGTAACCAAAATGAGAAATTCGTGCCAAGGTACTATGACATCAATTTTGACAATTTCTGCGATGTTAGGCCAGGCTATGCAATACTTTCTCTTATATACATGGTTGTTTGTTTGCAACGACTTCTTTTTTAAGACAGCCACGGAACTTTTTCCCTATCTTATCTATCACTCGCCATGGGCGAGAACTCCTCCGGTTTTTCTTGAACTAATGGGATGGCCCATCGATGATGATTAGATAAGACTTGTCAACTGACCGCATAACGAAGCATTTTGACATCCAGACAATATGAGATAAACAAGAAAGGAAGCCCCCAAACAAGGCCATTCAAGAGGTTCTTCCAATGCAAAGTAAGATCGAATAACGATGAGCAATGGAGCTCCAATAAAGAACGATAGGATTCCATATTTGTTTCCAAGTAGTTTTATGAAAAATGTTTTAAAACTGATTGTTACAATAAAAATCCAATGAAAACTTAATATAACACTAGGGAAGGAAAATAAAATAAATAACAAAGGGGAATCCAAATTACAAGCACACAAGAAAGTGCAAAACCTCAAACATAGAAGGCATGAATCTGGTCAGCAATGGTCTAGTTTGTGTTCAAGACACGGCAGACCCTCCTAATTTCGCCATCGGCAACTGTCTTGATATCAATTGCACCCATCTTCACCATCGCCGCCTTGAACTTTTCCTCCCACTGGTTTGTGTCCATGGCGTTAGATCGCACCGCATCGCTTGTGTCGGTCGCCATCATGAGCGCAGCATCTGACGTGAAGAGCACCTCATGGCTGAGCACGTTCTTATAGTACTTGTTGTCCAGCTTGTCAGGGGTCTTGTTGTCCTGTACGACTGTGTTGTCACTGCCGGAGTTTGACTGACACTGTTGCTGCAGAGTGCTTTTCAGACTAGGGTCCATGTCGGAGGAGTTTGAGGTCAGACGGTCAGAAAAGGACGAGCAGTGGGAGATCCCAATGGTGTGGGCACCGGAAAGGGTAACCATCTCATCGGTGTTGAGCCCCTTGGATGCAAACCCGGCCTTGAGCTGCTCCACGGTGGCGAAAGGTGGGGGGAGGTTGAAGAGTGTCTCATTTATGAAGGAGTCACGTCCATCATAGCGGCCGGCAGGCATGTCGAAGTAAACCTTCTTGTTGCTGAGGAAGTAGGTGGCATCACGCCCGGCGAAGGCTACAATATCTGCACATGACACGACGTTGCCGCACACCTTCTCGATTTTGGCCTTGGCCGCGTCGATCACTTCAAAGCCGCGCAAACTCAGGTTTGGGATGCCAAACTTCTCAGTTGCGCTGTTAGGGTCAGCCGTATCCAGCAGCACAGACGCGTCGCAACCCTGTAGTTGTTTTTTGTGTCCAATAAGTACATATGCACATGAACCCCACATTAAGAAACTTGTATTTTAAACATTGTCACATAAATACGTTCTAGTGTACATGTCTTACCCTGACAAAGCAGTCATGGAAGAATAGACGGATGAGCCCCGCCATGATGCCCTTGCTGGCGTCGCGCACCGCATCTCTCACGATGCCTTCAGCTTGGTAGCATGTCTTCTGGTAGTAACCAACGGTGAGGCTCGGGGCAGGTGAGCTAGGAGTGGGCGGTGGAGGAGGAGGACTAGGTGTGCTAGGGGTGTACGGTGGTGGGCTAGAAGGGGTAATTGGGGTGGGCGGAGGAGGGCTAGCTGTGCTTGGGCTGTATGGCGGAGCAGTGGATGGAGTGACCGGGGCGGGCGGCGGAGGGCTAGGTGTGGTTGGGGTGTACGGTGGAGGACTGGATGGTGTAATCGGGGCAGGTGGAGGTGGGCTAGGTGTGGTCGGAGTGTATGGTGGAGGAGTCGGTGGCGGAGGACTAGGCGAGGGCATGGGGTAGGGATACCCGTAGCTTGCCTGGCACGGACGACCCACGCAGGCCACCAGCGCGAGGACCGTCAGGGCGGCGGTGAGCTTTGCCATTGTCGCTGGGTAGCTCCCTTGCTCGTTCTGATCCCGGTGGTGTGTCTCCTTGGGTGATTACAAGCTGCTGCTCTGCTGCCTATTTATAGCTAAAGCTATCTTGCATTCTTGCTCCAACGAGGGCTGTACTCTGAGGTGCAATCGTGCAAGCAAGGATGTTTCGAGAACCAGCTGGGAACTGAACGTGCGGAGCACAATCGATCAAATCACTCTCGATTGCATTGCAGCTCAAGCAGTTGACGCTCCGTGGGTTAATTAACTTAACAGCTCCCATTCCCTACCAGCGTTAAGCTGATGGCCACTAAAACCTATCATGTGTCTAGTTGGTAGGCACGCCATTCATAATTGGCATGCGTTCTTATTATTCTATTAAAACATCAACTCCAGAATGAAGTAGCTAGTATACATTGATCGATTTCGATCAAATGATCGTGGCAAGTGTCCACGTTTAGCGGGAGTCACGTTCATATTTTTCATCTTATCTTTATAGGTGACAAAGTCTCAACAACCTCTCTGTCCTCACGATTAGTATTGCAAGCTGTCTCGGAAAGAAAAAAAGTTGCTGCAAATTCAAAGCCAGTGAAAGGCTCGGATTTTCAGCAGCCAGTTTGTACTCACAAGTCACAGCAATGGTTATTAATACAGAGGCGTGTGTTCAAGAAGGAACCACACTAAGAGCATCTCTAACAGAGCCCGTAAAAACACGAACTGAAAACCACGAGTTCAGTTCATCGAACTCGTGTTTACAGGTTGAAAAAATTCATATGCAACATGGTATAAACATGAACATGCAACAGTCTATCATAAAATAAACATCCAAATTATTACAACAGATAAACAAATGTTTCAAACAAATTATTACAATAGTTTGGAAAAATAAAACAAATGAAGAAATGTCTCAACCAAATTACAACAATTTTTGAACAATCAAACAAATGAACAAACACTACTAGAAAAACAGGCTTCCGGTGAGCCCCATAAGTCGCGAAGGTAAAGGAACCGCGACTAATGGTACCTTTAGTCGCGGTTCGGGAGGCGAACCGCGACCAAAGGCCTGGGCCCAGGGCGCTCGGTGGCCAGCTACGTGTTTTAGCCGCGGTTGGCCTGGCAACCGCGGCTAAAGCCGCCCCCCTATATATACCCACCCAGCAGCCAACACTTAGCCATTTGGTGCCATTTTCTTCACAAGCTTCACAAGTGGGTGTTAGGTTTGCTTTTGGTTCCTCTTATGCACATAAGGTGTTTGATGAAATGCCCCAAGAGCATGAAACAAACATGATATGAAGTGTTGGAGCCACACTTGAGCTTTCTCATTTATTTTTTCCTCCTCGATCGCGGTTAGCAACTTGAACCTTTGATGTGTCGTTGATAAAATGTGCATGTGTGTGTAGTTCATTGTTTAATTTATATTGTTTGTAGCTAGTTAGTTTAACAAATGCATGATGGTTAATTATATATTTTATATTATAATAATGCAGATGAATCGACAATGGATGTACGGTAACCGACTCTCCGGCGAGTTCAGTACGGGTTTGAATGATTTCCTCGTAGTGGCTAATGCGAACAAGCAGGGGGGTTTTGTTATCTGTCCATGTGTTAAATGTAAGAATCAGAAGGGTTACTCTTCCTCAAGAGATGTTCAGCTGCACCTGCTTCGGCACGGTTTCATGCCAAGCTATAATTGTTGGACCAAGCATGGAGAAAGAGGGGTTATAATGGAAGAAGATGAAGAAGGGGATGATTTCATCGATGAAAGCTATCTTGCTCATTTCGGTGATACTTTCATGGAGGATGCTGAAGGTGAAGGGGAAGGTGAAGGGGAAGGTGAAGAAGAGGCACGTGATGATCCCGTTGATGATCTTGGTCGGACCATTGCTGATGCACGGAGTCGCTGCGAAACTGAAAAGAGAGGGAGAATTTGGATCGCATGTTAGAGGATCACAGGAAGGCGCTGTACCCCGGATGCGATGATGGTCTGAAAAAGCTGGGCTGCACACTGGATTTGCTGAAATGGAAGGCACAGGCAGGTGTAGCTGACTCGGCATTTGAAGACTTGCTGAAAATGTTGAAGAATATGTTTCCAAAGAATAACGAGTTGCCCGCCAGTACGTACGAAGCAAAGAAGGTTGTCTGCCCTCTAGGTTTAGAGGTTCTGAAGATACATGCATGCATCAACGATTGCATCCTCTACCGCGGTGAATACGAGAATTTGAATGAATGCCCGGTATGCACCGCATTGCGTTATAAGATCAGAGGCGATGACCCTGGTGACGATGTCGAGGGCCGAAACCCAGGAAGAAGGTTCCCGCCAAGGTGATGTGGTATGCTCCTATAATACCACGGTTGAAATGTCTGTTCAGGAACAAAGAGCATGCCAAGTTGTTGCGATGGCACAAAGAGGACCGTAAGTCGGACGGGGAGTTGAGACACCCCGCAGATGGAACGCAATGGAGAAAGATCGACAGAGAGTTCAAAGATTTTGCAGCTGACGCAAGGAACATAAGATTTGGTCTAAGTACGGATGGCATGAATCCTTTTGGCGAGCAGAGCTCCAGCCATAGCACCTGGCCCGTGACTCTATGCATCTACAACCTTCCTCCTTGGTTGTGCATGAAGCGGAAGTTCATTATGATGCCGGTGCTCATCCAAGGTCCGAAGCAACCCGGCAACGACATCGATGTGTACCTAAGGCCATTAGTTGATGAGCTTTTACAGCTGTGGGGCAGACCTGGTGTCCGTGTGTGGGATGAGCACAAAGAAGAGGAATTTGACCTACGAGCGTTGCTTTGCGTAACCATCAACGATTGGCCTGCTCTTAGTAACCTTTCGGGAACAAATAAGGGATACAATGCATGCGCACTGCTTACATGAGACTCAAAGTGTACATTTGCCAAATTGTAAGAAGAACGTGTACCTTGGGCATCGTCGATTTCTTCCCAAAAATCATAACGTAAGAAAGCGCGGCAAGCATTACAACGGCAAGGCAGATCACCGGCCGAAGCCTGCGGAACGCACTGGTGCTGAGGTATTTGATATGGTAAAGGATTTGAAAGTCATCTTTGGAAAGGGTCCTGGCGGACAATCAGTTCCGAAGGGAGCTGACGGGCACATAGCCATGTGGAAGAAGAAATCTATATTCTGGGAGCTAGAATATTGGAAAGTCCTAGAAGTCCGCTCTGCAATCGACGTGATGCACGTTACGAAGAATATTTGCGTGAACATCCTAAGCTTCTTGGGCGTGTATGGGAAGTCAAATGATACAAAGGAAGCACGACAGGACCAGCAAAGTTTGAAAGACCCTGATGACCTGTATCCGGAACGGTTTCAAGGTCGTGCCAGCTACGCTCTGACCAAAGAAGAGAAGGTCATCTTTTTGAATGCCTGAGCAGTATGAAGGTCCCGTCAGGATTCTCGTCCAATATAAAGGGAATAATAAACATGGCGGAGAAAAAGTTCCAAAACCTGAAGTCTCACGACCGCCACGTGATTATGACGCAATTGCTTCCGATTGCTTTGAGGGGGCTCCAAAATGTTCGAGTAGCCATTGTGAAGCTATGTGCATTCCTCAATGCAATCTCTCAGAAGGTAATCAATCCAGAAGTTCTACCACGGTTACAGAACGATGTGGTCCAATGTCTTGTCGCTTTTGGTGTTCCCGCCATCCTTCTTCAATATTATGACGCACCTCCTGGTTCACCTAGTCGATGAGATTTCCATTCTCGGTCCTGTATTTCTACACAATATGTTCCCCTTCGAGAGGTTCATGGGAGTATTAAAGAAATATGTTCGTAACCGTGCTAGGCCAGAAGGAAGCATCGCCAAGGGCTATGGAAATGAGTAGGTAATTGAGTTTTGTGTTGACTTTGTTCCTGACCTTAAGCCGATTGGTCTTCCTCAATCGCGGCACGAGGGGAGACTAAGTGGAAAAGGCACGATCGGAAGGAAATCAACGATATGTATGGACGGCCATTCTCTGACTGAAGCACACCACACAGTTCTGACCAATTCCAGCTTGGTGGCTCCGTACTTTGAGAAACACAAGAATATTTTACGCTCGGACAACCCTGGGAAGCCTGAATCCTGGATTAGGAAGGCCCACATGGAGACTTTCGGCAGTTGGTTGAGAAAACATTTAATGAGTGACAATAAGGTTGTAGATCAGTTGTACATGTTGGCCAAGACACCATCTTCGACTATAACGACTTTCCAAGGGTACGAGATAAATGGGAATACATTTTACACGATCGCCCAAGATAAAAAGAGCACCAACCAAAACAGTGGTGTCCGCTTTGATGCAGCAACCGAGAATGGGCAAAAGGTCACATATTATGGTTACATAGAGGAGATATGGGAACTTGACTATGGACCCTCCTTTAGGGTCCCTTTGTTCCGGTGCAAATGGTTCAAGCTAACAGGAGGTGGGGTAACGGTGGACCAGCAATACGGAATGACAATGGTGGATTTCAACAATCTTGGTTACCTTGACGAACCATTCGTCCTAGCGAAAGATGTCGCTCAGGTTTTCTATGTGAAGGACATGAGTAGCAAACCGAGGAAACGGAAAGATAAGAAAACGATCAGTACATCATGCGATGATCCAAAGCGCCACATTGTTCTTTCAGGGAAAAGAAACATCGTGGGAGTGGAGGACAAGACAGACATGTCGAAGATTATAATATGTTTGCTGAAATTCCGCCCTTCAAAGTGAACACCGACCCAAGCATTAAGTTAAATGATGAGGATGCTCCATGGATACGGCACAATCGTAAGCAGGGACACAAGGGAAGAAATGATGTGTAATAATTTATTATTGTACCAAACTTTGTTGAATGAATCATGTGACTTATATTACCCGTGATGTGTTTGGTGTCCATTTTCGAATGATTCGATTGATTCGAGAGATAGCACTGATGATACATGAAATTTGGAGTGATTTAGTCATACTCCTGCCTAGGCGTATAATATGCATACTCGTAGTCTTCATAGTCGCCGCCGTTGTACTGGTAGTCGTCGCCTTCTAAGTTACCGCCGTCGTCGTCGCTGCTGTCGTCGCTGTCGTCGGCGGCGCTCGTGGCTCGAACTGAGGGTAGCGCAGGCGGAGGATATCGCCGGCCGTGATGTAGTCCATGACGCTCAGAGTCCGGCCGTACCACCATAGCCGACGGCCGGCCTCGTGGAAGTTCCCAGGAGGCAGACCGTCCTCCTCATACCTGGCGAGCGCCCTCTCACGCCGATTGATGAAGAAGGCGTCCCAAGTATGCTGGTTATCGGGATGCCGGCGGGGATTCATCCGCTGCTCCGGCGTGAGGTCGAGGTAGTAGTGGTTCGTGATGGCTGCCCGGCGCGCAGTACCCTGAGGGAGGGGAGGGACCGCCGCCGGCGCTTAGACTCCAGCCGCCGGGGACGCGGTAGCCCGGTGGGCAAGGGTAGTTCGAGGCGCAAAGCTCCTCCACCTGCTGGTAGGTTAGAGTGGGTGCGGTGGAAGCCATGAGAGAGTGATGAGAGATTGGAGAGATGTGATAATGCTGGCCAAGCCGGGCAACATATATGTAGTGAGAAATGGCGGGAAGAAAGAGGCGGGAAGAAAGAGCGGGCGGAAGAAATTGGCGGGAAGAAAGAGGGGGAAGAAAGAGGCGGGAAGAAATTGGCGGGAAGAAAGAGGCGGGAAGAAAGAGGCGGGGAAGAAATTGGCGGGAAGAAAGAGGCGGGAAGACAAAGAAATGGCGGGAAGAAGAGAAATGCCCGTGATGTGTTTGAAATGAATTAGTTTTATTTTTATGAATTTTTTGATATATTATTTGTATTTTTAACATTTTGAATTGAATTGGTTTTATTTTTCTGAATTTTTTGATATATAATTTATATTTTTAACATATTGAAATGAATTAGTTTTATTTTTCTGATTTTTTTGATATATAATTTGTATTTTTAACATATTGAAATGAATTTGTTTTATTTTTCTAATTTTTTTGATATATAATTTGTATTTTTAAGATTTTGAATTGAATTAGTTTTATTTTTCTGAATTTTTTGATATATTATATGTATTTTTCACAATTAGAAATGAATTATATGTATTTTTAACATTTTGAAAAAGAAAAGAATTTTGAAAAAGGCCTTTAGTCGCGGTTGTCTGCCAACCGCGACTAAAGGTCATTTCCGCGGGAACCAAAAAGGGGCGAAAAAAGGCCTTTGGTCGCGGTTGGCCCGGCCAACCGCGACTAAAGGGTTCGCGGTTGGCGGCCAACCGCGACCAAAGGGTGGTCCCTATATATTCCCGCGGCGCGAACCGCCGCGTCTCATCTTCTCGATCGATCCGTCTTCGCGTCTGCGCCGCGCTCGTCTTCGCCGCCGGAAGCGTCGTCGCCCGCCGCCGTAACCGCCGCCGCCGTAAGCGTCGTCGCCCCCTCCGCGCGCGCCGTAACCGCGCCGCCGTCCGACGATCGAGCCGCGCGCGCGCGGCGCGCCGCCACACACGCGGGACCGCCGCGCGCCGCCACACACACACTGCCGGGCGCCACCGTACACACTGCCGGGCGCCACCGCCGCGCGCCGCCGGCGGCCGCCGACGTCCACCATCGGCCGGGAGAGATCGAGAGGGCGCCGGGCGCCATAGACACGGCCGGGTGTTTTTTTTCTTTTTTTTTAGTTTTTTTTTAGTTTTTTTGTTCTTTTTAATTTTAAGTAGTTAATTAGTTTAATAAAAACGGTAAATTTGACTTAACAAAATTTGAGTTATAAATTTCAGTTATAAATTTCAGTTATAATTTTGACTTAATAAAAAAACATATAGTTAACAAAAAAAACATATTTTGACTTAATAATTTTTTGTTTTGTCCACTTATAATTAATGAATTAATTAGTAACTATATATATAGTTAACAAAAAAACATAAAACTTGATAATTTTGACTTAATAAAATTTTAAGTGGACAAAAAATTTCTGAATTTTGACTTAACAAAAAAATTCACTAGCAACCCACCGCCACCGACCCCGCATGTATACGGAGGGGGCGGCGAGGCCCTCGCCTCCCCCTCCGTATACGCGCGGGTTTTTTTTTTTTTTTTACGAGAGAGAGGATCGGCACACCGCTACCGCCCTTTCGCCCCTGCCTCGCCGCCCCCTCCGTATACGGCGAGGGAGGCCTCTATGTGTTGTCCTCGGCACCGCCACCGCCCTTTTGCCACCGCCACCGCCCTCTCTCCTTTTGCCACCGCCCTTTCGACACCGCACTTAAATAATTAGTTTTGACTACATGTTTTCAGGACTGACATATGGCGGACGATAGAGCTGACCCGATTCTGGACAACTATGATCTGGACGTTGAAGACCATATATTCGGCATCATAAAAGGCGATATTCCATATGAGCCGACCGGACAAGAAGAAGATGATATCTCTTCTTATCTGAACCTTGACGGTGAAGATGAAGGGCGCCGTCAGCAAGATGATGCCGAAGAAACGTCGAAACGACGATCTTCAATTGGAAGTAGCAACCACCTCCGGCGCCGAGGTATATATATACATTGAGCCTCTGGTGATATACAAACTAACTGATTTGAATAAATATGTGTGTACTAACGCGCGCGACTCTCTTTCTTATTTTAGCCCTCGGCCGGATCGTCGAAAAAATCGAGTACGTCGTCAAAGCGTGGCGCAACCAAGACGATGAAACCAAACGAAACATGCACCATCGAGGTTGTCGACGAAGCAACCGGCAGGCCGCTGGAGCCCAGCAAGAACGCCACCAAGTTTATCAGCCAATGCGGAGCCGTTGTTAGAGAGAACGTCTCGATCACCGTCCAGGAGTGGAATGAGCCAAAGAAGGCACGTCTTGGTTTCACTTTTGTCGATAAGAGAACAAAAAAAGATTGCTTCAAGAAGCTTATAGAACATTTCGTTCTACCTCCGGAATACCGCAGATACGATGAGGCGGGTAACAAGATTCAGGAAAACAAGGAGAGGTGCAAGCTAGTCAAACAGTTCGCTCTTTCTAAGATGGCCGACGCATTCCGGAAATACAAGCAAAATCTAGCCCATGACTTTGTCAAGCAGGGCAAGACTCCGGATTTCAAAGGACAATATGAGAAACTGCAACATGATTGGCCAGAATTTGTGAAGCAAAAGAAATCGGAGCAGTTCCTTGAAATGTCGAAAAAAATAAGAAGAATGCGGCCAAGAAGGAGTACAATCATATTATGGGGCCAGGAGGGTATCGCTTTTGGCAGCCTAGGTGGGAGAAGATGGAGAACGAGCTGAGGGCGCGAGGAATCCGTCCAGGTACGGAGGGATGGGACCCAAGGGCCAAAAGCTGGTGGTACGGGCATGGGGGATCGCTGAACCCGGAGACAGGGGAGTGTGTTTATCAGGGCAAAATAATTAAACCCACCCAAAAGCTTATTGAGGCAATGAGGGATGCTCAAGAGGGGAGGATCAAGTTCAACAGAGAACGACGCCCTGACAAAAGCCCTCGGGAATCCTGAACACGGAGGACGTGTACGAGGCATGCCCGGGGACATTCCGTGGAAAGTAGGGTTCCCCCAGAACGATGACCCGTACGGTTACAGAAGCCGTAAGAGAAAGATGGATCGGGATGCAGATGTTGTGGCGAAGCTGGTAACGGAAATGGATGTGATGAAGAAAACCGTGAGTGTACTAGTAGCCGAAAGAGATGCAGCTCGGGCGCAGCATGAAGATCATCCAATGGATCTCGGAAGCCAGCAGAGAAGAAGCAGCGTGGCTTCCACGGAGGCCTCACCGGCTGGTGCACCGACGATCGAAATTACTGCACCGGAGCATCTGGTGGTCGAAGTTACTGCACCGGAGCCTCCTCGCTACCCCGTGGACGATATAAAGGAGATGAAAGCATGTCATCTGTATTATCCTATCGGGAACATGTCCATGAAGGTAGCCACCGGCAGTGCTTTACCACCTGGAGCACTCCACCACAACAACCCCATTCCAGATGGCTATGCTCGTGTCACGGTGGAGGAGATAGTCCAAGGGTTTGAGGACCTGGACATTGACATTGCTACACCTGAAGGGGCGACAAGACTTGGAGATGTCAAGCGCCAGTTCATTCTGTGGCAGAAGAAGTTTATCAAGTTTCCAGGGGAGGCGCCAAGGCAAACAAGTCCACCCCCCTCCGGTGGTGGTGGCGGCGGCGGCGGTGGTGGTGGTGGCTCACCTACATCTCCGGCGGGTAAGCCGACGCCGTCCCCCAATTCACCTCCGGCGGGTAAGCAGACGCCGCCCCCCTCCTCGTCCGGCGGGTGATCAGACGCCGCCCCCCAATCCACCTCCGGCGAAGAAGCAGAAGCAGTCCTGGGTTATTAACCCGGACCCTTACGTACCTGCAACCACAAAGATACCAGAGCCATCACTTAAGCCTCTCACCAAGAGGTCTTGGGAATGTAGTGCCGAGGAAGTCGAGGCGGGCGCGGCTGCTGATTTAGAGAAATGGAAGGCGAGCTGCAAGAAGAAAATAGAGGGCGAGCCCAAGCCAGTATTTTCTGATGAGCAAAAGAAGTGGGCTAAGACATTTTTTAACACACCGTCCCAAGCCGCGAAGAATCTCCCTGACGACTATGAACGTGAACTTCGTAGGCAAGCACTCACGTTCAGGAGGAAGCAGGAGGAGGCGGAGAAGCAGGAGAAGAAAGCCTTGGAGGAGGCCGAGAAAAAATTAGAAAGGGGGAAACAAGTTGCCCAGCTCGGGAAACAAAGTAAACAGTCGATCCCCCCGCTCATAGTGAAAGCCGCAGGTCCGGAGGACGAAGCCCCTGATGTCATAGCAGCTGCGGCAGCACAGGGATTGACTGTAGCGAAAGCCAAAGAACAAGCGGCAGACTTAGGTCTGACTCTTCGTGTAGCATTAGGCCTTGATGACGTGGCAATGAAGGACGTAGTATTTGGATATGTGAAGGATGGTCCTCTCGTCGAGCCTGCGCAAGAAGAGGATCTACCTCGACAAATGAAAGGTCTGCTAAATTGGTACAAGGGTTACATAAAACTTAAAAACGCCAGAGACTATATTTATGCGGATGTTAGACCTGAGCATCACTTCAAACATTACTCTATAACAATTCAACGGAATGAATTGTTCCAGCTGTTCAATCTGCGCGAGCTCGACAAATCTATCATCAGTTGCTATGTTCTGTAAGTGATTTATTAATTTCTACCCCATCTCGTTCATTGCCTGCACTATATATATATATATATATATTGTCCTAACTATCTTGTTGTGTACGCTATTATGCAGATTGAAGAAGCGGAAAATGCGAATAAGGCTCATCCATGATGTTGGGTTCATTGACCCACACATCGTTAATTCATATACGTTAGAACACCACCCCAGGGACGTGGAGGCAGACCTGTGGCGGTTTCTTACAAACCAGGAACTCAAAAGTGATATTCTATTTCCTTACCATTTTGGGTGAGTGTTTCTGTCTTGAGCACATTCTCTTTTGTTTACTCCATGCATGGTATGTGGCTAATCGATGAGTTATGCATGACTGTGCGTGTATCGTGTCCACAGGTTCCACTGGATTCTGCTAGTAATTCAAATTCATAACTCCACAGTTCTCGTCCACGACTCTCTGAATATGGATTCGGCGCTTTGGGCCGACATGAGAAAAATGATGCAAAAGTAATTATTTTCATTCATTTGCGCTCTATATCGATCGGCCTATTTAGTTCATCATTTCCTAATATCAAAAGTAATTATTAATAACTCTCTTGTTCATTTAATTTTCTTTGCCTCGTAGGGTTTGGAGACGGTTCGTAGATCAAAAGGTCGGTGAATTTAAAAAAGAGCTGCAATTTAAAAGGGCAAAGACTGCGCCTGGGGATATTCAGCCACCGGGGACCAATCTATGTGGATACTATGTTTGTGAGAGGATCCGGAGATACACCACTGAGCGGGAGCCGTCTGAGAACAACCTCAAGAGGATTAACCTCCGGGCGACGCTTAGTCCAGAAGCTCGCTTCCGACCAATTCAAGAGGAACTAGCTGGATGGTTGGCGAACCAAGTCATCGATCCTAGAGGAGAACACTATGTAGAGGACGTAGAACTTTATATGCACTTATAAATTATGTATGGAAACTTGTTCAAAATTGTATATGTGGTCGTCCGATATTGAATATATATTATTGTATATTCCTCTTGAATTCTTTTTGGTTATAATGTCAAATTTGTTTGAAATTGTACATTCACATGCATGTATACCGTACAATATGTGAAACTCCTTCAAAATTAAAATAAAACACAAAAGAAATAAAACAATACAACTTAAAAAGTAACCAGGTTAGGGGAACCAGGTTAGGGGGGCTAAAACCTGCGGCGGCCTTTTTAGTCGCGGTTGGCGAGCAGAACCGCGACTAAAGGTCCGCCCGGCGCCGCCTGCCGCCCACGTGGACGGGCCTTTAGTCGCGTTCGTAAGGAACCGCGACTAAAGGGGGGACCTTTAGTCGCGAATAATAGGTCGCGGTTGCGCAACCGCGACTAATGGCAGTTGCGCACCGCGACCGAAGGCCATTTTTCCACCAGTGAAATGTCTCAACAATGATATATCTCACACATAAAAGTGAAAAGGCGATAGCCATATCGCTGCCAGTGGTGCATTTTCAGATCATAAACGAGCTGGGCATGGGTACTGTCATTCTCAATTCTAATTTGTCTTGGAGATCCTTCATAGATTTCACAAAAGTTGCCCAATCCGGATAGATGTCACCGGCTAGGTAATATCCCATTGTATATTAATTGTTCATGGCCTTGTAGTTGCAAGTGGGTGCTTTCCCATTTGCTAGTTTCACAAATAAAATGGATCTTTACAACACGTTGATGTTATTTACTGATCCTGGAAAACCAAAAAAATAATGCCAAATCCATAAATCTTGTGACGCGACGGCCTCAAGTACAATGGTAGCATTTTTTTTCTTCCCACAATACTGTCCATGCCATACCTTGGGACAGTTCTTCCACGTCCAATGCATACAATCAAGACTACCAAGCATTCCAGGCCAACCTCTTTTCTCATTTATCTCAATTAATCTTTTTTTGTGTCATCCTTATTGGAAGCTCGGAGATAGGTTGGCCCAAAAAACTTGATAATCATGCGAGCAAACCTACGCACGGACTCCGTGGTTGTATCTTCGCCAATTCAAAGATAATTATCGGTGTATTCCGTAGGGATGCCATACGCAATCACCCTCATGGCAGCCGAGATTTTTTGAAAGGGGATGAAACCCATCACGCCGGCAGCATTTCTATGTTGCTTGAAGTAATTCGAGTTGGCTTCACAGGCTTTGATGATTTTGACGAACAAACTACAGCGCATGTGATACCTCCTACGGAATAGATGCGGCGGATAGGTAGGTAACTCGGCGAAGTAGTCCTCCATCAGTTGCTCATGGACGAGGACACTGGTAGAAAAAGGGGCTTTAGTCCCGGTTAACGGGCTTTAGTCCCGCATTAGCAGCCGGGACTAATTATGCGCGACTAAAGGCCCCCCCTTTAGTGGCGGTTGCTTACGAACCATGACTAAAGGCCCATCCACGTGGGCGGCAGGCGTCCGTCGGGGCAACCGCGACTAAATGTCTCCGCAGGTTTAGGGTTTTAACCCCCCTAAATCTGGTTTCTTTTTGTTATGTTTCATTTCTTTTATATTTTATTTTGTGTTTTATTTTAATTTCAAAGAAGTTTCAGTACACATATTCTACGCTACTATATACACGTTACACGTTGATGCATATGAATATACAATTTCAAACAAGTTTGAAATTTCAAACAAGAAGAATTTAAAAGGAATATATAATATTCAATCTCGGGTGACCATATACAACTTCAAACAAATTTCCATATACAATTTACGGCATCAGAAGTTCTTAGTCCTCGTAATAGTGTTCTCCTTTAGGATGGATGACTTCCCTCATAAAAAATCCTGCTAATTCCTCTTGAATTGGTCGGAAGCGAGCTTCTGGACTAAGCTTTTTCCGCAAGTCATTCATCCGCAAGTTGATATCCTGAGACCTCCGCTCAGAGGTGTGTCCCCGGATGAACTCACAAACATAGTATCCACATAGATTAGTCCCCGGTGGCTGAGTATCCACATTAGCTAACCTTCTAAATGCTAACTCATCTTTGAATTCACCGATTATTTCATCTTTGAACCGTTTCCAAACCCTACAGGGCAAAGAAATTAAATGAACAAGAGAGTTATTAGTTACTTGATATCAGGAAATAAACGAAAGAGGCCGATATAGTGCTCAAATGATTGAAAATAATTACTTTTGCAGCATTAATCTTATGCCGAGCCAATGCTTTGGTTCCATATTCATAGAGTCCATGACGAGAACTCTAGAGTTGTCAAACTGAATTATTAGCAGAATTCAGTGGAACATGAGGAAACGTTACATGCACATTCATGCATAACTCATCGATTAGACATAACATGGAGTAAACAAAAGAGAATGTGCACAAGACAGAAACACTCACCCAAAATGGTAAGGAAATAGAATTTCACTTTTGAGTTCCTGCTTTGTAAGAAACTTGTACAGGTCTCTCTCCACGTCTTTGGGGTGTTTTTCTAACACATATTCATTAATGATATGTGGGTCAATAAACCCAACATCAAGGATGTTCCTCTTTTTTTTCATTCCCCAAGCTTCATTCTGCATAATAGCGTACACAAGAATATAGTTAGGACAATATAGTGTAGGCAATGAACAAGATTCTTGTTAGGACAATATAGTGTAGGCAATGAACAAGATGATGTAGAGATTTAATTATAGAAATAAATCACTTACAGAACGTAGCAACTCAGGATAGATTTGTCGAGCTCGCGCAGATTGAACAACTGGAACAATTCACTCATATGAACTTGTACACAGTACTCTTTGAAGTGGTGCTCCTCTCTAACTTCCGCATAAATATATTCTTCGTCGGCCTTATTTTTTATGAAATCCTTGTACCAGCGTAACAGATATCGCATTTGTGTTGGTAGACTCGCTTCCTGCGCAGGCTCGACGAGAGGCCCATTCCGCACATATGTAAATGCTACCTCACTTATTGACGCATCCTCAAGGCCTAACAATGCACGAAGAGTCATACCTAACTCGGCCGCTCTTTCTTTGGCCGTCACATAGTCATTCCCTCGTGCTCTAGCTGCTAGGATAGCGGGGTCCAATAGTTCCATGTACTTATTCATATCGGCTCTGAAGAACGTCGTAACGGAAGGACCGGCTTCCACTATGAGCGTGGGGGGGGGGGTGTCGATTGTTTTCTGTTCCCCGAGCTGTGAAACTTGTTTCCCACATTTTTTACTTGCTTCTTTCTTCTCCTCCAAGGCTTTCTTCTCCGCCATGACTTCTTCCAATATTGCTACTTGCCTACGAAATTCACGTTCATAGTCGTCTAGCAGATTCTGCTGGATTTGGGACGGTGTCGTCAAAAAAATCCTTAGCCCACTTCTTTTGCTTCTCAGTAAATATCGGCTTGGGCTCTGGCTCTTTTTTCGCCTTGACATCAGTCTTCCATTTCTCATGGTGAGCAGTCGCGGCCGCATGTTTTCCTCGTCAGTAGCTTCCCAAGGTCTCGGGAGGAGAGGCTTCAGTGATAGCATTGGTACCCTTGTGGTCTTAGGTACATAAGGCTTCGGGTTAATAGGCCAGGAGGGGGTTGCCTTGCTGTCCTCCGTAACTTCTGCTTCTTCGCCGGTGGTGGACTGGGTGGCGGCGTACCCGCCGGAGGTGGACTGGGGGGCGGCGACTTCTTACCCACCGGAGGTGGATTGGGGGGCGGTGTTGGCTGACGTGAAGGAGGTGGATTGGGAGGCGGCTTCGGCTAACGTGAAGGAGGTGTAGGTGGACCACCACCACCACCAAAGGGGGTGGACTTGTTGGGTGATTCCTCGGGGTCGGTGGCCTTGGCACCTCGCCTGGAAACTTGATGTACTTCTTTTTCCATATACCGAATTGGCGCTTGACACCTCGAAGTTTCACATCCCCTTCGGGTGTAGCATAGTCAATCTCCAGGTCCTCACACCCTTGGACTATGTCTTCCACCATGACATGAGCATAGCCATATGAAATGGGGTTGTTGTGGTGGAGTGCTCTACATTTACAAGGTAAAGCGGAGCCGATCGCTACCTTCATGGAAAGGTTCCCTATTGGATAATGCAGCTCACATTCTTTCATCTCCTTTACATCGTCCACGGGGTGGTGAGGCTCCGGTGCACCAATAAGGGAATTAGCATCAGCCTGGGCCAAGGGTGCATTAGCACCAGCCGGGGCCTCCGTGGAAGCCACGCTGCTTCTCCGCTGCTGGCTTCCGACATCCGCTGCACGATCTTCAGGCGACCCTCCCGATTTGTCTTTTACTAGTTCCTGCACAATCTGCTTCACCTCAAATAGTTCCCTTTCCATCCTCCCCATACGATCTACATCCCGTTCCGTTTTTCTCTTACGGCTTTTGTAACTGTACGGGTCATTGTCCTGGGGAAACCCTTCTTTCCATGGAATGGCACCTTTGCCTCATACACGTCCTGGGTGTTTACGATTCCTGAGGGCTATTGTCAACGCGTCGTTCTCTCTGTTTAACTTGATCTTCCCCTCTTGAGCTTGGGCCATTGCGTCAATAAGGGCGGCGGTGGGAGTAAACACTTTCTTCTGGTGAACACACCTCCCTGTCTTCGGGTCTAGCGATCCCCCATGCCCGTAACACCAGCTTTTGGCCCTTGGGTCTGATGACCCACAAGTATAGGGGGTGTATCGTTGTACTTTCGATAAATAAGAGTGTCGAACCCAACGAGCAGCAGAAGGTGTTGACAAGCAGTTTCGATTAAGGATTCACTGTAAATGCTCCACAAGTTTTCAGGGGGTTTTGATATAGCAGATAAATAAAGTACAAGTAAATAAAATGCAAGAGAAATAATTTCAGTGAGTGTCCCAATCCTTTTTAGCACAAAGGACAAGCCGGTTTGTTTACTTATAATGACCAAACGTTCTTGAGGACACACGGGGATTTTAGTCTAGTGCTTTCGCTTCCTATAGTTGATTAATCTTCATTGTTTTGATAAGTATTGTGTGGGTGAACCTATGCTGCACCGCCTTCCTAGGACTAATACATACTTGTGATTATACCCCTTGCAAGCATCCGCAAATACAAGAAAGTAATTAAGATAAATCTAACCACAGCCTTAAACTCTGAGATCCTGCTATCCCTCCTGCACCGATATACTAACTGGGGTTTAGGTTTCTGTCGCTCCTGCAACCCCACAATTAGCAAACGAATACAAGATGTACTTCCCTAGGCCCATAAAGGTGAAGTATCATGTAGTCGACGTTCACATGACACCACTAGAAGAATAACACCACAACTTAAATATCAAACCATTAAATATTACTCAACATAGTTCACTACTAACATTTCAACTTCACCCATGTCCTCAAGAACTAAACGAACTACTCACGAGACATCATATGGAACATGATCAGAGGTGATATGATGATGAATAACAATCTGAACATAAACCTTGGTTCAATGGTTTCACTCAATAGCATCAATAACAAGTAGAAATCAATACCGGGAGAGTTTCCCCTATCAAACAATCAAGATCCAACCCTAATTGTTATAGCGGTGACGAGATGCAGCGGTCGAGATGGCGGTGTAGATGGTGGAGATGATGATGATGATGATCCCAATGATGTCCAGCTCGATGACGGTGGCGATGGCGTCGATTTCCCCTCCGGGAGGGAATTTCCCGGCGGATTCCTGCCCGCCGGAGAGCTCTTTTCTCTCTGGTGTCTTTCCGCCCCGCAGAGGCTGTCAATTCTCCGTAACTCCCCGTGCCTTAGGTTTTCGGGGAGAAGATGTACGCAAAGGAGAGGAGGCCAGAGGGGCTGTGGGCCCCCTCCCCACATGGCGGCGCGGCCAGGCCAAGGCCCGCGCCGGCCTATGGGGGGCCCATGGTGGCCCCTCTCGGCCCCTCCTTTTGGCTCCCTTCGTCTTCTGGAAAAATGTTTTTCATATAATTTCCGACAATTGTTGATCTTCCGAAATATGGTGTCCTGACGGTGCTTTTTCCAGCAGAATCCTGACTCCGGTGAATAATTCTCCAATGATCATGAAACATGCAAAATAGGTGAAATAACATAAGTATCATCTCTAAATATGAAATATATCAATGAATAACAGCAAATTATGATATAAAATAGTGATGCAAAAATGGACGTATCAGGGTCCCATCCCTCTATACCTAGAGGGATTCCTCGCTCCCTCAGGTCGTTCTCCCTCTTCTCCCACTTAGGAGCTGAAAGGCGGTATCCTCCTGGCCCCATAATATGATTATACGTTTTCTTAGCCGCATTTGCCTTATTTTTTTCCGATATGGCCTTGAAATTCTCCGATTGCTTTTGCTTCACAAATTCGGGCCAATCATCTTTCAGCTCTCATACTGTCCTTTGAAATGAGTCTTGTTCTTGCGACATACTCACGGGCTAAAGTTTTCTTGAAGTTCCGGAATGCTTCGGCCATCTTCAAGAGCGAACTCTTTGACTAGCCTCCTCCTATCCACCCGGAAGCTCGTTACCCTCTTCATCGTGTTTGTTGAATTCCGGAGGTAGAATGAAATGTTCCATAAGCTTTCTCCAGCAATCCTTTTTCATTCTCTTGTCGACAAAATGAAACCAACACGTGCCTTCTTTGGCTCATTCCATTCCTGGAGGATGATCGGGACGTTGTCTCTAACAACCACTCTGCATTGGTTGATAAACTTTGTATAGTGCTTTTTGGGCTCCAACGGCCTGCCGTGTTCATCGACAACATCGATGGTCAATGTTTCTCCTTGTTTCATCGTCTGGGTTTTGCCACGCGGCTTTGTACTCTATTTTTTCGACGATCCGGAGGGCTAAAAAAAGAAAGAGAGTCACGTTAATACATATTTATTCAAATCAGTAAATTTGTATAACCAGAGGCTCAATGTATATATATACCTCGCCGGAGGTGGTTGCTAATTGCCTCCATCAATAATGTCCATTCCTTCATCATCACCTTGTCGACCTTTACCTTCACCGTCAAGGTTTAGACAAGAAGAGACTTCGTCTTCTTCATCTTCTTCCCGGCACATAAGGAATATCGCCCTTTATGATGGCGGTATATGTGCTTCAGCTTCCTCGTCATAGTTTTCCATAATCGGGTCTCTATCGTCTGCCATATGTCACTGCTGAAGACTTGCATGTAGTAAAAACTAATTAATTAAAGGAACTGAACAGCAACGAGGGTGGCGAGGAGGGCACATATTACCTGCTCTGCTGCGAGCAAAAGAGAGAGGGCGGCGGCGCTCGATCTGCGAGCGGGCGGCTCTACGACGAGGGCGGCGAGGCGCCGGCGACTGCTGCGGAGAGGGCGGCGAGGGCTCGGGGGAGAGGCGCTCCGACGAGGCGGCGGCGCAATTAACGCTGCGGAGAGGGCGGCGGCGCTCGATCTACGATAAAATATAGTTTACAAAATTAAAACTATTTTTTAAGTTGCAATATATATACTTAGAACTATTTTTAGTTTACAAAATTTATTTTACAAAATTTAGTTACAATTTTAATTAATAAATTTTAAATTTAAAAAGTTAAAACTATTTTAATTAGAGTTACTTAGAACTATTTTTAATTTAAGTTTAAGTTACTTAGACTATTTTTTTAATTTAAGTTACATTTTAATTAACAAATTTTAAGTTACACATTTAATTTTACAAAATTTTAATAAGTTTACAATTTTAATTAAAAAAAATTTAGTTACAAATTTTAGTTACAAATTTTAAGTTAAATTCATTTATAGTTAAAAAAACAAAAAAATTACCAGGGGCTCCTCTCCTCTCTCATCTCTCTGCTTCTCCCTCTCTCTCTGCGTCCGACTGGGCGCGGCGCCGGCGCCATGTCCATCGTTCCTCTCTGTGGCGAGGAACGATGGCCGGGAGGGTGCGGCCGGCGCTTTGGCGCGAGGAACGGCGGTCGACGGTGAGGCGATCGAGGCGAGCGCGGTGCGCGCGCGGCAGAGCAGGCGGCGGAGCGGCGGCAGTGAGAGAGAGGAATAGAGGAGGGCGCGCGACGAGAAGGGAGGGGGAGGCGAGACGAACAGCGGCGAGGTGACGGGGTGGCGTGACGGCTCCTCCAGGTGGCGGCGGTTCTCGATCCTCTGCAGAGATGACGAACTGATGGAGAAGAGAGCGGCGGTTCGCATCCTCCTATATATACTTTTCGACCTTTAGTCGCGGCTGGTGAGACCAACCGTGACTAAAGCCTTTTTTAGCTGGGCTTTCCGTTCCCGCGCGGAGAGGGCCGACCGACCGCGACAAAAGCCTTTTTTTCAAAACTAATTAATTTTAAAATCATAAAAATACAAATAATATATCAAAAAATTCAGAAAAATAAAACTAATTCATTTCAAAATCATAAAATACAAATAATATATCAAAACATTCAAAAAAAATAAAACTAATTCATTTCAAAATCATTAAAATACAAGTAATATATAAAAATTCTGAAAAATAAAAGTAATTCATTTCAAAATCATAAAAATACAATTAATATATCAAAAAATTAAGAAAAATAAAATTAATTCATTTCAAAATCATAAAAATACGAATAATATATCAAAAAATTCAGAAAAATAAAACTAATTCATTTCAAAATCATAAAAATAGAAATAATTCCCGCCTCCCGCCATTTCTTCTCGCCTCTTTCTTCCCGCCTCCTATCTTCCTGATACGTCCAATTTGCATCACTATTTTGTATCATAATTTGCTGTTATTCATTGATATATTTCGTATTGGGACACAATACTTATGTTATTTCATCTATTTTGCATGTTTCATCATTATTGGAGGATCAAGCACCGGAGCCAGGATTCTGCTGGAAAAAGCACCGTCGAACGCAATATTTCGGAAGATCAACCGTGGAAGGAAATTTCACGTAAATTCTATTTTTCCGTATGACTGGAGTAAGCGAAGGGGAAGAAGAGGGGAGCCAAGGTGGCCAGACCACGGCCGGCGCGCCCATGGCTGCCGCGCCACCCTGTGTTGTGGGGGCCCCACAGCCTTTCGCCTCCTTTTCTTCGCGTACTCTTCGTCCCGAAAAGCCAGAAGGAGGACCTCACGAAGAGCTGCACGCCTCTCGCGAGAACACCAGAGAGAAAAGAGCTCTCCCGGGCGGGAATCCGGGGAAATTCCTCCTGAGGGGGAAATCGACGCCATCGCCATCGTCATCGACGGGACATCATCTCCATCATCATCATCATCATCTCCACCATCTACACCGCCATCACCACCGCCGCACCTCGTCACCGCTGTAACAATTTGGGTTAAATCTTGATTGTATGATAGGGGAAACTCTCCCGCATTATTCTCTACTTGTTATAGATGCTATTGAGTGAAACCATTGAACCAAGGTTTATGTCCAGATTGTTATTCATCATCATATCACCTCTGATTGTATTCCATATGATGTCTCGTGAGTAGTTCGTTTAGTTCTTGAGGACATGGGTGAAGTCTAAATGCTAGTAGTGAATTATGGTTGAGTAATATTCAATGTTATGATATTTAAGTTGTGGTGTCATTCTTCTAGTGGTGTCGTGTGAACGTCGACTACACGACACTTCACCATTTATGGGCCTAGGGAGTGCATCTTGTATTCGGTTGCTAATTGCGGTTGCCGGAGTGACAGGAACCTAAGCCCCCTTTAGTATATCGATGCAAGAGGGATCGCAGGATCTCAGAGTTTAAGGCCGTGGTTAGATTTATCTTAATTACTTTCTTGTAGTTGCGGATGCTTGCAAGGGGTATAATCACAAGTATGTATTAGTCCTAGGAAGGGCGGTGCATTAGCATAGGTTCACCCACACAACACTTATCAAAACAATGAAGATTATTAAGCCACATGAAGCGAAAGCACTAGACTAAAATCCCCGTGTGTCCTCAAGAACGTTTGGTCATTATAAGTAAACAAACCGGCTTGTCCTTTGTTAAAAGGATTGGGCCACTCGCTGCAATTATTTCTCTCGCATTTTACTTACTCGTACTTTATTCATCTGTTACATCAAAACCCCTTGAATACTTGTTTGTGAGCATTTACAGTGAATCCTTCATCGAAACTGCTGCCAACACCTTCTGCCTCGTTGGGATCGACATTCTTACTTATCGAAGATACTACGATACACCCCCTATACTTGTGGGTCATCACTTCCCACCCCACCTTCCACCATTGCCGTCGTCGTGTCGCCCGGCTTGGCCAGCATTATCACATCTCTACAATCTCTCATCACTCTCTCATGGCTTCCACCGTATCCACTCTAACCTACCAGCAGGTGGAGGAGCTTTGCGCCTAACTACTCACATACCCACGCATCGGTATTCTCATGTTCCATGCCACATTATTGATGATACTTACATGTTTATGCACACTTTATGTCATATTCATGCATTGAACTAACCTATTAACAAGATGCCGAAGTGCCGGTTCCTGTTTTCTCTGTTTTGCCTGCAAAATCCTAGTAACGAAATATTCTCGGAATTGGACGAAATCAACGCCCAGGTTCCTATTTTGCCCGGAAGCATCCGGTAACACACGAGAACCGGCGAGAGGGGGCACTGTGCCCACCAAACCACAAGCCGAAGGCCAATGGGGCCCGCGCACCCCATGGTGTGGGCACCCCTTTCGACCCTCCTGCGCCGCCTCTCTTCGCCTATTTGAAGCCCCTGCGTCGAAACACCGAAAGAGAAGACGAGACCCGAGAAAACCTTCCGTAGCCGCCGCTATCGTTGGCCAAGATCCGGGGGACAGAGTTCTCTGCCCGCACCCTCGCGGATGGGAAGTGCACTTTTAAGGCTTCTCCATCACACCGCCGTCATCTCCACCAAAGCCATCTTCATCACCGCTGCTGCTCCCATGAAGAGGAGTAGTTCTCCATCGAGGCTCCTGGTCGTACCGGTAGCTATGTGGTTCATCTCTCTCCTATGTACTTCAATACAATAATCTCATGAGCTGCCTTACATGATTGAGATTCATACGATGATGCTTGTAATCTAGATGTCATTATGCTAGTCAAGTGAGTTTTACTTATGTGATCTCCGGAGACTCCTTGTCCCATGTGTGTAAAGGTGACAGTGTGTGCACCGTGTGGGTCTCTTAGGCTATATTTCACAGAATACTTATTCACTGTTATGAATGGCATAGTGAAGTGTTTATTTATATCTCTTTATGATTGCAATGTGTTTTGTATCACAATTTATCTATGTGCTACTCTTGCAATGTTATTAAAGTAGTTTTATTCCTCCTGCACGATGTAATGGTGACAGTGTGCATCCGTGTTAGTACTTGGTTTATGCTATGATCATGATCTCTTGTAGATTGCAGGTTAACTATTGCTATGATAGTATTGATGTGTATTATTCCTCCTACATAAGCATGAAGGTGAAAGTGTGCATGCTATGTTAGTACTTGGTTTAGTCGTTTCGATCTTTCATGCACTCTAAGGTTATTTAAATATGAACATTGAATTGTGGAGCTTGTTAACCCCGGCATTGGGTTGGTGTAATCCTACGCAATGTGTTCATCATCCAACAAGAGAGTGTAGAGTATGCATTTATCTATTATGTTATGTGATCAATGTTGAGAGTGTCCACTAGTGAAAGTCTAATCCCTAGGCCTTGTTCCTAACATCGCTTATCGTCGTTTGTTTATCGTTTTTACCTGCGCATTATCACAAGGTTACTATCGCATGTTTACTTCCCGCAATATTACTACTATCAATCATGACGCGTCGAGCTATTTCTTTCTGCGCCGTATCATCGTCATATTCATTCATACCATTTGTATTTCACTATCTCTTCACAGAACTAGTGCATATTAGTGTGTCAGACACAAGAGACTTCTTGCTTTGTGGTTGCAGGTTGCATGAGAGGGATATCTTTGACCTCTTCCTCCCTGAGTTCGATAAACCTTGGGTAATCCACTTAAGGGAAACTTGCTGTTGTTCTACAAACCTCTGCGCTTTGAGGCCCAACACTGTCTACAAGAATAGAAGCACCCGTAGACATCAAGCACTTTTCTCGCGCTGTTGTTGGGGATCAAGACACGCCGCAAGGGGAGTCTCCACTTCTCACTCTTTACTTTGTTTTCGTCTTGCTTTATTTTATTTACTACTTTGTTTGCTGCACCCAAACAAAACACAAAAAAAATTAGTTGCTAGTTTTACTTTATTTAATGTCTTGCTTCTATATCAAAAACACAAAAAAATTAGTTACTTGTCTTTACTTTGTTTGCCTAGTTTACTTTTTGCTTATTGCATCATGTTTCCTTTAATTTCACCACAAAAGACATACCGGTAGGACGTGGGTCCATAGTTGGGAGAAATAATATAGAAGAATTTTTCAATCATGTTAGTATTACTGAAGATTTTGAAGATAGACACTTGGTAGAACTTCCACCTACCTATGAAATTGCTGCCGCTGCCTTAGTTCGCATGTTGGAAACTAAATTTGTTAATCTCAATCCTATAATCCAACACATGTTTCTTACACTTGGTGATATGGAAGAAGGGGAAAAGAAAGATTTTGTTCTAGAAACTCTTCTTAGAGAATTTGGTGGTCTAGCAAGAAAGGCTAGAAAGGTTTTTGCTAAATTTAATATGTTAGGTTCTCATACCAATTTGCTCTCCTTGAGAAAATGGACATGGATAGAATAAGGTACACTAATAATATTAATGATGGTGGGGAGATCAAAGCACCAATACCATGTAAACTCCTAGCTATGAATGATGCACTAGGAAATAACTATGCTTGGCTTGTTCCTGAAAATTTGTTCGATGAGAGTAGCAAGCCTAAGACTAATGAAAAGGAGACGCTAAAACTTATATATCAAATATACTATGCTTGGTTGAGAAACTCCCAACACCCCCGGTAATGATGTTGATGCTTCATCTCTCGATAATACTTGATTTGCACTTTCTGCCCCTCCTTGAAAGGCGTTAAAGAAAAGCGCTAGTGGGAGACAACCCATGTTTTTAGCTACAAATTTGTTTTATATTTGAGTCTTGGAAGTTGTTTACTACCGTAGCAACTCTCCTTATCATGTTTTTGTGCCAAGTAAAGTTTCTATGTCAAAGTTGATGTTATTTGGGATTGCTGCGCAGAAACAGCATTGCTGTCTGTCACGAATCTGGGCACAGTTCTCTGTAGAAAATTCGAAAAAATATGACAATTTACGAGCGTGATCCTCAGATATGTACGCAACTTTCATTAGTTTTGAGTTTTTCCATTTGAGCAAGTCTGGTGCCAGCTTTAAATTCGTCTTTACTGACTGTTCTGTTTTTGACAGATTCTGCCTTTTGTTTCGCATTGCCTCTTTTGCTATGTTGGATTCATTTCTTTGATCCATTAATGTCCGCAGCTTTATGCAATGTCCAGAAGTGTAAAGAATGATTGTGCCACCTCTGAACATGTGAATTATTAATTGTGCACTAACTCTCTAATGAGTTTGATAGTTTGTGCGAAGGAAGTTTTCAAGGGTCAAGAGAGGAGAGAATGATATACTATGATCAAGAGGAGGAAAGCTCTAAGCTTGGGGATGCCCACGTGTTCACCCCCGCATATTTTAAGAAGACCCAAGCGCCTGAGCAAGGGGAGTGAAAGCTCTAAGCTTGGGGATGCCCACGTGGTTCACCCCTCGCATATTTTAAGAAGACTAAGCTGCTTGCTTGGGGGATGCCCAAGGCATCCTCTTCATTGACAACATCAATGTTCCCCCCGAACTATATTTTTATTCACTACATCTTGTGTACTTTACTTGGAGTGCGTATGTTTTTGTTTTTGTTTTTGTTTGAATAAATGATTGTTTGGGGAGAGAGACACGCTTCCGCCGGTTCGTATGAACACATGTGTTCTTAGCTCATAATATTCATGGCGAAGCTGTCAAATTGTTATATGGTTGGAATTTGGAAAATGCTACGCATGTAGTAATTGGTAAAATGTCTTGGATAATGTGATACTTGGCAATTGTTGTGCTCATGTTTAAGCTCTTGTATCATATACTTTGCACCTATTAGTGAAGAAATACATAGAGCATGCTAAAATTTGGTTTGCATAATTGGTCTCTAAGGTCTAGATAATTTCTAGTATTGAGTTTGAACAACAAGGAAGACGGTGTAGAGTCTTATAATGTTTACAATATGTCTTTTATGTGAGTTTTGCTGCACCGGTTCATCCTTGAGTTTGCTTCAAATAACCTTGCTAGCCTAAACTTTTGTATCGAGAGGGAATACTTCTCATGCATCCAAATACTTGAGCCAATATTCATGCCATTTGTGTCCACCATACCTACCTACTACATGGTATTCCTCCGCCATTCCAAAGTAAATTGCTTGAGTGCTACCTTTAAATAATTCAAAATTTATCCCCTCTTATTTGTGTCAATGTTTTATAGCTCATGAGGAAGTATGTGGTGTTTTATCTTTCGATCTTGTCATTTACTTTTGACAAACTTTTTCACAATGGACTAGTGGCACATCCGCTATCCAATAATTTTGCAAAAAGAGCTGCAATGGGGTTCCCAGCTTCAATTAATTAACTTGCATTAATAATTCTCTACATGTTTTGCTCTGATCTATCAATAAGCCAATTTAAATTTGCAAATAGACACTCCTCCATGGTATGCGAGAATGTTGGAAGGCATCCGAGGATTCGGTTAGCCATGGCTTGTGAAAGAAAAGGTTGGGGGGAGTGTCATCTAATAAATAAAACTAAAGTACATGTGTAAAAAAAGAGAAGAGGGATGATCTACCTTGCTGGTAGAGATAACGTCCTTCATGGGAGCCGCTCTTGAAAGTCTGGTTGATAAGGTAGTTAGAGTGCCCACTACCATTCGTTGACAACAACAACACCTCTCAAAACTTTACTTTTATACTCTCTTGATGTTTTCAAAATAAAAGCTCTAGCACAAATATAGCAATCGATGCTTTCCTCTTTGAAGGACCTTTCTTTTACTTTTATGTTGAGTCAGTTCACCTATCTCTCTCCACCTCAAGAAGAAAACACTTGTGTGAACTGTGCATTGATTCCTACATACTTGCATATTGCATTTGTTATATTACTTTATGTTGACAATTATCCATGAGATATACATGTTATAAGTTGAAAGCAACTGCTGAAACTTAATCTTCTTTGTGTTGCTTCAACACCTTTACTTTGATTTATTGCTTTATGAGTTAACTCTTATGCAAGACTTATTTATGCTTGTCTTAGTACTATTCATGAAAAGTCTTTGTTTTATGATTCAGTTGTTTACTCATGTCATTACCTTTGTTTTGATCGCTGCATTCATTACATATGTTTGCAAATAGTATGATCAAGATTATAATGGCATGTCACTTCAGAAATTATCTTTGTTATCGTTTTACCTGCTCGGGACGAGCAACTAAGCTTGGGGATGCTGATACGTCTCCGACGTATCGATAATTTCTTATGTTCCATGCCACATTATTGATGATATCTACATGTTTTATGCACACTTTATGTCATATTCGTGCATTTTTCGAACTAACCTATTAACAAGATGCCGAAGTGCCGGTTCCTTGCTGTTTTTGGTTTCGAAATCCTAGTAACGAAATATTCTCGAATTGGACGAAATCAACGCCTGTGTTCCTATTTTGCCTGGAAGCATCCAACACACGAGAACCGCCGTAGAGGGGCACAGCCCACCAAACCACAGCCGGCGCGGCTGGGGCCCACACCCTATGGTGTGGGCACCCCTTCGACCCTCCTGCGCCGCCTATTTGAAGCCCCTGCATCGAAAACCCGACAGAGAAGACGACCCGAGAAAACCTTCCGGAGCCGCCGCCATCGCGGGCCAAGATCCGGGGACAGAGTCTCTGTTCCGCACCCCGCCGGACGGGGAAGTGCCCCCGAAGGCTTCTCCATCGACACCGCCGCCATCTCCACCGCCATCTTCATCACCGCTCCTGCTCCTCATGAAGAGGGAGTAGTTCTCCATCGAGGCTCGGGGCTGTACCGGTAGCTATGTGGTTCATCTCTCTCCTATGTACTTCAATACAATAATCTCATGAGCTGCCTTACATGATTGAGATTCATACGATGATGCTTGTAATCTAGATGTCATTATGCTAGTCAAGTGAGTTTTACTTATGTGATCTCCGGAGACTCCTTGTCCCACGTGTGTAAAGGTGACAGTGTGTGCACCGTGTGGGTCTCTAGGCTATATTTCACAGAATACTTATTCACTGTTATGAATGGCATAGTGAAGTGCTTATTTATATCTCTTTATGATTGCAATGTGTTTTGTATCACAATTTATCTATGTGCTACTCTAGCAATGTTATTAAAGTAGTTTTATTCCTCCTGCACGATGTAATGGTGACAGTGTGTGCATCCGTGTTAGTACTTGGTTTATGCTATGATCATGATCTCTTGTAGATTGCGAAGTTAACTATTGCTATGATAGTATTGATGTATTATTCCTCCTACATAAGCATGAAGGGGACAGTGTGCATGCTATGTTAGTACTTGGTTTAGTCGTTTCGATCTTTCATGCACTCTAAGGTTATTTAAATATGAACATTGAATTGTGGAGCTTGTTAACCCCGGCATTGAGGGTTCTTGTAATCCTACGCAATGTGTTCATCATCCAACAAGAGAGTGTAGAGTATGCATTTATCTATTATGTTATGTGATCAATGTTGAGAGTGTCCACTAGTGAAAGTCTAATCCCTAGGCCTTGTTCCTAAATACGCTATCGCGCTTGTTTATCGTTTTATCGTTACTACTGCGTTACACGCATGTTTACTTCCTGCAATATTACCATCAACTGCACGCCAGCAAGCTATTTTCTGGCGCCGTACTACTGCTCATATTCATTCATACCACTTGTATTTCACTATCTCTTCGCCGAACTAGTACACCTATTAGGTGTGTTGGGGACACAAGAGACTTCTTGCTTTGTGGTTGCAGGGTTGCATGAGAGGGATATCTTTGACCTCTTCCTCCCTGAGAGTTCGATAAACCTTGGGTAATCCACTTAAGGGAAACTTGCTGCTGTTCTACAAACCTCTGCTCTTGGAGGCCCAACACTGTCTACAAGAATAGAAGCACCCGTAGACATCAAGCTCTTTTTATGGCGCCGTTGCCGGGGAGATCAAGACACGCTGCAAGGGGAGTCTCCACTTCTCAATCTCTTTACTTTGTTTTTGTCTTGCTTTATTTTATTTACTACTTTGTTTGTTGCACCTAAACAAAACACAAAAAAATTAGTTGCTAGTTTTACTTTATTTACTGTCTTGCTCTCTATATCAAAAACACAAAAAAATTAGTTACTTGTCTTTACTTTGTTTGCCTAGTTTACTTTTTGCTTATTGCATCATGTTTCCTTTTAATTTCACCACAAAAGACATACCGGTAGGACGTGGGTCCATAGTTGGGAGAAATAATATAGAAGAATTTTTCAATCATGTTAGTATTACTGAAGATTTTGAAGATAGACACTTGGTAGAACTTGCACCCACCTATGAAATTGCTGCTGCTGCTTTAGTTCGCATGTTGGAAACTAAATTTGTTAATCTCAATCCTATAATCCAACACATGTTTCTTACACTTGGTGATATGGAAGAAGGGAAAAGAAAGATTTTGTTCTAGAAACTCTTCTTAGAGAATTTGGTGGTCTAGCAAGAGAGGCTAGAAAGGTTTTTGCTAAATTTAATATGCTAGGTTCTCATACCAATTTTATTGGTCTCCTTGAAAAAATGGACATGGATAGAATAAGGTACACTAATAATATTAATGATGGTGGGGAGATCAAAGCACCAATACCATGTAAACTCCTAGCTATGAATGATGCACTAGAAAATAACTATGCTTGGCTTGTTCCTGAAAATTTGTTCGATGAGAGTAGCAAGCCTAAGACTAATGAAAAGGGAGACGCTAAAACTTATATATCAAATATACTATGCTTGGTTGAGAAAACTCCCAACACCCCTGGTAATGATGTTGATGCTTCATCTCTCGATAATACTTGATTTGCACTTTCGCGCCTAGCTGAAAGGCGTTAAAGAAAAGCGCTTATGGGAGACAACCCATGTTTTTACTACAGTACTTTGTTTTATATTTGAGTCTTGGAAGTTGTTTACTACTGTAGCAACCTCTCCTTATCATGTTTTTGTGCCAAGTAAAGTTTCTATGTCAAAGTTGATGTTATATTTGGGATCGCTGCGCGAAACAGCATTGCTGTCTGTCACGAATCTGGGCACGGCCTCTCTAGAAAATTCGAAAAAATCTGCCAATTTACGAGCGTGATCCTCGTATATGTACGCAACTTTCATTAGTTTTGAGTTTTTCCATTTGAGCAAGTCTGGTGCCACTTTAAAATTCGTCTTTACGGACTGTTCTGTTTTTGACAGATTCTGCCTTTTATTTCGCATTGCCTCTTTTGCTATGTTGGATTCATTTCTTTGATCCATTAATGTCCAGTAGCTTTATGCAATGTCCAGAAGTGTAAAGAATGATTGTGCCACCTCTGAACATGTGAATTATTAATTGTGCACTAACTCTCTAATGAGTTTGCTTGAAGTTTGGTGTGAAGGAAGTTTTCAAGGGTCAAGAGAGGAGAATGATATACTATGATCAAGAGGAGTGAAAGCTCTAAGCTTGGGGATGCCCACGTGGTTCACCCCTGCATATTTTAAGAAGACTCAAGCGTCTAAGCTTGGGGAGTGAAAGCTCTAAGCTTGGGGATGCCCACGTGGTTCACCCCTGCATATTTTAAGAAGACTCAAGCGTCTAAGCTTGGGATGCCCAAGGCATCCCCTTCTTCATTGACAACATCATGGTTCCTCCCCGAAACTATATTTTTATTCAGTCACATCTTGTGTACTTTACTTGGAGCGTCTGTATGTTTTTGTTTTTGTTTTTGTTTGAATAAATGATTGTTTGGGAGAGAGACACGTTCCGCTGGTTCGTATGAACACATGTGTTCTTAGCTCATAATATTCATGGCGAAGTTTCCTCTTCGTTAAATTGTTATATGGTTGGAATTTGAAAAATGCTACATGTAGTAATTGGTAAAATGTCTTGGATAATGTGATACTTGGCAATTGTTGTGCTCATGTTTAAGCTCTTGCATCATATACTTTGCACCTATTAGTGAAGAAATACATAGAGCATGCTAAAATTTGGTTTGCATAATTGGTCTCTCTAAGGTCTAGATAATTTCTAGTATTGAGTTTGAACAACAAGGAAGACGGTGTAGAGTCTTATAATGTTTACAATATGTCTTTTATGTGAGTTTTGCTGCACCGGTTCATCCTTGAGTTTGCTTCAAATAACCTTGCTAGCCTAAACTTTGTATCGAGAGGGAATACTTCTCATGCATCCAAATACTTGAGCCAATATTCATGCCATTTGTGTCCACCATACCTACCTACTACATGGTATTTCTCCGCCATTCCAAATTAAATTGCTTGAGTGCTACCTTTAAATAATTCAAAATTTATCACCTCTTATTTGTGTCAATGTTTTATAGCTCATGAGGAAGTATGTGGTGTTTTATCTTTCGATCTTGTCATTTACTTTTGACAGACTTTCACAATGGACTAGTGGCACATCCGCTTATCCAATAATTTTGCAAAAAGAGCTGGCAATGAGGTTCCCAGCCTCAATTAATTAACTTGCATTAATAATTCTCTTCACATGTTTTGCTCTGATCTATCAAGCAACTTAAATTTGCAAATAGACACTCCTCCATGGTATGTGAATGTTGGAAGGCATCCGAGGATTCGGTTAGCCATGGCTTGTGAAAGAAAAGGTTGGGGGGAGTGTCATCTAATAAATAAAACTAAAGTACATGTGTAAACAAAAGAGAAGAGGGATGATCTACCTTGCTGGTAGAGATAACGTCCTTCATGGGAGCCGCTCTTGAAAGTCTGGTTGATAAGGTAGTTAGAGTGCCCACTACCATTCGTTGACAACAACAAACACCTCTCAAAACTTTACTTTTATACTCTCTTGATGTTTTCAAAATAAAAGCTCTAGCACAAATATAGCAATCGATGCTTTCCTCTTTGAAGGACCTTTCTTTTACTTTTATGTTGAGTCAGTTCACCTATCTCTCTCCACCTCAAGAAGAAAACACTTGTGTGAACTGTGCATTGATTCCTACATACTTGCATATTGCATTTGTTATATTACTTTATGTTGACAATTATCCATGAGATATACATGTTATAAGTTGAAAGCAACCGCTGAAACTTAATCTTCTTTGTGTTGCTTCAACACCTTTACTTTGATTTATTGCTTTATGAGTTAACTCTTATGCAAGACTTATTTATGCTTGTCTTGAAGTACTATTCATGAAAAGTCTTTGTTTTATGATTCACTTGTTTACTCATGTCATTACCTTTGTTTTGATCGCTGCATTCATTACATATGTTTACAAATAGTATGATCAAGATTATAATGGCATGTCACTTCAGAAATTATCTTTGTTATCGTTTTACCTGCTCGGGACGAGCAGAACTAAGCTTGGGGATGCTGATACGTCTCCGACGTATCGATAATTTCTTATGTTCCATGCCACATTATTGATGATATCTACATGTTTTATGCACACTTTATGTCATATTCGTGCATTTTACGGAACCAACCTATTAACAAGATGCCGGCGCGCTCCCTGTTTTCTGCTTTTTGGTTTCGAAATCTAGTAACGAAATATTCTCTAATTGGACGAAATCAACGCCTGTGTTCCTATTTTGCCCGAAGCATCCGAACACACGAACCGCCAGAGGGGGCACAGCCCACCAAACCACAGGCGGGCGCGGCCGGGGGGGGCCCGCCACCCCTGGGTGTGGGCACCCCTTCGACCCTCCTGCGCCGCCTCTTCGCCTATTTGAAGCCCCTGCGTCGAAAACCCTTACAGAGAAGACGAGACCCGAGAAAACCTTCCAGAGCCGCCGCCATCGCGAAGCCAAGATCTGGGGGACAGGAGTCTCTGTTCCGGCACCCTGCCGGACGGGGAAGTGCCCCGGAAGGCTTCTCCATCGACACCGCTGCCATCTCCACCGCCATCTTCATCACCGCTGCTGCTCCCATGAAGAGGAGTAGTTCTCCATCGAGGCTCGGGGCTGTACCGGTAGCTATGTGGTTCATCTCTCTCCTATGTACTTCAATACAATAATCTCATGAGCTGCCTTACATGATTGAGATTCATACGATGATGCTTGTAATCTAGATGTCATTATGCTAGTCAAGTGAGTTTTACTTATGTGATCTCCGGGAGACTCCTTGTCCCACGTGTGTAAAGGTGACAGTGTGTGCACCGTGTGGGTCTCTTAGGCTATATTTCACAGAATACTTATTCACTGTTATGAATGGCATAGTGAAGTGCTTATTTATATCTCTTTATGATTGCAATGTGTTTTGTATCACAATTTATCTATGTGCTACTCTAGCAATGTTATTAAAGTAGTTTTATTCCTCCTGCACGATGTAATGGTGACAGTGTGTGCATCCGTGTTAGTACTTGGTTTATGCTATGATCATGATCTCTTGTAGATTGCGAAGTTAACTATTGCTATGATAGTATTGATGTGTATTATTCCTCCTACATAAGCATGAAGGGGACAGTGTGCATGCTATGTTAGTACTTGGTTTAGTCGTTTCGATCTTTCATGCACTCTAAGGTTATTTAAATATGAACATTGAATTGTGGAGCTTGTTAACTCCGGCATTGAGGGTTCGTGTAATCCTACGCAATGTGTTCATCATCCAACAAGAGAGTGTAGAGTATGCATTTATCTATTATGTTATGTGATCAATGTTGAGAGTGTCCACTAGTGAAAGTCTAATCCCTAGGCCTTGTTCCTAAATACTGCTATCGCTGCTTGTTTATCGTTTTACCGTTACACGCTTTACTTACCGCATGTTTACTTCCTGCAATATTACTACCATCAACTGCACGCCAGAGCTATTTTCTGGCGCCGTACTACTGCTCATATTCATTCATACCACTTGTATTTCACTATCTCTTCGCCGAACTAGTACACCTATTAGGTGTGTTGGGGACACAAGAGACTTCTTGCTTTGTGGTTGCAGGGTTGCATGAGAGGGATATCTTTGACCTCTTCCTCCCCGAGTTCGATAAACCTTGGGTAATCCACTTAAGGGAAACTTGCTGCTGTTCTACAAACCTCTGCTCTTGGAGGCCCAACACTGTCTACAAGAATAGAAGCACCCGTAGACATCAACTACCCTTGCCCACCAGGCTACCGCGTCCCCGTCGGCTAGAGCCTAAGCACCGGAGGCGTGTCGGTCCCTCCCGTCCCTCAGGGTACTGCACGTCGGGCGGCCATCACGAACCCGTCACAGAGTCGGTCACCGTACATCCATTGCTGATTCATCTACATTATTATTATATAAAGTATATAATTAACCATCATGCATTTGTTAAACTAATTAACTAGCTAGAAATAATAGAAATTAAACTATGAACTACACACATGCATATTTTATCAATGACACATGAAAGGTTCAAGTTGCTAACCGCGATCGAGGAGGAAAAATAAATGAGAAAGCTTAAGTGTGGCTCGAACACTTCATATCATGTTTGTTTCATGCTTTCGGGCATTTTATCGAACATCTTGTGTGCATAAGAGGATCAAAGCCAAACCCACCACCCCTTGTGAATAGAAGTGAAACACCAAGTTGCTAAGTGAAGTGTGCTGAAATGTATTTATAGGGGTGGGCCTTTAGTCGCGGTTGGCCTGGCCAACCGCTATTAAAGGTCTTCGGGCCAGGCCTGAGGACCTTTAGTCGTGGTTCGCTAGGCCAACCGGGACTAAAGGCCCGCACGTACACCAGCTGTCGACCGAACCCGCTGGGCCCAGACCTTCGGTCGCGGTTCGCCTGCAGAACCGCGACTAAAGACCCCATTAGTCGCGGTTCAAACATTGTGGGGACTAATGGGGTGGTATGGAAGCCCCTTTTTCTACTAGTGGGAGGCGATTCCGTTGGATGTGGTTCCGGCCACACCGAGCCGCGCCTCCAATTCAGCAGCCGCGCGCGGTCCTCCAGCTCCTTGACGGAGAGAAGGAGGATGGTGGCCTCCACCTCGTCGTCCTGGAGCAGCTTGTCGAGGTCGGAATCGTCCGAGCTCGACGAATCGGACATATCGACGTCGACAAACTCGTCACCGGAGCTCATCCTCAATTTCGGCCGGCGCGGCTGCGGCGGCACCCGGTGCTGGGTGAGGAACCGCGGGTGGGATGCGGGGCGACCTGAGCTAGCTTCGGGATGCCGGGCTCGGCCGAATCGGGCGGTGCGGTGGTGGCGGCGGCAGAGTGTGGTGGTGGCGCGAGGGGAGGAGGGAGAGGGTGAGCAGTTAGGAGGTAAAATTTCAGCGCGCCTTAGATATGGATCCACCGTTTGGTTCGCCCCCCTACAAATACGGACGATTTGGTTTTTCGGGCTCGGCTTGAAAAAAAACCGAAACCTCCTCTTTACGGTTATTTTTTGATTTTAGCCAGAGATGCTCTAAGTAGCTGCAAACCATGATACTACACGTCTACTAACACTGTGTACTGGTGGGTAAATACAGACCAAATCTCAATTATATTTGATTGCATATCTAATACATCATATGTATACATGCATTTCAACATAAATTTAATTGCTAGATACATGAATGAGAGATACACAAAGAAAATATATTTTTTCTTAGTTACGTCGTTATCTCCATGGTAGGTTCCTAAGGCTAGCCATAGTGGTAGTATCTTAGCTAGTATCATGCACATTGATCCCACAAAAATGCTGATGTGGCAACTAATTAAGGAGGAGAGATAAGTTTAGAGTATCATAGGTGGATACTGTATCATAGAGCATATCATGAGAAAAGTTAATGCCAAACAAATCTTGTACATCAATTTGCATTGAGATTCTAAATAACAATAAATATAGCATAACTATGATACTACTCCATGATACTACCCACTATAGAGATAGTATCATACACAAGTATCATATGTATGATACTACTATATGATACTTAGCACTATGGCCAGCCTAAGGATAGAGCTACCACGGTCTTTCCAGGACTATGGAAGTTGGGATTCGGGAACATACCTAGGTTCAGCCAACAGGTATCACAGACACCGGGTCCAAACCAATTTCCATTGATATATTACATCTATTCATAGTGAGTGACACCCTACTCGAAAAAAAGTGTGATCTATTGGATGGCACTGATGCATTTTGGCTCTAGGTCCACCCCTGCTGACAGTAGCCACACATCGGTGACAAGGATAGGGTCGAACCACACTCCGCTCTTGCTATCTTCGGGGGAGGACAACAGAGTTAAATCAAATCGGTTCTTTTTCCAAACCTGGTGGCTGCTTGTGCAAGGCTTCAAAGGAACCATGCTAGCTAAGCTTTCTGATATTTCCGCTCATAGGGAGCCGCACCATAATGTAGTGGCAGAACTGGTTTAGGGGGACCAAGCAATTCCTCACTGGTAACCCATGCAATTTGGGGAAGGAGCGGAAAGACGCTATGGGAACCTCCTTCGTCAGATTGTCTGGCAGACTCTGCGGGTCTTGATGAGGAGGTATTGGTGCTTGGGTATTTCCTCGAAGACCAGCTGATGCAATTTGCTAGGGAGGAGGAGGAATACTAGCGCCAAAGGGGGAGCGTTTGGATCCGCAAGGCTGATGCCAACACGGTGTACTTTCATGCTATCCCTAATTTTTTATGACCACGGGGGTGGTCTTGGACCAACGAGAACACCACGCACACATTTACCAGTTTTACCTAGAGCTTATGGGTTCTGAGGGTGAAGCGAGGGTTTTCTCACTCGGGCGTGACTTTTCTATCCTTTGGGAAGGCATGTGCCGAACGAGAAGAATGATAACATGGCAATCACCTTTTCTCCAGTGGAGCTGGAAGAGGTGCTTTCTACTATGAAATAGGACTCGGCGTTGGGCCCGGATGGGGCTTCCGGTTGCTTTCTTTAAGAACTTCTGGGGAATTCTTAAAGGCACCATCCTTGACCTACTTAAGGAGTTTGCGATGGTGATGGAGGACGTGTCGAGAGTAAACTTTGGTGTCCTGGCCCTAGTATCAAAGCTGGTGGGGGCTGACTCCATCAAGCAGTATAGGCCTATTGCACTCATCAATGTTACTTTCAAGTTTATAGCGAAGGCTTACGCGATTAGGCTAGCACCCATTGCCCACCGTAGCATTGATAGGTTCTAAACGACCTTCTTTAATGGTAGGTGTCGGCATAAGGGGTCTTGGCACTACACGAGATTATCCATGAAGTTTGGGTGAAGAAGCGAGCAAGCATCTTACTCAAACTGGATTTCGAGAATCCGTATGATTGGGTGAACTGGGAGTTCCTCCGTATAGTCCTTGTCCGGAAAGGCTTTGAACCAGGGGTGGTTCACCTCCTTATGAATGCACGTGGGTGACCCCATCTCCCCTCTGCTTTTCTATTTGATGGTGGACGCGCTTGCCATGATTCTGGAGTCAGCTAGGGAAGTTGGTTATATCTAGGGTTTGGTTGACCACCTTATTCTAGGCAGAATGTCACACCTGGAATATGCAGATGAACCAACTGAGGATGGGGTTGCAAACCTAAATTTTTTGCCCCTATGCTTCGAGAATATGTCTGGGCTTAATAAAAGTTATCCAAAAGCATGGTGATCGTCCTTGGGGAAGATCGGAGGAAGCAACGAAAGATTGAAAATTTTCTTAATTCCAAGGTCGGATCCTTCCCCACCACTTGCATGGGTTACCAGTGAGCGATCGGCTCCTATTGCTTCGGATTGGGAGTCCCTGGCCAGTGGGGTGGGGCATGAGATGGATCCCTGGCAAGGTAAGTTGTTCTCTTATGCAGCGAGGTTATAGCCGACAACCGCATGCCTCTCTAGCTTACCCACCTTTTCCATGCATTTGTATCTACTTTATGATGGTACACATTCGGCAATGGACAAGTCCAAAAGCAGGTTCTTCTCGGAAGGGGTAGGTGGCCATCGAAAGTATCACATAGTGAATCGGGCGACGGTGTGTAAACCCAAAGACCTGGGAGGCCTTGGGATCATCAACACAAAGATGATGTATGCGGCTCTGCTTCCCAAGTTGGTTTGGAAATTGAGACAAAACAAGCGGGGGCTCTAGGAGGACCTCATCCGATATAAATACCTTACGAATGGGGATGTGTTTTCGGCTTCAGTAACTAGAGGTTTTGAGGTATGTAATAATATCAAGCATCTTTTTTAGATGGGATCCAAACACAGGGTCAATAATGGGAAGTGGACCCGCTTCTGGATGTCGGACTAATGGATGGGCAGGGGCCCTCTATGCGATCGTTTCCAGGTTTGTTCGCGATCTGTCGAGATCCAAATATCAAGATTAGTGATGCGAGGGTGGAGTCCCGCTGGGTGCTCTGATTCCGCTGGACCTTTGGGACAGCCAAGGCCATTGGCATGGATAACCTCTTCCGAGAGATCGACTCGTTGAGCCTCAGTGATGAGCACCATGTCGTGACATGGAAGTTAGAGGCATCATGCCATCATGGTGCTTCTCAACCAGCTCCATGTAACGCAGATTGTGTGAGGCATGGTCCACAATCCACTTCAAGGATGTGTGACGCTCCAAAATCCCAACTAAGAGCATCTCTAGCAGAGCCCGTAAAAGGCCCAAAACCGAAAAATAACCGCCAGTTTATGAGTTCGGGCCGAAAAATGGCGCTGATCAGTGACCGTAAACGAGCTAAAACTGAAAATATTTTTTCGGGCTGCGTTCGATTCGCTCCGTCGGTCTGTATTTGTAGGGGTCGAAAAGTCGAACCGAAGGCTAAACTGTACTCCCAGTAACGTTTTGGCGGGCTGAATCTTCAGCTCCGAACAGTGCGGTGTCGAAGGAGTTCCGGAATAGGACCAAAATCCAGCAAAATCCGGCGAAAGCGACGCGTGTCGGCGGGCGAGGCGCGCGACGCTCGTGGCGCGGGGGCGGGCAGCGGGCCGGCCACGAGGCCGGGCGCGGGCGGCGCGCGTCCGGCGGCGACTGACGCGGGGCCAGCGTCGGGGCAGCGCACGGCCAGCGCGGGAGAGCGGCGTGAGGGCAGCGCGGGGGCGGCGTGAGGGCGGCGCCTGGGCGGTGCGGGGGAGGGGCGACAGGTCGGCGCACGCACTACAAGGAAAAGCCTTATTGCCGGCGCACCAAAAACGGCTATTGCCGGCGCACCAGAGCCCGCCGGTGCGAACAGGCCAGATAACAAGTTACCGCCGGCGCACCTGCCGGTGCGCCGCAGCAACATGAATTATCCCCGGCGAACCAGGCCGTGCGCCGGCGGTACGCTTTCGAATTTGTAAAAGATCCTGATCTAGATCTAGATCTAGATCTGATCTAGCTCGGGTTCATCTAGCTCGGGTCCTCGAAAACAATGGCCGTGCGTCGCCTTGTCGCCGTGCCGCGCCGAGAGGAGAATGAGGCCGAGGTGGTGGTGGTTTAGGAGGAGGAGGAGGAGGAGGGAGGAGGGAGGAGGATGAGGCCGGAGGTGGTGGTTGTGGTTTAGGAAAGGAGGAGGAGGAGGAGGAGAAGATGGCCAGAGGTGGATGGTGGAAGAGGAGGAGAAGGAGAAGGCCGGAGATGGAGGTAGAGCCCCGAGGTGGAGGAGATTACCGGAGGAGGAGGAGGAGGTCATCGGAGCCGGAGTAGTAGGAGGTCACCGGAGTAGTAGGAGGTCACCGGAGTAGTAGGAGGAGGAGGCCGTCGGTGAGTATTGCAAGGAGAAGAGGAGGAGGGAAAGAGGAGAAGGGGGAGAAGTGAGGAAAGAGAAGAGGGAGGAGGGCCGGCATGAATATATAGTACAGCTTACCGCCGGCGCACCTAGTATGGTGGTGCGCCGGGGGTAAATTTCACCCAAATCTTAAACTTGAAAAAAGTCCTGTTTCTGTTTTCCAATTGACGAATCCATTTTTTCTCCAAACGGCCGTAGGCCGTTGAATTCGAATAGGAAATTTCGCGTAGATAGATTTTGATATAAAAAAGTTTTTCATCGGAGGTCGTATGCAACCAGAAATCCCGTTTTACCGAAAATGACGCCATTTTGCATAATATATCGAAATTCATTTTTTCAAATTTTCATGAAAAGTAGATTACATAATACATGGGCAGTTGAAAGGATTTTATTTTTTGAATTTTCTATCATTTTCATTTATTTTTTCTACGAAAAGGCGGTCCACGGGGGGGGGGTGTGGAGAGGGAAAATCATGGCTGCCCTTACTGCCGGCGCACCATCATGCTGCTCCGCCGGTGGTAAGTTTCTTACCACCGGCGCACCAACATGGTGGTGCGCCGGTGTAAGGGTCTCATTTTTTTGGTCCGGTCTGGTCCCCTTCGAATTTTATCGCCGGCGCATCTTTTTTGCTTGTGCGCCGGCAGTAAGTCTCCATCGCCGGCGCGGCGACATGTTGGTGCGCCGGCACTATTTGCCACCGGCGCATGGATTTGCTGGTGCGCCGGTACTACCATTTCCATCTATAGGCCTTTTCCTAGTAGTGACGGCCGGCGCGGGGGCGGCGCCTGGGTGGCGCGGGGCCGGCGTCGGGGCAGTGCACGACCGGCGCGGGGGAGCAGCGTGAGGGCGGCGCGGGGCCGGCGCGGGGGCGGCGCCTGGGCGGCGCACGGCGGGGTGTGGCGTGGGTGCAGCGCGGGGGCGGCGTAGGTGCAGCGCGGGGGCACGGGGCAGAGGAAGAAGAAGAAGGAAGAAAAAAAGAAAAAAAAGACTAACATGTGGGTCCAATAGCATATTTGGAAATATGTTTTTTTTACAGTTTTAGTTTAGGTTTTGATGTGCGCCGGCACTTTTTCGACCCGTAAACGCGAGTTCAGTGGCCTGAACTCGCGTTTTACTGTTTGCAATTTTACGGGATCTGTTAGAGATGCTCTAAGATTAGAATTTTTCTATGGCAACTCATTAGAGGATGGCTCCTGTCAAGTGACCAAACTGGAAAAGGCATGGCTTCTCTAATGGGGTGTGCACGCTATGTGGTGGATATGAGGAGTCAAACCACATTTTATTTCACTGCAACCTTGCAAAGTTTATGTGAGCGTGTGTGAGGGAGCTTCACGAGTGTGCCTGGAATCTGGTAGTGGTCGGTGACCTCATGGCGATCTCACATTGATTTGTCTAGCAACGATGCTTTGGATGATGTAGAACGTGAGGAAAAAAGGACCATTGAAAAGAAGTTCATCTCACATTTGTCTGACTACATCTTCAAAATGACCATCTACACTGGTGGAAAAAACGGCTTCGGTCGCGGTTTGCAAGTGCCATTGGTCGCGGTTGCGCAACCGCGACCAAGCAAGCGCGACTAAAGGCCCCCCTTTAGTCGCGGTTCCTTACGAACCGCGACTAAAGGCGCCTCCACGTGGCCGCCAGCAGTCCTTCGGGGCGGAGGACCTTTAGTCGCGGTTCTCCTGGCCAACCGCGACTAAAGGCCGCCGCAGGTTTAGGGTTTAGCCCCCCTCCCCCTAAATCTGGTTTCTTTTTAGTTTGTATTGTTTTATTTCTTTTGGGTTTTAATTTTGAAGGAGTTTCACATATTCTACCGTACTACATACATGCATATGAATGTACAATTTCAAACAAATTTGAAATTAGAACCAAAAAAATTCAAGAGGAATATACAATATATATTCAATATCGGATGACCATATACAATTTTGAACAAGTTTCCATACATATTTAGTGCATATAAAGTTCTACGTCCTCTACATAGTGTTCTCCTCTAGGATCGATGACTTCCCTCGCGAACCATCCAGCTAGTTCCTCTTGAAGTGGTCGGAAGCGAGCTTCTGGACTAAGCGTCGTCCGGAGGTTATTCCTCCTGATGTTGTTCTCAGACGGCTGCCGCTCAGTGGTGTATCTCCGGATCCTCTCACAAACATAGTATCCACATAGATTGGTCCCCGGTGGCTGAATATCCCCAGTCGCAGTCTTTGCCCTTTTAAAATGTAGCTCTTTTTTGAATTCACCGACCTTTTGATCTACGAACCGTCTCCAAACCCTACGAGGCAAGGAAAATTAAATGAACAAGAGAGTTATTAATTAGTTACTTCATATTAGGAAATGATGAACGAAATAGGCCGATCGATATAGAGCGCAAACGAATGAAAATAATTACTTTTGCATCATTTTTCTCATGTCGGCCCAATGCTTCGGATCCATATTCAGAGAGTCGTGGACGAGAACTGTGGAGTTCTGAATTTGAATTACTAGCAGAATCCAGTGGAACCTGCGGACACGATAACTCATCGATTAGCCACATACCATGCATGGAGTAAACAAAAGAGAATGTGCTCAAGACAGAAACACTCACCCAAAATGGTAAGGAAATAGAATATCACTTTTGAGTTCCTGTTTTATAAGAAACCGCCACAGGTCATCCTCCACGTCGGTGGGGTGGTGTTCTAACACATATGAATTAACGATTTGTGGGTCAATGAACCCAACATCATGGATGCGCCTTATTCGCATTTCCCGCTTCTTTATTCTGCATAATAGCGTACACAACAAGATAGTTAGGACAATATATATATTTATAGTGCAGGCAATGAACGAGATGGGGTAGAAATTAATAAATCACTTACAGAACATAGCAACTGATGATAGATTTGTCGAGCTCGCGCAGATTGAACAGCTTTCACTCCGATGAATTGTTATATAGTAATGTTTGAAGTGATGCTCAGGTCTAACTTCCGCATAAATATAGTCTTTGGCATTTTTAAGTTGTATGTAAGCCTTGTACCAATTTAGCAGACCTGTCATTTGTCGAGGTAGATCCTCTTCCTGCGCAGGCTCGACGAGAGGCCCATTCCGCACATATGTAAATACTACGTCCTTCATTGGCGCCTCATCAAGGCCTAACGCTGCACGAAGAGTCAGACCTAAGTCTGCCGCTTGTTCTTTGGCTCTCGCTACAGTCAATCCCTGTGCTGCCGCAGCTGCTATGACATCAGGGGCATCGTCCGGACCTGCGGCTTTCACTATGAGCGGGGCGATCGACTGTTTACTTTGTTCCCCGAGCTGGGCAACTTGTTTCCCCCCGACCGCGAGTGCTTGACTACGAAGTTCACGTTCATAGTCGTCAGGCAGATTCTTCGCGGCTTGGGACGGTGTGTTCAAAAATGACTTAGCCCAGCTCTTTTCCTTCTCAGAAAATACTTGCTTGGGCTCGGGCTCTCTTTTCTTCTTGCAGTCCGCCTTCCATTTCTCATGCTGAGCAGCCACGGCCGCTGCATTTTCCTCCACACTAAGTTCCCAAGGCCTCGGGGTGAGAGGCTTTAGTGATGGCTCTGGTATCTTTGTGGTTGCAGGTACATAAGGCTCCGGGTTAATAACCCAAGACTGCTTCTGCTTCTTCGCCGGAGGTGGATTGGGGGGTGGCGTCTGATCACCCGCCGGACGAGGACTGGGGGGCGGCGTCTGCTTACCCGCCGGAGGTGAATTGGGGGGCGGCGTCGGCTGACGTGAAGGTGTAGGTGAACCACCACCGCCGCCGCCACCACCACCGGAGGGGGGTGGACTTGTTCGCCTTGGCGCCTCGTCTGGAAACTTGATAAACTTCTTTTTCCATAAACTGGCGCTTGACACCTCCAAGTCTTCTCTCCCCTTCGGGTGTAGCAATGTCAATCTCCAGGTCCTCAAACCCTGGGACTATTTCCTCCACCGTGACACGAGCATAGCCATCTGCAATGGGGTTGTTGTGGTGGAGTGCTCCAGGCTCACATGGTAAAGCACTGCCGATGGCTACCTTCGTGGACATGTTCCCATAGGATAATGCAGATGACATTCTTTCATCTCCTTTACATCGTCCACGGGGTAGCGAGGAGGCTCCGGTGCAGTAATTTGGATCTCCGGTGCATCAGTAGCCGGCTGGACCTCCGTGGAAGCCACGCTGCTTCTCCGCTGCTGGCTTCCGAGATCCGCTGGATGATCTTCATGCGTCCCAGCTGCCGATCTCTCCTGTACTAGTATAGACAGGGTTTTCTTCATCTCATCGACTTCCGATGCCAACCGCGCCACAACATCTGCATCCCGATCCGACTTTCTCTTACGGCTTCTGTAACCGTACGGGTCATCGTCCTGGGAGAACCCTTCTTTCCACGTAATGTTCCCGGGCATGCCTCGTACACGTCCTCCGTGTTCAGGATTCCCGAGGGCTCTTGTCAGCGCGTCGTTCTCTCTGTTGAACTTGATCTTCCCCTCTTGAGCATCCCTCATTGCGTCAATAAGGGCTTGGGTGGGTTTAAACATTTTGTTCCCGTAAACACACGCCCCTGTCTCCGGGTCTAGCGTTCCCCCATGCCCGTACCACCAGCTTTTGGCCCTTCGGTCCCATCCCTCCGTACCTGGACGGATTCCTCGCCTCCTCAGCTCGTTCTCCATCTTCTCCCACTTAGGCTCCCAAAAGCGATACCCTCCTGGCCCCATAACATGATTGTACTCCTTCTTAGCCGCATTTTCCTTATTTTTTTCGATATTTCAATGAAATGCTCCGATTTCTTCTGCTTCACAAATTCTGGCCAATCATGTTCAAGTCTCTCATACTGTCCTTTGAATTCCGGAGTCTTGTTCTGGTTGACATAGTCACGGGCTAGATTTTGCTTGAATTTCCGGAATGTATCGGCCATCTTACCAAGAGCGAAGTGTTTGACTAGCCTCCTCCTCTCCTTGTTTTCCTGAATCTTGTTACCCTCCTCATCGAATTTGTGGTATTCCGGAGGTAGGATGAAATGCTCCATAAGCTTTTGAAAGCAATCCTTTTTAGTTCTCTTGTCGACAAAAGTGAAACCAAGACGTGCCTTCTTTGGCTCATTCCACTCCTGGAGGGTGATCGAGATGTTGTCTCTAACAACGGCTCCGCATTGGTTGATAAACTTGGTGGCGTGCTTCGGGGGCTCCAGCGGCCTGCCGGTTGCACTGTCGACAACCTCGATGGTATATGTTTCTCCTGGTTTGAGCGTCTTGGTTGCGCCACGCTTTGACGACGACGTACTCGATTTTTTCGACGATCCGGCCGAGGGCTAAAATAAGAAAGAGAGTCGCGCGTGTTAGTACACACATATTTATTCAAATCAGTAAGTTTGTATCACCAGAGGCAAAATGTATATATATACCTCGGCGCCGGAGCTGGTTGCTACTTGCAATTGAAGATCGTCGTTTATCGACGTTTCTTCCCCATCATCTTGCTGACGGCCTTCATCTTGACCGTCAAGATTCAGATAAGAAGAAATATCCTCTTCATCTTGTTCGGTCGGCACATAAGGAATATCGCCTTTTATGATGCCAAATATCTGTTCTTCAACTTCTTGATCATAGTTGTCCATAATCGGGTCAGCTCTATCGTCCGCCATATGTCAGTCCTGAAAACATGTAGTAAAAACTAATTAATTAAGTGCGGTGTCGAAAGGGCGGTGGCAAAAGGAGAGAGGGCGGTGGCGGTGGCGAAAGGGGGCGGCGGAGGAAGGGGTGGCGAGGAAGGGCGGTGGCGACTAGGGTACGTAGGAGGGGGCGAGGAAGGGGTGGGCCGGAGAGGGTGTCGTCGCGGAAGAGCCCGTTCATTTTTTTGACAAACTTTTGTTAAGTTATTTTGTTAAGTTATTTTTGTTAATTACAATTTTGATTAACAAATTTTAAGTTAAATATTTTGTTAAGTTTAAATTTTTGTTAAGTTTAAATTTTTGTTAAGTTTAAATTTTTGTTAAGTTTAAATTTTTGTTTATATCATATATTCATGTTTAGTTATTTTTTTGATAAGTTATTTCTTTAAGTTAAAAAAAACAAAAAAACAAAAAAAAAATTAGTTCATTTTTTTGACAAACTTTTGTTAAGTTATTTTTGTTCATTACAATTTTGATTAACAAATTTTAAGTTAAATATTTTGTTAAGTTTAAATTTTTGTTAAGTTTAAATTTTTGTTTATATCATATATTCATGTTTAGTTATTTTTTTGCTAAGTTATTTCGTTAAGTTAAAAAAAACAAAAAAAACAAAAAAAATGAGAGGGATCGAGGCAGGGGCGCCGTGTACTGGCGCGCCCCTCTACCTCTCTCTCCCACGCGCGGCGCGGCCGCCGGCCGGTATCCGCCCTCTCTCTTCCCTCCGCGCGGTCGGCGCGACCTCCTCTCTCTGCATGCCGGCGAGGAAACAGGCGTGGCGGCGCGGCAGGAGCAGGCGGGCGACACAGCATACGCACTCCGGCTTTCTGCGGCGACGAGCGCCGATCGAGGGGCGTGTGTGTGCGCGGCGGCGGTCGGCGAGAGGAGGAGGCGCGCGCGGCCGGCGCGCGAGAAAGGCGCGGCGGCGAAGGCGCGAGGGAGCGGCGGCGGTCGAAGCGAGGCAGCGTCGCGCGTCGATGAAGTCGATCGGAAGATGAAGTGAAACCGCCGAGGCGGGCGCGCGTGTTTATAAAAACGACCTTTGGTCAGCAGTTAGTCACCAACTGCGACTAAAAGTACTCTAGTCGCGGTTGTGACCCCAACGTGACTAAAGGGTATTTTCGCCGGGTTTTCGTTTCCGCGAAAATACCCTTTAGTCGCGGTTAGTGACCCCAACCGCGACCAAAGGTTATTTTTCAAAATACTTTTTCTTTTTCAAATTTTTAAAAATACAAATAATATATCAAAAAATTCAGAAAAATAAAACTAATTCATTTCAAATCCTTAAAAATACAAATAATATATCAAAAAATTCAGAAAAATAAAACTAATTCAATTCAAAATATTAAAATACAAATAATATATCAAAAAATTCAGAAAAATAAAACCAATTCATTTCTAAATGTTAAAAATACAAATAGTATATCAAAAAACTCAGAAAAATAAAACTAATTCATTTCAAAATGTTAAAAATACAAATATTATATCAAAAAATTCAGAAAAATAAAACAATTCAATTCAAAATATTAAAAATACAAATAATATATCAAAAAATTCAGAAAAATAAAACCAATTCATTTCTAAATGTTAAAAATACAAATAATATATCAAAAATTTAGAAAAATATTAGATGATACAAAACCACCTTTAGTCCACCCACCAGCCGGGACTAAAGATTAGATGACCAGCTCTGGATTCCTCTTTCTTCCCGCCAATTTCTTCCCGCCTCTTTCTTCCCGCCACTTTCTTCCCGCCTCCTGTCTTCTCGCTCCCATTTTTCCCGCCATTTCTCACTACATATATGTTGCCCGGCTTGGCCAGCATTATCACATCTCTACAATCTCTCATCACTCTCTCATGGCTTCCACCGCACCCACTCTAACCTACCAGCAGGTGGAGGAGCTTTGCGCCTCGAACTACCCTTGCCCACCGGGCTACCGCGTCCCCGCCGGCTGGAGCCTAAGCGCCGGCGGCGTGCCGGTCCCTCCCCTCCCTCAGGGTACTGCGCGCCGGGCGGCCATCACGAACCACTACTACCTCGACCTCACGCCGGAGCAGCGGATGAATCCCCGCTGGCATCCCGATAACCAGCATACTTGGGACGCCTTCTTCATCAATCGGCGTGAGAGGGCGCTCGCCAGGTATGAGGAGGACGGTCTGCCTCCTGGGAACTTCCACGAGGCCGGCCGTCGGCTATGGTGGTACGGCCGGACTCTGCAGAGCGTCATGGACTACATCACGGCCGACGATATCCCCCGCCTGCGCTACCCTCAGTTCGAGCCACGAGCGCCGCCCGACGACAGCGACGACAGCAGCGACGACGACGGCGGCAACTTAGAAGGCGACGACTACCAGTACAACGGCGGCGACTATAAAGACTACGAGTATGCATATTATACGCCTAGGCAGGAGTATGACTAAATCACTCCAAATTTCATGTATCATCAGTGCTATCTCGAATCAATCGAATCATTCGAAAATGGACACCAAACACATCACGGGCAATATAATTCACATGATCCATTCAACAAAGTTTGGTACAATAAATTATTACACATCATTTCTTCCCTTGTGTCCCTGCTTGCTTACGATTGGGCCGTATCCATGGAGCATCCTCATCATTTAACTTAATGCTTGGATCGGTGTTCACTTTGAAGGGCGGAATTTCACCAAACATATTATAATCTTCTGACATGTCTGTCTTGTCCTCCACTCCCACGATGTTTCTTTTCCCTGAAAGAACAATGTGGCGCTTTGGATCATCGCATGATGTACTGATCGTTTTCTTATCTTTCCGTTTCCTCGGTTTGCTACTCATGTCCTTGACATAGAAAACCTGAGCGACATCTTTCGCTAGGACGAATGGTTCGTCAAGGTAATATTGATTATGATACGTCTCCAACGTATCGATAATTTCTTATGTTCCATGCTACTTTATTGATGATACCTACATGTTTTATGCACATTATATGTCGTATTTACGCATTTTCTGGAACTAACCTATTAACAAGATGCCGAAGAGCCAGTTGCCTGTTTTCTGCTGTTTTTGGTTTCAGAAATCCTAGTAACGAAATATTCTCGGAATTGGACGAAATCAACGCCCAGGGTCCTATGTTTGCACGAAGCTTCCAGAAGACCGAAGAGGAGTCGAAGTGGGGCCACGAGGCGCCGCCACCATAGGCGGCGCGGCCTGCCCCTGGCCGCGCCGACCTGTGGTGTGGGCCCTCGTGTGGCCCCCCATGTTGCCCTTCCGCCTACTTAAAGCCTTCGTCGCGAAACCCCGTACCGAGCCACGATACGGAAAACCTTCCAGAGACGCGCGCCGCGAATCCCATCTCGGGGATTCAGGAGATCGCCTTCGGCACCCTACCGGAGAGGGGATTCATCTCCCGGAGGACTCTACACCGCCATGGTCGCCTCCGAGTGATGAGTGAGTAGTTCACCCTGGACTATGGGTCCATAGCAGTAGCTAGATGGTCGTCTTCTCCTAATTGTGCTTCATTTTCGGATCTTGTGAGCTGCCTAACATGATCAAGATCATCTATCTGTAATTCTATATGTTGTGTTTGTCGGGATCCGATGAATAGAGAATACTATGTTATGGTGATTATCAATCTATTGTTTATGTGTTGTTTATGATCTTGCATGCTCTCCGTTATTAGTAGAGGCTCTGGCCAAGTTTTTGCTCTTAACTCCAAGAGGGAGTATTTATGCTCGATAGTGGGTTCATGCCTTCATTGACACCTGGGACGTGACAGTAGGTTCTAAGGTTGTGTTGTGTGTTGCCACTAGGGATAAAACATTGATTCTATGTCTAAGGATGTAGTTGTTGATTACATTACGCACCATACTTAATGCAATTGTCTGTTGCTTTGCAACTTAATACTGAATGGGGTTCGGATGATAACCTGAAGGTGGACTTTTTAGGCATAGATGCAGTTGGATGGCGGTCTATGTACTTTGTCGTAATGCCCAATTAAATCTCACTATATTTATCATATCATGTATATGCATTGTTATGCCCTTCTCTATTTGTTAATTGCCCGACTGTAATTTGTTCACCCAACATGCTTTTATCTTATGGGAGAGACACCTCTAGTGAACTATGGACCCCGGTCCTATTCTTTACATCGCATACAATCTACTGCAATACTTGTTTTACTGTTTTCTTGCAAACAATCATCTTCCACACAATACGGTTAATCCTTTGTTACAGCAAGCCGGTGAGATTGACAACCTCACTGTTTCGTTGGTAAAGTACTTTGGTTGTGTTGTGCAGGTTCCACATTGGCGCGGAATCCCTGGTGTTGCGCCGCATCACATTTCGCCTCCATCAACCTTCAACGTGCTTCTCCTCCTCGGTTCGATAAACCTTGGTTTCTTTCTGAGGGAAAACTTGCTGCTGTGCGCATCATACCTTCCTCTTGGGGTTCCCAACGAACGTGTGAGTTACACGCCATCAAGCTCTTTTTCTGGCGCCGTTGCCGGGGAGATCAAGACACGCTGCAAGGGGAGTCTCCACTTCTCAATCTCTTTACTTTGTTTTTGTCTTGCTTTATTTTATTTACTACTTTGTTTGCTGCACCTAAACAAAACACAAAAAAATTAGTTGCTAGTTTTACTTTATTTACTGTCTTGCTCTCTATATCAAAAACACAAAAAATTAGTTACTTGCATTTACTTTATCTAGTTTGTTTTATTTACCGTTGCTAAAATGAATACCCCTGAAAATACTAAGTTGTGTGACTTCACAAACGCAAATAATAATGATTTCATATGCACACCTATTGCTCCACCTGCTACTACAGCAGAATTCTTTGAAATTAAACCTGCTTTACTGAATCTTGTTATGAGAGATCAATTTTCTGGTGTTAGTTCTGATGATGCTGCTGCCCATCTTAATAATTTTGTTGAACTTTGTGAAATGCAAAAGTATAAGGATGTAGATGGTGATATTATTAAATTGAAAGTGTTTCCTTTCTCATTAAGAGGAAGAGCTAAAGATTGGTTGCTATCTTTGCCTAAGAATAGTATTGATTCATGGACTAAATGTAAGGATGCTTTTATTGGTAGATATTATCCTCCCGCTAAAATTATATCTTTGAGAAGTAGCATAATGAATTTTAAGCAATTAGATACTGAACATGTTGCTCAAGCATGGGAGAGAATGAAAACTTTGGTAAAGAATTGCCCAACCCATGGACTGACTACTTGGATGATCATCCAAACCTTCTATGCAGGACTAAATTTTTCTTCGCGGAATTTATTGGATTCAGCTGCTGGAGGTACCTTTATGTCCATCACTTTGGGGGCGGCTACAAAGCTTCTTGATGATATGATGATGAATTACTCTGAATGGCACACGGAAAGAGCTCCACAAGGTAAGAAGGTAAATTTTGTTGAAGAAACCTCTTCCTTGAGTGATAAGATTGATGTGATTATGTCTATGCTTGTGAATGGTAGATCTAATGTTGATCCAAATAATGTTCCTTTAGCTTCATTGGTTGCTCAAGAAGAAAATGTTGATGTGAATTTCATTAAAAATAATAATTTCAACAACAATGCTTATAGGAACAATTCTGGTAATAACTATAGGCCATATCCTTCTGCTAATGGTAATGGTTATGGTAATTCTTATGGGAATTCTTACAACAATAATAGGAGTGTACCCTCTGGTCTTGAAGCTATGCTTAAAGAATTTATTAGTACACAAACTGCTTTTAACAAATCTGTTGAGGAAAAGCTTGATAAAATTGATATTATTGCTTCTAGAGTTGATAGACTTGCCTCTGACGTTAATCTTTTAAAATTGAAAGTTATGCCTAATAATGATATTGATAATAAGATTACTACTACAGCAAATGCCATCCAAGTTATAATTAATGAGAATATAAGATTAATGGCTGAATTGCGTGCTAGGTGGGATAGAGAAGAAAATGAAAAACTAGCTAAAGAGAATAATGTAGCTAAAGTTTGGACTATTACCACCATTAGTAATGATAATGATTCACATGTTGCTGCACCTCCTACTATCAATGGTAAAATAATTGGTGTTGGCAATGTTTCTACTCCTAGTGCAAAGCGTACAAAACTGCCTGAAATTGCTAAAACTGCTGAAACTGCTTGTGATAAAACTGCTGAAATTTTTTCCAACCTTGGGAACAATGATCCCATTGCTGTAGCTCATAATGATTTAGATTTTGATGATTGCCACATCTCTGAAGTTATAAAGTTCTTACAAAAACTTGCTAAAAGTCCTAATGCTAGTGCTATAAATTTAGCCTTTACAAAACATATTACAAATGCTCTCATAAAAGCTAGAGAAGAGAAACTAAAACTTGAAACTTCTATTCCTAGAAAGTTAGAAGATGGTTGGGAGCCCATCATTAAAATGAAATTCAATGACTTTGAATGTAATGCTCTATGTGATCTTGGTGCAAGTATTTCTGTTATGCCTAAAAAGATTTATGATATGCTTGACTTGCCACCATTGAAGAATTGTTATTTGGATGTTAATCTTGCCGATAATGTTAAAAAGAAACCTTTGGGGAGGATTGATAATGTGCGCATTACGGTTAACAATAACCTTGTCCCCGTTGATTTTGTTGTCTTGGATATTGAATGCAATGCATCTTGTCCTATTGTGTTGGGAAGACCTTTTCTTCGAACCGTTGGTGTTGTTATTGATATGAGGGAAGGTAATATTAAATATCAATTTCCTCTCAAGAAAGGTATGGAACACTTCCCTAGAAAGAGAATGAAGTTGCCTTTTGATTCTATTATTAGAACAAGTTATGATGTTGATGCTTCTACTCTTGATGTTACTTGATTTGCACTTTCTGCGCCTAGCTGAAAGGCGTTAAAGAAAAGCGCTTATGGGAGACAACCCATGTTTTTACTACAGTACTTTGTTTTATATTTGAGTCTTGGAAGTTGTTTACTACTGTAGCAACCTCTCCTTATCATGTTTTTGTGCCAAGTAAAGTTTCTATGTTAAAGTTGATGTTATATTTGGGATCGCTGCGCAGAAACAGCATTGCTGTCTGTCACGAATCTGGGCACAAGTCTCTGTAGAAAATTCGAAAAAATCTGCCAATTTACGAGCGTGATCCTCAGATATGTACGCAACTTTCATTAGTTTTGAGTTTTTCCATTTGAGCAAGTCTGGTGCCATTTTAAAATTCGTCTTTACGGACTATTCTGTTTTTGACAGATTCTGCCTTTTATTTCGCATTGCCATATTTGCTATGTTGGATGAATTTCTTTGATCCATTAATGTCCAATAGCTTTGTGCAATGTCCAGAAGTGTAAAGAATGTTTGTGTTACCTCTGAACATGTGAATTATTAATTGTGCACTAACCCTCTAATGAGTTTGCTTGAAGTTTGGTGTGAAGGAAGTTTTCAAGGGTCAAGAGAGGAGTATGATATACTATGATCAAGAGGAGTGAAGGCTCTAAGCTTGGGGATGCCCCGTGGTTCATCCCTGCATATTTTAAGAAGACTCAAGCGTCTAAGCTTGGGGATGCCCAAGGCATCCCCTTCTTCATCGACAACATCATCAGGTTCCTCCCTGAAACTATATTTTTATTCAGTCACATCTTGTGTTCTTTACTTGGAGCGTCGGTTTGTTTTTGTTTTTTGTTTTTGTTTGAATAAAATGGATCCTAGCATTCACTTTGTGGAAGAGAGACACGCTCCGCTGTTGCATATGGACAAATATGTCCTTAGGCTTTACTCATAATGTTCAAGGCGAAGTTTCTTCTTCGTTAAATTTTTATATGGTTGGAATTGGAAAATGCTACATGTAGTAATTCTAAAATGTCTTGGATAATGTGATACTTGGCAATTGTGGTGCTCATGTTTAAGCTCTTGCATCATATACTTTGCGCCCATTAATGAAAAAATACATAGAGCTTGCTAAAATTTGATTTGCATATTTGGTCTCTCCAAGGTCTAGATAATATCTAGTATTGAGTTTTGAACAACAAGGAAGACGGTGTAAAGTTTTATAATGTTTACAATATGTCTTTTATGTGAGTTTTTCTGCACCGGTTCATCCTTGAGTTTGCTTCAAATAACCTTGCTAGCCTAAACCTTGTATCGAGAGGAAATACTTCTCATGCATCCAAAATCCTTGAGCCAACCACTATGCCATTTGTGTCCACCATACCTACCTACTACATGGTATTTCTCCGCCATTCCAAAGTAAATTGCTTGAGTGCTACCTTTAAAATTCCATCATTCACCTTTGCAATATATAGCTCATGGGACAAAATAGCCTTAAAAACTATCGTAGTATTGAATATGTACTTATGCACTTTATCTCTTATTAAGTTGCTTGTTGTGCGATAACCATGCTTCTGGGGACGCCATCAATTACTCTTTATTGAATATCATGTGAGTTGCTATGCATGTCCGTCTTGTCTGAAGTAAGAAGGATCTACCACCTTAATGGTTGGAGCATGCATATTGTTAGAGAAGAACATTGGGCCGCTAACTAAAGCCATGAATCATGGTTGAAGTTTCAGTTTTGGACATATATCCTCAATCTCATATGAGAATAATAATTGTTGCTACATGCTTATGCATTAAAGAGGAGTCCATTATCTGTTGTCCATGTTGTCCCGGTATGGATGTCTAAGTTGAGAATAATCAAAAGCGAGAAATCCAAAATGCGAGCTTTCTCCTTAGACCTTTGTACAGGCGGCATGGAGGTACCCCTTTGTGACACTTGGTTGAAACATGGCATTGCGAAGATCCGGTAGTCCAAGCTAAGTAGGACAAGGTGCGGGCACTATTAGTATACTATGCATGAGGCTTGCAACTTGTAAGACATAATTTACATAACTCATATGCTTTATTACTACCGTTGACAAAATTGTTTCATGTTTTCAAAATAAAAGATCTAGCACAAATACAGCAATCGATGCTTTCCTCTTTGAAGGACCTTTCTTTTACTTTTATTGTTGAGTCAGTTCACCTATCTCTCTCCACCTTAAGAAGCAAACACTTGTGTGAACTGTGCATTGATTCCTACATACTTGCATATTGCACTTGTTATATTACTTTATGTTGACAATATCCATGAGATATACATGTTATAAGTTGAAAGCAACCGCTGAAACTTAATCTTCCTTTGTGTTGCTTCAACACCTTTACTTTGATTTATTGCTTTATGAGTTAACTCTTATGCAAGACTTATTGATGCTTGTCTTGAAGTACTATTCATGAAAAGTCTTTGCTTTATGATTCAGTTGTTTACTCATATCATTACCATTGTTTTGATCGCTGCATTCATTACATATGTTTACAAATAGTATGATCAAGTTTATGATGGCATGTCACTTCAGAAATTATCTTTGTTATCGTTTTACCTGCTCGGGACGAGCAGAACTAAGCTTGGGGATGCTGATACGTCTCCAACGTATCGATAATTTCTTATGTTCCATGCTACTTTATTGATGATACCTACATGTTTTATGCACATTATATGTCGTATTTACGCATTTTCCGGAACTAACCTATTAACAAGATGCCGAAGAGCCGGTTGCTGTTTTCTGCTGTTTTTGGTTTTAGAAATCCTAGTAACGAAATATTCTCGGAATTGGACGAAATCAACGCCCAGGTCCTATGTTTGCACGAAGCTTCCGGAAGACCGAAGAGGAAGTGGGGCCACGAGGCGCCGCCACCATAGGCGGCGCGCCCAGGCCCGCCGCGCCGACTGTGGTGGGCCTCGTGTGGCCCCCCACGTTGCCCTTCCGCCTACTTAAAGCCTTCGTCGCGAAACCCCGCATCGAGAGCCACGATACGGAAAACCTTCCAGAGACGCCGCCGCCGCAATCCCATCTCGGGGGATTCAGGAGATCGCCTCCGGCACCCTGCCGGAGAGGGGATTCATCTCCCGGAGGACTCTACACCGCCATGGTCGCCTCCGGAGTGATGAGTGAGTAGTTCACCCTGGACTATGGGTCCATAGCAGTAGCTAGATGGTCGTCTTCTCCTAATTGTGCTTCATTGTCGGATCTTGTGAGCTGCCTAACATGATAAAGATCATCTATCTGTAATTCTATATGTTGTGTTTGTCGGGATCCGATGAATAGAGAATACTATGTTATGGTGATTATCAATCTATTGTTTATGTGTTATTTATGATCTTGCATGCTCTCCGTTATTAGTAGAGGCTCTGGCCAAGTTTTGCTCTTAACTCCAAGAGGGAGTATTTATGCTCGATAGTGGGTTCATGCCTTCATTGACACCTGGGACAGTGACAGAAAGTTCTAAGGTTGTGCTGTTGTTACTAGGGATAAAACATTGATTCTATGTCTAAGGATGTAGTTGTTGATTACATTACGCACCATACTTAATGCAATTGTCTGTTGCTTTGCAACTTAATACTGAATGGGGTTCGATGATAACCTGAAGGTGGACTTTTTAGGCATAGATGCAGTTGGATGGCGGTCTATGTACTTTGTCGTAATGCCTAATTAAATCTCACTATATTTATCATATCATGTATATGCATTGTTATGCCCTTCTCTATTTGTTAATTGCCCGACTGTAATTTGTTCACCCAACATGCTTTTATCTTATGGGAGAGACACCTCTAGTGAACTGTGGACCCCGGTCCTATTCTTTACATCGCATACAATCTACTGCAATACTTGTTTTACTGTTTTCTTGCAAACAATCATCTTCCACACAATACGGTTAATCCTTTGTTACAGCAAGCCGGTGAGATTGACAACCTCACTGTTTTGTTGGGGCAAAGTACTTTGGTTGTGTTGTGCAGTGTTCCACGTTGGCGAATCCCTAGTGTTGCGCCGCATCACATTTCGCCACCATCAATCTTGAACGTGTTTCTTGGCTCCTCCTGGTTCGATAAACATGTCCTTTCATAGAAAACCTGAGCGACATCTTTCGCTAGGACGAATGGTTCGTCAAGGTAACCAAGATTGTTGAAATCCACCATTGTCATTCCGTATTGCTGGTCCACCTTTACCCCACCTCCTGTTAGCTTGAACCATTTGCACCGGAACAAAGGGACCTTGAAGGAGGGTCCATAGTCAAGTTCCCATATCTCCTCTATGTAACCATAATATGTGACCTTTTGCCCATTCTCGGTTGCTGCATCAAAGCGGACACCACTGTTTTGGTTGGTGCTCTTTTTATCTTGGGCGATCGTGTAAAATGTATTCCCATTTATCTCGTACCCTTGGAAAGTCGTTATAGTCGAAGATGGTGTCTTGGCCAACATGTACAGCTGATCTACAACCTCATTGTCACTCATTAAATGTTTTCTCAACCAACCGCCGAAAGTCTCCATGTGGGCCTTCCTAATCCAGGATTCAGGCTTCCCCGGGTTGTCCGAGCGTAAAATATTCTTGTGTTTCTCAAAGTACGGAGCCACCAAGCTGGAATTGGTCAGAACTGTGTGGTGTGCTTCAGTCAGAGAATGGCCGTCCATACATATCGTTGATTTCCTTCCGATCGTGCCTTTTCCACTTAGTCTCCCCTCGTGCCGCGATCGAGGAAGACCAATCGGCTTAAGGTCAGGAACAAAGTCAACACAAAACTCAATTACCTCCTCATTTCCATAGCCCTTGGCGATGCTTCCTTCTGGCCTAGCACGGTTACGAACATATTTCTTTAATACTCCCATGAACCTCTCGAAGGGGAACATATTGTGTAGAAATACAGGACCAAGAATGGAAATCTCTTCGACTAGGTGAACCAGGAGGTGCGTCATAATATCGAAGAAGGATGGCGGTAACACCAACTCGAAACTGACAAGACATTGGACCACATCGTTCTGTAACCGTGGTAGAACTTCTGGATTGATTACCTTCTAAGAGATTGCATTGAGGAATGCACATAGCTTCACAATGGCTACTCGAACATTTTCCGGCAGGAGCCCCCTCAAAGCAATCGGAAGCAATTGCGTCATAATCACGTGGCAGTCGTGAGACTTCAGGTTTTGGAACTTTTTCTCCGCCATGTTTATTATTCCCTTTATATTGGACGAGAATCCAGACGGGACCTTAATACTGCTCAGGCATTCAAAAAAGATGACCTTCTCTTCTTTGGTCAGAGCGTAGCTGGCACGACCTTGAAACCATTCCGGATGCTGGTCATCAGGGTCTTTCAAGCGTTGCTGGTCCTGCCGTGCTTCCTTTGTATCATTTGTCTTCCCATACACGCCCAAGAAGCTTAGCAGGTTCACGCAAATATTCTTCGTAACATGCATCACGTCGATTGCAGAGCGGACATCTAGGACTTTCCAATATTCTAGCTCCCAGAATATAGATTTCTTCTTCCACATGGGTGCGTGCCCGTCAGCTCCCTTCGGAATTGATTGTCCGCCAGGACCCTTTCCAAAGATGACTTTCAAATCCTTGACCATATCAAATACCTCAGCACCAGTGCGTTCCGCAGGCTTCGGCCGGTGATCTGCCTGCCGTTGTAATGCTTGCCGCGCTTTCTTACGTTATGATTTTTGGGAAGAAATCGACGATGCCCCAGGTACACGTTCTTCTTACAATTTGGCAAATGTACACTTTCAGTCTCATGTAAGCAGTGTGTGCATGCATTGTATCCCTTATTTGACTGTCCCGAAAGGTTACTAAGAGCAGGCCAATCGTTGATGGTTACGAAAAGCAACGCTCGTAGGTCAAATTCCTCTTCTTTGTGCTCATCCCACACACGGACACCAGGTCTGCCCCACAACTGTAAAAGTTCATCAACTAATGGCCTTAGGTACACATCGATGTCGTTGCCGGGTTGCTTCGGACCTTGGATGAGCACTGGCATCATAATGAACTTCCGCTTCATGCACAACCAAGGAGGAAGGTTGTAGATGCATAGAGTCACGGGCCAGGTGCTATGGCTGGAGCTCTGCTCGCCGAAAGGATTCATGCCATCTGTACTTAGACCAAATCTTATGTTCCTTGCGTCAGCTGCAAAATCTTTAAACTCTCTGTCGATCTTTCTCCATTGCGTTCCATCTGCGGGGTGTCTCAACTCCCCGTCCGACTTACGGTCCTCTTTGTGCCATCTCAACAACTTGGCATGCTCTTTGTTCCTGAACAGACGTTTCAACCGTGGTATTATAGGAGCATACCACATCACCTTGGCGGGAACCTTCTTCCTGGGTTTCTGGCCCTCGACATCGTCACCAGGGTCATCGCCTCTGATCTTATAACGCAATGTAGTGCATACCGGGCATTCATTCAAATTCTCGTATTCACCGCGGTAGAGGATGCAGTCGTTGATGCATGCATGTATCTTCAGAACCTCTAAACCTAGAGGGCAGACAACCTTCTTTGCTTCGTACGTACTGGAGGGCAACTCGTTATTCTTTGGAAACATATTCTTCAACATTTTCAGCAAGTTTTCAAATCCCGAGTCAGCTACACCTTCCTGTGCCTTCCATCTCAGCAAATCCAGTGTGCAGCCCAGCTTTTTCAGACCATTATCGCATCCTGGGTACAACGACTTTTTGTGATCCTCTAACATGCGATCCAAATTCTCCCTCTCCTTTTCAGTTTCGCAGCGACTCCGTGCATCAGCAATGGTCCGACCAAGATCATCAGCGGGCTCATCACGTGCCTCTTCTTGATCACCTTCCCCACCTTCAGCATCATCCATGAAAGTATCACCGAAATGATCAAGATAGCTCTCATCGATGTCATCCCCTTCTTCATCTTCTTCCATTATAACCCCTCTTTCTCCATGCTTGGTCCAACAATTATAGCTTGGCATGAAACCGTGCCGAAGCAGGTGCAGGTGAACTTCCCTTGAGGAAGAGTAACCCTTCTGATTCTTACAGCCAACACATGGACAGATAACAAAACCCCCCTGCTTGTTCGCATTAGCCACTACGAGGAAATCTTTCAAACCCGTAGTGAATTCGCCGGAGAGTCGGCTAGCGTACATCCATTGCCGATTCATCTGCATTATTATAATACAAAATATATAATTAACCATCATGCATTTGTTAAACTAAATAGAAATTAAACAATGAACTACACACATATGCATATTTTATCAATGACACATATATATGAAAGGTTCAAGTTGTTGCTAACCGCGATCGAGGAGGAAAAAATAAATGAGGAAGCTCGATCAAGTGTGGCTCCGACACTTCATATCATGTTTGTTTCATGCTCTTGGGACATTTCATCAAACACCTTGTGTGCATAAGAGGAGCCAAAAGCAAACCCTACACCCCCTTGTGAAGTTTGTGAAGAGAAGTGGCACCAAATGGCTAAGTGTTGTGGGCTGGATGGTATATATAGGGGAGGGGCTTTAGTCGCGGTTGGCCTGGCCAACCGCGACTAAAGGCCTTTGGGCCAGGCCTGAGGACATTTAGTCGCGGTTGGCCTGGCCAACCGCGACTAAAGCCCCTCCCGTCCACCAGCTGGCCACCGAGCGCGCTGGGCCCAGGCCTTTGGTCGCGGTTCGCCACCCGAGCCGCGACTAAAGGCCCCATTGGTCGCGGTTCTTACATTTTCGCGACTAATGGGGCTGGACGGAAGGCCTTTTTTCTACCAGTGCTACTTGCAGGACCGAAGATTGCTTAGCAGGATGGAAGACAAACAAGTTATTGCTGACATGACGGGATCACTGCAAAGCTTGTACGCGAGACTACGAGAGGACCGAGCTTTTTCTCAATGTGTGTGTGTTTGTTTTGGCGGACTTTTGCTCATGTTTGAGCCTTTACGTGAACCGAGTATCTACAGTACTTGTGTGGGTTGTTAACTGATGTACTATGACGTTGTTTGACATGTGTGGCTCTATATATAAAGCCGAGCTAAGGCCTTATGTTTCAAAAAGGTTGGTTACAATACGACTTTAAAATGCTTGATGTAATTGACCCATACGTTGGTAACAAAATTGGTGTTGCCAAATGACTAAAAACAAGAAGCTTTTTTTATATTCGATAACTTGGCAACACAAAATATAAAAAGACCATAAGGCCAATTAAGTTAAACAAATATGCACTTTTCTTATGCAAAGTAAGATACAAGCACAATGTCCAATTGGGTCTAAACAATTAAAGTACTTGTAGGATTCTGATTTTTTTGTGTGGCGTCTAGCGTTTGTGGTGGCGCTAGAAGTAGGCTTGAAAAGGCTGGTGAGTTGATTCCTCCTGAAGATGGGTTTGCGGAAGATGGCAGCGGCAACACAAGCGTGTGCAGTGGTGCACGTTGAGAGTTTGCTCGACCGATAGTGCTACTAGCTAGTCGTGGGGAAGCTAGTTGAAGCCTCTGGTCTTTAGATGAGGCGGTCGCTGCATTGTAAGTGCAAGTGGCTATGATGGTGGCTAGTTGAAGCCTCTGGTCTTTAGATGAGTCAGTCGCTGCATCGTAAGTGCAAGTGGCTAGGATGGTGGCTTCATCGGTTTTTGTAGGTTTATCGATCGGTCGCTAGGATGGTGGCTTCGGTTTGATCATCATTTCTCTGGGGGTCAAACATCCATTTCGAAAAAAAAGGATTCAGAATTTGTTTAGAAATAGCCTGTATGAAGAAAATGTTTTAAAATAAATTGTTACAACACAAGTCCCACTAAAAATGAGTACAACATTAGATAAGAAAAATCAAATGAATAACAGATGGAAATCCAAAGTACATGCACACGACAAAGTGCTAGTTTATTATTAACCACAAGCATAGAAAGTTTCAGCATGAATCTGATCAGCCGGTCTAGTTAGTGTTCAAGACACGGCAGCTCCTCCTAATGTCGCCATTGGCAACTGTCTTGATATCAATAGCACCCATCTTCACCATCGCCACCTTGAATTTTTCCTCCCACCGGTTTGTGTCCTTGGCGTTTGCTCGCACCGCGTCGCTCGTGTCTGTCGCCATCATGAGAGCAGCGTCCGACGTGAAGAGCACCTCATGGCTGAGCACATTCTTGTAGTACTTGTTGTCCAGCTTGTCAGGGGTCTTGTTGTCCTGTACGACCGTGTTGTCAGAGCCGGAGTTTGACTGACATTGTTGCTGCAGAGTGCTTTTCAGACTAGGGTCCATGTCGGATGAGTTCGACGTGAGGCGATCAGAAAAGGATGAGCAGTGGGAGATCCCGATGGTGTGCGCGCCGGAAAGGGTAACCATATCGTCAGTGTTGAGTCCTTTGAAGGCAAACCCGGCCTTGAGCTGCTCCACGGTGGCAAAGGGAGGGGGAAGGTTGGGGAGGGTCTCGTTTATGAGGGACACAAGTCCGTCGTAGCGGCCGGCAGGCATGTCGAAGTAAACCTTCTTGTTGCTGAGGAAGTAGGTGGCGTCACGCCCGGCAAAGGCCACAATATCGGCACATGACACGACATTCCCACATTCCTTCTCGATCCTAGCTTTGGCCGCGTCGATCACTTCAAAGCCGCGCAGACTTAGGTTTGGGATGCCGAACTTCTCTGTCGCACTGTTTGGATCAGCTGTATCCAGCAACACGGAGGCGTCGCAACCCTGTAGCCAAATCATCATGCATCCATCAAGTACACACGGACATCAACCCTATATTTTGCAACTCGTATCTTATAAAGTGGCATGTACTATATGTATCAGCATAGATATCTTACCCTGACGAAACAGTCATGGAAGAATAGACGGATGAGCCCCGCCATGATACCCTTGCTGGCGTCACGCACTGCTTCTCTAACTATGTCTTCTGCGCGGTAGCATGTCTTCTGGTAGTACCCAACCGTGAGCCCCGGAGGAGGTGAGCTCGGAGTGGGTGGCGGAGGACTAAGTGTGTTGGGGGTGTACGATGGTGGGCTAGATGGAGTACTCGGGGCAGGCGGCGGCGGGCTGGGTGTGCTTGGACTGTATGGTGGAGGACTAGATGGTGCAATCGGCGTAGGCGGAGGAGGGCTAGGTGTACTCGGAGTGTACGGTGACGGCATGGGGTTGGGATACCCGTAGCCTGCCTGGCACGGACGACCCACGCAGGCCACCAGCACGAGGACCGTCAGGGCGGCGGTGAGCTTTGCCATTATCGCTGGTTAGCTCCCTCACTAGCTCGTGCTGATCCCGGTGGTGTGTATCGTGAGCTTGGGTGGTGAGCTTGGGTGGCTACAAGCCGCCTATTTATAACTAAAGCTATCTTGCTCCAAGCCTCCAAGGAGAGGGAGCGAAAGAGAAAGTATTCGTCTCATGTGCAATCGTGCGTGCAAGGAATGTTTCAGGAAATGAACGTGCGGAGCACTATCTACCAATGGATTGCAGCTCAAGCAGTTGACATACCGTACGGGCGTTAATTAAACAGCCGTCGCCGTACCCTGTGTTAAGCTGATGTGACTAAACCATGTCATTAGGGCATCTCCAGCGGCGCGACGCATTTTAGCGTCCGCGCGTGTCCGTTTGCGTCGGTCCTTTTGGTCGAAAACGACCGCGTGTCCGTTTGCGTCGGGTGGCTCCAGCGGCACAACGCATTTTTTTTTAGGACGAATTATTTTTAAAAACTGAAACATAATTTACAAAAACTGAAACATAACTTACATACTTGAAAACATAAAAAAAAACCTAAAACGCCTACTGCTGCGCATCGTGGCCGTGCTGCTCCTCGTCGCTGTCGAGCACGATGATCTCCGGTATGTCCCACGGCCAGTAGCCATCCGGGGGAGCGTACGCCGGGCGCGATCGCGGTGCTCGAGGTTGAGGAGGCTGCGGCTGAGGCGGCGGTGGAGGCGCCCAGGGCTGCGGCTGTGGCGGCGGATGAGGCGCCCAGCCATAAGGCTGTGGCGGCGGTGGGGGAGGCGCCCAAGGCTGTGGCGGCGGTGGAGGAGGCGCCGCCGAGTCCAGGAGCGCCTGTCGAAGGGCTTCATCCGCCGACAGGCCCGGCGGCATGACAGCGGTGGCGTAGCGGGGCAACGGCGGCTGCACAGGCGCGTCGTACTCGGAGACGAGGAGGCCGAGCTTGGCCATCTCGTCGTCCGTCATGTTGTCGGGGAACTCGAAGTTCCGGCCCTCCGCCATGGCCTGCTGCCATTCGTGGAAGACGAGGCCGACGTAGTCGTCGCTGTCGTCCTTCACCTCCTCGCTATGGTACGCGAGCGCCTCGATGTAGTCGTCGTCGTCGTCGTACACGGCGTAGGCTTCGTCGTCGTCGTCCTCGTCCTCGCGGTCGTTGTGCTGCGGCTGCTCACGTCGCGTCGGCGCCTGCTGACGACGAGCCGGCGGTGCAGGGCCGAAGGGATAATCCCTGTCGCCCATGAAGCCAGCCCTTCGTCTGCTGTCCGTCTCCGTGGACAGGTACGTACGCCAAAGCTCGGAGTCGATGGCGTACGCCGGATCGGCGCGGAGGTCCGGCGGCAGATACCGCCTCCTCCGCCGGATCTCCTTGGTCCGCTCAGGCTCGCGCGCAGGTACTGGAGGGATGGGCACCCGGCGGCAGCTGAGCCGCCAGCCGCCAGGCAGCTGCACGCCGGACCAGGCGTCGCACGGCACCCATTGGCCGTGCATGAGCCTCCCCACCGTGACGGGGAGCGCCACCTTCTTGCTGCCGCTGCCGGAGGCCTCGAAGTCGTTCTTCTTCCCCATGGCGCAGCGGCGGTTGTGGTGCGAGTGGAGCTGTGGGCGAACGAGCAACGCGGCCGGTGGACTTTTAAGGGCGGCCGCGCGCGGGATACGATGCCATTGAAGGCGCCGCAGAAGCCCAGCCGCCGCCCGCCAGTGCACGCGCAGAACAGGAAGCTGCGGCATTCATGGCGAAGGCTGCGGCGCAGACGCGGAAGCGCTGATCAAGGAAGATGCCCTCCATGCAGGCTCGCTGCCGCGGGCCCGGTGGAGACCAGCGACACTTTGCGCGTTCCGCAGCAGCCGCCGAGACGCAAACCTGGCGCATATTTGGACCAGGTTTGCGATCGGAACGACCCGGTCACTCGGCCGCGCCAGGGACCATTTACGACCAAAACGAACGCAAACGGTCGCTCGCGTCGCCCCGCTGGAGATGCCCTTAGTCTAATTGGCAGGGCACGACCGCAGGACATCTTATCATGGATTTGCTACGGCTCTATCATTTACACGTGCTAGAATTAAAATTTAATGAACATTATGTGCCCATTAAATAATACTCGATCAATATGATATTTTTTCTTTTAGAGAAATGCATGACTTTTTTGGCTACATGGTTACATGATTAGCAGAAGAAAAAATAAGCATAAAACATATAGCTTCACATTTTCGATAAGGAACATATTAATATCAAAAGATATTAATTACACCTAGCCTCTGCAACAACGCAACACCTTAATGTTAGTACAAATGCACACAACCAAAAAAAAAAGAGAAAAGAAAACTAAGAAACAAAAGTCCCGCTAGAGTATTCCAGGCCTAACAACAACAATATATCCACCACCAAGACAACACCTGAAATACAGACTCTCCAAAAGCGACGCCTCCAAGAATGGAATAGTGCTCTAGCACCGTCGTCGCCCGACCAACGATCTTAGGTTATCACCCTGGAGATAGTCCTTGCTCTTAAAACAATGCCTCCAACAAGGTCATTGCCGGACACAACCAGTTAAGGCCAGACCTTGGGTTTTCACCCTCAAAGGTAGGACTCTGAACTTCACCTGTGCTGTGGTCCCCACTTTCATACCACTGCTGTGAAGCCCGGAATACCAAGCAAGTCCCTCAACATCGTGGAGACTTGAACCTCTCTTAGCTAGTCCTCCCATCCATCCTTCATGATATTCTCTTCTTCTGACTTTCACCATGGATCCAATGTCACTTGGTGTCAACACAGAAAAGAGTTTCGCACCGCTTCCTCCAGAACCAAACAGTCGGAATAAAAGCATGGGTGCGCGCGACCGAATACCACCCGATCCAGCGAACTCCAGGCAAAAGATGCGTGGTTCCATTCACCGGCGGAGCTTTCCAGAACTCATCATTCCATCCAGATCAAGGCATACTGGCCTTCGGCATGTCTTCATCTTCGCATGAGAGAAACCCGAGGACCGCCACCATCAAAGCTAGACCAGCAGCCCGCACGCCGCCAGTCCCTCCTGCCGGATCACCAGGGAAGAAAAAGGCGGCGTGGATCATGCGTGCCACCTCTGAACCGCCATCGGGGGCGAAGGCCTCCACCGCTCCACCCACTCCTCCATGGCTAGCGGCGTATGCAGGGCCATGGCCAAGCAGCCATGCCGCCCGGCCCTCAACCTGCGCCATCGCTCCCATGATGCGTCGTCGTGGAAGCCCTCTCGTCCACATCGTCGTTCAACTAAGAGGCGCCGCCATCGCCCCGGAGCTCGCAGCCACGGCTCGAGGGGTGGGAGAAGGAGGTCCGGCGGGGGCTGGAGGCTAGGGCCCGCGCCGCCCGGGAGGGTGGCGGTAGGGGAGGGTAGGGTTTCGAGAGGGGCATCCATGTACTTGCTCATACAACTTCACATAAGTGTCAAAATCTTACGAACAACCAGATCTCTCTTTTCCTACAAAGGAAGAACTTGGAATCAATAATTTATAGCAGTGTGACTTTCTTTTTGAAGCCGAACAGTGAGTTTCTTCGCTGCATTTTTTTTAATTTTATTATACAATAAAGTTATTTATAGCGGTGTGAGTTTCTTCTCCCGATGTAGTATCTAAATATCTTCGCCGAATACATCATTTTTTGTGAAAAGAGGAATTTATTAAAGTGATTGACATATCCCTAAGATCTCTAAGCTCCTGTGGTTCTCGCATCTGTGGGCGTCTCGTGGGTTGCGTCGTGGGCCCCGCCGAGGAACTTCATGAGCAGCTTGGTGTTGTCGATCCACAGAACCGCCCGTGATTCATGGACAGTTTCCCGCTGCCTCCCCTCCATCTCAGCTAGCCCGGGCCACAAGCTCTTGGGCCCATGCGTCCGTCACACACTGCCCGTGTTTTGATGACCCACAAGTATAGGGGGTGTATCGTAGTATCTTCGATAAGTAAGAATGTCGATCCCAACGAGGAGCAGAAGGTGTTGACAAGTAGTTTCGATGAAGGATTCACTGTAAATGCTCACAGACAAGTATTCAAGGGGTTTTGATGTAACGGATGAATAAAGTACGAGTAAGTAAAATGCGAGAGAAATAATTGCAGCGAGTGGCCCAATCCTTTTTAGCACAAAGGACAAGCCGGTTTGTTTACTTATAATGACCAAACGTTCTTGAGGACACACGGGGATTTTAGTCTAGTGCTTTCGCTTCATGTGGCTAAATAATCTTCATTGTTTTGATAAGTGTTGTGTGGGTGAACCTATGCTAATGCACCGCCCTTCCTAGGACTAATACATACTTGTGATTATACCCCTTGCAAGCATCCGCAACTACAAGAAAGTAATTAAGATAAATCTAACCACAACCTTAAACTCTGAGATCCTGCGATCCCTCTTGCATCGATATACTAACGGGGGCTTAGGTTTCTGTCACTCCGGCAACCCCGCAATTAGCAACCGAATACAAGATGCACTCCCCTAGGCCCATAAATGGTGAAGTATCGTGTAGTCGACGTTCACACGACACCACTAGAAGAATGACACCACAACTTAAATATCATAACATTGAATATTACTCAACCATAATTCACTACTAGCATTTAGACTTCACCCATGTCCTCAAGAACTAAACGAACTACTCACGAGACATCATATGGAATACAATCAGAGGTGATATGATGATGAATAACAATCTGAACATAAACCTTGGCTCAATGGTTTCACTCAATAGCATCAATAACAAGTAGAGATGAACACCGGGAGAGTTTCCCCTATCAAACAATCAAGATCCAACCCAAATTGTTACAGCGGTGACGAGGTGCAGCGGTGGTGATGGCGGTGTAGATGGTGGAGATGATGATGATGATGATGGAGATGATGTCCAGCTCGATGACGATGGCGATGGCGTCGATTTCCCCCTCCGGGAGGGAATTTCCCCGGCGGATTCCTGCCCGCCGGAGAGCTCTTTTCTCTCTGGTGTTCTCCGCCCCGCAGAGGCGGCTGTAACTCTTCGTGAGGTCCTCCGTGGCTTAGGTTTTCGGGACGAAGGAGTACGCGAAGAAAAGGAGGCGAAAGGGGCTGTGGGGCCCCCACACCACAAGGTGGCGCGCCAGGCCATGGGCCGCGCCGCCTATGGTCTGGGCCCACCTTGGGTCCCCTCTATCCCCCTTCTGGCTCCCTCCGTCATCTGGAAAAATAGGAATTTACGTGTAATTTCCTTCCACAGTTGATCTTCCGAAATATTGCGTTCTGACGGTGCTTTTTCCAGCAGAATCCTGCTCCGGTGCTTGATCCTCCAATAATGATGAAACATGCAAAATAGATGAAATAACATAAGTATTGTGTCCCAATATGAAATATATCAATGAATAACAGCAAATTATGATATAAAATAGTGATGCAAATTGGACGTATCAACTCCCCCCAAGCTTAGACCTCGCTTGTCCCCAAGCGAAACTGAGCTCGATAAACAAGACCACATGTTTATGGAGTGAAGAGTCGATAAATAAAATACGGACAAGAAGCATCATATTCATTCACACAAGACATTCTAGTAAACAACTTCCTCATATAACTCATCTTGAAATAAGTAAAGAGAAATCACAAGTAAAGGTGCATAAGAAATCATAGTTGGTGATGGCAAACTTTGTTCTTGGTCAGAGAACTACTAACGGATTGTACTTCTAAGCAAAGCTTTCATATTAGAATTTATAGCTGGGCTTTCATATTCAATCATAACCATCTCCTCATAATCATTGATAACTTCAAAGTCATATTCATTCAGATAAAATTTGTACTAAACAAGAAAGTATAAAAGACATGATTAACTGAATCATAGCATAAATGATTGGTTCACAACAACTCAATTGCTTGCTTGAGATAGAGGGAAATAGGTTTACTGACTCAACATAAAAGTAAAAGATAGGCCCTTCGCAGAGGGAAGCAGGGATTAAATCATGTGCTAGAGCTTTTCAAGTTTTGAAATCATATAAAGAGCATAAAAGTAAGATTTTGAGCGGTGTTTGTTGTTGTCAACGAATGGTAGTGGGCACTCTAACCCCCTTGCCAAACGAACCTTCCAAGAGCGGCTCCCATGAAGGACGGCATCTCTACCAGCAAGGTAGATCATCCCCCTTCTCTTTTGTTTACACATGTATTTTAGTTTTATTAAGGATGACACTCCCCCAACCTTGGCTTTCTCAATCCATGGCTAACCGAATCCTCGGGTGCCTTCCAACATTCACATACCATGGAGGAGTGTCTATTGCAAAATTAAGTTGCTTACTGATAAATCAGGGCAAAACATGTGAAGAGAATTATTAATGAAAGTTATTAATTGGGGCTGGGAACCCCAGCTCTTATTGCAAAATTATTGGATAAGCGGATGTGCCACTAGTCCATTGGGGAAAGTCCGCCCAACAAGATTGAAAGATAAAACACCACATACTTCCTCATGAGCTATAAAACATTGACACAAATAAGGAGTAGTATGGTTTGAATTATTTAAAGGTAGCACATGAAGTATTTACTTGGAATGGCAGAAAATACCATGTAGTAGGTAGGTATGGTGGACACAAATGGCATAGGTTTGGTCTAAGGTTATGGATGTATGAGAAGCATTCCCTCTCGATACAGGTCTTTGGCTAGCAAGGTTTGATAGCAAGCATAAAGGTTGAGGGAAACAAACAAATATACATATGATAGAACAATCATGCATCTTTCTCATAAGCACAAGCAATTTTAACTTCAGAATACTAAACTCATTAGCATAGAGATAATAGAGTAATATATCTAAGTGTATTTCTCTCTTCTATTTAAACATCAGGGTGTTGTTGCTATTGACCAATGCTAAGTTTGCCAAAACCAAATAGATTTACTTGATGCTCCCAAAGTGATATCAATACTCATGTCAAGAGTAATCATATAATGGAGATTGCAAACTAAAATAAGGTGTGCAAAAAGTAAATGATAAGACTTCTCATTAATATTCCATAACGATAACTCACACCAACGGATACATAGATAACCAACTAAGAGAGATACTTCCACATTGCATACTATTCCATATGATAACTTCCCTACTCATGATATGACACTACTTGATAATAAAAGATAAAGGTAGTGATAATGTGATACCGCGGCACTCCCCCAAGCTTGGAACAAACCAAGGGGATGCCAATACCGATGATGAATTACTCCTTCGGTGATGATGGTGATGGCTTCTTCTCGCGCTTCATAAGGATCTCCTTCAGCTTCAGCTTCTCAATTTTGCAATTCTGCACCAAAACTTGAAGAGACTCATTGTTATCCGAATATGGCGGTGACGGCCTTGTGCTGGGAATTAAGTAATATTCCAGCATTCTGCGAAGTCGCTGGTTCTCCTCCTGAAGTATCTCCACTTCCCTTTTGAGAGCACGATATTGATCACAAAACTCATCAGCAACCCGTATTGCTTCCTCCACACAAGGGAAAGAGTCGAGGTCCAGAGCAGGCGGAAGAACTCCCTGCAAGTTATGAGAAAAAGAACGCCCAGTGTTAACCGATCCCACCAAGATTGGCTTACTCTTCGTAGTTTCCCACTCTCCTTTTGCTGATGCTATCTTCTTCTTCTCCTTATTGATCCTTTCATCCATCTCTTCCTTCCAAGGCCCCTTGTCCTTGTTGTTGGAGACCATGGTGCTTCTAGATCAAAACAAATCTGGCAGAAAACAGCTCGAAACAAAACACGACGAGAAAACGATATACGGACCTCCAGGGATCCGGGGGATTATATAGCAAATATTTTTACGATAAAAGGAAGGTTCCAGGCCGAAAACGAGTGGAAAAGGGACAACGAGGCGGTGTCCTCATAGGTCGGCGCGGCCAGGCTGGGGCCCGCGCCGGCCTATGGGGGCACGCCCTCGTGCGTCTCCTCCACTCCGTTTCGATCCCGTAATTTTTCATATTTTCCAAAAACAGCAGAAATATTGTTCGGAAAGCTAAACGCGGACTTTTTATTACCTGTACTGTTACCTATTCAAAGTCGAGTTCTGGCGGACTGTCAATTTGTCCTTTGATGAAAGCCTCCAGTGTTTCCACTTGAATAATATCAACATCAACATTATAAGAATCACCCGAGATATAATGCTTGAGTCTTTGTCCATTCACCACTTGTGTGGCATTGCCTTGGAGAGAGCTAATTTTAATTGCTCCTGAACGATACACCTCCTCAACAACATATGGTCCTTCCCATTTCGAGAGTAATTTCCCTGCAAAGAATCTGAGACGAGACCGATACAATAGGACTTTATCCCCAATATTAAACTCTCTTTTGATGATTCTTCTATCATGCCACTTCTTAACTTTTTCTTTAAAGAGTTTAGCATTCTCATAAGCTTCACTTCTCCATTCATCTAGAGAACTTAATTGCAGCAACCTCTTATTACCGGCTAGTTTCGGATCTTTATTTAGTTCTCTAACAGCCCAATAAGCTTTGTGCTCTAGTTCTAGAGGTAAATGACAAGCTTTTCCATAAACCATTTTATAAGGTGACATTCCCATCGGATTTTTATAAGCAGTTCTATAAGCCCAAAGTGCTTCCTTCAATTTGCTAGCCCAATTCTTTCTAGATTTATTAACAGTCTTTCCCAAAATAGATTTAATCTCTCTATTTGATAATTCTACTTGACCACTAGTTTGAGGGTGATAAGCGGAAGCAATTCTATGATTAATACCATACTTAGCAAGAGTTTTTCTAAAACCTCCATGAATAAAATGAGAACCTCCATCAGTCATAATATATCTAGGTACTCCAAATCTAGGAAAAATAATATCTAAAAGCATTTTTAAAGAGGTCTCACCATCAGCACTCTTTGTAGGTATAGCTTCTACCCATTTAGTAACATAATCAACAGCGACAAGTATATGAGTGTTACCTTCTGAAGAAGGGAAATGACCCATGAAGTCGAATCCCCAACAATCGAATGGTTCGATAACAAGAGTATAATTCATAGGCATTTCATTGCGTCTAGAGATATTACCAACTCTTTGACATTCATCACAAGATAAGATAAACTTCCTTGCATCTTTGAAAAGTGTTGGCCAATAAAAACCTGATTGTAGAACCTTTTGCGCGGTTCTATCTCCAGCATGATGTCCTCCATAAACACTACCATGACATTTACTCAATATCTCCTGTTGTTCATATTCAGGAACACATCTTCGCATAATACCATCTACTCCTTCTTTATATAAGTGTGGGTCATCCCAAAAATAATGCCTCAAGTCATAAAAGAATTTCCTCCTTTGCTGAGCTGAAAAGGTTGGAGGCAAATACTTTGAAACAATAAAGTTAGCATAATCAGCATACCAAGGGCTCTCTCGTGAGCTCACCTTTATTACAGCCAATTGTTCATTTGGAAAACTATCATTAACAGGAACATGATCATAAGCAATATTTTCCAATCTAGACAAATTATCACCAACAGGATTATCAGCACCTTTCCTATCTATAATATGTAAATCAAATTCTTGCAAAAGAAGTACCCATCTAATAATCCTTGGCTTAGCATCTTTCTTTGTCATAAGGTATCTAATTGCAGCATGATCAGTATGAATCGTGACTTTTGAATCAACAATATAGGGTCTAAACTTGTCACAAGCAAAGACTACAGCTAACAATTCCTTTTCAGTTGTAGCATAATTTCTTTGATCAGCATCAAGAGTCTTACTAGCATAATGAATAACATTTAATTTTTTATCTACTCGCTGTCCAAGAACAGCGCCTACAGCAAAATCACTAGCATCACACATAATTTCAAAAGGCAAATTCCAATCAGGAGGTTCAACTACAGGAGCAGTTGTTAAGGCTTTCTTTAGAGTTTCAAAAGCTTCCTTACAATCATCATCAAAAACAAAAGGTACATCTTTTTGAAGAAGATTAGTAAGAGGCTTTGAAATTTTAGAGAAATCTTTAATAAATCTCCTATAAAACCCAGCATGACCAAGAACACTACGAATACCTTTAACATCCCTCGGATAGGGCATCTTCTCAATTGCTTCAACTTTAGCTCTATCAACTTCAATACCTCTCTCTGAATTTTATGTCCCAATACAATTCCTTCATTAACCATAAAGTGGCATTTCTCCCAATTAAGAACAAGGTTAGTTTCTTCACATCTCTGCAAAACTTTATCGAGGTTTCGCAAGCAATTATCAAAAGAATTCCCATAGACAGAAAAATCATCCATGAACACCTCTACAATACTTTCGCAAAAACCATGAAAAATAGCAGACATGCATCTTTGAAAAGTAGCAGGAGCATTACATAAACCAAAAGGCATACGCCTATAAGCATAAGTCCCATAAGGACAAGTAAACGTGGTTTTCTCTTGATCTTTAGCTTTAACAGCAATTTGTGAAAACCCAGAATAACCATCAAGAAAGCAAAAATGAGTATTTTTAGATAACCTTTCTAGCATTTTATCAATAAAGGTAAAGGGTAATGATCTTTCTTAGTAACTTTATTAACTTTTCGAAAATCAATGCACATTCTATACCCTACAACTACTCTTTGAGGAATAAGCTCATCATTATCATTAGGCACAACAGTCATTCCTCCTTTCTTAGGAACACAATGCACAGGACTAACCCATCTACTATCAGCAATAGGATATATAATACCAGCTTCAAGAAGTTTTAATACCTCATTCCTTACCACCTCTTTCATCTTCGGAATTAGACGACGCTGATGTTCAACAACAGGCTTTGCATCATCTTCCATATTGATAGCATGTTGGCAAATAGAAGGAGAAATCCCTTTCAAATCATCAAGAGTATAGCCAATAGCTCCTCGGTGTTTCTTCAATATTTCCAATAACCTTTCTTCCTCAATCTCTGAAAGCTTAGAACTAATAATAACAGGATATATTTTCTTATCATCAATATGAGCATATTTAAGATTATCAGGTAAAGGCTTTAAATCAAAAACATGATCTTCCTTTGGTGGCGGTGTTGTACCCAAATCTTCCACCGGTAAATCATGCTTGAGAATAGGTTGGCGAAGAAAAATTTCCTCAAGCTCATATCTTTCTTTCCTAAAAGCTTCACTTTCACTATTCTCCAAATGTTGCTGCAAAGGATTATTAGGAACAAGAACAATAGATGCACACTGCTCCATTTTAAAATCATTACTAGGCAAGTCAGCTTTATAAGGAGTTTTAGTGAATTTAGAAAAGTTAAATTCATAAGGCTCACCAGCAAATCTAGTCAAAATTTTCTCTTTCTTACAATCTATAATAGCTCCACAAGTATTTAGAAAAGGTCTACCAAAAATGATAGGACAATGATCACTAGCAGCAGAACCAAGTACCAAAAAGTCAGCAGGATATTTAATCTTACCACATAGAACTTCCACATCTCGAACAATACCAATTGGAGAAATAGTTTCTCTATTAGCCAGATGAATAACCACATCAATATCTTCAAGTTCACAAGAATCAATTTCGTGCATAATCTCCGTGTAAAGCTCATAAGGAATAGCACTAACGCTTGCACCAATATCACATAAACCATAATAGCAATGATCACCAATTCTAACAGATAGCATAGGAACACTAACTTGTTTGGGTTTATTAGGATGTGAAACAATATTAGAAGCATCTTCACAGAAAATAATATGACCATCCTCCACATTTTCAGTCACAAGATCTTTAACTATTGCAACAGCAGGTTCAATTTTAATTTGTTCTTCAGGTTCTTTAGGTTTCTTTTCACTTTTATTAACCGCACTAGATATGACAGAGTACTCCTTCATTTTAGCAGGGAAAGGGTTTTTTCAATATAAACTTCAGGAATAACATTATCAACAGTTTCAATCACTACACATTTGTTTACAGATGAATCAACTTTATCTTTATACGGTTCATGATACTTATCAAAATTCTTCTTAGGCAATTCATAATGAGAGGCAAAAGCTTTATAAAGATTTGCAGCAACTTGAGAATCAAGACCATATATAGCACTCATATTACGAAATTTATCAGTATCCATAAAAGCTTCAATGCATTTATAATCATAAATTATACCTGATTCTCTATCTTTGTCGTTCTCCCATCCTTCAGTATTTTCTTGGATCCGATCAAGAAGGTCCCTTTTAAACTCTTCTTTGTTGCGTGTAAATGATCCAGAACAAGAAGTATCCAGCAAGGTCTTGTCTTGAAAAGAAAGTCTTGCATAGAAATTATCAATAATAACATTACCAGGAAGCTCATGAATGGGGCATTTGAGCATTAAAGACTTCAATCTCCCCCAAGCTTGGGCAATACTTTCTCCATCATGAGGCCAGAAATTATATATGCGGTTCCGATCCTTGTGAATTTCACTTGGAGGATAGAATTTAGAATAAAATAAAGGCACAATGTCCTCCCAATCAATAGAATCACCATTCTTCAGCAATTTATACCAGTGCGCCGCTTTACCAGACAGCGATATAGTGAATAGTTTCTTTCTAACTTCATTCATAGCAATACCTGCACATTTGAATAACCCGCATAATTCATGCAAAAACAGTAAATGATCACCAGGATGGACAGTTCCATCCCCTTCATAGCGGTTATCCATAACACGTTCAATAATTTTCATAGGTATTTTATATGGTACTACTTCCTCACCTGGCGCTTCATCCACTACCGTTGCAGTAGTAGTAGATTTCCCAAATAGAAACGAAGAGAAGATCTCTCCATAATGACTTATAGCAGCAGGCAGAAATAAAATCAGCACAAACAGTAAAGGTTTTCCTTACCAATTCCACTTACCAATAGCGCTTCACTCCCCGGCAACGGCGCCAGAAAATAGTCTTGATGACCCACAAGTATAGGGGTGTATCGTAGTATCTTCGATAAGTAAGAATGTCGATCCCAACGAGGAGCAGAAGGTGTTGACAAGTAGTTTCGATGAAGGATTCACTGTAAATGCTCACAGACAAGTATTCAAGGGGTTTTGATGTAACAGATGAATAAAGTACGAGTAAGTAAAATGCGAGAGAAATAATTGCAGCGAGTGGCCCAATCCTTTTTAGCACAAAGGACAAGCCGGTTTGTTTACTTATAATGACCAAACGTTCTTGAGGACACACGGGGATTTTAGTCTAGTGCTTTCGCTTCATGTGGCTAAATAATCTTCATTGTTTTGATAAGTGTTGTGTGGGTGAACCTATGCTAATGCACCGCCCTTCCTAGGACTAATACATACTTGTGATTATACCCCTTGCAAGCATCCGCAACTACAAGAAAGTAATTAAGATAAATCTAACCACAGCCTTAAACTCTGAGATCCTGCGATCCCTCTTGCATCGGTATACTAACGGGGGCTTAGGTTTCTATCACTCCGGCAACCCCGCAATTAGCAACCGAATACAAGATGCACTCCCCTAGGCCCATAAATGGTGAAGTATCGTGTAGTCGACGTTCACACGACACCACTAGAAGAATGACACCACAACTTAAATATCATAACATTGAATATTACTCAACCATAATTCACTACTAGCATTTAGACTTCACCCATGTCCTCAAGAACTAAACGAACTACTCACGAGACATCATATGGAATACAATCAGAGGTGATATGATGATGAATAACAATCTGAACATAAACCTTGGCTCAATGGTTTCACTCAATAGCATCAATAACAAGTAGAGATGAACACCGGGAGAGTTTCCCCTATCAAACAATCAAGATCCAACCCAAATTGTTACAGCGGTGACGAGGTGCAGCGGTGGTGATGGCGGTGTAGATGGTGGAGATGGTGATGATGATGATGGAGATGATGTCCAGCTCGATGACGATGGCGATGGCGTCGATTTCCCCCGGAGGGAATTTCCCCCGGATTCCTGCCCGCCGGAGAGCTCTTTTCTCTCGGTGTTCTCCGCCCCGCAGAGGCGGCGTAACTCTTCGTGAGGTACCCTCTGTGGCTTAGGTTTTCGGGACGAAGGAGTACGCGAAGAAAAGGAGGCGAAAGGGGCTGTGGGGCTATGGGGCCCCCACACCACAAGGTGGCGCGGCCAGGCCATGGTCCGCGCCGCCCTATGGTCTGGGCCCACCTTGGGTCCCCTCTTCTCCCCCTTCTGGCTCCCTCCGTCATCTGGAAAAATAGGAATTTACGTGTAATTTCCTTCCACAATTGATCTTCCGAAATATTGCGTTCTGACGGTGCTTTTTCCAGCAGAATCCTGGCTCCGGTGCTTGATCCTCCAATAATGATGAAACATGCAAAATAGATGAAATAACATAAGTATTGTGTCCCAATATGAAATATATCAATGAATAACAACAAATTATGATATAAAATAGTGATGCAAATTGGACGTGTCATGTTTCCTCTAGGGGTCGCGGCCGGTGAGGTCGACGCTATACGTCGGTTCCTCGGCTGGATATCGAGAAGAGAAAACCGCACTGGCGGTCCCTATTCTTTCCACACACCTTTAGTTTAGTCCCTATTCTTTGAAATTGAATAAGTAGGTCCTAATTCTTCACAGGTGCTCCCGCGAGGTCCTAAATAGGTCTGACCCGCGTTGACCCGTGCCACGCCCGCCAATGCGACCCAGTTAGGCAACCGACCGGGCGTAAACTTGCGAAAAGGCCCCTCGCGAACAAACCAATCAATTTGTTGGCCTTATCCAGCTCAGGACTCTCTCTCTCTCTCTCTAGCGATTTGGGAGGCGACTGTGGCGGCGAAGTTGCCCCTACACGAGGCGAACGGAGACGCGTGTGGCGGCGGCGGTGGCCGCGTGGATGGTGCCCGTGAGCAAAGGGCAACAGCTTCATCGACCCAGCGATCCTCCCGCGATACGGTAAGAACCCTAACCCTAACTCATCCCCTATCGGACAGTAGCTATGTAGATTAGGTCCAATTGCTGGTAGATTAACACGAAATGCATCTTATTTAGGGCCACAAGAGGATAAGTTCACAGTTTGAGATCAATTATGGTGGATTTTTTGCGGATTTGGATCAGCAAAGTCTTATGTTGATGGGAAAGTGGCTAGATTTGATGAGTGTGATGCAGATACATGGTCTCCTTTGTGGCTCATAGATTTCATGCAGCATCTAGATTTCATGCAGCATCTAGGTCATGATGCTAAAAAATACATGCTTTATGTGTTGCTCCCAGGAATAGAATTAGGCATAGGGCTTCGCATTATAGATTGCGATAGAGATGCTATGAGCATGATTGCAAGCAGCCGTTTCAAGATTTTCATTGTTTGTGCACCATAGTGACATGGATTTTGACACTGGCAATATTGATGATGTGGCTATTAGTGGCTCCCCTGTCCTACCGGCTGTGTTGAGTCCTAAATGCATAAGATATGAAGGAGAGCACCATCGAAGTCCTGGACAAGAGCTGAAAATAAGCAAACGAAACCTGATGGAAGAAGATGTTGAGAATTGCAATGCAAATGGTCATAGTGACAGTGATGATACTAACTATGATCAAGATTGGGTGGACTCTGACAAAGAGGTTGCCGAGGACGATGATGATCTGTATGAAGAATGGGTGGACGACAAGGGTGAGAATCAGAGAAGAAGGTTTGCGTGGAGAGTATGAGGTGACCATTCAAAAACTTGAGTGCAAATGTAGGGCCTGGCAGCTGTCAGGTATACCTTGTAGGCATTCTTGTGTACTGTTCAGGAATGAAAGGATCAAGCCTGAATTAGTTGTGCACAAGTGCTATAGCATTGATGCTTTCAAAGCTGCATACGGCCAGGTCATCATGCCATGTAGTGATCCTAAGGTGTGGCCAAAGATGAATGGGCCTACTATGCGACCACCCAAATTTGACAAGAAAGTTGGTAGGCCTAGCAAGAAGAGAAGGAGAAGTGCTCTTGAGGAGGAAGATGACACAACGATGAGCAGACATGGCATTGTTGGTCATTGCAGAGTATGCAATTCTATTGAACACAACAAAAGGAAGTGTCCTAGACGCGGCGAATATGCAACAACTCAAGAGGAACATGCACCAGCAGCTCAAGAGGAATATGCACCGGCATCTAAAGAGGATATTGTACCAATACATGTAGAACCTCGGCCACAACCAACACAGGTTGTTCTATCTAATGAAGAGCTCCAAATGCAAGCTCAGCCATCTCAAAAAATGGCTGTGAAAATAAACAATGCTGCCAAGGTAAATTTCTGTCATTTTACTTGCTCACATTACTGTAATTTTCTCCTAGAAAAAGACACTACCAGTTCAGAAAACTAGTGTTGGAGCTTCTATTGTACAATCGATGAGCTATGACATTTTAGAGTCTACAAGTGATCGATATTCTACAAGAGCAGATTAGATTTTATTCATATCTCGACAAAGTTGAGTCCCTTTTTCTATATATACCTCTGTATCTCGATAAAGTTCAGTCGCTTTTTCTATATGCATCCGTATCTCGACAAAGTTGAGTCACTTTTTCTATATACCTCCGTATCTCGACAAAGTTGAGAAGTTACTTAACATTGCAAATGCTATAATATGCAGGCACTAGCAACACAACAATCTCAGACTCCAGTGCCAGGTCCTCTCCCTGAGAGCCAGTTCATTGCAAGATGCAAAGATGATCTGCCACCTCGTCGACCAACTACTGCAACACTTGGACTGAAGAGAAAGAAGCCACTACCCAAGAAAAATAAAGAAAACATGTTACCAAATGTCTATATAACATATATGAAGTAGTTGTAACCCATTGTGGTTCCATTTGTCTAGGTTTGTGCTGAAACCAGATACATGGCTGTTGGTTTTAGACAAACCATGTAAGTGCAACAGCTAACATGCACTTGTTAAACCAGCCACTTCGTCTTTTTCCTATGTCACTTGCCACTTCTCTTCTGTTTAAGACAATGTTGTAATGACTATGCGATATTATGACTATGTGATATTGTGCTTGTATCTCTGTTCTTATGACTATGTGATATAATGCATGTGTCTTTTCAAATGTAAATGCTGCAAAGATAAAAAAACAAACAAAATGCTGCCCAAAATTTTCATTTTTCATTTGATTCACAATGATACACCAAAAGGAAGTACATTAACCATACTTAGCTTCAACAACTACATACATCACCACTGCAATCAGAAATAGTATTGCGGCAAACACATTCCTATAGATCTCAATAAGCTCATCAATCTTCTTCACCACCATGTCCATCTTCTTCCCCACATCATGCACCATCTTCTCTTCTTGTTCATCACCAGTTTGTTCATCCGCTATGTTAGTAGCAGAAGCAAAATTTCCATTTGTAGTCACATATCCATTCCTAACAAGGAAATCTACATATGAGTCATCTCCATCTTCCCTAGTAGTAGTGGTTGCAAGGATTGGGAAAAATCTATCACGCAAAACAGTGAAATTACAAAAAAAAACTCAAGCAGATTTCAACCTATATGAACTACTAATACGTTGCAAACGTATCTATAATTTTTGATGCTCCATGCTTGTTTACACCAATTGCTATATGTTTTGTTTACACTTCGTGCCACTTTTATGTATTTTATGGAACTAATCTATTGACAAGATGCCACAGTGTCAATTCCCTATTTTCTGTTGTTTTGTATTTCAAAAACTTGTACAGGAAATATATTCTCATAATTGGACGAAACAAAAGCCGAAGATCTTATTTTTCCGTAACGAAGACAAAGTCCATAGGGGAGACGAAGAGGCTCCACAGTGGCGGCTGGGACCAGGCCTAGGCGTGGCCCAGTCCCTGGCCGCACCTAGGGGTGGTTTGGGGCCCCCTGGCCCCCACCAACCTCGCTCTTCCGGGTATAAGAAGCCTCCTAACGCGTGAAACCTAAAAAAATAGCCTCCGTCCATGAAAAGTTCTGTAGCTCCGCCGCCGCCGAAGACAAGATTCGGAAGACATAAGTCTCTGTTCTGGCACCCTGCCGGGACGCGGAATTGCCCTCGGAGCCATGTCCATCGACTCTACTGCCCTCTTCATCGCCGTTGCTGACTCCCACGATGAGGATTGAGTAGTTCTCCCCCGAGACTGAGGGCTTTACCGGTAGCTATGTGGTCTATCTATCTCTCCATGTATGATCTTTATGTGATCATGAGTTTTGTAATCTAGTTGAATAAGTAGATGTTATTCTTCAACTATTGTGCTACTCAAGTGGTTTTATTATGTGATCTCCGGGGACACCTTGTCCAACGGTGTGAAGGTGACAGTGTGCACACCGTGTTTGTTTCTTATGCTTAATTTATAGAAATACTTATGAATTGTGGTGTCTAGTTAGTACCATCTTTGTATGCTCAAAATGACAGCGTGGGGCGTCCATAGATTGGGAATGCGAACTTTAAGGAATGCTTATGCAGCCCTACGCAGTGAATTTGTGTTTGTTATCAAACCGGAGAGTGGTTCGGAGTAGCGCAGTGAAGAGATAATATCTATGTATTCAATTATGGTATCATTGTTGAGAGTGTCCACTAGTGAAAGTTTGATCCCTATGCCTTGTTTCTAAGCATTGAAACACCGTTTACAACCAGTTCTGCTATATGTTTTCTTGCTGCCATTTTTATTTCAGATTGTAATTATTACTCATAATCATCCATATTAATTGTATTTCACTATTTCTTCCCCGAACTAGTGCATCTATACACCTGACAAGTGTATTGGGTGTGTTGGGGACACAAGAGACTTCTTGTATTGTAATTGCAGGGTTGCTTGAGAGGGATATCTTTGACCTTTACCTCCCTGAGTTCGATAAATCTTACGTGATCCACTTAAGGAAAACATGATGCTGTTCTACAAACCTCTGCTATTGGAGGCCCAACACTATCTACAAGAATAGAAGCGTGCGTAGACATCAACTACAACCAGCTACTTACACGATGGTTTGGGCATTTGCAGAAGATTCGTCCTGGATTTGCACTTGATACAAAAACGAGTCGAATGGTTCGGCACTTCCCACAACACGGACAAGGCACCAACGATAGCGTGCCCATCGCCATGGCTAGCTGCTGCCTTCCTATACTTTTCTGCAGTGGAGGAGTTTGTGGAGGAGCATATGGCAGTGGGAGCTTGTAGAGAGCAGATAAGGTGGGGAAGAAAGACCCGAGGGCCGAATATCTAGAAGCTCATTATTTATAGGGGTTCACTTGCGAAATTCCCAACCGCCAACCGCGGGAAAACTCCCGCCACACGCCGTCCTACCGACGTGGCACGGGTCAACGCGGGTCAGACCTGATTAGGACCTTGCGTGAGCAAATGGCAAAAGATTTAGACCAACTTATTCAATTTTAAAGAATATGGACTAAACTGAAGGCGCGGGAAAATATTAGTGTCGGGGGGAAGACCCCGGGTAGGGCAATGGACGCGGAGCGGCCGGCTTGAGGACGGCCGGCTCGCTGCAAAGCCGCTGAGGAGCAGCCGGTCGGGAGCCGTGGCCGGCTGCCTCTAAGCCGGCTGGCTCTAAGTCCTAGTCGGCCCGGCTGCGCCTTCAACGCTGTAGGGCCGGCCGCTACAAGCCATATCCGACTGGGGTTTGTACCTCACCGACTCGAGGCTGGCGAGTCTTGCACCGGAAGGAACTGGGTAGGTGATCCGGGTTCAAAGGTCCACGCTGACCTCATCTCCCGTAAAGTACGGGGCACTGTAGAGCAGCAGTGCCACGCGCCGGACAGGCCATCATGGCGTACGTCGGACCGTACGCGCTACAGAGCATGATGGCGACAACGACACCACCTCGCCATGCCGCTGACCTGAGCAGGCGGATGGGACGTGCCACTACGCTCAACGGCTCCCTGATGTCAGCGCCTCGGGAAGGAGCGGGAGCCGGAGCCGGCCGAGCTGGCCACTAGACTATAGGGACTTATATGTAAAGTACCGGTGCCTATATAAGCCGGGCTACCCCCTCGTGCGGGAGGGATCGATCACTTCTCATTCACTAGTCTTAGCGCTGCCCTGTGAGAGAGACCTTCGTCTACCTTAGCCTCTCAGGAGCAGCCGGATATACAGCTCAAGGAGCACCATTGTACTGTGTCACTATCATATACACTCTAGCAGGAGTAGAGGTGTTACCTCCATCGGAGGGCCTCGAACCTGGGTACGTCGCCGTGTCGCTCGTGCCCAAACCCGCATCCGGATACCGCCGTGAGACCACAAGGAACCACTTCGATTAGCCACCCTATGGCATATGTCATGACGATACCACGACATTTGGCGCCCACCGTGGGGCCTTCAGCGTCCGCGGCCGGTGTCTTCATCCGGACGGGCCTCACCACCACCGGCGAGAGGGTCGCTTCAGGCTTGGTCTGGAGATTCGGCTCCCTCGACTGCGTCAGCGACAACGCTGGCTGCTTCGCCGACCGGCCATTCCCTGCCGGCGGCAACATCATCAGCTTCGGCGGCTTCGACGTCTACGTCGCCACCGTCGCACCACCGCGCTACCCGCGCGAGATCGTGCGCTGTGCAAGCCCTCCCCCAGGAGCCGGCGCCAGCCTCACCACCGCCGGCCCCTGCATCATGCAGGAGGTCATGGCCACCGGCGACGACGCCGGGGGCAAATCCACGCGCATCCGTGGACCAGTGCTGGAGCGCGAAGCCGCTGCCGGCGCATCCGCCTCGGGCGCAAAGGCGCCGCCACCACCGTCCCGGCTGGAGGAAGTCCGGGCAAAGCTGAGCACCCCGCTCACGCCTGGCGCCGACCCCACCACCATCGAGAAGGACCTGGAGGAGCACCGCCAGCTCCTCCTCAAGCAAACAGAAGAACTGGCTGCCGCAAAGCGCCAGTGGGAAATCACCCAGCGCGAGTTCAACCGCGCCCACGGCCTCACGCCCGCCGGCGACAACCCAAGCCGAGCCGGCCAGATCCGCCGGAGAGGAGGCGCCCTGGGCGCAGAGATCGCCCGGGACGGCGCAGAATCGCCGGCTCCGTCCGCGGAGCAACCCGTCTACAACACCCCCGACAAGAACATGCTCGCGGCTGAAGCTGCCGCGGAAGAGCTGCACCGCCTCGAAGGCGCAGAGTTACGCCGCCAAACTGAGCGGGTGACCGAGCTGCTGAAGGCGGCCAACCGGCTGACCAAAGACCCCAGGTACGCCCATGCCCCCAGAGCTTCTCATGCTCGTGGCGCTGCAGGCAACGACCGGGACGGTCCAAGGGACACGGCCGAGTCCGCCTCCCCCGCACCAAGCCGGCGCGGCGACTCCCGGAACACCCACGCAAGTTCCAGCCGCACCAGCCGGCCGCCCAGTGGCAACAGCGGCCGCAGCCGGCCACCATCAAGCCGGCACGACGAAGAAGAGTACGAGAGGCCATCCACCATCAAGCACCGCGCGGCTCCAGAGGCCAGTGGCCAGCGCCAGCCGGCCCGCTCCCGGCTGGGCCCGCGCGTCGAGCCGGCAGACGCCAGAGATCGCCTCGACCGGCTGGTCGAATCCCGCATCGCGGAGGAAGAAGGGCCAGCCGGCCCCAAGTGCTTCGGGCCGCGAATCCTCAACGAGCCCATGATCGACGGCTTCCAGCTCCCCCGCGACACGCCCAAGTACGACGGCACGGCCAAGCCGGAGGACTGGCTGCAGGACTACTCCACCGCAGTCGGCATCGCCAAAGGCAACAAGCGCTGGGCCGTGCGCTACTCCCCCTCATGCTGCTCGGCTCCGCCCGCACATGGCTCAACAACCTGCCAGCCGGCAGCATCAACGGCTGGCTCGACTTCGAGGACGCCTTCATCAGCAACTTCACCGGCACCTACCGCCGGCCGGGTCGCCCCCAACAGCTTGAGATGTGCAAGCAGGGCGCGGACGAGACGGACCGTGCATACCTGACGCGCTGGTGCGAAATGCGCAACTCCTGCGAGGGCGTGCACGAGATCCAGGCAGTCGGCTTCTTCATGGCCGGCTGCCGGCCTAACACCATGCTGTGGCACAAGCTGCGCCGCAGCGAACCCAAGACGATGGCTGCCTTGATGGCCATCGCAGACAAATACGCGCTGGCTGAAGGAACCAGCAGCACGCCGGCTGAGATTTCGCCGGCTCCATCCAGGCGGGACAACAACAAGCCGGCTGAGCACAAGCCGGCCGAGGGCGGCCACCACGGCAGCCGGCGGGACAACTACCGCGGCAAGAGGCACAGCGACCAGCCGGACCGCCGGTACGGCTCCGCCCATGTGGCAGCCGTGTCGGACCACGCGGCGGCTGGCGGAAGCCGGCGCCAGGCAACGGACCGAAGCCGAAGTACACCTTCGAGCAGATGCTCGACTCGCCGTGCAAGTACCACAGCGGCAAGAACCCCTCCAACCACACCACCCGCGACTGCCACTTCATGAAGCGGCTGACGAGCGGCGAGCCTCTTCCGCCTCCACCCCCACCTCCACCAGCCGGCGGGCCGGGTGGCCAAGCCGGCGCAGAAGCCAACAACCTCGAGCACCACGAGGCTAACCAAGTGCACCATGGCGGCCGGTACCTGGCTGAGGATGCCACCTACATCATCTTCACCTCCGAGCCCGAGGACAAAACGAGCCAGCAGCGCCGTTCCCTCGAAGTCAACGCGGTCATGCCGCCGGTCCCCCAGTACCTAAACTGGTCAGAGCAGGCCATCACATTTGATCGCCGCGACACTCCGGCTGTCCTACCGAAGCCGGGCAGCTACGCCATGGTCCTCGACCCCACCATCGGCACAACCCGGCGCAGCGTGCGCTTCTCGCGTGTCCTCATCGACGGGGGCAGCAGCATCAACATCCTCTACCGCGACACCGCCCGCAAGCTGGGCATCCAGGAGGCCGAGTTGCGCCCCACCCCCACCGTCTTCCATGGCATCGTGCCAGGCCACTGCTGCCAGCCGATCGGCCGGATCACCCTGGAGGTCATGTTCGGCAAGCCGGACAACTTCCGCACGGAGAACATCGAGTTCGAGGTGGTGGACCTGGTCAGTCCCTACCACGCGCTCCTGGGCAGGCCGGCCCTGACCAAGTTCATGGCGGTGCCCCACTATGGGTACCTGAAGATGAAGCTACCTGGCCCTAAAGGGGTCATCACCGTAGCCGGCGACTACCGCCGCTCCATGGACTGCGCCACGCAGAGCTCCAAGATGGCCCAGACGCTGGTCATCGCCACCGAGAAGCAGCTCATCCACGACGCCGTCGCCCTGGCTAAGGCCGCGCAGGCGGACATGCCGGCTGTGGGCAACCCGGCTGGGACGACTCACTTCCAGCCGGCCGACAACACCAAGAAGATCCTGCTCGACCCGGCGCAGCCGGACAAGTACGTCACCATCGGTGCCGGCTTGAGCAGCAAATAGGAAAGCGAGCTCACCAGCTTCCTCCGTGAGAATCGGGACATCTTCGCATGGTCTCCAAGGGACATGCCGGGTGTGCCGAGGGAGTTGGCTGAGCACCACCTCCACGTCAGGCCTGAAGCCAAGCCGGTGAAGCAGCCTCTCAGGCGCTTCGCCGAAGAACGAAGGAAGGCCATCGGTGAAGAAATCGCCCGGCTCCTAGCTGCCGGCTTCATCATGGAAGTGCTGCACCCGGACTGGTTGGCGAACCCGGTCCTGGTTTTGAAGAAGAACGGCTCCTGGCGCATGTGTATCGACTACACCAGCCTCAACAAGGCGTGCCCGAAGGACCCCTTCCCCCTGCCGCGCATAGATCAAGTCATAGACTCGACTGCCGGCTGTGAACTGTTGTCTTTTCTAGATGCCTACTCAGGCTACCACCAGATTCCTTTGAATCCGGCTGATCAAATAAAGACTTCGTTCATTACCCCGTATGGGGCTTACTGCTACACGACTATGCCATTCGGCTTGAAAAATGCAGGCGCCACCTACCAAAGGTGCATGCAAAAGTGTTTGCAGGATCAAATCGGCAGAAATGTTCACGCATATGTGGATGATGTCGTTGTAAAAACCAAGGAGATGCCTACCCTCCTTGATGACTTGAGAGAAACCTTCACCAATCTGCGAAGATTCCGGATGAAGCTCAACCCGGCCAAGTGCACGTTCGGCGTGCCAGCCGGCCAACTCCTGGGCTACCTCGTCTCTCAGCGAGGAATCGAAGCCAACCCGGAGAAGATCAGTGCCATTGAGAAGATGGAGCTGCCGCAGTGCCTCAAGGACGTCCAGAAGTTCACCGGATGCCTAGCTCCTTGAGCCGCTTCGTCAGCCGGCTGGGGGAGAAGGCACTGCCCATGTACCAGCTGCTGAAGAAATCGGACAAATTCGTCTGGTCACCGCAGGCGGATGAAGCCTTCCGTGACTTAAAGCGCGTACTCTCGACCGCGCCCATCCTCGCATCGCCGGCTTCGATGGAGCCAATGCTGTTGTACATCGCTGCCACCAATCGTGTGGTTAGCGTCGTCCTGGTGGTGGAGCGCAAAGAAGCCGGCAAGGAGCAGTCGGTCCAGCGCCCAGTCTACTATCTCAGCGAGGTGCTGTCCCAGTCAAAGCAGAACTACCCCCACTACCAGAAGGTCACCTACGGCGTGTACATGGCGGCCAAGAAGCTCAAGCACTACTTCCAGGAGCATCCCATCAAGGTGGTGGCCACAGCACCCTTGGCGGAAATCATTGGCAGCAAGGACGCCAACGGCCGGGTCGCCAAGTGGGCCCTGGAGCTAGCCGCCCACACCATCATCTACGAGCCGCGCACAGCCATCAAGTCGCAGATCCTCGCGGACTTCTTCGTCGACTGGGCCGAGATGCAATACCTGCCGCCTGTGCCTGACTCCACGCACTGGAAGCTGCACTTCGACGGCTCGAAGATGCGAAACGGCTTGGGAGCCGGCATCGTCGTCACTTCCCCCAAGGGAGATCGGCTGGACTATGTCCTGCAGATCCACTTCGCCGCATCCAACAATGTGGCGGAGTATGAAGCGCTCATCCATGGGCTGAAGCTGGCCAAGGAGATCGGCGTGCGTCGCATCCTCTGCTTCGGCGACTCCGACTTGGTTATACAGCAAGCATCGGGCGACTGGGACGCGAAGGACGCCAACATGGCCTCGTACCGCTTCCACGTCCAGCAGTTATCCGGCTTCTTCGATGGCTGTGAATTCCACCATGTGCCACGAGCAAACAATGAGGCGGCAGACGCCCTATCCAAGATCGGCTCAACCCGGCAAGCCATTCCGCCGGGCGTTGCCCTGGCGATTCTCAAGAAACCGTCCATCATACCGTCACCGGACTCGGATTCCATATTCGTGCCGGCTGACCCGGGGGCTTCTCAGCCGAACCCGGGGGCTTCATCGCCCAAGTCGGGGGCTCATCAGCCAAACCCGCCGGCTTCTCAGCCGAACCCGGGGGCTTCGGTCCAACGCCAGCCAAACTCGGGGGCTTCTCAGCCAAACCCGCCGGCTTCACAGCCGAACCCGGCGACCACGCAGTCGAAACCGGAAGCTCCGAAGATGGAGGCCTTGGTGGTTAGCGTATTTGAAATAAAATGCGTACCATCATGGGCACAAGAATTCCTCTCCTACCTCACCGATGGTGTGCTGCCCAATGACAGGGTCCAAGCCAGGCAGATTGAGAGAAGGGCCAAGGCCTATACAATCATCAACCACGAGCTGTACAAACGCAGCGTAAGTGGGGTGTTCCAGCGGTGCGTCGAGCCGGCTGAAGGGATTGAGCTCCTACGGGAAATCCACCAGGGAGAGTGCGGCCACCACGCCTCCTCCAGAGCCATAGTGGCCAAAGCCTTCCGGCACGGTTTTTACTGGCCGACTGCGCTCAGAGACGCAGAAGACTTGGTGAAGAAGTGCAACGGCTGCCAGCGCTTCGCAAAGCAGAGGCAAACGCCGGCTTCCGCCCTAAAAACCATCCCCATTACCTGGCCGTTTGCCGTATGGGGCTTGGATATGGTGGGCCCATTCAAGACAGCCCGAGGCGGCATGACACATCTCTTGGTGATGATTGATAAATTCACTAAGTGGATCGAAGCCAAGCCGATCAAGAAGCTGGACGGCTCCACAGCCGTCACATTCCTCAAGGAGATAATCGCGAGATACGGCTACCCGCATAGCATCATCACCGACAACGGCAGCAACTTCGCCGAAGGCATTTTCAAGCGCTACTGCGGGGAGATGGGGATCCGAATGGACCTATCGTCCGTAGCACACCCGGAGACCAACGGCCAAGTGGAGAAGGCAAATGGCTTGATCCTAGCCGGCATCCGGCCCCGGCTGGTGGAGCCGCTTGAGCGCTCAGCCGGCTGCTGGATTGAAGAGCTGCCCAGCGTGCTGTGGAGCCTGCGCACAACACCTAACCGCTCAGTCGGCTTCACACCCTTCTTCCTCGTATACGGGGCCGAAGCCGTCCTGCCGACTGACATCGAGCACGACGCGCCAAGAATCAAGCTATACACAGAAGCCGAAGCCAAAGAAGCTCGCGAAGATGGAGTCGACCTGGTTGAAGAGGTCCGGCTGATGGCCGAATCCAGGTCTGCCGTATACCAGCAAAGCCTCCGTCGCTATCACAGCCGGAAGGTCAAGTCCTTAGCATTCCGAGAAGGAGACCTAGTGCTCCGGCTGATCCAACGGACAGCCGGACAGCATAAACTAGCATCCCCATGGGAGGGTCCCTTCATCGTGAGCAAGGCGGTAGGCAATGATTCCTACTATCTCATGCCCAAGAGGCCAAAAAGAACAAGGCGAGCAACGAGGAGACAAAACGTCCCTGGAACGTCAGGTTGCTTCGACCATTTTACACTTGAGAGCAGGAATGTATGTATCCCTTGTACCCCTTTTGTAAGTTATGAAAAAGCATGCGCCGAGAGCGCCGTTTCCGACAAGTTTTTCGCGCACTCTACTTCGTTTCGCCAATTGGCTTGAACCCTTTCACGCGACGGCTTAGTAACGTGATCCGATTTCCGACAGCCGGCTTCCGACCAGCTACAGACCGCAACCCGGCTGTCCGGCTGGCGGGAGTAAGGCCTAGGGAACCAGCACGCGAAAAACGACTAAGGAAAGAGTAAAAGCGAGTTGACTTGCAACTTTTCATAAAAGTGCCGGACTGCCGAAATCGACTCATTCGACTGAAATACTATCGGCCTCACCCAGCGGCACGCTCTTGATCCGGCGACGGATCGCAAGTCGGACGTACGACCGGCAAGAGCACAGCCAAAGAGTGGGGCGGATGGGAAAAAAATAAGTTGGAAGAAAGCAAGCCGGCACACAAATGATTAACAAACACACTAAAGTGCATCATAATAAAAAGGCGATAATATTGTCATTACATAGGCACCCGGCATTCCGGGGATTTAATAATCTGTTTTGGCAAAAGCAAAGCTACATGAGCAGGAAAGCCTAAGCACCGGCTGGAGGAGGACCAGCCGGATCATTAGCAGGAGGCGGAGACTCCATCTCGATCTCCTCGTCTTCAAGCTCCTCCTCCTCATCAGAGTGAGGGTTCGGGTCCGCGACGAAGAGGCTTTTGTCGACGAAGTCGGCGATGGCGCTGGCTCGGGCAAGTCGGGCGGCCTTCTGTTCGGCCGAGAGCTCGTCCTCCACGCCGGCTCGCCGATACTCGAGCTGCCCCAGGTCCACCTCGTTGTACCAGGAGAGGACAAAGGACAGCGCCATGTCGGCGCCAGCGCGCGTGGCAGACTCCTTCCAGTCGAGGAAGCGATCCGGCGCCCGCTCGATCAAAGAGGTGAGGCTGGAGATATCTTGCGGCACCGCCTCCGCGGGCCACAGCATCGGGACCAGCTCCTCAGCCGCCTTCCGGAGCTCCCAGCCAAACTTGGTGATGGGCTCGACGCGGGCAGCCAGGGACGACATGTAGTCCTCCATGGTGAAGCACTCCGAGCTGCCCTCGCCAGTCGCCCGCCTCCTGGACTCGCGCGCAACGCCAACGGCCGCCAAGGCCGCATCCTGCGTTTCCGGGAAGGCCGCTGCAAGAAGGAAGCATGTCAGAAGTCATCAAAGCCGAAATAAGCTGAAAAATGCAAATTTTCGAAGTCCTAAAGTAAGACTGGCGGCAGCCGGCACGAACCGACTGCCCCAGCCCGAAAATGGAGATTCTGAAGCTCTAAAGTAAGACTGGCGGCAGCCGGCACGAACCGACTGCCCCCAGCCCGAAGATGGAGAAGAAGCTCTAAAGTAAGCGGCAGCCGGCACGAGCCGACTGCCCCCAAGATGGAGATTCCGAAGCTCTAAAGAAAGACTGGCGGCAGCCGGCACGAGCCAACTGCCCCCAGCCCGAAGATGGAGATAGCGAAAAAGATAAGTTTCTGCAGCCGGCTACCAACGGAGGCTGGCAGCCGACAGCCGAAAGCCGGCAAAGGGAAGGGAACATAGAGACACTCACCCGAAAAACCGCGATCAAGCGCGCCAATCAGGTCCGTCCAATGCTTGGCAGTAGCCGTCAGCTCCGTGGACTTGGTGGTGACCTCCTCCTGAAGCGCAAGCCGCTGCTCCTCCACCTGGGTCAGCCGCCGGCTCAGATCCTCCACCTTCTCCTTCTCAGCCGTCCTAAGGGAGGCGAGCTCAGTGAGATGGTTCTTCTCCAGCAAGCGCAGCCGCGTCAACTCCCTCTCAGCCACCTTGAGCTTGGCGGCTGCAGATCGGCCCGCCTCCTCGCTCTCGGCGCACTGAGCGCGAGCAACCCGGAGATCCGCCTCCAGGCGGGACCTTGGCGGCCTCAACTGCGAGGCAGCCGGAAAGAAGTGTCAGCCAACAAAGACAAAAGAAAGAAGACATCGAGCCGGAAGAAGCAAGAGCTTACCCTTGACGACTTCCAGCTCACGAGCCAAGGTGGCCCGCTCAATCTTGGCCTTGTGGTAGCTGGTCACCACCTTGTTGTACAAGACGGTGCGTCGCTCGTCGACCGCCTGAAAAAGAGTCAACCGTTTAGGCGAAACCTGGGCCGGCTCCGAGCAGCCGGCCCATGCCTCGGAGGGCTACCAGGATAACAATAAAATCGCAGAAAATAAGATGAGAAGCCACCTACCTTGTCAGCATCCTCCAGCGTCGACAGCTGGGCCATGGCCTCGGCGGCTTTGTTCTTCAAGCTGGCTCGGTAGCCAGAGAAAAGCATCTTCAAGGGCGCCGTGCCAGGCTGCCCCTCCCGACTGATCACCTCGCAGGAGTCCGCCTGGTGCCAGGCCTTCTCCATGGTGCCAGCCGAGCCGAAGCTGGAGTCCGAGGCGGACGGCACGCTCACCAACCGGGCACCCTTGGCCACGTGAAGGCTAGTGGGCGACACCGCCGGGGCCTTCGTCCTCACCAACGCCCGGGAGTCGGCGTCCTTAGCGCGCGCCGGCTCCTCCCGCTGCGGCTCCTTCCCAGCCGGCTCCCCCCTCGGCGGCTCCGAAGCCGGAGGCGGCGCGGCTGGCCCGGTGGGAACCACCTCCGGCTCCTCAGGCGGCGCAGCTCCGCCGGCTCCAGCTCCTGCCGCTGGTGGCACACCTCGGCCAGCTCCAGCCGCCGGCCCCAACAGCGGCGCGCGGTGTGGAAACAGGTCGCCAAGAGTGGGCCCCTGGGCCGACTCGCCCTGGGCGCCCCGGCCTGGCGCTGAAGGAGGCGCAGCCGAAGAAGACGCCCCCGCGGCAGGCGGCGTAGCCACAGGCGGCACAACAACAACGGGCGGCGCGCGCGCAAGTATCGAAGGCGGCGGCGTCGGCTCCCTCTGCCGACGAGGCGGCGGCGCAACACGAGCAGCCGGCCCAGAGGCACCGCCCTGGGTGAACTTTATGGCGGCCCTAGTCAAACAAACAAAAGAAGTTGAGTGCAAAGTAAGGAAAGAAAAGGAATCAAACAATGAAGAAAACAAAAAGGACTTACCCGGCCATCTCCGGGACCTTCTTGGGCCCTTGCTGGCGCTGTCTCTTGGCCCGGTTCTCCAGCTTGGCCGTGCTCCCGCCGGCCCGCTTCTTCTTCTGGGGCGCGGAAGTCGCCGAGGCGGCAGGCGGCCTCGTGCGCAGAGGCACCGCCCGGATCGGTCCCGGCCCCGTGGTGGCTCCTCCTCCTCCTCCCGCTGCTCCGGCGAGGGCGGCGGGTTGTGCTCCCCTTGGCCGCCCTGGTCGGGCACCACCGGCAGGTCATCGTCGCCGGCTTGGTCGCCGGCTTGGTCAGCCGGATCCACGTGATCCGGCGTCCAGATCTTGTGCGCCAAGTCACCGTCCTCGATGCCTTGGCGGGGGAAAATCTGGAAAGCAAGAACAGATGAATAACAAGTGGGCCACGCAGCCGCAAGTCGAAAGGCGCAAGCCGAAACATCAACTTACCAGCTCGGGCGGCGTGGTCCGGTCGTAAGGCGGCAGCCCCCACTCCCAGGCTTCCGGCATGTTGGCCTTGGTGATGTTGTTCACCCGGTGAGCAACTTGGGCCTTGGTGAGCGCCACCTTCGACGTCCGGGTCGGATCCAGCCGGCCGGACATATGCCCGATCTTGTGGACGCGGCCCTGGAGTGGCAGCACCCGGCGCTCCATGTAAGTGCAGAGGAGGTCCTCGGCGCTCAGCCGGCCCCCAGTGACGCACTCCCCCAAGAAGTCCCACAGGAGGTTGACCTCCGCGTCCGGATCCGCCGACTTGGCGTTGTGACCCCAGTTGAGCCGGGTGGTCGGAGGAGCCGGATTGTACTCCGGCAAGTTGATCCAGTCGAAGGCTGGGTTGGCGTTCTTCACGTAGAAGAACGACATCTGCCAGTTCTTCACCGAGTCGACAGTCGGAATCTTCGGGAAGAGCGAGCCGGCGCGGGGATATATGGAGGCGGCGCCGCAGGTCCTCAGGCGGCCCTCGTCATTTGCGACTTGAGGTAGAAAAGCCGGCTCCAGAACTCCACGTCGGCACAAGCCGGCGTAGCCCTCCATGAAAGCCACGTAGCAGCTAAGGAGGACGCAGGCGTTGGCCGGCAAGTGGTGAGGTTGCAGACCGAAGAAATCCAGAAATCGGCGGAAGAAGCGCGAAGCCGGCAGACCCAGCCCGCGGTCAGAATGCGCCCCGAAGACCACGCGCTCGCCGGGTTCCGGCGTGGGCTCGTTCTCCTCGCCGGGCGTCCTCGTGATCACCTCCCGAGGAATCCGTCGGAGGCGCACCAGACGCTCAATGTCGTCGTCGTGCATATAAGACCCCTCCACGAGCCGCTCGGTTGAGCCATGGACGGAGAAGAGGAGGAAGAAGACCAGGAGAGATCAAAAGGCGAGGAGGAACCGCTTCTCACCGGAGGAGAGCGCGGTGGCGACGAGCGCAGCGTCGAGCCGCGGGGCCCCGTGGCGCCGGCTTGGCGCGCGAGCGGCTGTCGAACGGCGGAGAGTTCCGGCCGCGTAGGATCGCCGGAGTTCGCCAGGAGGTCGCCGGGGAAGAAGCGACGGCGTGCGAAGAGCGCTCGGAAACTGAGAGAGAGAATAGGCAGCGGCGAGAAGAAGAAGAAGGGTGCCTCGTACCGCACCAGGGGCATTTATAGCCGCCCGGCGCGCCGGTTGCGTGGCCACGTGGCGATCGTGGGCCACGTCGGGATTTACTGCGGCCATAACTGCCCCCACGACCGCTGCGGTTACCAGAAACCGTCGCGCCACTTCCCCACAACCGCACCGGATCCGGAGGAGACAGCGATGTGACCATACGAAACGGCCACGCTGACGAAGCCGTCAGAACGGTCAAGTCGGGCGCAGGACTCGAGGCGGCGGAGTTGCCGGTGCGCCCAAGCCGGAGCCGGACGATAAAATCGACCCGGCCCCAAATTCTGGCAACAAGCCGGAAGCATCATCAGCACTTAAGAAAAAGTGGAAACAACAGGAGCAAAAAAGGCGTCCGGCTGGAGGAAGCCGGACGAGGCGAGCCGGACGAGGGCGCAGCCGGCTGAATGAAAATTCTCAGCTAGCCCCTCCAGGAGCCGCCAGGTGCAAGCGAGAGATATACAAAAGCCAGGGAAACCTGCCTAGGTCCTTCTTAACGCAGGACCTTGCCAGCTTCGGGGGCTAATGTCGGGAAGACCCGAAGAATGGACGCGGAGCGGCCGGCTTGAGGACGGCCGGCTCGCGGCAAAGGCCGGCTAAGGAGCAGCCGGCTGGAGCCGTGGCCGGCTGCCTCGGGAGCCGGCTGGCTCTAAGTCCTAGTCGGCCTGGCTGCGGCCTTCAACGCTGTAGCTGGGCCGGCTTCTACAGCCATATCCGACTGGGGTTTGTACCTCAGACCGACTCGAGGCTGGCGAGTCTTGCACCGGAAGGAACTGGGTAGGTGATCCGGGTTCAAAGGTCCACGCTGACCTCATCTCCCGTAAAGTACGGGGCACTGTAGAGCAGCAGTGCCACGCGCCGGACAGGCCATCATGGCGTACGTCGGACCGTACGCGCTACAGAGCATGATGGCGACAACGACACCACCTCGCCATGCCGCTGACCTGAGCAGGCGGATGGGACGTGCCACTACGCTCAACGGCTCCCTGATGTCAGCGCCTCGGGAAGGAGCGGGAGCCGGAGCCGGCCGAGCTGGCCACTAGACTATAGGGACTTATATGTAAAGTACCGGTGCCTATATAAGCCGGGCCACCCCCCTCGTGCGGGGGAGGATCGATCACTTCTCATTCACTAGTCTTAGCGCTGCCCTGTGAGAGAGACCTTCGTCTACCTTAGCCTCTCAGGAGCAGCCGGATATACAGCTCAAGGAGCACCATTGTACTGTGTCACTATCATATACACTCTAGCAGGAGTAGAGGTGTTACCCCATCGGAGGGCCTCGAACCTGGGTACGTCGCCATGTCGCTCGTGCCCAAACCCGCATCCGGATACCGCCGTGAGACCACAAGGAACCACTTCGATTAGCCACCCTATGGCATATGTCATGACGATACCACGACAATTAGGGACCACTAGTTCGATTTTCTCTATCGAGAAGCATGGAGCGAACAGGAAAATCGAATCCTTCCACCCCTCTCTCTCCCGCATGCCCTTAATTCTTGGGACTGACTATACATCAGCTAGTTGTTTTTTCAATTCGTAAAAAGGCACTTTTTCTAGACCAATCAAATGAAGACAGTTGTCTTCTGAACACAACAATGAACAACACTCAGTTAAATTAAAAATGTGTCTCAGATTTTGAGTTACAGGATGTTTGTGAGTCCGATGATGCAACCAGCTTAACGTTACAAACCCATGCACGAAACAAGAAACTAACGTTACAAAGCCCACGAAACATGAAAGCTCAGCCCGTGCATGACCCTACAAGGCCCAAAACAGTTGTCTGACCTTCTTCTTCAGCAAGCAGACACCTCACATGCTCCAACAACTCCTTCCAGCCATTCGTTGCTCCTCTCAGGATCCAGATCGACAGGATCCTACCCCAGAAACAATGGACGGAAGAGAAGAACCACTGGACAAGAAGAAATGAAAGGAATTTCTGCAAGAAACCCTACTTCCACTTGGAGATGCTATACACAATAACACAATAACACTCAAATTACTTCTGGAACCAACTGAAAGGTGAACCTACAAGTGCTTTTGACAACATCCAGGTAGGAAAATGTTGCATGATCATGTAAGACTGATCACCCAAAACTCTCTTTAAAAGGTAATAATGCACCAGGCCACTAAGCTGCCTTTTTCTTCTATTGCATTAGGAACAACTTTTCAAAGCTACAAACATAGGAACATAGATAGTGCAACATCCCATAAAGGTAAACGAGAGACATCATCAGAGAGGTAGAAGTACAATCGGATAGAGATGTACCTTGACGAGGAGTGCATTGGCTGCTGAAAAGCAACTGATAGAAAAAGGAGCCGCCAAAGATGAGCAACTAGGTCAGTACATCAGACTGGATCTCGATATCTAGGAATACATGGGTGAAAAATAATACATATTTAGTGATTTAGTTAATGAAATACTACGAAACCCACGATCAAAAGACATTAGGTTGGCATACAGACATGGGTGTCAGAACAGAGACAATGCGACATACAAAAGACGTAAAATGAGAGAGCATAATCAGAGAGGTCGAAGTAGCATCGGATAGGGATGTGACTGGACTAGGAGCGCATTGGCTGCTGAAATCAACTGACACAAAGCTGGCCGAAGATGAGCAACTAGGTCAGTAGGTCGGATTGGGTCTCGACATCTAGGAATACAAATGTGGAAAAAAATACGTAGTAACTAGTAAGTGATTGAGATAATGAAATACTATAAAAATCAGGATCAAAAAGACATTGCGTATGCAAAAATGAATAGCTAAACAAATGAGCAATGTATAATGACAGATAGAGAGCTACCTAGACAATATTCACAACTACTGATGTGGGCACCTGATTCATGCCGGACGGGAGATGAGTAGCTACATCCTAAGGTCCAAAGGTTATCTGTGTTGAGAAAAAAAAGGGGGTTAAAAGAAACTGTTGGCACCCGATTCATGCCGGACAAAGATGAATTCCTATAACCTTAGGTTCAACTGAATCTGAATCTGGTAAGTGAGGAAGAAACATGGGTTAAGAAGAAAATGTTTGCACCTGATTCATGCACGGACGGAGATGAGCTGCTACAACCTTACACACAAGCGAGTGAGCAAGCAAGCATCCACACGAGCATCTGAACTCCGAAATCAACAAATGAAGCATTTAATAAAAAGAAGGAATGAATGAAATGTGGATGACATAGAGAAAGATAACTAAAGAACTAATGGCATGCATAAAGGAGGACTGAAGAAAGAAGGACTAGCACCTGAGGGAATGAAGAAAACAGAGAAATGAATTAAGGAAGAAAGAAAGAAAGAAAGAAAGAATGAACGAAGAAAGAAACTGACGAAGAGCATCTGAACTCTGAAATCGAAGAAACAATTAGGGGCGCAAGACTAAATGAAATAGAAACTGAAAAATGAAAGAGTGAAGGAACTGAGAACGATGGAAGAGACATTCAATGGCCTGCTACAAAATGAATGAAGAAAAATGAAAAATGAAAACTAAGAATAATGAGTTACTAAACAAATGAAAACTAGAAATGATGAATTTATATACATAGAATTAGTTTATATCTTCATGACTTGACTTAAAAAGTTGATGAACTGAACACTAAGAATGAGAAGCCGAAAATGAGGGACAATGCAAAACTAAAATAAAATAGGGAATGAAAAATGTGAGACTGAGACAATTCATGGACTACTGCTCCTCTAACTGAGGGTCTCACAAACTAAACGAATTATAATCTGAAAAATGAAGACTGAAGTACAATCTGAAGAGTGACTGAACTACTAATTGAAAATGAAAGATAGATGATGGATAAAATGAATGAATGAAATGCTAAAACAATGAAAGATAGATGGAATAAGAATTACTTTTATCGCTGCATCTAATTCATGATAAATATTCTTTTCTTGCAGGGGATAAATGGTGGAAATACAATTGCACAAATGAATGATGACTTATTATTAAAGGTGCTATTTTCAAAAAAGAAACATATAGCATATTCAGAAAATACATGTTGTAGAAAGTCCTTTTTCTTCTAGTATTTACTTTCAGAACAATACTTTTATGCGCTAAACAGAATTATAAAAAAAATTGCAGCACACATTTTCATACATGGCATTGCTAACGGGAGACCTGGATATTGAAGGAGATATGCCCTAGAGGCAATAATAAAGTGATTATTATTTATATCTTTATGTTTATGATAAAAGTTTATATATCATGCTATAATTGTATTAACCGAAACATTAGTACATGTGTGATATGTAGACAAACAAGAAGTCCCTAGTATGCCTCTTAAACTAGCTTGTTGATTAATGGATGATTAGTTTCATAATCATGAACATTGGATGTTATTAATAACAAGGTTATGTCATTGTATGAATGATGTAATGGACACACCCAATTAAGCGTAGCATAAGATCACGTCATTAAGTTATTTGCTATAAGCTTTCGATACATAGTTACCTAGTCCTTATGACCATGAGATCATGTAAATCACTTATACCGGAAAGGTACTTTGATTACACCAAACACCACTGCGTAAATGGGTGGCTATAAAGGTGGGATTAAGTATCCGGAAAGTATGAGTTGAGGCATATGGATCAACAGTGGGATTTGTCCATCCCGATGACGGATAGATATACTCTGGGCCCTCTCGGTGGAATGTCGTCTAATGTCTTGCAAGCATATGAATAAGTTCATAAGAGACCACATACCACGGTACGAGTAAAGAGTACTTGTCAGGAGACGAGGTTGAACAAGGTATAGAGTGATACCGAAGATCAAACCTCGGACAAGTAAAATATCGCGAGACAAAGGGAATTGGTATTGTATGTGAATGGTTCATTCGATCACTAAAGTCATCGTTGAATATGTGGGAGCCATTATGGATCTCCAGATCCCGCTATTGGTTATTGGTCGGAGTGAGTACTCAACCATGTCCGCATAGTTCACGAACCGTAGGGTGACACACTTAAAGTTGGATGTTGAAATGGTAGTACTTGAATATGGAATGGAGTTCGAATATTTGTTCGGAGTCCCGGATGAGATCCCGGACATCACGAGGAGTTCCGGAATGGTCCGGAGAATAAGATTCATATATGGGAAGTCATTTTATGTGAATTAAAATGATCCGGAAGGTTCTACGGAAGGTTCTAGAAGGTTCTAGAAAAGTCCGGAAGAAATAAGGATGGAAGGTGGAGTCCCAAAGGGACTCCACCCACCTTGGCCGGCCAACCTAAGGGAGGAGGAGTCCCAAGTGGACTCCCCACCATGGTGGCCGGCCACCCCACCAAGGAAAGGGGGGAGTCCCACTCCCCCTAGGTTTGGACACTTGGAAGGTTTTGGTTGGGGTCTTATTCGGACTCTTTGACCTAAGCCTTGGGGCTTCCACCTATATAAAGAGGGGGAGAGAGGGGCTGGCCGGCCACTCAAGCCACCACCATGGCCGCACCCCTCAAGGGTGCTCTAGCCGGCGCCCCTCTCCCCAAACCCTAGCGGTCTCTCTCTCCTCCACCATATCCCGCACGCTTAAGCGAAGCTCCGCCGGATTTCTCCACCGCCACCGACACCACGCCGTCGTGCTGTCGGATTCAAGAGGAGCTACTACTTCCGCTGCCCGCTGGAACGGGAGGTGGACGTCGTCTTCATCAACAACCGAACGTGTGACCGAGTACGGAGGTGCTGCCCGTTCGTGGCGCCGGAACCGATCGTGATCAAGATCTTCTACGCGCTTTTGCAAGCGGCAAGTGATCGTCTACCGCAGCAATAAGAGCCTACTCTTATAGGCTTTGGAATCTCTTCAAGGGTTAGTCTTGATCATCCCCTCGTTGCTACCGTCTTCTAGATTGCATCTTGGCTTGGATTGCGTGTTCGCGATAGGAAATTTTTTGTTTTCTATGCAACGTTATCCAACAGTGGTATCAGAGCCGTGTCTATGCATAGATGGTTGCACGAGTAGAACACAATGGTTTTGTGGGCGTTGATGCTTATGTTATCTTTAGCTTGAGTACTTTGCATCTTTGTGGCATAGTGGGATGAAGCGGCTCGGGCTAACTTTACATGACCGCGTTCATGAGATTTGCTCCACGCTTGACATGCAACTTGTATTGCATAAGTGGCTTTGCGGGTGTCTGTCTCTCCTACTATAGTGAAGATTCAATTTACTCTTCTATTGACAACACTAGTATCACCGTTGTGGTTCATGTTCGTAGGTAGATTGGATCTTACTCGAAAACCCTAAACCACGTAAAATATGCAAACCAATTAGAGGCGTCTAACTTGTTTTTGCAGGGTTTGGTGATGTGATATGGCCATGATGTGATGATGAATATGTATGAGATGATCATTATTGTATTGTGGCAACCGGCAGGAGCCTTATGGTTGTCTTTAAATTTCATGTTGAGTAGTATTTCAAAGTAGTTGTAATAGTTGCTACATGGAGGACGATCATGAAGACGGCACCATTGACCTTGGTGCTTCGCCGACGATGATGGAGATCATGCCCGTTGATGATGGAGATCATGTCCGTGCTTTGAAGATGAAGATCAAAGGCGCAAAGACAAAAGGGCCATATCATATCACATATGAATTGCATGTGATGTTAATCCTTTATGCATCTTATTTTGCTTAGATCGCGACGGTAGCATTATAAGATGATCCCTCACATTAATATCAAGATAATAAAGTGTTCTCCCTCGTATGCACCGTTGCCAAAGTTCGTCGTTTCAAAGCATCTCGTGATGATCGGATGTGATAGATTCAACGTACATATACAACGGGTGTAAGCCATGTTGCACACGCGGAATACTTGGGTTTGCTTGACGAGCCTAGCATGTACAGACATGGCCTCGGGACAACGGAAACCGAAAGGTTGAACACGAGTCATATGGATGATATGATCAACATGTTGATGTTCACCATTGAAGCTACATCATCTTACGTGATGATCGGTTTTGATGTAGTGGATTTGGATCGTGTACCACTTAACAACTATGAGGGATGTTGTATTAAGTGGGAGTTCATTAGTAATTAGATTAAAACATGAACTAATTATCATAAACATAGTCTGAGTAGTATTTTGTATTAATTTTGTAGTATTGGCATCCGTTTACTACTATGCGCTAGTCTTGTTATTGAGATAGAAATACTGTTAAAATCTGATAAGAAACTTTACGGATTAGTACCGTATTGTTAAAGAATCAAGAATTGATTAAGTCCTATTGCAAACTTTTAGTAAACCTCACATTATTGATTCAAAGAGCTATGGTTTCAATTAGTACCCAAAGTTATCTTGTCTCCGTGAAACTTGAAGTTCAAATCTGTTTGAAAAGTAAGGAGCTGAAAATTTAGTTTTCAGAAATAATCAAGGTATGAGATATATGTGATATCTAAGACCTTATTGCAAGATGATAGAATATAAATTTGGTGAGACTACATAAACTCATAAGTTTTATGGGAATGTATGAAGGTTGAAGACGCCAGGCGTCACAATCCTCCAACTATTGGGGCACTAATAATATTCGCATATCCATGAAGTTATCATCCTTAGTATGCACCGTTGCTAAGACTCGTCGTTTCGAAGCATCACGTGATGATCGGGTGTGATAGATTCTACGTGTGCATACAATGGGTGCAAGCCAGATTTGCACATGCGAATACTAAGGTTAAACTTTATGAGCCTAGCATGTACAGACATGGTCTCAAAAAGTTGTCATGAATTGATGGATAAAATTATGAGTGAAATTGTTCATCATAGTTACTAATAAGTGAAATCTAGAACACTTGTCATATGATGATCAACTTCAAAGTAAGAACCTCAAGGTTATTGGTATTTGACCAACAAACCTAGAAGTTATTGATGTTGAAGTGTTTTTCTGAATAATGAGGAAAGCTAAAAGAGAAACTGCAAAAGATATTTTGGCAAAAAGAAAGAAAAGACTAGAAAGTCTAGCTCAGGTGTATATAAATGATATACATGTTATGGTTGTATTCCTAGTTAGGTCACACAATGAAATTCTTGGGTATTTGTACCATATTGGTTGGTATGAAGTGTCATACAAAACAATGCAATACAAGAATACAATGGCCTAAGTGACTGACAAGGAATATGATAAGAATGCACGTCTGGAACAAAAATAAAGTGTTATTATGTTCGTCGTTGGCATTCTATCTAGCCCTTAGAATTTATAATAAAGAACTTAATAATTGTTATTTTGCTCTGGTCAAATGAAAACAATGAGTTGTTCAAATTATGACATTACTCCATGTACGATGGATAAGTTATTATAAATCTTAATGGTGAAACACACATACATAACACTGACGCTAAAATGCCATAAGGCAAATGATTTGAATTCCACTTATTTGTGGAACCGCCATTTAGGTCATGTTAGAAAGGAACGCATGAAGGAACTCCATGCAAATGGATTTTTGGAGTCATTTGATTTTTGAATCATTTGGCGCTTGCAAATCTTTTCTAAAGAGAATGATTAAAATACCGTTCATAGGCCAAAAGTTGAACGGGCAACTAACTTAGTGGAAAAATACATGATGATGTATGTGGTTCACTGGGCATAGTTGTGTGCGGGAGATTCTTCTACTTCATGAAAACTTTCAACAATGAATTGAGTATATATATGTGGATATATTCAATAAGGAAAAGTTTGAAACATTCAAATAAATTTCAGCATGAAGTGGAAATCATCGTAATAGAAAAGTCAAATATCTATGATTGGATCATGGTGGAAATATTTGAATTACGAGTTTTAGCGAACATCTAAGAGAGTTATGAAATTGTTCTACAACTCACATTTCTTGGAGTATCATAATGATGATATAGTATCTGAGAGATGTATCCAAACCTTGTTGGATTAATGATTAGATAAAATATTATGACGCCATTATATTTTTGTGGATTATGTTTTAGTGACTACCGCTTTTACACTAAATAGAGTATCATCATGATCCGTTGAAATGACACCATACAAGTTATGGTATGGGTATAAACCCTAATAGTCTTTTCTTTAAATTTTGGTCTAAGAGTTTACAACCAAAATCGGATGAATGTCTTTGTTGGTTATCCCAGAGATTTAATTGGGAATTCTTCCCACAAGACAAAGACAAAAGTGTTTGTCAATGTTTCTTATTTCTGAGAAATTGTTTCTAGTGAAGTATTTGGGTGGGAGGACAATATAATTTGATAAGGTTTATGAACCTGAGCATAATGATCAGAGTAGCGCAGCATCGGAATTGGTTTCGGAAGCGGCCATAACGATCATGGCTCCCATGACTACAAAGTGTTTTAGCCATGGAGATCGAAATACATATTGAATCTTGTAGGTATGGTTTACTTTGTGATCAAATAAATGATTTGTGAACAAAGGATTGATTTTGAACAATGATAAACCAACTACAAACAAAGAAGTTATGATGGGCCCTGACTCCGTTAAAATGGCTATATGCCATGAAATCCAAGATAGATAAATACTTTTTGAAAGTAAATGGATCTATAAAATTGATGGACTTGGATGGAATATCCTTAAAGAAGCTCGACTTGTCGAAAAATTGTTTACGACAAAGTTCAAAGAGTTGACTACGATAAGATTAGATCTTCCGTAGCAATGCTTATAGTCTATGTGGATTATTCTAGTAATCACTACATATTTCTTTTATGAGATATGCTAGTAGGATGGCAAAATACACTACTTAACAGAAGTGTGTATTAAAGGTGTATACAAGATACAACCAAGAGTTTTGCTGGTCCGTGGAATACTAGATAGGTATACGAACTTCAATTGGATGAAGTAAGTATCACGGAGTTAGAATCTTCACCAGATGAAATAGTCAAAGAGTTTTTGATTTCATCAGAGACGATGAAGAGGCTTGCATTTGCAAGAAATTAAGTGGGAGCGCTAAGACACATTTATAATACTTTATGTAGGTGACATATAGTTGGTTATAAATGATGTAATTATATACTTGATTAAAAGGTTTCATTGAGAATTAACTTCAATGAAAGGATATGGACTGAAACAAATTTAGTGTCAAGATCTATGAAGATAGATTGAAACACATAAATAAGTTTAAGTCAAAGTACATATGATGGATATTGAAGTAGTTCAATATAGAAATATTAAGAAAATGTTCTTGTCATGTGAAGGTTTAACAAAACTTGAGTGTATCTGACACTCAATGAGTAAAAACACATGAGTGATTATAGATCACGAATAACATGTACACAATCAGATATCATGTGCTATAAAGTGTTATGAGCATATACCAGAATGATTCATATGATGATCATTGAACGACAGTAAGAATATCCTTGAGTACTTTAGAAGAACTAAGGATATATATATATATATATTTTTGTATGAAGAAATGACAAACAAATCGCTGTAAGGTGTTACACCGATATTGGTTTTGTCACATATAAAATATAATTTCAATCTCAAATTAGACTAAGTGTTGTTTAAAAGGTAGCACAATGAGCTAGAAGTTGTCTATGCTAGATTTAGAAGAATTCTAAATATTGTGACGGATTCTACAAAAGAAGGCAGAGTATGTCATTGTTTTGACAATGACAAAGGATGTTAAGTCAAGAGGTTCTTTGAGAACTTGGTGTAGTTCCGACAGAGTCAGAACTTTGAAGCTATATTGTGTGACAATATTAGTGACATATTTCAGACCGCGAATTAAGGTTCCACCAGAAGACCAAACATATTTAATACCGACTCATTTGGAAATGAGTGATGCGTTGAGACGCAAATGAATTACAAAATACATACGTTTCTGAGCGTGTCAGATCCGTTGACTAAAACCTCTCCCGTGAGCAATACATGATAAAGCACCGAAAGGCCAAGGTGTTATATCTTTACAAATGTAAACTAGATTATTGACTCTAGTGGGAGACTGAAGGAGATATGCCCTAGAGGCAATAATAAAGTGATTATTATTTATATCTTTATGTTTATGATAAAAGTTTATATATCATGCTATAATTGTATTAACCGAAACATTAGTACATGTGTGATATGTAGACAAACAAGAAGTCCCTAGTATGCCTCTTAAACTAGCTTGTTGATTAATGGATGATTAGTTTCATAATCATGAACATTGGATGTTATTAATAACAAGGTTATGTCATTGTATGAATGATGTAATGGACACACCCAATTAAGCGTAGCATAAGATCTCGTCATTAAGTTTTTTGCTATAAGCTTTCGATACATAGTTACCTAGTCCTTATGACCATGAGATCATGTAAATCACTTATACCGGAAAGGTACTTTGATTACACCAAACACCACTGCGTAAATGGGTGGCTATAAAGGTGGGATTAAGTATCCGGAAAGTATGAGTTGAGGCATATGGATCAACAGTGGGATTTGTCCATCCCGATGACGGATAGATATACTCTGGGCCCTCTCGGTGGAATGTCGTCTAATGTCTTGCAAGCATATGAATAAGTTCATAAGAGACCACATACCACGGTACGAGTAAAGAGTACTTGTCAGGAGACGAGGTTGAACAAGGTATAGAGTGATACCGAAGATCAAACCTCGGACAAGTAAAATATCGCGAGAAAAAGGGAATTGGTATTGTATGTGAATGGTTCATTCGATCACTAAAGTCATCGTTGAATATGTGGGAGCCATTATGGATCTCCAGATCCCGCTATTGGTTATTGGTCGGAGTGAGTACTCAACCATGTCCGCATAGTTCACGAACCGTAGGGTGACACACTTAAAGTTGGATGTTGAAATGGTAGTACTTGAATATGGAATGGAGTTCGAATATTTGTTCGGAGTCCCGGATGAGATCCCGGACATCACGAGGAGTTCCGGAATGGTCCGGAGAATAAGATTCATATATGGGAAGTCATTTTATGTGAATTAAAATGATCCGGAAGGTTCTACGGAAGGTTCTAGAAGGTTCTAGAAAAGTCCGGAAGAAATAAGGATGGAAGGTGGAGTCCCAAAGGGACTCCACCCACCTTGGCCGGCCAACCTAAGGGAGGAGGAGTCCCAAGTGGACTCCCCACCATGGTGGCCGGCCACCCCACCAAGGAAAGGGGGGAGTCCCACTCCCCCTAGGTTTGGACACTTGGAAGGTTTTGGTTGGGGTCTTATTCGGACTCTTTGACCTAAGCCTTGGGGCTTCCACCTATATAAAGAGGGGGAGAGAGGGGCTGGCCGGCCACTCAAGCCACCACCATGGCCGCACCCCTCAAGGGTGCTCTAGCCGGCGCCTCTCTCCCAAACCCTAGCGGTCTCTCTCTCTCCACCATATCCCGCACGCTTAGCGAAGCTCCGCCGGATTTCTCCACCGCCACCGACACCACGCCGTCGTGCTGTCGGATTCAAGAGGAGCTACTACTTCCGCTGCCCGCTGGAACGGGAGGTGGACGTCGTCTTCATCAACAACCGAACGTGTGACCGAGTACGGAGGTGCTGCCCGTTCGTGGCGCCGGAACCGATCGTGATCAAGATCTTCTACGCGCTTTTGCAAGCGGCAAGTGATCGTCTACCGCAGCAATAAGAGCCTACTCTTATAGGCTTTGGAATCTCTTCAAGGGTTAGTCTTGATCATCCCCTCGTTGCTACCGTCTTCTAGATTGCATCTTGGCTTGGATTGCGTGTTCGCGATAGGAAATTTTTTGTTTTCTATGCAACGTTATCCATCAGTGGTATCAGAGCCGTGTCTATGCATAGATGGTTGCACGAGTAGAACACAATGGTTTTGTGGGCGTTGATGCTTATGTTATCTTTAGCTTGAGTACTTTGCATCTTTGTGGCATAGTGGGATGAAGCGGCTCGGGCTAACTTTACATGACCGCGTTCATGAGATTTGCTCCACGCTTGACATGCAACTTGTATTGCATAAGTGGCTTTGCGGGTGTCTGTCTCTCCTACTATAGTGAAGATTCAATTTACTCTTCTATTGACAACACTAGTATCACCGTTGTGGTTCATGTTCGTAGGTAGATTGGATCTTACTCGAAAACCCTAAACCACGTAAAATATGCAAACCAATTAGAGGCGTCTAACTTGTTTTTGCAGGGTTTGGTGATGTGATATGGCCATGATGTGATGATGAATATGTATGAGATGATCATTATTGTATTGTGGCAACCGGCAGGAGCCTTATGGTTGTCTTTAAATTTCATGTTGAGTAGTATTTCAAAGTAGTTGTAATAGTTGCTACATGGAGGACGATCATGAAGACGGCGCCATTGACCTTGGTGCTTCGCCGACGATGATGGAGATCATGCCCGTTGATGATGGAGATCATGTCCGTGCTTTGAAGATGAAGATCAAAGGCGCAAAGACAAAAGGGCCATATCATATCACATATGAATTGCATGTGATGTTAATCCTTTATGCATCTTATTTTGCTTAGATCGCGACGGTAGCATTATAAGATGATCCCTCACATTAATATCAAGATAATAAAGTGTTCTTCCCTCGTATGCACCGTTGCAAAGTTCGTCGTTTCAAAGCATCTCGTGATGATCGGATGTGATAGATTCAACGTTCATATACAACGGGTGTAAGCCATGTTGCACACGCGGAATACTTGGGTTTGCTTGACGAGCCTAGCATGTACAGACATGGCCTCGGGACAACGGAAACCGAAAGGTTGAACACGAGTCATATGGATGATATGATCAACATGTTGATGTTCACCATTGAAGCTACATCATCTCACGTGATGATCGGTTTTGATGTAGTGGATTTGGATCGTGTACCACTTAACAACTATGAGGGATGTTGTATTAAGTGGGAGTTCATTAGTAATTAGATTAAAACATGAACTAATTATCATAAACATAGTCTGAGTAGTATTTTGTATTAATTTTGTAGTATTGGCATCCGTTTACTACTATGCGCTAGTCTTGTTATTGAGATAGAAATACTGTTAAAATCTGATAAGAAACTTTACGGATTAGTACCGTATTGTTAAAGAATCAAGAATTGATTAAGTCCTATTGCAAACTTTTAGTAAACCTCACATTATTGATTCAAAGAGCTATGGTTTCAATTAGTACCCAAAGTTATCTTGTCTCCGTGAAACTTGAAGTTCAAATCTGTTTGAAAAGTAAGGAGCTGAAAATTTAGTTTTCAGAAATAATCAAGGTATGAGATATATGTGATATCTAAGACCTTATTGCAAGATGATAGAATATAAATTTGGTGAGACTACATAAACTCATAAGTTTTATGGGAATGTATGAAGGTTGAAGACGCCAGGCGTCACAATCCTCCAACTATTGGGGCACTAATAATATTCGCATATCCATGAAGTTATCATCCTTAGTATGCACCGTTGCTAAGACTCGTCGTTCGAAGCATCACGTGATGATCGGGTGTGATAGATTCTACGTGTGCATACAACGGGTGCAAGCCAGATTTGCACATGCGAATACTAAGGTTAAACTTTATGAGCCTAGCATGTACAGACATGGTCTCAAAAAGTTGTCATGAATTGATGGATAAAATTATGAGTGAAATTGTTCATCATAGTTACTAATAAGTGAAATCTAGAACACTTGTCATATGATGATCAACTTCAAAGTAAGAACCTCAAGGTTATTGGTATTTGACCAACAAACCTAGAAGTTATTGATGTTGAAGTGTTTTTCTGAATAATGAGGAAAGCTAAAAGAGAAACTGCAAAAGATATTTTGGCAAAAAGAAAGAAAAGACTAGAAAGTCTAGCTCAGGTGTATATAAATGATATACATGTTATGGTTGTATTCCTAGTTAGGTCACACAATGAAATTCTTGGGTATTTGTACCATATTGGTTGGTATGAAGTGTCATACAAAACAATGCAATACAAGAATACAATGGCCTAAGTGACTGACAAGGAATATGATAAGAATGCACGTCTGGAACAAAAATAAAGTGTTATTATGTTCGTCGTTGGCATTCTATCTAGCCCTTAGAATTTATAATAAAGAACTTAATAATTGTTATTTTGCTCTGGTCAAATGAAAACAATGAGTTGTTCAAATTATGACATTACTCCATGTACGATGGATAAGTTATTATAAATCTTAATGGTGAAACACACATACATAACACTGACGCTAAAATGCCATAAGGCAAATGATTTGAATTCCACTTATTTGTGGAACCGCCATTTAGGTCATGTTAGAAAGGAACGCATGAAGGAACTCCATGCAAATGGATTTTTGGAGTCATTTGATTTTTGAATCATTTGGCGCTTGCAAATCTTTTCTAAAGAGAATGATTAAAATACCGTTCATAGGCCAAAAGTTGAACGGGCAACTAACTTAGTGGAAAAATACATGATGATGTATGTGGTTCACTGGGCATAGTTGTGTGCGGGAGATTCTTCTACTTCATAAAAACTTTCAACAATGAATTGAGTATATATATGTGGATATATTCAATAAGGAAAAGTTTGAATAGGATTCAAATAAATTTCAGCATGAAGTGGAAATCATCGTAATAGAAAAGTCAAATATCTATGATTGGATCATGGTGGAAATATTTGAATTACGAGTTTTAGCGAACATCTAAGAGAGTTATGAAATTGTTCTACAACTCACATTTCTTGGAGTATCATAATGATGATATAGTATCCGAGAGATGTATCCAAACCTTGTTGGATTAATGATTAGATAAAATATTATGACGCCATTATATTTTTGTGGATTATGCTTTAGTGACTACCGCTTTTACACTAAATAGAGTATCATCATGATCCGTTGAAATGACACCATACAAGTTATGGTATGGGTATAAACCCTAATAGTCTTTTCTTTAAATTTTGGTCTAAGAGTTTACAACCAAAATCGGATGAATGTCTTTGTTGGTTATCCCAGAGATTTAATTGGGAATTCTTCCCACAAGACAAAGACAAAAGTGTTTGTCAATGTTTCTTATTTCTGAGAAATTGTTTCTAGTGAAGTATTTGGGTGGGAGGACAATATAATTTGATAAGGTTTATGAACCTGAGCATAATGATCAGAGTAGCGCAGCATCGGAATTGGTTTCGGAAGCGGCCATAACGATCATGGCTCCCATGACTACAAAGTGTTTTAGCCATGGAGATCGAAATACATATTGAATCTTGTAGGTATGGTTTACTTTGTGATCAAATAAATGATTTGTGAACAAAGGATTGATTTTGAACAATGATAAACCAACTACAAACAAAGAAGTTATGATGGGCCCTGACTCCGTTAAAATGGCTATATGCCATGAAATCCAAGATAGATAAATACTTTTTGAAAGTAAATGGATCTATAAAATTGATGGACTTGGATGGAATATCCTTAAAGAAGCTCGACTTGTCGAAAAATTGTTTACGACAAAGTTCAAAGAGTTGACTACGATAAGATTAGATCTTCCGTAGCAATGCTTATAGTCTATGTGGATTATTCTAGTAATCACTACATATTTCTTTTATGAGATATGCTAGTAGGATGGCAAAATACACTACTTAACAGAAGTGTGTATTAAAGGTGTATACAAGATACAACCAAGAGTTTTGCTGGTCCGTGGAATACTAGATAGGTATACGAACTTCAATTGGATGAAGTAAGTATCACGGAGTTAGAATCTTCACCAGATGAAATAGTCAAAGAGTTTTTGATTTCATCAGAGACGATGAAGAGGCTTGCATTTGCAAGAAATTAAGTGGGAGCGCTAAGACACATTTATAATACTTTATGTAGGTGACATATAGTTGGTTATAAATGATGTAATTATATACTTGATTAAAAGGTTTCATTGAGAATTAACTTCAATGAAAGGATATGGACTGAAACAAATTTAGTGTCAAGATCTATGAAGATAGATTGAAACACATAAATAAGTTTAAGTCAAAGTACATATGATGGATATTGAAGTAGTTCAATATAGAAATATTAAGAAAATGTTCTTGTCATGTGAAGGTTTAACAAAACTTGAGTGTATCTGACACTCAATGAGTAAAAACACATGAGTGATTATAGATCACGAATAACATGTACACAATCAGATATCATGTGCTATAAAGTGTTATGAGCATATACCAGAATGATTCATATGATGATCATTGAACGACAGTAAGAATATCCTTGAGTACTTTAGAAGAACTAAGGATATATATATATATATATTTTTGTATGAAGAAATGACAAACAAATCGCTGTAAGGTGTTACACCGATATTGGTTTTGTCACATATAAAATATAATTTCAATCTCAAATTAGACTAAGTGTTGTTTAAAAGGTAGCACAATGAGCTAGAAGTTGTCTATGCTAGATTTAGAAGAATTCTAAATATTGTGACGGATTCTACAAAAGAAGGCAGAGTATGTCATTGTTTTGACAATGACAAAGGATGTTAAGTCAAGAGGTTCTTTGAGAACTTGGTGTAGTTCCGACAGAACTTTGAAGCTATATTGTGTGACAATATTAGTGACATATTTCAGACCGCAGAATTAAGGTTCCACCAGAAGACCAAACATATATAATACCGACTCATTTGGAAATGAGTGATGCGTTGAGACGCAAATGAATTACAAAATACATACGTTTCTGAGCGTGTCAGATCCGTTGACTAAAACCTCTCCCGTGAGCAATACATGATAAAGCACCAGAAGGCCAAGGTGTTATATCTTTACAAATGTAAACTAGATTATTGACTCTAGTGCAAGTGGGAGACTGAAGGAGATATGCCCTAGAGGCAATAATAAAGTGATTATTATTTATATCTTTATGTTTATGATAAAAGTTTATATATCATGCTATAATTGTATTAACCGAAACATTAGTACATGTGTGATATGTAGACAAACAAGAAGTCCCTAGTATGCCTCTTAAACTAGCTTGTTGATTAATGGATGATTAGTTTCATAATCATGAACATTGGATGTTATTAATAACAAGGTTATGTCATTGTATGAATGATGTAATGGACACACCCAATTAAGCGTAGCATAAGATCTCGTCATTAAGTTTTTTGCTATAAGCTTTCGATACATAGTTACCTAGTCCTTATGACCATGAGATCATGTAAATCACTTATACCGGAAAGGTACTTTGATTACACCAAACACCACTGCGTAAATGGGTGGCTATAAAGGTGGGATTAAGTATCCGGAAAGTATGAGTTGAGGCATATGGATCAACAATGGGATTTGTCCATCCCGATGACGGATAGATATACTCTGGGCCCTCTCGGTGGAATGTCGTCTAATGTCTTGCAAGCATATGAATAAGTTCATAAGAGACCACATACCACGGTGCGAGTAAAGAGTACTTGTCAGGAGACGAGGTTGAACAAGGTATAGAGTGATACCGAAGATCAAACCTCGGACAAGTAAAATATCGCGAGAAAAAGGGAATTGGTATTGTATGTGAATGGTTCATTCGATCACTAAAGTCATCGTTGAATATGTGGGAGCCATTATGGATCTCCAGATCCCGCTATTGGTTATTGGTCGGAGTGAGTACTCAACCATGTCCGCATAGTTCACGAACCGTAGGGTGACACACTTAAAGTTGGATGTTGAAATGGTAGTACTTGAATATGGAATGGAGTTCAATATTTGTTCGGAGTCCCGGATGAGATCCCGGACATCACGAGGAGTTCCGGAATGGTCCGGAGAATAAGATTCATATATGGGAAGTCATTTTATGTGAATTAAAATGATCCGGAAGGTTCTACGGAAGGTTCTAGAAGGTTCTAGAAAAGTCCGGAAGAAATAAGGATGGAAGGTGGAGTCCCAAAGGGACTCCACCCACCTTGGCCGGCCAACCTAAGGGAGGAGGAGTCCCAAGTGGACTCCCCACCATGGTGGCCGGCCACCCCACCAAGGAAAGGGGGGAGTCCCACTCCCCCTAGGTTTGGACACTTGGAAGGTTTTGGTTGGGGTCTTATTCGGACTCTTTGACCTAAGCCTTGGGGCTTCCACCTATATAAAGAGGGGGAGAGAGGGGCTGGCCGGCCACTCAAGCCACCACCATGGCCGCACCCCTCAAGGGTGCTCTAGCCGGCGCCCCTCTCCCCAAACCCTAGCGGTCTCTCTCTCCTCCACCATATCCCGCACGCTTAAGCGAAGCTCCGCCGGATTTCTCCACCGCCACCGACACCACGCCGTCGTGCTGTCGGATTCAAGAGGAGCTACTACTTCCGCTGCCCGCTGGAACGGGGAGGTGGACGTCGTCTTCATCAACAACCGAACGTGTGACCGAGTACGGAGGTGCTGCCCGTTCGTGGCGCCGGAACCGATCGTGATCAAGATCTTCTACGCGCTTTTGCAAGCGGCAAGTGATCGTCTACCGCAGCAATAAGAGCCTACTCTTATAGGCTTTGGAATCTCTTCAAGGGTTAGTCTTGATCATCCCCTCGTTGCTACCGTCGTTGCATCTTGGCTTGGATTGCGTGTTCGCGATAGGAAATTTTTTGTTTTCTATGCAACGTTATCCATCAGATATACGCTGCAAATCGGAAATTACAAATATCAGGTAAGTACTACTAAGCTCTCAAGAATAATGAAAAAATCTATATCTATATTTAATTTTGCATATACAAAAATAGAAGATGTAAAATAACAAAATATACTCTAGGGAGATGTCCGGAGTTTATCGCCGTCAGCCAACGATGAAAATACATGGGGTCTAGCTACTGAAAGAATCCAAAATGAACTACAGGCAAGGAACAAAGCAGGAAGATTCATGTTTGAGGCTCAAAAACATCAATATATATCTCATGTAAGCTATTTCGTTAACACGGTTAGAAATACTAATCATATTCAAAATGCATATGACTACAACATGCTCACATTACAAACTTATGCAGCGAACCTAATTAATTGATAATGAAGGACCATCTGCAACGTCGAAAATATACTCACTTGGAAGAAGGCAGATTTGAGATGCAGGAAAGCTGATGATAATCAATGGGGCTCAACTATGTTTGATGACATGCATCTGGATGAGGTAAGAAAAAAATAAGGCAAACAAAGTCTATGGCAAAAAATATAGTACAAAAACAAATAAGTAATCAATAAAAATGAAATTAATTACTTGAGAATGTTATCATGTTAGGTTGCTGAAGAAGATGAAGAACATAACCATGATATTGACCATTCTTGGAACCTGGATAAAACGAATGCAGACATTGGTCAACATGATGATCCAAAAAAAGATAAATCTAAATCGCCTGATGAAAATCAAGAAAAGGAGGAGAAGAACATAACTTAAGAAGGCGTGGACAAATTTTTAGGTAATGATGCACAAGGTACTGAACAAGATGCTACAAATGGTACTGCACAAGATGAGTCAACAGTAAGTTCTGAAATTATGCCAGACAGGAATGCAATTTAAATCAAGGGAGGATGCACAACAATACCTCAACATGTAATCTTTTGTTGCTGGATTTTCCATTGCTGTTTTTTCCGTCTACCGAACAAGTAGTAAGAAAAGGAATAACGAGATCATAAGAGCAACAATAATGGGCAGTAGGCATGGACACAACACAGAAACAGAAAATGAACATGTTGTAGCGCAGAGACAAACAACCCAACATCATACGGATTCCTCATAAGAAAACAAAGAAATATGACTCGGTCTTAAACTCAATTCACAACCCAACATCATATAGCCAAATACATGGGCATCTACAAAAGAAATCAAACACATCAATTTATATTGCTATTCTCTCTGCATTAGAATATATACAACATTGTATAGCATTTACATATGTATAATCCTCGCAAAATAACCCCAGAACGCCTAAAAATTATCTGCAGCGACTCTCAACACATATGAACACATTCATGTCAAACTAACAAATCTAGCTACCTATCTCCAACTACAAATCAACAATATCCCAAAAGCCCTAGATCATCTGCAAGGAGCTCCAACCCAGATGAACAGATTCAGACCAAACACTACCTAAAACGTCCAATAAATTGAGCACTACACCACACATAAGCAGAGGTACTACACATGCGAAGCACCAACAACAGCTGATGCGGCTCCAAAACCAACTCACAGCTGATGCGGCTCCACAAAAAAGGGAAGGTCAAATCTCTACAATACCATCTGAGCAGTCCAATCTCAAGCAATCCAAAACGAATAACGCTGCAGAGAAACACAAAAGGCAACAACCTAGCCTAACACGTGCGTCCTTGCATCACATCATTCTCTTGCCTACCTGGTTTCCCTCCTCCTGGTGACCCCGGAGCAGTCACAGACGACATAGGCGTGCCAGGAACTATCCACCCCCAATTAGAGAACACAAATCCAGAGGACACGGGAACAAGCAATTACCCATCACGACGGCGGGAACCATGCCTTGTGCGCTCGCGAATCGGCGACCTCTTCCCCGGTGGACAAAGAAGAACACGAGGAACACCTCTCCCCATCGCACCTACTGCCGGCTGTGGCGTAGCAGCACTTCCCGCTCCGTTGCGGACCGATGAAGGCCGAGCAGGATGCGCCGCCGCTGCAGCCGTCGACCCCTTCAACACCGGTCGAGCTAGTTTCGGCTTCGCTGAATCCTTCTTCGCCATGCCTCCGCCTCCCCGCAGGACCAAGAGAAAGAAGCGATGTGACAGAAGAGGAGGGACGGGACAAAAAAGAGGGGGCGACTCCGATAGACTAAATGAAGGGAAAATGAAATTTCAAAAATCACACTGAGGCCTTGTTCGGTTTGCTCGGGTTGAATCCAGACATGGATTCCATCCAGGTATGGATTGGGTTAATCCAAGCACTCCACCCAAACCCCAGCAACCCACGTTAACCCCTTCCCTATAATCCCTTGCATGCCTCCACTCGTTCGATTAATCCGTGCCCAGATCCCTGTATCTCAGTTTTAGCCCTCGCTTTTCTTTCGTCTTGTGTCGTGGGAAATTTTCCACACGTCTGATGGCGATAATTTTTTTCCAGATCTCATTAGTACAAGACGCCGGGTGGGCTGGGCTAATATTTCCGTCGGGGAGTAACCGAAGATTAAAAGTTGGTGGTCTGGAAAAAATGCCTCGTAGGGCTGGAAAACCAGAACCAAGTCCCAATCCAGATCAATCCCTGGCTTCTAGGGATGAAACGAACGAGGCCTGAAATGGAAAGTCGGGGGAAATGCGGGGCAGACTCAACGGGGCAGAGAGTAGAAGCTAGATAGAGATGCACCAAGATTTGTGAAGACATCGGACGGCCAAAAAGGTAGCTGTTTTCCAATTGTAAAACAGCTAGCTGTTTAATAGGAAAAGTGTAATTCTTCTCTCACAAATGACGCCCTCTCTCTATTGAAATCGCCGCCGCCGTGGGATTCTGGTTGCCGCCCGCTGCTGCGCACCAAACGCCAGACAGCCCCCTCGATCTGTAGTGCTCCCCCTCCGTCCTTTCAACCTTCCTTCCGTGTATGCGTGCCAGCGCCAGCGATATCACCAGATTTTAACCGGATCAAGAGATGGGCCGTAATTGAGATGGGCTTGAAGGATATACACGTGGAGTATCTTTGAATCGGCCTCGTGTATGAATTTGGGCTGAATTGCCTGTGTATCTGTATCTTATGGTAGATTGCATCTTAGTTTAGAATTAAGAGATAGAGTTTAGCCCGTACACGGTTAGGTGTATTTCCAAAGATAGAAAGTCCACGGACTATAAATATGTACTTAGGGTTATTGAGAAAGGAGGACAATCTCGTTCACAACAAACACAAACCAGGCGCATCGCCACCCCTTGTTTCGAGGGTTTCTTCCGGGTAAGCATCATGCTGCCTAGATCGCATCTTGCGATCTAGGCAGTATATGTTTATTCGCTATCTGGTATTGCTCGTATGAAGCGTTGTTGATGGCGCAGTAGTACTGTTTATCTTAGGTGTTTTGGGGCTTGCATTGATGCTCTTATGATCTGCTTGCTTAGCTACGCTGCCCCTCGATATCTAGCTGCCCTTACACCTATCTTAGGTGTAAGGGCAGCGCCTTGCTTTGTCTTTATTTAGTAGATTCGATCTGTTACGGTTGCTCCTTGTTCTTCAAGGATTAGTTTAATATCTGCATAGTTAGGCCTTGCAAACGGGTTGAACGATCCAGTAGCGCGTAGGTACGGTTTGCTGATCCTAGAAGGGACGTTCCGGGAATCGACACCATGTTGGTTTTTAGGCCTCCTCTAAGGTTAGTTTTCTGTTATCTTACGTATCTGCCAGGCTCAATCACGTGTAGGATGTTCCGGTTATGCGGTGAAAACCCTAAACTGTCGTAGATCTGATTAGCTTAGTATTGATAAAGCAAGAAACCCATGTTATTGCATATCTAACATGAACCATGGGTTGATCGGCTCCTTGAGCCGATCTACAGGGTAACTGAGAGCCGATCGAGGCTCATTTAATGTTTACATGTCTACCATGCAGAAACTAATCGAAGCGATCCAACACCTTCCTCGACCTGGTATAGGTCAGGTGGCACGCCTGCATCCGCCAGACGTGTGCCAGAGCACTGCGGGCCGTTGGACCGAGGGACCAAGGCCCACCGGCGGTCTTGGAGCCTCCCGGCTCTTCGTGTTGCTTAACCGCTGCCCGCGTGGGTTTGGCAACACATTGGCACGCCCGGTGGGACACTCTACAACAACGGCGTCAACATCTGCAACCGAGATGGCCGGCACAAGTCACGTACGACGAGCTCACTGAGGATCACAAGAAGAATTATGATGCGATCAAATCTCAGTTCGAAGCCGATCTCATCGGCTCTTTCGAGAGAACCCGTTCACATGGCGTTAGGTGGAAGGGATTCTCACCTGAATGTGTTCTCGATGGGGTAGACCTGTCTCTCCCTTCAGAGGAACGCACCAGAGCTCTGCGCCAAGAAGTCAATTACATGGTGGCTCATTCTATGCACCGTTTTTCTGAGAGCCTGCTGAACTCTTTGGAGCGCATTGCGGTGCGCGTGGTTCAGGAAATCATGAAGCATCAGTACTCTCCTTCAGGGCCTACTCTAGGGACTCACCAGGGAGAGATACCACTCTACACCAGACCGCAGCTGCCGTTCACGCTTGCCGCCTCAGAGCAACAGGCTTCACCGGCATACGTCGTCTACAAGGTTGGAGGCGATCCTGGAGATTGCCAATTCCTGTCTGAGCCGCCCAAAGAAATCCCGCATGGATACGTGTGCACATACGTGCCTGACTGCAACAACTTCACGCGCACAAACCAGATTGCAGCGGCAGGGATTTCCGGGAGGAGTTTCTGGAGCAGATGCCGATAAACAGGCGTGGCTAGCTAAATATGCCACCGGAACTAGTCATGAAAGTTCGGCCCCTGCAGCACAAACAGTGGAACAGATCAGTACCATCTTGAGAGACTAATTTGGCATCCTGCCAAAGAGGAGGACAATCGGCTATTCCAAGCTGTATCCCAGTGAATATGATTTGATTCCACTGCCACCCAAATATCGGCTCCCCGAGTTCTCAAAGTTCGGGTCAAGGATCCAGCTCAATTGAGCACGTGAGCCGATATTTGGCACAACTGGCATGATCTCATCATCAGACCAGCATGTGAGATTTTTCGCGTAGTCTCTCACTGACCAGCCTTTGGTGGTACACCTCGTTGCCACCAGATTCAGTCCGACCTGGAAGCAACTCGAAGATCAGTCCACGTGCAATATCACTCGAGGCTACCGAGGCTGGCATTGCCGATCTCACGCAGGTACGGCAGAAACGGTGTCGAGTACATCCAGCGTTCAGGACTGTCAGGAACCGATGTTATTCGGTTCGTTTGAATGAAAAAGAAGTGGTCGAGCTGGCAGCGTTGGGCCTCGCCGCGCCGCTCAAGGATCTGGCTTTACAAGCAGATTACAACTCACTGGCGCACATGGTCCAGAAGTTAACTTTGTATGAGCAGCGCCATCCAGAGTTGTACCAAGACAAGTTCATCAAGCGCCCGATCACCCTGGTCGAGACAGCAGAGGTTGAGGACCCTGAAGACCAGGAAGTTGCCGTGGCTGAATGGGCTCGGGGGCAGTCCCTGTGTCCTGCAAATGGGTGAAGCCACAAGGGCCTGCAAAAGGGTTTGACTTCGATACAAGCAAAGCTGAGCAGATATTCGATTTATTGCTCAAGGAGAAACAGCTGAAGTTACCCGAAGGCCATAAAATCCCTACGGTGCAAGAGATGAACGGGAGACCATACTGCAAGTGGCATCATTCGTTCACCCATGTCACGAATGACTGCAAAGAGTTGCGTCGACAGATCCAGTTGGCGATAGAACAGGGCCGTTTGATCTTTAGTCAGTTTGCCATGAAAGTGGACACGCACCCGTTCCCTACCGTCAACATGGTGGAGCTAGGTCACCCAGGGCAGTGTCAGCCAGGTTTCTCATTTGGTATTAACATGGCAGGGCCTGTGCACCACCACGGCAACGACAAGGAAGAAAACGGTCACTCCCGTGGCAAGGATAAAGAGGAGGCCGTCCGCGCGACCGGCGCAACATGAAGATAAACGGTACATCACCGAGGAACAAGTGAGAAGCGTGCGATACCAACGACCACTTTCCGCACCTCCTTAACAAGTATGAACATCAGTACGACCGACGTGCGATACGATACAGATGACGAAAGATATTTCGGTCTGATGCAGTCAGAAAATCTCGTCGGTATGATAGAGACGACGAAGGGTATAGAACGCCGCGCTAATGGGAGGTCAAGGGAGCAAGAAGACATGGACAGACACTGGGATTGTCCGTTCTCTTCGGCATTGCTGGGATTCAGGAATGAGCCGATTGCCTACAATCGACAACTGCCCGGTGTAGCAGCAGAAGAAGGACAAGGGAGACGTATTCAGGTCTAGGGCCTCTCCCATCCCAGCAGCAGAAAAGCTGAGTCATCTCAAGGGGAAGAGTTCGAGGAGTCAGATGACGAAGAAGAAGATAGATACCACCGGCCAAGGTGGTGCCCTGATGGACTCAGTCACTCCCAGAAGCGCAGGGTGCAACGGCTACGTAGTTTGGAGGAAGCCGAGGCATGCACCTGTACACGTTGAGGAAAGCTCGGCCCGATCTGGCCGTGAAAATTCAGCAAACTTTGGAGGCGGATACACGTCCACCAAAGAAGGAATGGCGCCCCAAGCAAGCAAAAGCCGATGCAAAGGCATCGGCTGGCACAAATATGGTGTTCATACTTCCGTCGGAGTTTTGTGCTCCAAGGATCGAAGAAGTGCCAGTAGCTCAGTTGGCTGTGCCCACGGCCAGTCATCTTTGAAAAGCCGCAAGAGAAGAGCTACAAACATTTGAAGGCCTTGTACCTAAGAGCCTGTCGGCAAGATGTTGGTCGACACGGGAGCGGCAGTCAACATAATGCCATACTCCATGCTACGACGTTTGGGACGCTCTATTGAAGATCTGGTCAAGACCAACGTCACATTAAGCGATTTCAACGGCCAGACATCAGAAGCACGAGGCGTTCTGAACGTGGACTTAACCGTCGGCCGAAAAACCATCCCTACGTCGTTCTTCATTGTCGACAGTAAGAGCACCTACGCTGTCCTGCTAGGGAGGGATTGGATTCACACCAACTGCTGCATTCCATCCACAATGCACCAATGCTTGATACAAAGTGGGATGGAGATGAAGTGGAGGTCGTTCATGCAGATGACTCGATCGAGATCTCAACAGCTGACATGAGTATTTGGGACATAAACGACCAAGAGCCGATCTCTGGAGTTAGCTTGGACGGCTGTGAGCGCATCGAGGTGACAAAAAACAGGGTGAGGCTGGTCTTATCCACCGGCCTGACCGAGTAGCAAGACCAGAGTCGACGGACGTACGTGGCAGGCCGATCCCTGCGATCGGCCCCAAAAAATAGAAAGCAATGATCTCACCTCAAGCATGTCACGTAGTCGTGGAGTACAGATAAGGTGTAAACCTTTATTGTGCAATGCAATTGCAAAGGAGGCCGATTCCAGCAATCGGCCAAAATTATCCTCTCCATACATTTTGCCTGTGTTCAGCATCGATCTAGCAGGCGACGGAAAGCTAGGATATGAGTTTACATCGGCTGATGAGCTAGAAGAGATTGACATTGGTCCTGGGGATAAGCCACGACCAACATTTATCAGCAAAAAGTTAGAACCGCATCTGAGGGGCCCGATGATAGCTTTGTTAAAGGAGTACCCGATTGCTTTGCTCGGATTACACAGATGCCCGGGTAGACCGGAGCATCATCGAGCATCGGCTCTCCTCGAAGAAAGGATTTCGGCCGTTCCAGCAGAGCACGACAGATGAAGGCCGAAATTTTAGAAGAAGTCAAGAAAGAGATCGAGAAAATGTTGAATGCCGGGTTCATCGGCCATGCAGGTATGCTGAATGGATTTCTAATGTCGTACCTGTGGAGAAAAAGGATGGCCGATGGCGCGTCGCCATAGATTTTCGGAATCTCAATAGTGCCACTCCAAAGGATGAGTATCCAATGCCGAGAGACATTGATCAATGCGGCTGCTGGTCATAAGATCTTAAGTTTCATGGATGGCAATGCCGGTTACAACCAGATTTTCATGGCTCCAGAAGATATACACAAGACTGCATTCAGAGTACCAGGTTCGATGGGCTTGTTTGAATATGTAGTCATGACGTTTGGCCTGAAAAATGCCGGCGCAACGTACCAAAGAGCCATGAATTACATCTTTCATGATCTGATCGGCAAATTGGTGGAAATTTACATCGATGACGTGGTAGTTAAGTCTGTCTCAGTGGAAGGACACTTGGAGGATCTGCGACACGTCTTAGACCGAACTAGAAAATTCGGATTGAGAATGAATCCAAAGAAGTGTGCCTTTGGTGTCTCGGCCGGTCAATTCTTGGGTTTCTTGGTTCATGAACGCGGAATTGAGATCGGCCTGAAAAGTCAGGAGGCAGTGCGAACAATGAAGCCGCCTACCACAAAGAAAGAACTCCAGCGTCTCATCGGCAAAATCAACTTCGTCAGAAGGTTCATCTCCAACCTGTCGGGACGAATTGAGCCGTTCATGGGGCTGGTGAAGATTAAATCTGATGACGAGTTCCACTGGGGGGCAGAACAACAGCGAGCGTTTGACGAGATCAAGGAGTATCTGACGAAGCCACCTGTGTTAGTGCCACCCCAGCAAGACAGGCCATTCTACATTTACTTGTCAGTAGCTGACACTTCTATTGCTTCAGTAGTGGTGCAAGTTTATGATGGCCTGGAGAAAGTCGTTTTCTATCTCAGCAGAAGGATGTTGGATGCAGAAACGAGGTACCCCGAAATCGAGAAGTTGTGCCTTTGCCTATTTTTTACCTGCACCAAACTTCACCACATCTTGTGGACTGCGGAGATTGTCGTCATCTGCAAATCTGATGTCATCAAGCATATGCTGTCGGCTCCTGTTTTGAAAGGCCGACTCGGTAAATGGATGTTTGCATTATCGGAATTTGATATCCGGTATCAGCCTGCGAAAGCAGTCAAGGGACAAGCGTTGGCCGATCTTATTGCTGAACGAATCAACACTGATATAGCCGCACTATCTGTACGTGCATGGGCTATGTTTTTCGATGGATCGGTTTGTGATGGTGGATGTGGCATCGGCATTTTAATCGTGTCGCCCCGGGGGGCAACATATTCCTTCTCCATCAGGTTACCTACCCCTTGCACCAACAATGTTGCCGAGTATGAAGCTATACGCAAGGGCATGGAGTTGCTATTAGAAGCCGGGGCAGAAGCAGTGGAACTTTTTGGAGATTCCAAGTTGGTGATTTCTCAACTCACGGAGGAATACAAATGTGAGAGCGAGTCGCTCTTCCCATTATGGATGCAATGCCGTGAGCTGATGGCGCAATTTAAGTATATAAACTTCAATTGGATCCCAAGGTTGCAGAATGCCGAGGCAAATGATCTAGCACAGATGGCGTCAGGCTACATGGACGTAGGAGATGGAGCCGATGTTCAGGTTCAGTTCATGGAACCAGATGATTGGAGAGCCGATATCTTCAATTACTTGAAAGATTCGGCTCGGGGGGCACCTAAACGGATAAGATATAAGGCCATGAAGTACGTCCTTATTGGAGATGACATGTTCTATAGGACTTTGGAAGGCTTACTTCTCAAATGTTTGGGACCAGCCGAGTCGAATCGGCTCTTACACGAGGTACATGAAGGTGCCTGTGGAACTCACCAATCAGCTCATAAGATGAAGTGGCTGATTAGGCGATCAGGGTTTTATTGGCCCACCATGCTTGAGGACTGTTTTAATTATTATAAGGGGTGTCAAGCATGTCAGAAGTTTGGAAGCATTCAGATGGTACCTGCATCAGCAATGAATCCCATCATCAAGCCGTGGCCGTTTCGAGGGTGGGGCATGGATATGATCGGCAAGATACATCCTCCTTCGAGCAAAGGCCATGCGTGGGTATTGGCCATTACAGATTACTTCACTAAATGGGTGGAGGCCGTCCCTATGAGATCAGTGGCATCAAAAGATGTTATCAGTTTTGTGAAGGAACATGTCATTCACAGATTCGGGATTCCCCAGACTATCACGACCGATGGAGGTTCGGTTTTCGTTTCCCATGAGTTTAGAGAATTCTGCGAGGAGATGGGAATTAAGCTGATCCGATCGTCTCCATATTATGCTCAAGCGAATGGACAAGCTGAAGCGTCCAACAAGAGCCTTATCAAGTTGATTAAGAGAAAGATCGACGAGTATCCTAGACGTTGGCACGAGGTATTGTCAGAAGCTTTGTGGGCTTACCGTATGTCATGTCATGGAGCGATCAAAACCTCGCCATATCATCTGGTCTATGGACAGGAAGCTGTACTACCCTGGGAAATCACGGCTGGATCGAGACGTGTTGCGTTTCAGAATGATTTAACATCTGAAGAATATGCAGCCCTGATGAGCGATAGCATTGAGGATGTGACGGAGCTCAGGCTGTGGTCGCTTGAGAAGATTAAGGAGAACAAAGCTAAGGTAGCTCGTGCATATAATAAGAAGGTGAGACCGAAGGAGTTCCACGTTGGTGATCTGGTGTGGGAAGCTGTATTGCCATTGGGAACTAAGGATGCAGTATATGGTAAATGGTCTCCAAATTGGCACGGGCCGTACAGAGTCGACCAAGTTTTAAAGGGTAATGCATACATGCTCGAGCAGCTGGATGGTGTGAAATTCCCAGTGGCTGTCAATGGCCAGCATCTCAAGAAGTATTTCCCAAGTATGTGGGATGATGGACAGTAAAATATGGGGGCCGATTCATGAAATCGGCCAGTAAAAAAAAAATTAATTTTTTGGGAAACAGCCGATGCTCAGACATCGACTTTAGAATAAAAACAGCCGATGCGCAGCCATCGACTATAGAGGTACAAAATATTATGAGCAGGCATCAAGTTATTATCTGAATTTTGGAAATGTCTGCTTAAACCTGTCTAATTTGGTTTTCGGGTTGGCCCTATGAGCTTTTGATGGTGAGGGACCGATACGCTGCTATCGGTTCTTGGGGCGTTGACCTGCTTTGACCATTGGAAGATTCGAAATCGGACAATTGGAAAGTCAAATTGGAAGAACATTTTCATTGATAAAGGGGCTTTTACAGAGAAGAGCCGATTGCTCAAGAAAAGAAGAACAAGGGAAGACCCGATTACTACTACTACTAGTCCTATGCTAGTAATCCTAGTCTACGGGCCGTCACTGCCCTCGTCGTCGCCGTCGTGGCTGCATCGGCGCTGCTGCCGGCGAGCTCCTCGTCGCTGCTGCCGTAGCCCGCGGCAGGGGCCGTCTCCTCCTCGTCGTCGTCCTCGTCGTCGTCGTCGGCGTCCGACCCGAAGCAGATGCGCTTCGCCGGCGGCTCGTCGGAGGAGGTGTCACTCTCCTCTTCCTCTTCCTCGTCGGAGGAGGTGAAGTCGTCCCAGGAGAACGAGTCATCCTCGCTCTCCGCCTCCAGCTCCCCATCGACGAGGAACTGGAAGTCGTCTTCTCCGTCGGTCAAGGACTTGTCGTCCTCGGACCAGACGGAGGAATCGTGGTCCTCCTCGTCCCACTTCGTTGGGGCGAGGATGTTGTACGCCCTCATCGGGTCCCACTCTGGCGTCGGCTCTCGGAGGGGAGAGGATGCGCAGGAAAGCCCGAGGAAGCGAGGAGGAGGAGGAGGAGTCCATGGTGTGAAGGAGGGTTTTCCGATGGCTAGTACAGAGCAGGGGGATGAAGAAGCGAACTGCTCGATGCGGTTAAATAAAGGGGATATAGTGGAGATTTAATGTTGCGGTGGTTTCCGAGGACGTGGTGCCAAAACTGTCGAATCATGCAGAGAAGTTGAGAAGTCAAGGCATCATGATGAAGGATACTGCGACGGTTCTGTTCTGCCACGACGTGACCCTACGAAGAAAAAACATAGTGGTTTTGAAATTATCATTACCAAAACCAGGGGGGCATGTGTTATCACCAGATTTTAACCGGATCAAGAGATGGGCCGTAATTGAGATGGGCTTGAAGGATATACACGTGGAGTATCTTTGAATCGGCCTCGTGTATGAATTTGGGCTGAATTGCCCGTGTATCTGTACCTTATGGTAGATTGTATCTTAGTTTAGAATGAAGAGATAGAGTTTAGCCCGTACACGGTTAGGTGTACTTCCAAAGATAGAAAGTCCACGGACTATAAATATGTACCGAGGGTTATTGAGAAAGGAGGACGATCACGTTCACAACAAACACAAACCAGGCCGCCACCCCTTGTTCGAGGGTTTCTTCCGGTAAGCATCATACCTAGATCTGCGATCTAGGCAGTATATGTTTATTCGTTATCGTATTGCTCGTACTGAAGCGTTGTTGATGGCGAGTAGTACTGTTTATCTTAGGTGTTTTGGGGCTTGCATTGATGCTCTTATGATCTGCTTGCTTAGCTACGCTGCCCCTGATATCTAGCTGCCCTTACACCTATCTTAGGTGTAAGGGCAGCGCCTTGCTTTGTCTTTATTTAGTAGATTCGATCTGTTACTGCTCCTTGTTCTTCAAGGATTAGTTTAATATCTGCATAGTTAGGCCTTGCAAACGGGTTGAACGATCCAGTAGTGCGAAGGTACGGTTTGCTGATCCTAGAAGGGACGTTCCGGGAATCGACACCATGTTGGTTTTTAGGCCTCCTCTAAGGTTAGTTTTCTGTTATCTTACGTATCTGCCAGGCTCAATCACGTGTAGGATGTTCCGGTTATGCGGTGAAAACCCTAAACTGTCGTAGATCTGATTAGCTTAGTATTGATAAAGCAAGAAACCCATGTTATTGCATATCTAACATGAACCATGGGTTGATCGGCTCCTTGAGCCGATCTACAGAGTAACCTGAGAGCCGATCGAGGCTCATTTAATGTTTACGTGTCTACCATGCATGAAACTAATTGAAGCGATCCAACACCTTCGACCAGGTATAGGTCGGGTGGCACGTCCTTGCATCCGCCAGGACGTGTGCCGAGTGCTGCGGGCTGTTGACCGAGCGACCAAGGCCCACCAACAGTCTTGGGAGCCTCCCGGCTCTTCGTGTTGCTTAACCGTTGCCCGCCGGTGGGTTTTGGCAGGCAACAATAAGATAATGTGATAGTTATCAATATTTGGTTGTATTGGGAGCATGTTAATTTGTAGCTTCTAGGGTTGTTCCTTTTTTTCATCGACTAGCTTTGCAGAGGAATATTGACACTAGTGGAGAACATGCCTATTGTCGCGGGCTGTTATAGGCTTTTGTCCCGGCTGGCCACCCGACACAACGGAGGCGGGACAAAAGGCCCAACCTTTTGTCCCGGCCCGCTTACATAAAATCCACCACGTGGCTTCGATGCAGGGGTTTGGGCTGGAGGACCTTTTGTCCCGGCTCGTAAGCACAACCTGGACAAAAGGTTTTATTTTTATTTTTTGTTTATCTTTTTTCATTTTTATTTTTCATTTTCATTCTTCATTCTTCAATTTTCATTTTCATTTTTCATCTTTCTTTTTGTTTGACTCGTTACTCTCTCACTTGGACCATTGTTAACACTAATTACACTTAATCTATACTCAAATTCTAGACTTGGTCACTTACCGGTCGGTCACCCATCCTCACACTACTCCACCCTCAGCACGCTTAACTCCTCGGTTCTTTCCTGCTGTGCTCCCGCGAATGTGATTGTACCTTGTTGTAAATACTACCATAAGATAATAATATAGCATTCCAATGTGTGGAATTTGAATATCTTTAAACCGCATGTGGACAAATAATATATGCATAACTATTATAAAAGTGTGAGGAATTTGAATATGGAATAAATTTGTTTTTATTCATTTATTAATATTATTATCAAATAATATATGCATTATTTATATAATATGGCCAAATAATTAATATCTTTAAATCTTTAAACCGCAAGTGGACAAATAATATATGCATAACTATTAGAAAAGTGTGAGGAATTTGAATATGGAATAATTTTGTTTTTATTCATTTATTAATATTATTATCAAATAATATATGCATTATTCATATAATATGGCCAAATAATTAATATCTTTAAATCTTTAAACTGCAAGTGGACAAATAATATATGCATAACTATTAGAAAAGTGTGAGGAATTTGAATATGAAATATTTTTGTTTTTATTCATTTATTAATATTATTATCAAATAATATATGCATTATTCATATAATATGGCCAAATAATTAATATCTTTAAATCTTTAAACCGCAAGTGGACAAATAATATATGCATAACTATTAGAAAAGTGTGAGGAATTTGAATATGGAATAATTGTTTTTATTCATTTATTAATATTATTATCAAATAATATATGCATTATTCATATAATATGACCAAATAATTAATATATTTAAATCTTTAATCCGCAAGTGGACAAATAATATATGCATAACTATTAGAAAAGTGTGAGGAATTTGAATACGAAATAATTTTGTTTTATTCATTTATTAATATTATTATCAAATAATATATGAATTATTCTTATAATATGGACAAATAATTAATATTTTTAAATCTTTAAATTGCAAATGGACAAATAATATATGCATACTATTGCTGAAATCTGCTCACTGTTTCATTTTTCATTTTTTTATAAATGGCATAATTAAATCTTTAATCTATAAATCGCATTTGGACAAATAATATGTCCATTATTATTAGAAAAATGTGAGGAATTTAAATAACAATATAATAGAAAGATTTAATATATTGATCGCGACGATTCATATGTTCATACATAGAAGGCACACACGACACCACACACCACACCACCATGCATCTACTCATAAATATTAAGTTCGAGGCGATCCAACTGGCTATTGTAGCCAAGTGCCCGGAAATGCCTCCTACCCAGCTCGAAGCCGAGGCGAGCGTCGAGAGCGGCATACTGCAGTTGCTTATGGCTCAAGGGAAAATCGCCACATCCAAAAATCAGTGCCTCTTCTTCTAATTCCTTGGCGGTGTTTATCGGCTTGTTCTTCTTATTAAACTTCTTCTTCTGCTCGAGACCCGTCCCAATATAATGATTTGCCAAATCATAAAAACTCGGAGTCTGCTTATTTGGGATGGGATTCTGGAGGATCTGCTGGAGGTTGGAGGTTGATCGCAGATGAAATAATAATTTCGTAGGTATGCAACATATTCACATCATTGTGGATTGCCGCGCCACAGAATCTGATGTTCTTGTCCGCAAGGAAATCGATGAGCAGTTGTGGCACTTCATCGGCATGAACAATATGGAAGACCAAAGTCTGTTGCGCGACAGAGAGTTGAAGGACGCGGCGCGTTGGTTAGCTCTACCCTTGTGAGGGTCGGTGAACTCGCAGTCCACGCCCACGACCTTCAAACACAGAAAAAAATTACCATTGGAATTTTGGATGCTTTATGAGATCTCTAAATTTTAAGCTACATATCTTTGATAACAAAAGCCTTGGGAAAGCTAACCTTGATTTCCACGGCGTCAAGGAAATCCCTCTTGTCTCTTGACGGTGCGGATCCACCTCTCCACCCTCTTCGCACGGAGGGTGTACGCGACCTTGAAATTCATCTTCTCGATGACATAGTAGTAGACTACAGATCGAGGGAATTCGAGGGCGTGGGCGAGCTTGACCATTTCTGGATCCATGAGAGACTCGAGAGAGCCCGGCCGGGGCGCGGGAGAGAGAGAGAGGCCGGCGCCGGCCGGGCTCTTTTTTGGGAGAGAGATGTGGCTAATGGTGCAGTTTTGGTGGCTATGGAGATCTGAGGAAGAACAAGGCATGTATATAGGGGAGATGTAGGTGAAAAGGCCAGTCCAATGGCGCCGGCGACGATGCAACTTCCAGCGCCGACAATCGTTCTTCTCTCTGTTTTCCGTGTGCAGTAATGGCGAGACGAATCAGTTTCCACGCGGGAACGAACGGTTGGACCTTATGTCCCGGCTCGTGTCTCCAGCCGGGACAAAAGGGCTGCCAGCAGGCCGCAAAAGGCCTCAGATCCTTTTATCCCGGTTGGAGTCTCCAACCAGAACAAAAGGCCTTAAAGAACCGCGACAAAAGATCCCGTAGCTTCTCGGTGATTTCGGGGCGACGTGGCCGGACTATTTGTCCCGGCTCCAGACTGGGCCGGGACAAAAGGCCTGGACGGAAGCCCAGTTTTCTACTAGTGTGACCTCATTTGTTATTATTCTTAAAATTTAAAGGATGATATATGTGGTAGGATGGACGAGACCTTGCGGGTGGAGAGTATTGTCAGGTAGAGAGCCAACATATTGCAACATTAGTGGATTTAACTATGTAAAAGTATCAAGTGTAGCAGTTAACTGAAAAAAATACGTCTCAGATTTTGGTGGAAGGGAAAAGATTGTTGCTGGTTCTCCTGTTGATAGGGCCGATGTTCATACATAGAGGTGTATTATTTCAGATGCCGAAATGATCTGCGATTCCATCTAGATATGGCCGAGTTAAATGATATGGTTGTTACTGCTGTTCCAAGTTTGTTTCAGCTTCACTTATTTCTTATCATACTCTGTATATTGTTTGGAATTTTGTAAGTGATTAAGGATGGTATCTCTAGCCGCATATATAGTGAGATCGTAATGGGGATGTAGTGTATATGTGTAATCGATGCATTCTTCAACGACTCAATATAATGCGCTGTCCAACGGGCACCATCAGCCATTTACAGGTAAAAGACTCAATATAGGTCCTTGTTTGGTTTGCGGGTATGAGCCTGATTATTTAGATAATGTATCTTGATCTGAAAAGAGCACAATTTTATGCAAATGTCATTTCATATATTAATGTTATGCAATCTAATGCTCTTATTTGTTTCTTTTATCCATAAGAAATGTGTGCATTTTCCTGCGCTCCTGAAAAATATTATGCACTTTATCTCTTATACACATTCGTGATATACAAGAAAAAGTAAATCCTTGCGAGTAAGTAGTTCACTGTCCTACCTAAACAAAAGTAGTTCAGTGCCAAGCCATGTACCTAGATTGTTTAGCATGATTTGAGAGAATTGATTTAGTGATTCTTTCCTGGGTTGCCATTCTTCCGGACGCCCTTCATGTTGCGGGACAATGGCTGTCATTGTCGCCTTGATGGTTGCAGACTACCACAGTCTGGGTTGGGCCAAGTACGGCAGCTCATGTGATAGGCGTCATTGCCCTTACCGCAGTTGGAGCCGGGATGCAAAAGAGCATGATACAGAAAGCAATGCTGCAGTGGTGTTGAAACAGTGCATTCTAAGCTAGCTGCAATGTCCATCGATAGTATATACCATGTTAGAAAGAAATAGACAGAGGGAGGTTACGCCAGCGTGAGAGATAGAAAGCTAGAAATAGAGAGAGTGAGACCATAGAGAGAGCTCGACGTCTAGGCGATGTTTTATCTTAGGAGGAGGCGCGCCGAGGCGTTTATATATACTGTCTTTCGAATAGTTCTGGAGGGCTGGAGGCGATGGAATTAGAGTGAGAGGTGCTGTTAATCGTGGAGTAGAAGCATGCCGTGCCAAATATATTCATCGATTAATCTCTGGTGCATATAGATGTATATGCCATCTGAAATATTCAGGCAAGCTGCTTTATACCCTTTCATGTATTTTTGTAGAATACGTATTGCTGTTAATATTCATGATATATATTAGTTGATATGAGATATGTGAGCACTTTCTTGAGATATTTGTGGGCTAATGTGCCGGTGTCGGTATACGGTGATGGATCCGTCGGAGCCACCGATACGAACCGGACATTAACCAGATATTGAGAGGAAATGATGAGCATGAGAGATACATGTTTATATAAGTGAAAACTTGTTGCTACTAAGGTAAACATACTGTACCGGTCACAGTTTAGGTGTGAGACTGTCTGAGTTCTCCGCTGGGAACGGCCCTGTTGTGGAACGTGTCGATGATAGATTCGTAGGAGCGATCGACATCAGCATGTTAAGGTGTCCGGGTGTTGGAGATATGCCCAAGAGGCAATAATTAATAAAATGGTTATTATAATATATCTTTGTGTTTATGATAATGTTTGCATACCATGCTATAATTGTATTAACCGAAACATTGATACATGTGTGTTATGTAAACAACAAGGAGTCCCTAGTAAGCCTCTTGTATAACTAGCTTGTTGATTAATGGATGATCATGGTTTCGTGATCATGACATTGGATGTTATTAATAACAAGGTTATGTCATTAGGTGAATGATATAATGGACACACACCCAAATGAGCGTAGCATAAGATCAAGTCATTAAGTTCATTTGCTATAAGCTTTCAATACATAGTTGTCTTAATCCTTCGACCATGAGATCATGTAAATCACTTACACTGAAAGGGTACTTTGATTACATCAAACGTCATTGCGTAAATGGGTGACAATAAAGGTGGGATTAAGTATTTGGAAAGTGTGAGTTGAGGCATATGGATCAATAGTGGGATTTGTCCATCCTGATGACGGATAGATATACTCTGGGCCCTCTCGGTGGGATGTCATCTGATTAGCTTGCAAGCATATGAATGGTTCATAAGAGATCACATACCACGGTACGAGTAAAGAGTACTTGTCGGTAACGAGGTTGAACAAGGTATGGAGATACCGATGATCGAACCTCGGACAAGTAAAATATCGCGTGACAAAGGGAATCGGCATCGTATGTAAATGGTTCAATCGATCACTAAGTCATCGTTGAATATGTGGGAGCCATTATGGATCTCCAGATCCCGCTATTGGTTATTGCTCGGAGAGGAGTCTCGACCATGTCTGCATAGTTCGCGAACCGTAGGGTGACGCGCTTAAGGTTCGATGTCGCATAAGTAGATATGGAATATGGTATGGAGACGAAGTTTGTTCGGAGTCTCGGATGGGATCCAGGACATCACGAGGAGGTCCGGAATGGTCCGGAGAATAAGATTCATATAAGGAAAGTTGATTTCTAGGTTTCGGAAAAGTTCGGGATTTTTCCGGTGAAAGACCGGGAAGGTTCTAGAAGGTTCCGGGGGTCCCACCAGTGGGCCCACGACCCTAGGAGGCCTAGCATGGGCCGAGGGGGTGCACCCTAGCCTAATGGGCCAGGGGCACATGGCCCCTCAAGGCCCAGGCCGGCCAACCCTAGGGTTTTCCCCAAAACCCTAGGGGGGATCAACTTGGGGGGAAGAATTCCCCCTCCCCCCTTTGGCCGCCGGCCCTAGATGGGTTTGGGGCATTGGGGGGCCACCCAAACCGACCTCCCCCCTATATAAAGAGGGGAGGGGGCAGGGGGGCGTTCACCCCTTCCACAGCAAGTTCTGGCCGCCCCCTCTCTCCTCCATAGAGCTGTTCCGGCTTGGCGAAGCCCTGCAGCTTTTCTCCTCCACCACCACCACCACGCCGTCGTGCTGCTGGGATTCCGAGGGGATCTACCACACCTCCGCTGCCCGCTGGAACGGGAGAGGAAGGGCTACATCGACACCGTACGCGCGACGAGTACGGAAGTGCTGCCGGATTGCAGCACCGGGGATGATCGTCTACACCAACAACGAGATCTGATCTCGTAGGCTTTGGAAATCTTCAAGGGTTAGTCCAATATCAATCTCGTTGCTTCGATCTTGTAGATTAGATCTTGGGTGTTCCATAGATTAGATCTTGGATTTATTCGTCTTGCGGTAGGAAATTTTTGTTTTCTATGCTACGAACCCCATCAGTGGTATCAGAGCCATGTCTATGCATAGATCTGTTGCACGAGTAGAACACAATGGTTTTGTGGGCGTTGATGTTTTTGTTGCTTTAGTTTGTGCACTTTGCATCTTGCGGGATGGTGGGATGAAGCGGCCCGGGCTAACTTTACATGACCGCGTCTCATGAGACTTGCTCCACGCTTGACATGCAACTTGTATTGCATAAGTGGCTTTGCGGGTGTCTGTCTCTCCCACCATAGTGAAGATTCCAATTTGCACTTTCTATTGTCAACACTAGTATCACCGTTGTGGTTCATGTTCGTAGGTAGATTGGATCTTACTCGAAAACCCTAAACCACGTAAAATATGCAAACCAAATTAGAGGCGTCTAACTTGTTTTTGCAGGGTTTGGTGATGTGATATGGCCATGATGTGATGATGATTATATTTGATGTATGAGATGTTCATTATTGTATTATGGCAACCGGCAAGAGCCTAATGGTTGTCTTTAAATTTGTTAAGACCTGCGTGTCTATTTATCATGTAATAGCGTTATTTCAAGTAGTTGTTATAGTAGCTATAAGTGATGGACAACCATGAAGCGGTGATGGCGTGTAACTCACACGTTCGTTGGGAACCCCAAGAGGAAGGTATGATGCGCACAGTAGCAAGTTTTCCCTCAGAAAGAAACCAAGGTTTAATCGAACCAGTAGGAGCCAAGAAGCACGTTGAAGGTTGATGGTCGCGAAATGTGATGCGGCGCAACACCAGGGATTCCGGCGCCAACGCGGAACCTGCACAACACAACCCAAGTACTTTGTCCCAACGAAACAGTGAGGTTGTCAATCTCACCGGCTTGCTGTAACAAAGGATTAAACGTATCGAGTGGAAGATGTTTGCAAAGAAAACAGTAAAACAAGTAGATTGTATGCTATGTAAAGAATAGGACCGGGGTCCACAGTTCACTAGAGGTGTCTCTCCCATAAGATAAAACATGTTGGGTGAACAAATTACAGTCGGGCAATTGACAAATAGAGAAAGGCATAATAATGCATATACATGATATGATAAATATAGTGAGATTTAATCCGGGCATTACGACAAAGTACATAGACCGCCATCCAACTGCATCTATGCCTAAAAAGTCCACCTTCAGGTTATCATCCGAACCCCCTCCAGTATTAAGTTGCAAAGCAACAGACAATTGCATTAAGTATGGTGCGTAATGTAATCAACAACTACATCCTTAGACATAGCATCAATGTTTTATCCCTAGTGGCAACAGCACATCACAACCTTAGAACCTACTGTCACGATCCCAGATTCAATGAAGGCATGAACCCACTATCGAGCATAAATACCCCCTCTTGGAGTTAAGAGCAAAAACTTGGCCAGAGCCTCTACTAATAACGGAGAGCATGCAAGATCATAAACAACACATAAACAATAGATTGATAATCACCATAATCATAGTACTCTCTATCCATCGGATCCCGACAAACACAACATATAGTATTACAGATAGATGATCTTGATCATGTTAGGCAGCTCACAAGATCCAACAATGAAGCACAACAAGGAGAAGACGACCATCTAGCTACTGCTATGGACCCATGGTCCAGGGGTGGACTACTCACTCATCACTCCGGAGGCGACCATGGCGGTGTAGAGTCCTCCGGGAGATGAATCCCCTCTCCGGTAGGGTGCCGGAGGCGATCTCCGAATCCCCGAGATGGGATTCGCGGCGGCGGCGTCTCAAGGTTTTCCGTATCGTGGCTCTGCGCGGGGGTTCGCGACGGAAGCTTTAAGTAGGCGGAGGGTCAACGCGGGGGCCACACGAGGGCCCAGGGGTAGGTCGGCGCGGCCAGGGCCTGGGCCGCGCCGGCCTCTCGGCCGCCTCGTGGCCCCACTTCGTTATCTCTTCGGTCTTGGAAGCTTCGTGCAAAAATAGGACCCTGGGCGAAAGTTTCGTCCAATTCGAGAATATTTCTTTACTAGGATTTCTGAAACCAAAAACAGCAGAAAACAGCAACTGGCTCTTCGGCATCTTGTTAATAGGTTAGTTCCAGAAAATGCATAAATATGACATATAATGTGCATAAAACATGTAGGTATCATCAATAAAGTAGCATGGAACATAAGAAATTATCGATACGTTGGAGACGTATCAGCATCCCCAAGCTTCGTTCTGCTCGTCCCGAGCAGGTAAAACGATAACAAAGATAATTTCTGAAGTGACATGCCATCATAATCTTGATCATACTATTTGTAACATATGTAATGAATGCAGCGATCAAAGCAAAGGTAATGACATGAGTAAACAACTGAATCATAAAGCAAAGACTTTTCATGAATAGTACTTCAAGACAAGCATCAATAAGTCTTGCATAAGAGTTAACTCATAAAGCAATAAATCAAAGTAAAGGTGTTGAAGCAACACAAAGGAAGATTAAGTTTCAGCGGTTGCTTTCAACTTATAACATGTATATCTCATGGATATTGTCAACATAAAGTAATATAACAAGTGCAATATGCAAGTATGTAGGAATCAATGCACAGTTCACACAAGTGTTTGCTTCTTAAGGTGGAAGGAGATAGGTAAACTGACTCAACAATAAAAGTAAAAGAATGGTCCTTCAAAGAGGAAAGCATCGATTGCTGTATTTGTGCTAGAGCTTTTATTTTGAAAACATGAAACAATTTTGTCAACGGTAGTAATAAAGCATATGAGTTATGAAAATTATATCTTACAAGTTGCAAGCCTCATGCATAGTATACTAATAGTGCCCGCACCTCGTCCTACTTAGCTTGGACTACCGGATCTTCGCATGCCATGTTTCAACCAAGTGTCACAAAGGGGTACCTCCATGCCGCCTGTACAAAGGTCTAAGGAGAAAGCTCGCATTTTGGATTTCTCGCTTTTGATTATTCTCAACTTAGACATCCATACCGGGACAACATGGACAACAGATAATGGACTCCTCTTAAATGCATAAGCATGTAGCAACAATTATTATTCTCATATGAGATTGAGGATATATGTCCAAAACTGAAACTTCAACCATGGTTCATGGCTTTAGTTAGCGGCCCAATGTTCTTCTCTAACAATTTTGCATGCTCCAACCACTAAAATGATAGATCCTTCAGACAAGACGGACATGCATAGCAACTCACATGATATTCAACAATAGTTGATGGCGTTCCCCAGAAGCATGGTTATCGCACAACAAGCAACTTAATAAAATATAAAGTGCATAAGTACATATTCAATACTACGATAGTTTTAAGGCTATTTTGTCCCATGAGCTATATATTGCAAAGGTAAATGATGGAATTTTAAAGGTAGCACTCAAGCAATTTACTTTGGAATGGCGGAGAAATACCATGTAGTAGGTAGGTATGGTGGACACAAATGGCATAGTGGTTGGCTCAAGGATTTTGGATGCATGAGAAGTATTCCCTCTCGATACAAGGTTTAGGCTAGCAAGGTTATTTGAAGCAAACTCAAGGATGAACAGGTGCAGCAAAACTCACATAAAAGACATATTGTAAACATTATAAGACTCTACACTGTCTTCCTTGTTGTTCAAAACTCAATACTAGATATTATCTAGACCTTAGAGAGACCAAATATGCAAATCAAATTTTAGCAAGCTCTATGTATTTCTTCATTAATGGGTGCAAAGCATATGATGCAAGAGCTTAAACATGAGCACAACAATTGCCAAGTATCACATTATCCAAGACATCTTAGAATTACTACATGTAGCATTTTCCAATTCCAACCATATAACAATTTAACGAAGAAGAAACTTCACCTTGAACATTATGAGTAAAGCCTAAGGACACATGTGTCCATATGCAACAGCGGAGCGTGTCTCTCTCCCACAAAGTGAATGCTAGGATCCATTTTATTCAAACAAAAACAAAAACAAAAACAAACCGACGCTCCAAGTAAAGAACACAAGATGTGATTGAATAAAAATATAGTTTCAGGGGAGGAACCTGATGATGTTGTCGATGAAGAAGGGGATGCCTTGGGCATCCCCAAGCTTAGACGCTTGAGTCTTCTTAAAATATGCAGGGGTGAACCACGGGGGCATCCCCAAGCTTAGAGCTTTCACTCCTCTTGATCATAGTATATCATTCTCCTCTCTTGACCCTTGAAAACTTCCTTCACACCAAACTTCAAGCAAACTCATTAGAGGGTTAGTGCACAATTAATAATTCACACATTCAGAGGTGACACAATCATTATTTTCACTTCTGGACATTGCATAATGCTACTGGACATTAGTGGATCAAAGAAATAAATCCAACATAGCAAAAGAGGCAATGCGAAATAAAAGGCAGAATCTGTCAAAAACAGAACAGTCCGTAAAGACGAATTTAGAGATGGCACCAGACTTGCTCAAATGGAAAAACTCAAAACTAATGAAAGTTGCGTACATATCTGAGGATCACGCTCGTAAATTGGCAGATTTTTTCGAATTTTCTACAGAGAACTGTGCCCAGATTCGTGACAGACAGCAATGCTGTTTCTGCGCAGCAATCCCAAATATAACATCAACTTTGACATAGAAACTTTACTTGGCACAAAAACATGATAAGGAGAGGTTGCTACAGTAGTAAACAACTTCCAAGACTCAACAAAACAAAAAATTGCTGTAGGTAAAAACATGGGTTGTCTCCCATAAGCGCTTTTCTTTAACGCCTTTCAGCTAGGAAAGTGCAAATCAAGTATTTTCAAACGAAGAAGCATCACCATCATGACCAGGGGTATTGGGAGTTTTCTCAACCAAGCATAATATATTGGATACATAAGTTTTAGCGTCTCCCTTTTCATTAGTCTTGGGCTTGCTACTCTCATCGAACAAATTTTCAGGAACAAGCCAAGCATAGTTATTTTCTAATGCATCATTCATAGCTAGGAGTTTACATGGTATTGGTGCTTTGATTTCCCCACCATCATTAATATTATTAGTGTACCTTATTCTATCCATGTCCATTTTTTCAAGGAGACCAATAAAATTGGTATGAGAACCTAGCATATTAAATTTAGCAAAAACCTTTCTAGCCTCTCTTGCTAGACCACCAAATTCTCTAAGAAGAGTTTCTAAAACAAAATCTTTCTTTTCCCCTTCTTCCATATCACCAAGTGTAAGAAACATGTGTTGGATTATAGGATTGAGATTAACAAATTTAGTTTCCAACATGCGAACTAAAGCAGCAGCAGCAATTTCATAGGTAGGTGCAAGTTCTACCAAGTGTCTATCTTCAAAATCTTCAGTAATACTAACATGATTGAAAAATTCTTCTATATTATTTCTCCCAACTATGGACCCACGTCCTACCGGTATGTCTTTTGTGGTGAAATTAAAAGGAAACATGATGCAATAAGCAAAAAGTAAACAAGGCAAATAAAGTAAAGACAAGTAACTAATTTTTTTGTGTTTTGATATAGAGAGCAAGACAGTAAATAAAGTAAAACTAGCAACTAATTTTTTGTGTGTTTTGTTTAGGTGCAGCAAACAAAGTAGTAAATAAAATAAAGCAAGACAAAAACAAAGTAAAGAGATTGAGAAGTGGAGACTCCCCTTGCAGCGTGTCTTGATCTCCCCGGCAACGGCGCCAGAAAAAGAGCTTGATGGCGTGTAACTCACACGTTCGTTGGGAACCCCAAGAGGAAGGTATGATGCGCACAGTAGCAAGTTTTCCCTCAGAAAGAAACCAAGGTTTAATCGAACCAGTAGGAGCCAAGAAGCACGTTGAAGGTTGATGGTCGCGAAATGTGATGCGGCGCAACACCAGGGATTCCGGCGCCAACGCGGAACCTGCACAACACAACCCAAGTACTTTGTCCCAACGAAACAGTGAGGTTGTCAATCTCACCGGCTTGCTGTAACAAAGGATTAAACGTATCGAGTGGAAGATGTTTGCAAAGAAAACAGTAAAACAAGTAGATTGTATGCTATGTAAAGAATAGGACCGGGGTCCACAGTTCACTAGAGGTGTCTCTCCCATAAGATAAAGCATGTTGGGTGAACAAATTACAGTCGGGCAATTGACAAATAGAGAAAGGCATAATAATGCATATACATGATATGATAAATATAGTGAGATTTAATCCGGGCATTACGACAAAGTACATAGACCGCCATCCAACTGCATCTATGCCTAAAAAGTCCACCTTCAGGTTATCATCCGAACCCCCTCCAGTATTAAGTTGCAAAGCAACAGACAATTGCATTAAGTATGGTGCGTAATGTAATCAACAACTACATCCTTAGACATAGCATCAATGTTTTATCCCTAGTGGCAACAGCACATCACAACCTTAGAACCTACTGTCACGATCCCAGATTCAATGAAGGCATGAACCCACTATCGAGCATAAATACCCCCTCTTGGAGTTAAGAGCAAAAACTTGGCCAGAGCCTCTACTAATAACGGAGAGCATGCAAGATCATAAACAACACATAAACAATAGATTGATAATCACCATAATCATAGTACTCTCTATCCATCGGATCCCGACAAACACAACATATAGTATTACAGATAGATGATCTTGATCATGTTAGGCAGCTCACAAGATCCAACAATGAAGCACAACAAGGAGAAGACGACCATCTAGCTACTGCTATGGACCCATGGTCCAGGGGTGGACTACTCACTCATCACTCCGGAGGCGACCATGGCGGTGTAGAGTCCTCCGGGAGATGAATCCTCTCCGGCAGGGTGCCGGAGGCGATCTCCGAATCCCCCGAGATGGGATTCGCGGCGGCGTCTCAAGGTTTTCCGTATCGTGGCTCTCGGGGGGGTTTCGCGACGGAAGCTTTAAGTAGGCGGAGGGTCAACGCGGGGGGCCACACGAGGGGCCCAGGGGTAGGTCGGCGGCCAGGGCCGGGCCGCGCCGGCCTCCCCTGGCCGCCTCGTGGCCCCACTTCGTTATCTCTTCGGTCTTCTGGAAGCTTCGTGCAAAAATAGGACCCTGGGCGAAAGTTTCGTCCAATTCCGAGAATATTTCTTTACTAGGATTTCTGAAACCAAAAACAGCAGAAAACAGCAACTGGCTCTTCGGCATCTTGTTAATAGGTTAGTTCCAGAAAATGCATAAATATGACATATAATGTGCATAAAACATGTAGGTATCATCAATAAAGTAGCATGGAACATAAGAAATTATCGATACGTTGGAGACGTATCAAGCGGCGCCACGGACCTTGGTGCAATGCTGGTGATGATGGAGATCATGATAATGTGCTTGGAGATGGAGATCAAAAGCACAAGAAGAAAGGCCATATCATATCACATATTGTGAATTGCATGTGATGTTAATCCTTTATGCATCTTATCTTGCTTAGATCACGACGGTAGCATTATAAGATGATCCCTCTCACTAAATATCAAGATAATAAAGTGTTCATCCTTAGTATGCACCGTTGCTAAGACTTGTCGTTTCGAAGCATCTCGTGATGATCGGGTGTGATAGACTCTACATGTGCATACAACGGGTGCAAGCCAGATTTGCACACGCGGATACTAAGGTTGCCTTGACGAGCCTAGCATGTACAGACATGGTCTCGAAACACGGGATACCGAAAGGTAGAGCATGAGTCATATGAATGATATGATGAACACTTTGAGTGTTCGCCTTTGAATCTACATCTTTTCTCGTGATGATCGGACTTGGTGTAGTGGATTTGGTTCGTGTAATCACTAAGACAATGCGAGGGATGTTGTTTTGAGTGGGAGTTCACCTAGTTAATTGAAGAATTAAAAATGAACTCAAATTATCATGAACATAGTCTGAATAGTATTTTGAATTAAATTTGTAGAATTGGCATCCGTTTTCTACCATACGCTAGTCTTGTAATTGAGATAGAAATACTGTTAAGTCTGACAAGTAACTTTACGGACTGGTACCGTATTGTTAAAGAATCAAGATATGATTAAGTCCTAATGCAAACTTTTAGTAAACCTCACATTGATGATTCAAAGAGCAATGGTTTCAATTAGTACCTTAAATCATCTTGTCTCCGTGAAACTTGAAGTTCAAATCCGTTTGAAAAGTAAGGAGCTGAAAATTTTGTTTTCAGAAATGAGCAAGGTATGAGATATATGTGATATCTAAGACCTGATTGCAAGATGATAGAATATAATCTAGTGAGACTACATAAACTCATAAGTTTTATGGGAATGTACGAAGGTTGAAGATGCTAGGCATCCCAATCCTCCAACTAGTTGGGCACTAACGATATTCGCATATCCATGAAGTGATCGTCCTTAGTATGCACCGTTGCTAAGACTCGTCGTTTCGAAGCATCTCGTGATGATCGGGTGTTATAGATTCTACGTGTGCATACAACGGGTGCAAGCCAGATTTGCACATGCGAATACTAAGGTTAAACTTTACGAGCCTAGCATGTACAGACATGGTCTCGGAAAGTCGTCATGATTTGATGGATAAAATTATGAGTGAAATTGTTCATTACATTAAAAGGTTACTAATAGTGAAATCTAGAACACTTGTCATGTGATGGTCAACTTCAAGGTAAGAACCTCAAGGTTATTGGTATTTGACCAATGGACCTAGAAGTTATTGAAGGTGAAGTGTTCTCTGAGAATGAGGAAAGCTAAAAGAGAAACTACAAAAGATATTTTGGCAGAAAGAAAGAAAAGACTAGAAAGTCTAGCTTAGGTGTATATAGATGATATACATGTTATGGATGTATTCCTTGTTTGGTCACACAATGAAATTCTTGGGTAATTGTACCATATTGGTTGGTATGAGGTGTCATACAAGACAACGCAATACAAGAATACAATGGCCTAAGTGACTGACAAGGAATATGGTAGAAATGCACGTCTGGAACAAAATAAAGTGTTATTGTGTTCGTCGTTGGCATTTTATCTAGCCCTTCGGATTTTATAATAAAGAACTTTACAATGGTTGTTATGTTCTAGTCAAATGAAAACAATGAGTTGTTCAAATTATGACATATTCCATGTACGATGGATAAGTTATTATAAATCTTTATGGTGAAGCACACATGCATAACACTGACGTTAAAATGCCATAAGGCAAATGATATGAATTCCACTCATTAGTGGAACCGCCATTTAGGTCATGTTAGAAAGGAACGCATGAAGGAACTCCATTTGAATGGATTTTTGGAGTCATATGATTTTTGAATCATTTGGCGCTTGCAAATCTCTTCTAAAGAGAATGACTTAAATACCGTTCATAGGCCAAGAGTTGAACGGGCAACTAACTTAGTGGAAACATACATGATGATGTATATGGTTCACTGGGCATAGTTGTGTGCGGGAGATTCTTCTACTTCATGAAAACTTCCAACAATGAATTGAGTGTATATATGTGGATATATTTATTCGATAAGGAAGAAGTATGAAACATTTGAATGGATTCAAATAAATTTCAGCATGAAGTGGAAATCATCGTAATAGAAAAGTCAAATATCTGTGATTGGATCATGGTGGAAATATTTGAATTACGAGTTTTAGCGAACATCTAAGAGAGTTATGAAATTGTTCTACTACTCACGTTTCTTGGAGTATCATAGTGATGATAGAGTATCCAAGAGACGTATCCAAAACTTGTTGGATTAATGATGAGATAAAATAAAATGACGCCATTATATTTTTGTGGATTATGCTTTAGAGACTACCGCTTTTACACTAAATAGAGCATCATCATGATCCATTGAAATGACACCATATGAGTTATGGCATGGGTATAAACCCTAATAGTCCTTTCTTAAATTTTGGTATGCGTAGCATAAGTGAATGAGTTTACAACCAAAATCGGATGAATGTCTTTATTGGTTATCCCAGAGAATTGATTGGGAATTCTTTCCACTATTAAGTAAAAGACAAAAGTGTTTGTTGATGTTACTTGCTTATTTCCAAGAAATTGTTTTCTAGCGAAGTATTTGAGTGGGAGGACAATGGAACTTGATAAGGTTCATGAACCTGAGCGTGATGATCAGAGTAGCACAGCATCGGAAATGGTTCCGGGAAGCAGCTACGAAGATCATGGCTCCCATGTCTATAAAGTGTTATAGTCATGGAGATCAAAGTACCTATTGAACCTTGTAGATATGGTTTACTTTGTGATCAAATGAATGATTTGTGAACAAAGGATTGATTTTGAACAATGATAAACCAACTACATACAAAGAAGTTATGATGGGCCCTGACTCCGTTAAAATGGCTATGCGCCATGAAATCCGAGATAGGTGAACACTTTTTGAAAGTAAATGGATCTATAAAATTGATGGACTTGGATACAATATCCTTAAAGAAGCTTGACTTATCGAAAAGTTGTTTACAACAAAGTTCAAAGAGTTGACTACGATAAGATTAGATCTTCCGTGGCAATGCTTATAGTCTATGTGGATTATTCTAGTAATCGCTACATATTTCTTTTATGAGATATGATAGTAGGATGGCAGAAATACATTTCTTACCAGAAGTATGTATGAAGGATGTATACCAGATACAACCAAGAGTTTTGCTGGTCCGTGGAATACTAGATAGGTATACAAACTTCAATTGGATGAAGTAAGTATCGCGGAGTTGGAATCTTCACCGGATGAAATAATCAAAGAGTTTTGATTTCATCAGAAATGATGAAGATGCTTGCATTTGCAAGAAATTAAGTGGGAGCGCTGAGACATATTTATGTAGATGACATATCGTTGATTAAAAATAATGTAATCATGTACTTGATGTGATTAAAAGGTTTCATTGAGAATTAATTTCAATGAAAGGATATGGATTGAAACATATTTAGTGTCAAGATCTATGAAGATAGATTGAAACACATAATAAGTTTAAGTCAAAGTACATAGAATGAATATTGAAGTGGTTCAATATAAAAATATTAAGAAGGTGTTCTTTTCATGTGAAGGTTTAACAAGACTTGAGTGTATTTGACACTTGATGAGTAAAAACACATGAGTGATTTCAGATCACGAATAATATGTACAAAGTCAGATGTCCTGTGCTCTAAAATGTTATGAGCATATACCAGAATGATTCATGTAATGATCATTGGACAACAGTAAGAATATCCCTGAGTCCTTTAGAAGAACCAAGGATATATATATATATAGTTTTTATATGGGGTAGTGACAAACAAATCGTTGTAAGGTGTTGCACCGATATTAGTTTGGTTACATATAAAAATGAAATTTCAATCTCAATTAGGCTAAGTGTTGTTTATAAGGTAGCACAATGAGCTAGAAGAAGTCTATGCTAGATTTAGATCAGTTCTAAATATTGTGACGGATTCTACAAACGAAGGCAGAGTATGTCATTGTTTTGACAATGACTGAGGATGTCAAGGAGTTCTTTGAGAACTTGGTGTAGTTCCGATAGTGTCAGAACTTTGAAGCTATATTGTGTGTGACAATATTAGTGACTTATTTCAGACCGCGGAATTAAGGTTCCACCAGAGGACTAAGCATATACAATTAATGCCGACTCATTTGGAAAATGGGTGATGCGTTGAGACGCAAATGAATTGCAAAATACATACGTTTCTGAGCACGTCAGATCCGTTGACTAAAACCTCTCCCGTGAGCAAAACATGATAAGCACCAGAAGACCAAGGTGTTATATCTTTACATATGTAAACTAGATTATTGACTCTAGTGCAAGTGGGAGACTGTTGGAGATATGCCCAAGAGGCAATAATAAAATGGTTATTATAATATATCTTTGTGTTTATGATAATGTTTGCATACCATGCTATAATTGTATTAACCGAAACATTGATACATGTGTGTTATGTAAACAACAAGGAGTCCCTAGTAAGCCTCTTGTATAACTAGCTTGTTGATTAATGGATGATCATGGTTTCGTGATCATGAACATTGGATGTTATTAATAACAAGGTTATGTCATTAGGTGAATGATATAATGGACACACACCCAAATGAGCGTAGCATAAGATCAAGTCATTAAGTTCATTTGCTATAAGCTTTCAATACATAGTTGTCTTAATCCTTCGACCATGAGATCATGTAAATCACTTACACCGAAAGGGTACTTTGATTACATCAAACGTCATTGCGTAAATGGGTGACAATAAAGGTGGGATTAAGTATTTGGAAAGTGTGAGTTGAGGCATATGGATCAATAGTGGGATTTGTCCATCCTGATGACGGATAGATATACTCTGGGCCCTCTCGGTGGGATGTCATCTGATTAGCTTGCAAGCATATGAATGGTTCATAAGAGATCACATACCACGGTACGAGTAAAGAGTACTTGTCGGTAACGAGGTTGAACAAGGTATGGAGATACCGATGATCGAACCTCGGACAAGTAAAATATCGCGTGACAAAGGGAATCGGCATCGTATGTAAATGGTTCAATCGATCACTAAGTCATCGTTGAATATGTGGGAGCCATTATGGATCTCCAGATCCCGCTATTGGTTATTGCTCGGAGAGGAGTCTTGACCATGTCTGCATAGTTCGCGAACCGTAGGGTGACGCGCTTAAGGTTCGATGTCGCATAAGTAGATATGGAATATGGTATGGAGACGAAGTTTGTTCGGAGTCTCGGATGGGATCCAGGACATCACGAGGAGGTCCGGAATGGTCCGGAGAATAAGATTCATATAAGGAAAGTTGATTTCTAGGTTTCGGAAAAGTTCGGGATTTTTCCGGTGAAAGACCGGGAAGGTTCTAGAAGGTTCCGGGGGTCCCACCAGTGGGCCCACGACCCTAGGAGGCCTAGCATGGGCCGAGGGGGTGCACCCTAGCCTAATGGGCCAGGGGCACATGCCCCTCAAGGCCCAGGCCGGCCAACCCTAGGGTTTTCCCCAAAACCCTAGGGGGGATCAACTTGGGGGGAAGAATTCCCCCTCCCCCCTTTGGCCGCCGGCCCTAGATGGGTTTGGGGCATTGGGGGGCCACCCAAACCGACCTCCCCCCTATATAAAGAGGGGAGGGGGCAGGGGGGCGTTCACCCCTTCCACAGCAAGTTCTGGCCGCCCCCTCTCTCCTCCATAGAGCTGTTCCGGCTTGGCGAAGCCCTGCAGCTTTTCTCCTCCACCACCACCACCACGCCGTCGTGCTGCTGGGATTCCGAGGGGATCTACCACACCTCCGCTGCCCTGGAACGGGGAGAGGAAGGGCTACATCGACACCGTACGCGCGACCGAGTACGGAAGTGCTGCCGGATTGCAGCACTGGGGATGATCGTCTACACCAACAACGAGATCTGATCTCGTAGGCTTTGGAAATCTTCAAGGGTTAGTCCAATATCAATCTCGTTGCTTCGATCTTGTAGATTAGATCTTGGGTGTTCCATAGATTAGATCTTGGATTTATTCGTCTTGCGGTAGGAAATTTTTTGTTTTCTATGCTACGAACCCCATCACCGGGTTCTAGTGGGCCAGAAGGCTCTGCTCTTCTAGCGCCTGTGTGGTGCTAGTCGAGGCTATCGATGTCGGAGTACCCCTCTGCAGAGTGTAAAAGTGTGGAATTTCACCCATGTGACTCCCGGGTTGGTAACACTTACTTTCATGTGTGGCACCATGCATTTATAAATTGCTTAATACTTTAAACAACTGTTTTTTTAGAATTTTTTTATATTTTACAATTTATATGATTGCGTATAATCGGTTTGCTGAGTATGATTTGTCGTACTCATCAGCCTCCCTATTTTTTTTAGACACGCACGTCATTACAGGAGTTCTCGTCATCGAAGATTAGGTTGGACCAGCGGGTGGGAAGCGTCTTAGATAATCTAGTTGTAATTCTTGTATAAATGTAAAAGAAATATGTCAACTGTTGTATTTGAGCTTCTCGAGATTCACTGTGCTGGTTTTAGTCTGCATTTTTAGCCTTGAGCGAGTATAAGCCTCTCGGTTTATAGACGCGCGGCGGCTGTCTCGTCTAGGCCCGGTCTCGGGGCATGATACCTAGAGCTTAAGGGCAACTCTAAAAACTGTTCGATCTAAACCATAAACTATTGTTGCGTTATGAAAGCTGAATGGCGCGGGTTCCTTAGGAGATGATCTCATAAACTTGTAATGTTAAACCAAATATTCTTCTTCATGCAGTAGGTTTTGAACCGGATGCCGCAACTTCTGATCGCCCCTGAACCGGTATATTTCAATGCATTTATTTGAACATGTGATATATGTCCTTCTTGGTAGATCAAAGTGAAGTTTTCTTTTGCTTGCGATGTGCCTAGGCTCTAAAATATTGCTAGGTCCACCACGGCCCCTTGGTCAGCCCAAGTGAAACCCTCATGTCAGGAGAGGAGAAAAGACGGATCAGAACATGAGAAACAATCTGCCTGCGTCGCCGATTGGTGATCATCGTCAGCGGTTAGGTAGGTATACCTGATTCCTCTATACCACAAGTGTGATCCTAGAGGCCACACCCTAAAAAAAAGTAACAAACTACTTCGCCCATAAACAAAAAAGGCCCATCAACAAATAGCCCCTCACGAACAAATAGGCCATCAACAAATAGTATTTCAATAGTATATCTTTTTGTCAGAAATTTATTTCTTTTGTATTTCAAAAAATTTAAAGTATTTTTTACCGAGAATTTTTTTGCATACACTTCTTATGAACATATCTATCTACATATTTAACGCCATGATTTTTTTAAACATAAAAGTGTGAGATTTTAAAATTAAAAAAAAAACTGAAAATGGAGGGAACATTGGTGTCCACGTGCGCCAAATTCTTGTCCGTCTAGATACAACCTTATCTAAACAAACTTGAGAAGATATTTTTGAACGAAGGGAGTAGAAAATTTGTTCACAAGAGAAGAGAAACCTGCTTTGTTTAGTAGAAACAGAAGAGAAACCTTCCTAGGTAGCTCACGGTGACACACAACGCTCGCTAGTCTAACATGTAAGGTTGTATTGCTGGTGCTCAAATAATAAAAAAGGAACTTGTCCTAAAGAACCCACGTGCAAGTCTGCATCGAGTTTTCTCTAGAAAATTCTCCTAGCTCCAGGCGAGGTCCATGCGCGCGCGTGCGGAGAGACGAATCCGGCGCATAGTGACCGTCAGATTATTCCCATTGTATTTGATGGACGTCACATGATATTTCGAAATGAAAATGAACGGCTACAATAGCTGCATAGCTGGCGGGAAGCTGAGAGTAGTGTGGTAAATTCCAATTCAAAACGACCACACTATAGTAGTAGATATGCTCTATTGTCTCCAATATGAGTATATTTCAATGCATTTATTTGAACATGTGATATATGTCGTTCTTAGATCAAAGTGATGTTTTCTTTTGCTTGCGGTGTGCCCATGCTCTAAAAAATTGCTAGGTCTGCCACTGCCCCTTGGTCAGCCCAAGCGAAACCCTCATGCGAGGAGATGAGAAAAGACGGATCAGAACGTAGGGAACAATCTGCCTGCGTAACCAATCGGTGATCACCGTCAGCGGTTAGGTAGGTATATGTGATTCCTCTATACCACAAGCATGTGATCCTAGAGGCCACACCCTCAAAAAAATTAAAAAAGTAAGTTTTCATGTGTACCTAACAAACAATGGTATGAGCATTTAAACACTACGCCGAGAAGAGAAAAGCCCATCAACAAATAGGCCAGTGAACAAAATAAGAATTAACTCGACCAGACCAGCAAAGGTCAACCTCAGCCAGCTGAGCTCTAGTCACCAATAAAAAAAATGAAGTGTAAATAGTATAGAGAAAATAACAAATTTGTTCGTATTGTAGAATCTTGTAGGTAAAATACCATTCATCCACCCATACTCAATTATCTGAACCCTTAATTTGGGAACCTTAATTTTGATGGCAACAACCCAAAAGCTAAATGCAAAAAGACATAATAAGCTCATTTGATTCATAGGATTTTCTAATGATTTGTATAGAATTGGTGTAGAAGATATATAGCAAAATTCGAAGATAACAATTGAAAAGCACTTGTAACGTACATAGTTCCACCACTAGTAGGAAAACCATTATAGGTAGAAATGACATTTGTGGCGCACCTAAAAAATATGCTCCACAAAAATTATTTCTGTGGCGCACCAAAAATATGCGCCACAGAAAGTCCACATTCTGTGGCGCATGGATGGACTGGTGCGCCACAGAATGTCGACTTTCTGTGGCGCATGTGGCTGGATGCGCCACAGAATTTCCATGGGCCCACGCGGGGTCTAGCACTGCACATGGGCGAAGAGAATTCTGTGGCGCATGGTGGCACGTGCGCCACAGAAGTTCAAAATTCTGTGGCGCATGGTGGCATGTGCGCCACAGAAGGTTCATATTTCTGTGGCACCAAAAATATGCGCCACAGAATTCTGCATGATTTTTTCTCCCATGCAACTCCACCCCCCCCCGGGATCGCCTATTTTACCTTTGTACAAAATAAAAGAAATAGATAGAAATTTCAAAAAATAAAATCCTTCGAGATTCCCATATATTATGTCATCTAGCAGAAATTTAACAAACATGAATTTTGACTTTTTTTGCAAAATTGCGTGAAAAAATCATCAAACTGGATTTCTGGTTGCATACGAACTCGAAAAAAAACGCACAATATATCAAAATGTTCCCACGAAAATTCCCGGTTGGACAATTTTTAGAATCGCCAAATTCGAAAAGAGTAAAAAGTTACGGCCAGTTAAAGATTTTTTCCTGCAAAATACAAAAAAAAAAAAATTCTGTGGCGCATCTTGTCCCCCATGCGCCACAGAAGTTTTGGCCGAAATTTTGAAATTCGGAGGCGCCACCACCACCTCCTACTACTCCACTTCTCCTCCACCACCTCCTCTCACTTCTCCATCTCCTCTCCTCACTTCTCCTCCTCCTTCACCACCACCACCACCACCACCACCTCATCCCTTCTTCTCCACCACCTCCACCACCACCACCACCTCCTCCTCCATTCTTCTCCGGCGACCACCACCACCTCCTCCGGCGACCGGCGACCACCACCACCACCACCTCCGGCCACCACCATCACCACCACCACCACCACCTCCTCCTCCTCCGGCCACCACCACCATCATCACCACCACCACCTCCTCCTCCTCCTCCTCCTCCTCCTCCGGCCAACACCACCACCACCACCACCTCCTCCTCCACCATATCATCCTCCACCACCACCACCACCACCACCACCTCCTCCGGCCGGCCTCCTCCTCCTCCTCCTCCTCCTCCACCTACCACCCACCACCACCACCTCCGGTCGGCCTCCTCCTCCTCCTCCACCCACCACCCACCCACCACCCACCTACCCACCACCACCACCACCACCACCACCTTCCGGCGAGATTCGAAAAAAATCGGCGAAATTCCGGCGGCCAGATCTAGATCTAGATCTAGATCTGGCCGCCACTTTTTGAAATTCGAAAATTTCTGTGGCGCATATTGGCATGGTGCGCCACAGAAGTTTGACAGACAATTCTGTGGCGCATATTGGCATGGTGCGCCACAGAAAACTTCTGTGGCGCACGTACATATGCGCCACAGAAGTTTCAATACTAGTCGCGTGGTAACTGTGGCGACCTGGATATGCGCCACAGAATTTGATTTTGGTGCGCCACAGATAGCCTTTTTTCCACTAGTGCACCATCAAATGCAGTAGAGACTACCAAATAAAATTAACTCGTGTGAAGGTCATTAATAAAGAATGCTGGCGTACATGAATTACAACACGGTAGACACATGAAGGAAATGAATGAACGTACAAATTTGAAAGAAAGTAAACAGGAAAAGAGGACTTGAACAACACATCGACAAGCACTTGTTCCTACGGGGTCAACATGGGCAGATCATCAACCGGTGTAGGTACGGCACTAGGGATTGTTGACGCTCCAGCACTTGCTCCTGATCTCGCCCTGGGGAGGGCCAGTCTTCACCCCGATGTTGCCCATCTTCACCATGGCTTCTCCGAAGTCATTGTGCCACACGAATGGGGCTAAGTACTTACCAAGGAAAGAGGGACGGTTGCCGGCATAGAAATCCACCCAGCCGTTGGTCAGCAAGGACGTGGTGAGCGACGCGTCGGAGTTGAAGAGCACATCACGGGACAGCACATTCTTGTAGTACTGGATGTCCAAGGTGTCGGCGGTCTTAAAATCCTGCGGCACGTTTACGCTGCCGGCGCTGCAGGTGTTGGTCAGATCCGCGGCGAGGATGGGTTCCATGGCTGTGCTGGAGTTGGCAGCCGGCGGGAGACGGTCGGTGAAGGAGTTGCAGCTGGAGCGTCCGATGGAGTGCGCACCGGAAAGCACGACCATGTCGTTCTCGTTGAGCCCCTTGGCGGCGAACATTGCCGTGGTTAGGTTGAGGTCGCCGAAGGGTGGGGGCAGGTTGAAGAAGGTATCGATGTCGCGTGATACATTCCCGTCATAGCGGCCGGCCGGCACGCCGTAGTTTATTTTGCCGTCGCTTAGGCTGTAGCTGGCGTCGCGGCCGGCGAAGGCAACGATGTCGGCGCAGGAGACGACGCCGGGGCAGGCCTTCTCGAGGGCAGCCTTGGCCGCGTCAATCACTTCGAAGCCACGCAGGCTCAGGTTCGGGAAAGCCGTCCTCTCCGTCTGTGGGCCGCTCAGCAAGACGGAGGCGTCGCACCCCTGAAGAAAAACCACGTGAGCAACATTGTTAGCTACCCAGTCGAGCAGAACGCGCACACACAGAACTAGTACAAATGAATCATACTGTACGTGCGTGTATCTTCATTTTATGTGTACATACCTGGACGAAGCAGTCGTGGAAGAAGAGGCGTACAAGCCCGGCCTTTTCGCCAGCGGTTGCATTCCGCACGGCGTCCCTCACGACGTCCTCCGCACAAGGGCACTTGTCAGCATAATAGCCGACCTTGAGGCCAGGGGCAGGGCTCAGCGGAGGACAAGCTGGCGGTAGCGGATACGGCTGGCTGGGATTTGGGGGTGGATAGCCGTAGCCTGCGTAGATTGAAAATTCGCAGGACACGGAGCTGAGTAACGACGCTAGCACGGCGAGAACCGCAAGCTTGGCCATCATCCTACCAGCACGGCAAGCTCGGCAAGCTTGGTACGTAGTACTCCTTGTGTTTGCTCGAGCTCGTGAGAATATGGGATGAAGCGAACTTGCTGTTTTGCATGTGTATTTATAGTGCCGGCACATCAGATATCACCGTAACACCGGGATGTGAAGTTTTGCAGCGCATGTGTTTGTTGGTTAGTCACCTGGCCAGCCGGAAAAATGTAGTGAGCACACAAGTCTATGTGCGTGCATCGCGGCGGCACTATAGCTTGATTGCTCCATTATAGAAACTACAACTAGGTGGTCGACATGCTCGGTTTGCATGTATGCGCTGGTTAGATACTCTTGATGTTTTACTTCTTAAATCATTGAGGAGAAAGTCAACCGGCCAGCCGAAGGTCTCCTGTCGTGGGCTGCTAGTGTTCCTGGGTAGTGCTAATCTCTTTAGTCTCTTTTTTATTTGGAACATTAAGAGGTTGTAGTTTCTATGCTCAGGAAGAGAGCGGCTGTTTGAGGTGACTGATTCATGATTAGAGCCCTGGTTGCAACTTAATTATTTACGTATTTATTTTATTTATATTGATAAATCTCAGTGGCAATAGTTGCAATTGGGGTTGTAACTAATTATTTACCGGTCGCAAATCGGGTTATAACTTGCACATTAGTTGTAATTGGATTGTAACTGTGATATTTACAGATTCAAGTGAAGTTGCAACAGGTTTTTTATTTGGAAGTGAGCTTGTAACTAAGCTAGCAACTAACATTTTCTGCAGCTAAGATTTTTCGGTAACAAATAGATCTGTAACTAGATTTGTAACTGAGATATTTTTTTAGTTGCAAGTATGATTGTAACTGAGATTTTCTTCCATTGCAAATAGTGTTGCAACTGTCATCTTTCAGTTACAAACAGGTGGCAACCGGGATTTTTTTCAGTTATAACTAGAGATGTAACTGATAATTTCCACGTGCAAATCAGTTGCGGTTTAGGCCACTAATTTTCGGCTTATGGGCTTATAGGTCCAGAGAAACTAAAGCCTAAAAGAAGTGAAAATTTCTGGGCGGCTTGTCCCCACCGTCGGGCCTCCGCGTAGTTTAAATTTCGCTGCCGGGAGAAACTAGGAAAGGGCAGCTTCCCAAGCTTCTCCAAGAAAAATCGAAGCGGTATCTGTTGTAGCCCATGTTCACTCCTGATATTACCTCGAGACTGCACCGAACGCGAAAAGTGTTTTCCTTCGATTCAGCCCGTGCTGGAGCAAAAACAAAATCCCAACCCAGCGCATGTTTCCTTTCTTTCTGTTGGTGGTACCCTCACCTCTCGTTTTTTTAATGTGTTGATTAGTACCCCCGAATTTTTTTAGCATGAAGGCACAATATATTAAGCATAAGCCCAAAAGAAGTGGGCCTTAGTCGTATCGGCTAACTATAAGCCAATTACTTACCTGATTTGATTGTCGACGCGGTGGGCAAGCCTGCCAGGACCTGATCAGCCACCTTGTAGCCGACATGAGGAAATCGGTGAGCGACCAGTCCTATCGGTGTTCCGAAGGCCGACACTGTATTCTTTTTGGAAAACTGTGAATCTGCGTAATCTTTTTGGATTTAAACAAAAAATGTATTATTTTAGAAATATTAGCCCACCACTGTAGCTGTGGCGACTCATCTTTATCGCTCGCAATTGTTGCATCTTCACTGTCCTCCAGATTTCTTTCGCCTTCATCGTCGGAAGAGGACCAGCCGAGGTGCTCCTCCTCCACCACAGGAGGTGCATGCTCCGCCAACAGAGCCTCTTGGAGGCGCTTGCTCCCCCACCGGAGTCTCCTGCTGTACACGGCGGCGTTTCGCCTGTGGGTACTGCGCGTCGCAGAAAATCCGAGCGGTCTTCTTGGTGCGAACCATGACACAGTGAGGTGTTTGTCTATCGTTATGATGGTGGGTGCCGATACTGCAGCGACGGGAGGCTTTATGTAGGCCAGCCGAGGAAGCCGACTCGTCGGCGACGCGTGGCACGCGGGAGGAAGGCAAAGAGGCTACACATCGACGGAATGGGAGGAGGCAACCTCGGGAAAGATTTAAACACAAATTTACCACCACCAATAGTTTATGATAGGGAGAAGAAAAGAGACGGGCCGGAATAAAAACTTGTCGCAAAATAGTCACACAAGATTCTCCTTTCACGACCCGTTTGTGAAACACTACGCTAACGGTTTTTTTCGAATCCTTCCGTGTGCTACCGTAATCCTTCTGTACGCTAGTGAGTTCTTATATTTTAACTGACAACTCGAACGTTGACCTTGTTTCCACAAAACTAGCATCTGGGTTAGTGTCGTTTTGCTGGGTGCTCCATATTTATTGATCGTGGTAAAGTTCAGCATAGTTCGAAGGTTTAATACAGAATACAAAGATTGTATAGATGATATACCGAGCATACGCTAGCTCATGCAAGTTAGCTTGAAAATCGAATATCTTTCTTGGAGATTTCAACCATACAGATCCAACCAGTCAAATAACACCACAATCAAAGTTCGTACGATAAAATGATGCCTATATTTTAACAAAAAAGACGGGAGTTTTAGCGTCATGTGGTACAGTAATCCACGACCGTACGGTTTGACTGTACCACATACTGGGTAAGGGAAATTGGCGTAGTTGCCAAAATTCAGTGCAAAAAAGAAGTACATTAGCAGTGAATATCATATCAAATAAAAAATGAATAAAGATGATACATGAATGGCGGTATTAGGACACGGTACAAAATAAACGAAGGTACAAAGCCTTCATTGGAAGTAAACAAGAAAAGTAAACCGAAAACCGTATACTAGCTAGGAAACCGTTACTCTCCATAAAGATGGGTTGATGATCAACGGGTGTAGATAGGGCCTTAATAGGTCTTCTTGTCATTGACCTTCCCGCAGAATTGCCTGATCTCGCCCACGGTGCTGTTCTTCACCTCCCAGTTTCCCATCTTCACCATGGCTTTAGCGAATGCATCGTACCAGGGGTTTCGGCCAATTGGAATAATATCCGACAAAAAGAAAGGGTCACGGGCAAATGAATCCACCAAGACCTTGGTCTCCGGTGACTCCAGCAGTACCGCATCGGAGGTGAAGAGCACATTGTGTTCCTGCACGTTCTTGTAGTACTGGTGGTCCAACGCGTAGGGGGTCTTGTAATCCAGCGGCACATTTACGCTGTCCGCAGTGCATGTCGTGTTCAGTTGGTCGGCGAGCGTGCGGTTCATCGCCGTGCTGGAGTTGTCAGCCTGCAAACGGTTGGAGAAGGAGTTGGCGAAGGAGCCGCAGCCGGAGCGGCCGGTGGAGTGCCCACCGGAGAGCACGAGCATGTCGGTCTGGTCGAGCCCCTTTGCAGCGAACATGTCTGTGATCAGCTTGAGGTCGCCGAAGGGTGGGGGCAGGTTCAAGAAGGTGTCGTTGGCGCGTGATACATTCCCGTCGTAGCGGCCGGCCGGCACCTGGTAGTTGATTTTGCCGTCGCTCAGGCTACAGCTGGCGTCGCGCCCGGCGAAGGCGACGATGTCGGCGCAGGACACGATGCCCTTGCATTCCACCTCAAGGGCAGCCTTTGCCTTCTCGATAATGTTGAACCCGCGCAGGCTTAGGTTCGGGAAAGCCGTCCTCTCCGTGTCTGGGCCTTCCAGCAGGACGGAGGCGTCGCAGCCCTGAAGAGAACCGCGCCGTCCATGCAACATTGTGAGCCAAGCTACTCTAATTATCGTGCATGCACACATCTATATGAATACTAAACGAACTGAGTAAAATTTGTGGTACCTGGACAAAGCAATCATGGAAGAAGAGGCGGATGAGCCCGGCCTTTTCGCCCGGGGTGGCTTCCTCCACGGCCCTTTTCACGATCTCCTCAGCCTGGGGGCATTTGTTGGCGGCGTAGTAGCCGACCTTGAGGTCAGGGCGAGGGTTCTTGGGAGGGGAAGCCGGTGGGAGCTTAAACGGCTGGTTGGGATTCGGTGGTGGAAAGCCGTAGCCGGCATAGATTGAGATTGAGAATTCGCAGGACACGGCACCAAGCAAAGACGCGAGCACGGCGAGAACGGCAAGCTTGGGCGCCATATGCCTACCTGCTCGGGTCAGCTTGGTACTACTACTTGTGTTTGCTGGAGAGAAGATGAGATGAAGCCAACTTGCTGCTCTGCATGTGTATTTATAGTTCCGGCACATCAGACAGCACCGTTACCGGGAGTAGACGACTTTTGCAGCGCATGTGTGTCGGTTAGTTAGGGAATCTTCAACGGGTGCGACGTATTTCGAACTGTCCTATCCGCGTGCGTTTGTTTGCGTACGTTTAAAATGGTCGAAATCGGTAGGATCCAGGGTCAGACTGAATTCTTGCTTGGTGTTTCCTCCCCGGCAATTGTGGGAGCACTAACCTCTGATTATAACCTTGTTTCTGCTTAATAAATCTTTCTTTCCCCCGCAAAAAAAGGTCGAAATTGGCCTTACCTTCGATTGTGTAGGGGGTGTGGCTCCAGCGTCACGACGCATTTTTTCGATTTTACATTTTTTAACATAAAAATAAAATATTAAACCTAAGAACACATGTGCCTACTCGTCGTCGTCGGCGATCACGATGAGTTTCGGTACTTTCCACGGCCAGTTGGCAGGCGGCGGAACATACGCCGTGCCGACGGCGGTGGTGGAGGTTGAGCAGCCCACTCCGGTGGTGGAGGTGGAGCCGCCCGGGTTGTACAGCGGAGGTGGTGGCGGCGGTTGCACCGGTTGCGGGGCGTAGTCCTCGAGCGCCCGTCGTAGGGCCTCTTCCTCCGTGAGGCCCGGCGGCATGATGCCGGTGGCGTACCGGGGCAGCGGCGGCTGCACCGGTGGTCGGTCCACCTCCAAGCCGAGGACGCCGAGCCTCGCGATCTCGTTGTATGTCATCATCGCCGGGTACTCGAACTCCCGGCCCTTCGCCATGGCCAACTGCCATTCCTGGAAAAATGCAGGCGACGTAGTCGTCGCTGTCGTCCTTGGCCTCCTCGTTCTGTAGGCCAGCGCATCGCTGTAGTCATCATCCTGTGGAGGCGCCGTCAGCTGCCGTGTTCGATGACGAGACGGCGGTGGATGGTCAAAAGGGAAGTCCCTGTCGCCGAGGAAGCCGGCCTGCCTCCTCGGATCCTTCTCGGTCTGGCGCCAGGTGCGCCAGGTGTCGGAGTCGATGGCGTAGGCGGGATCGGCGCGGAGGTCCGGCATCAGGTACCGTCGCCCGCGCTGGATCTCGGCGCTCCTCTCTGTCTCGCGCAGAGGCACGGGCGGGATAGGCACCCGGAGGTAGGTGAGCCGCCAGCCGCCGCCAGGCATGTGCACGTCCCGCCAGCCTGCGCACGGCGTCCAGTTCGTGTGCATGAGCCACGCCACGTTGACGGGCAGCGCAACCCTGTGCGTCTTCTCCGCCTTCTTGGTGCCGCTGCCGGACGCTTCGAAGTCGTTCTTCTTCTTCCCCATGGTGATGCGGTGGCGCGCGGCGGTGAGGGGTGGGAGTGGTGGTGTCCGTGGTGTGGGCGATGCTAGGGACGATGCCGGTCGACTTTTAAGCCTGGGTGCGTGGGGACACGATACCATTGATCGCGGCGCAGAAGCCTAGCCGCCGCCCGCCAGTGCGCGTGCAGAAGAGGCAGACGCGACATTGATGACAAAGGCTGGAGCGCAGACGCGGAAGCGATGCGCTTGATACAACCCTATGGCTCGCTGCTAGACGGGCCTGGTGGAAAAGCGAGCGGTCACTTGGATCATCCGCCGTGACGCATCCCAAATGCAAATATGCGTCGCGTTTACGTCGCCGCGGATGGCCCGATTAAAATGCGTCGGGCCACTGGGATACGTCCCAAACGCATTTTTGGCCCTCGCGAATGCAAATAGTCGCTCATCATCCATTTGCGTCGCCCCCACTGGAGATGCCCTTAGTCAAACGGCCAGCCGGAAACGTGGAGAGCACACATACACAAGTTGATGTGCGTGCATCAATCGCGGTGGCGCGCACTAGCTTGATTATATTGCTCCATTATGCATACGTACTGCCACTACTTGCATATGATCGAACTAAGATGTCAACTGGGATTCCATATGGAAAATACGTTGGTGAACCTGACCAAGCGCATCCTATATTAAATAAAAAATAGTAATTCACAAAAAGGTCAAAAAAATTAAATCCTTTTGGGAATCACAGAAGATCATGTATTGTACTCGTATACGAAAGATTCACCATGGAATAACTTCTCTTGTTTCCTGGGTGAAAAAAAAACAGATATTTTTTTTGCGAGAAATTCACCGATCTATTAATAATCATCAACAGTAGTATAAATAATCCAAATAGTAAAGAAAATTACAAATTGGTATCCGGACCACCTAGCGACGACTACAAACACTAGCACAAGCCGAAGGCGCGCCGATGTCCTCGCCCCTCCATCGCCGGAGTCAGGCAAAGTTTGTCGTAGTAGAGCTTGTTGTAGTAGACAGACGGGAAGTCGTCGTGCTAAGGTCCCAAAGGACCAACGCACCAGAGCAACAACCATCACCAATGATGACAACCGTAGATCGGAAGAGACTAACATGAAATCACACCAACAAAACACGAAAACCGACCGGATCTCAGGCCGGAGATCTGACGGGCACATAACTCCACGCGCCCTTCGTCAGCGCTAGATGCACCACCGGATCGAGGATAGGACGGGGATGACCTTATTCTTACTTCAGGATGTAGCCGTCGTCTCACCATCCAAAAAAAGATTGAAAAACAAACTAAATTAGGAACAGAAACTCCCCGCCGGCGAGGGACCATGGTCCGCCACACTTCCAAGGCCTCAAAGCCACCGGAGGCGGAGCGGACCGGCGGTATCGCCGGCGAGGAGGACGAAACCCTAGATGGGTTTGTGTGTTTTTCCGCCGCCGCTTGGGCACGTACCAAAAAAAAAACAGACTTGAAGGTCCTATATTAAAGTACTATTCACAGTATATTCGTTATAGATTTGTTTTTTTCCTGAAGTCAATGTGAATCATTTCTTGGGCAAACAAATTTATACGAGTACACTACTGGATTATCTTTGATTCTCAAAAGGATTCAATTTTTTTACTTTATTTAAAATTACTACATTTTTTGAAGTATATAGGGTGCGCCTGCACCTGAGAGCACAAAGTGCGGGTCAGATTACATATCCCCTAAAATCTCACTTGATAATTCATTCTACCTATTCTACTGTAATTATTTTTTCCTTCAAATTTATACTACAAAATTCAAAATAAACTATAAGTGCAACTTAGGTGAAATCACACTTGATACCCTAGATCGAACACATCATATGATCGAACTTAGGAGAGATCCCATTTAAATCCCATTTATAATTCGTTTTACATATTCTAATGTAAATTTTTGCCTACAAATTTGTACTAGAAAAATTACAATAAACTATAACTGGAATTTAGGTGGAATCCTACTTGAAACCCTTGATGTATTTGTTAGGAAATATAGTCTTGCCATATATGTAAACCGAATTATGCCATCTTAAAGGCTAATCTGGTATAGATGGCAAGTAGTAATTAGGCCCATTAGGAAGGCAAGTAGCGATCAGCCCGTTGTGCCATGATCGACTCGATCACCAATTGCTTCCCCTAATCGCTCCTTTAATCTCTGTGTAACCGTTGCCTCTTGGCCTATTTATCAACACGTAAAGGATGGGAGACAAACCATCAGTTCCGCAGATTATTTGAGAGATTATAATGTGTGGTGTGTGCAATGCATGGCGACTTCTTTTATCAACACCTAGCCAGTTGGAGAATGATACAGCTGCGTGATCACATTCTTTCGCTAGTTAATTAGTGAAATTATTAATCTAACTCAGTTTATGTCTGTGTTGCCTGTGTGAGTTGTTTACTTGTGAAAAGTTGATGAAAGTACAGCGAAGTGAAAATACTGTGCATAAAATTCACGAAATTAACAGTATCTGCATGAGAATTATACGTTTTTGTTCATTGTCACCGTGAAAGATTGAAAATACTGTATGCATCGCTAAATTGGAGTCGTACATCTGCAATGAGGCAGACAGCCGGAGACCCGTTTACTTATATCCAGACATCAGTCGACGTGCAGGGAACGATACACAGCTGCCTAGCCGACGGAGAAACTCCCAGCCAATCACTTGTAGGAAATATGCCTAATATCGCGGGCGGCAAGAGCATTTTGTCGCGGGCGGCCAGCAGGGACAACGGAGACGTGACAAAAAGACCCAACCTTTTGTCCCGGCCCGCTTACCAGCCGCGACAAAAGGTCCACCACGTGGTAGCCGCGGGGCGCGCAGGGGACACCCCCTTTTGTCGCGGGTGGTAACACGGCCCGCGACAAAAGGCCCTCTACGTGGCGCGCGTAGGACGCTGCTCCTTTAGGGTGTAAGGGGTGTAGCCACCCCTCCCCGCCACCGCCCCCCTTTTATTTCATTTTTCATTTCAAATAAAAATTTCATATATTTGTACGCTACTACAAGCTGTACACGTTCATGCATTACATATAGATCGAGCAAACAAATATTCGAAACAAAAGTCTATTCGTAGATTCCCCTTACATATACATGGAGCTCACGACTACCGAGACTAGAGCCCGTCGTCTATTCGAACTATTACACGGGAATCATCAGAAGCGCCTATTTGGACTAAACAAGCCATTGTCGTCTATTATTTCTCTCATCAGAAGTGCCGCCACTTCCTCCGCAATTCCTAGTAGGTGTTTGTGTGGTTGGAGCTTCTCCCGCATGAACTCGACCTATATAGGAAAATGAGATGAATATGACTATATCAATCTTGATAACGAAATATTGACAATAATAAATTAAAGTTGTGAATGTTATTGCTTACGTTGAATTTATTATCGTTCTTCTCAGTGGTTAACATGCGAATGGACTCGCAAACGTAGTACCCACATAGATTCATCCCCTGTGGCTGCTGGGCGCATGGTACAGGAGTAAATGTTAGTTTTTCTGCGAAGTCACCCGTAACCACCTTCTTGAAGCATCTCCAAACCCTGCCAGACAAAACAATGATTGAATGAGTGGATAGTTAATTGATATCTCACGAAAGATATAGCGCGACAATGATTGAAATTACCTATGGAGCAACTTCTGCAAGTCGAGACCTGATGACCCACAAGTATAGGGGATCGCAACAGTCTTCGAGGGAAGTAAAACCCAAATTTATTGATTCGACACAAGGGGAGGTAAAGAATACTTATAAGCCTTAACAACTGAGTTGTCAATTCAGCTGCACTGGAAAGCACTAGTAACAGGGGTGATGTGAAAGTAGCAGTAATATGAGAGCAGTAGTAATAACACAGCAGCAGTAATAGTAACACAGAGGCAATGGCACCAGAAAATAGTTGATACTACTTCCAATGACATATAGAAGGAGTATATGATGATAAGAGATGGACCGGGGTTCCCAGCTATCTACACTAGTGGTAACTCTCCAATAACAAGTGTTGGGTGAACAAATTACGGTTGGGAAATTGATAGGATTGAAATAGCATTAAGACAGAACATCAAGATTATTAATCATGTAGCCATGTTTTCCATATATAGTCATACGTGCTCGCAATGAGAAACTTGTACAACATCTTTTGTCCTACCAGCCGGTGGCAGCCGGGCCTCAAGGGAAACTACTGGAAATTAAGGTACTCCTTTTAATAGAGCACCGGAGCAAAGCATTAACACTCCGTGAAAACATGTGATCCTCATACCTACGCCTTCCCCTCCGGTTATCCCAATTTCTGTCACTTTGGGCCTCGGGTTCCGGACATAGACATGTGCAAACAACTTGTAGATACAATCTAAGCAATAAGTATAGAGCTTAAATCTAAGATCATGCCACTCGGGCCCTAGTGACAAGCATTAAACACAACAAGATTGCAGCAACAATAACTTCACAAACTTATATAGATAGACTAATCATAATGTAACAATCCATCGGATCCCAACAAACACAACACCGATTACATCAGATGAATCTCAATCATGTAAGGCAGCTCATGAGATCATTGTATTGAAGTACATGGGGGAGAGAATACCAACTAGCTACAGCTAGAACCCGTAGTCCATGGGGGAACTACTCACGGAGCATGATGGAGGCGGTGGCGTTGATGGAGATGGCTTCCGGGGCACTTCCCCGTCCCGGCGGCGTGCCGGAACAGAGATTTTGTCCCCCGAATTGGAGTTTCGCGATGCGGCGCCCCTGGAGTCTTTCTGGAGTTTCATCAAGTGGTATCGATGTTTTAGGTCAGGACGGCTTAAATAGGCGAAGAGTCGGAGTCGGAGGGGCCACGGGGCCTCCTCACACTAGGGGGCGCGCCTCCTTGGGCCGCGCCGCCACCACGTGTGGGCCCCCAGGGCTCCCCTCTGGTCCCACTCTGACTTTCTGGAAGGTTCCAGGAAAAATAAGATGTTGGGTCTTTGTTTCATCGAATTCCGAGAATATTGCCCGAACAGCCTTTCTGGAACCAAAAACAACAGAAAACAGCAACTAGCCCTTCGGTATCTCGTTAATAGGTTAGTTCCGGAAAATACATACAAACATTATAAAGTGTGAGCAAAACATGTAGGTATTGTCATAAAACTAGCATGGAACATCAGAAATTATAGATACGTTGGAGACGTATCAAGCATCCCCAAGCTTAGTTCCTACTCGCCCTCGAGTAGGTAAACGATAAAAAGAATAATTTCTGAAGTGACATGCTACCAACATAATCTTAATCATACTATTGCGAAGCACATGAGATGAATGAAGTGAATCAAGGCAACGATCTATATTTGCTAACAAATAGATAACATATAGCAAAACTTTTCATGAATAGTACTTTCAAGACAAGCATCAAAAGTCTTGCATAAGAGTTAACTCATAAAGCAATAAATTCAAAGTAAAGGCATTGAAGCAACACATAGGAAGATTTAAGTTTCAGCAGTTGCTTTCAACTTTCAACATGCATATCTCATGGATAATTGTCAACACAAAGTAATATGATGAATGCAAATAAGAAAGTATGTAAGAATCAATGCACAGTTGACACAAGTGTTTGCTTCTAAGATGGAAGGAAGTAGGTAAACTGACTCAACATAAAGTAGAAGAAAGGCCCTTCTGAGAGGGAAGTAGGGATTAAATCATGTGCTAGAGCTTTTCAAGTTTTGAAATCATATAGAGAGCATAAAAGTAAAGTTTTGAGAGGTGTTTGTTGTTGTCAACGAATGGTAGGGCACTCTAACTACCTCATCAACCAGACTTTCAAGAGCGGCTCCCATGAAGGACGTTATCTCTACCAGCAAGGTAGATCATCCCTCTTCTCTTTTGTTTACACATGTATTTTAGTTTCATTATTGATGACACTCCTCCCAACCTTTTGCTTACACAAGCCATGGCTAACCGAATCCTCGGGTGCCTTCCAACATTCACATACCATGGAGGAGTGTCTATTTGCAAAATTAAGTTGCTTACTGATAGATCAGGGCAAAACATGTGAAGAGAATTATTAATGAAAGTTAATTAATTGGGGTTGGGAACCCCGTTGCTAGCTCTTTTTGCAAAATTATTAGATAAGCGGATGAGCCACTAGTCCATTGGTGAGAGTCTGTCAGAAGTAAATGACAAGATCGAAAGATAAAACACCACATACTTCCTCATGAGCTATAAAACATTGACACAAAAAAGAGATGATAGATTTTGAATTGTTTAAAGGTAGCACATGAAGTATTTACTTGGAATGGCAGAAAATACCACATAGTAGGTAGTTATGGTGGACACAAATGGCATAGGTTTTTGGCTCAAGGTTTTGGATGCACGAGAAGCATTCCCTCTCAGTACAAGGCTTTGGCTTTGTTTGAAGCAAACACAAGTATGAACGGTACAGCAAAACTTACATAATAACTTATTCAAGCATTATAAGACTCTACATTGTCTTCCTTGTTGCTCAAACACTTTTACCAAAAAATATCTAGACCTTAGAGAGACCAATCATGCAAACCAATTTCAACAAGTTCTACGGTAGTTCTCCACTAATAGGTTTAAACTACATGATGCAAGAGAAACATGATCTACTTGAGAGCTCAAAACAATTGCCAAGTATCAAATTATCCAAGACAATATGAAGCATTTTCTGTTTCCAACCAAATATTAATAAGTGCAACGGTTTTCAACTCCGCCATGAACATTAAAATAAAACGAAGAACACCAGTGTTCATATGAAAAAGCGGAGCATGTATCTCTCCCACACAAGGATTGCTAGGGTCCGAGTTTATTCAAACACAAAAAAAAACACACAGACGCTCCAAGTAAAGAACATAAGATGTGACCGAATAAAAATATAGTTTCAATAGAAGAAACCTGATAAGTTGATGAAGAAGGGGATGCCTTGGGCATCCCCAAGCTTAGATGCTTGAGTCTCCTTGATCATATATCATCCCCAACCACGGGGGCATCCTCAAGCTTAGACTTTTCACTCTTCTTGATCATATATCATCCTCCTCTCTTGACCCTTGAAAACTTCTGCCACACCAAACTTCTCATAAATTCATTAGAGGGGTTAGTACTCAAAAACTTTAATCCACTTTAGTCCTGTAGTGACACATTGCAAGAACTCAATAAAACATTAGCTACAGCTCTCCACGCCTAGAAAGCCTTACTTAAAGTCCACAAGAGACAATGCAAAAAACAGAGACAGAATCTGCCAAAACATAACAGCCAGTAAACACGAATTTTTAAGAGGTACTTCCGTTGCTCAAATCAGAAAACTTAAAACTAATGAAAGTTGCGTACATATCTGAGGATCACGCACGTAAATTGGCAGATTTTTCTGAGTTTCCTACAGAGAGATCTACTCAAATTCGTGACAGATAGAAATCTGTTTCTGCGCAGAAATCCAAATCTAGCATCAACCTTCTATTAGAGACTTTACTTGGCACACCAATGCAATAAAATAAAGATAAGGAGAGGTTGCTACAGTAGTAACAACTTCCAAGACACAACAAAACAGTAGCAAAATAAAGACATGGGTTATCTCCCAAGAAGTGCTTTCTTTATAGCCATTAAGATGGGCTCAACAATTTTAATGACGCTCATATAAGGATGAGAGTTGAAGCAAAGAGAGCATCAAAAAACAAGTATGAAACAAATTTAAGTCTAACCCACTTCCTATGCATAGGAATCTTGTACACAAATAAATTCATGAAGAACAAAGTGACAAGCATAAGAAGATAAAACAAGAGTAACTTCAAAATTTTCAGCATATAGAGAGGTGTTTTAGTACCATGCAAATTTCTACAACCATATTTTCCTCTCTCATAATAATTTTCAGTAGCTTCATGGATAAACTCAACAATATAACTATCACATAAAGCATGCTTTTCATGATTCACAAACACATAATTTTTATCAAGCTCAGAAATAATAGGATTAAAACTTTCAAACCCACTTTTATCAATAATATAACAAGATGATTGATCAATCTCAAAAGATATGGGACTCATAGATAAAGTCAAGAACTCTCCAATCCCATTTTCATTAGTAGTACAATTAATATTATCAAGTAACATAGGACCATCATCTAGAGATTTATCATAAACATTTGCCAAGCAAAAATCTTTAGTACCATGCATTTCGGTATCAGGCACAAACAAAGCATTATCATAAAAATTTCAAAATAGCATGGATTATCATAGATAACAGTAGCATAATTATTCTCACCAGTTTTACTCATAGGGAATATTTCAAGAGAATCCACAGAAACATAACATTCATCCTCTTTCGGTAAGCATGGAGGACAATCAAATAGTGTAAGAGATAAAGAGTTACTCTCATTAGAAGGTTGGCACGGGTAGCTAATCCATTCTTCCTCCTTTTTTTCATCACTCTCCTCTTCTTTTTCATCCAATGAGCTTTCAGGTTCATCAATTTCCTCCTTTTTTCATCCAATGAGCTTTCAGGTTCATCAATTTCTTCTTCCACTAGTTCCTGCAAATTGTGAGTGCATTCTTGTGCATTAATGAGTCTCTCTTTATAATCAATGATATAAGGATTATCGCTGTAACTTTCTATGCAAAAATTAAGGATAGAAGAGACATAATCTTTAAGATCCTTACAAACAGCACAAGTTTCATAATTTTTAGACATGAATGATTCTATCGCAGAGGCTCCCATAAATAAGACAAATTGTTCTACCTCTTCGAACCCAAAATAAATATAGCTATTCCAATTATAGTTCTTAATTAAAACTTCCTCACTAAAGCCACATTGAAATTTAAGATGTTTAGTATCCTGTTTAGAGCAACAGTTTATATCATGGCGTTTAAGCAATATTTTAGCAATTGTATTTAATTTTTCTATCACAACACTCATAACTTTTCCCGTTCTTGATTCTCTATAATTATTATATAATGCTATAAGCTCCAAATAGGTTGTAGGTTCTCCCATAATAGCAGTTTTTAATTTTTAGGTTTTTTCAAATTTTTATGGATTTTCGGGTATATAGGGAAAATAAAACAAGACAAAAATAAACTAGACAAAAGTAAACTAAGCAAAATAAAACTAGACAGAAATAAACTAAGCACAAATAAACTAGACAAAAGTAAACTAAGCAAAACAAAATAAAATAAAACAAAAACAGAGAGAGAGGTAGAGTGTACTCCCCAGGTGAACTTATGAGTAGAGCTATGCCTCCCGGCAACGGCGCCGAAAATAGTCTTGATGACCCACAAGTATAGGGGATCGCAACAGTCTTCGAGGGAAGTAAAACCCAAATTTATTGATTCGACACAAGGGGAGGTAAAGAATACTTATAAGCCTTAACAACTGAGTTGTCAATTCAGCTGCACCTGGAAAAGCACTAGTAATAGGGGTGATGTGAAAGTAGCGTAATATGAGAGCAGTAGTAATAACACAGCAGAAGCATTAATAGTAATACGAGGCAATGGCACCAGAAAATAGTTGATACTACTTCCAATGACATATAGAACGAGTATATGATGATAAGAGATGGACCGGGGTTCCCAGCTATCTACACTAGTGGTAACTCTCCAATAACAAGTGTTGGGTGAACAAATTACAGTTGGGCAATTGATAGGATTGAAATAGCATTAAGATAGAACATCAAGATTATTAATCATGTAGGCATGTTTTCCATATATAGTCATACGTGCTCGCAATGAGAAACCATTACAACATCTTTTGTCCTACCAGCCGGTGGCAGCCGGGCCTCAAGGGAAACTACTGGAAATTAAGGTACTCCTTTTAATAGAGCACCGGAGCAAAGCATTAACACTCCATGAAAACATGTGATCCTCATACCTACGCCTTCCCCTCCGGTTGTCCCAATTTCTGTCACTTTGGGGCCTCGGGTTCCGGACATAGACATGTGCAAACAACTTGTAGATACAATCTAAGTAATAAGTATAGAGCTTAAATCTAAGATCATGCCACTCGGGCCCTAGTGACAAGCATTAAACACAACAAGATTGCAGCAACAATAACTTCACAAACTTATATAGATAGACTAATCATAATGTAACAATCCATCGGATCCCAACAAACACAACACCGATTACATCAGATGAATCTCAATCATGTAAGGCAGCTCATGAGATCATTGTATTGAAGTACATGGGGAGAGAATACCAACTAGCTACAGCTAGAACCCGTAGTCCATGGGGAACTACTCACGGAGCATGATGGAGGCGGTGGCGTTGATGGAGATGGCTTCCGGGGCACTTCCCGTCCCGGCAGGTGCCGAACAGAGACTTCTGTCCCCGAATTGGAGTTTCGCGATGGTGGCGGCGCCCCTGGAGTCTTTCTGGAGTTTCGTCAATCGGTATCGCGTTTTTAGGTCGAAAGAGCTTATATAGGCGAAGAGACGGAGTCGGAGGGGTTACGGAGGCGCCAGACAACAGGGCGGCGCGCCCCCCTCTGGGCCACGCGGCCACATGTGTGGGCCCGTGGCCCTCCTCCGGTCCCCCCGTGACTTTCTGGAAGGTTCCGGAAAATAGGAGGTTGGGTCTTCGTTTCGTCGAATTCCGAGAATATTGCCCGAACAGCCTTGGAACCAAAAACAACAGAAAAAGCAACTGGCCTTTCGGCATCTCGTTAATAGGTTAGTTCCGGAAAACGCATAAAAACATTATAAAGTGTGAGCAAAACATGTAGGTATTGTCATAAAACAAGCATGGAACATCAAAAATTATGGATACGTTGGAGACGTATCAAGACCTCTATTCAATGGGTCCATTACTTCAACTATTTCTTTATCAGCCTGAATGTCTAGCAGAATCCAGTGGAAACTGCACATGTTTATATATATATACACGTCATGAATTACACTTAACATCGAGTAAGAAAAATTGAATGTGTACAACAGAGTAAGACTCTCACTTGTAGTTGTAAGGAAAAATATTGAATCACATAAATGTTGCTCCGTTATAAACCTTAGTAGGTTTCCCCCCGTTTCTTGGTCTTTATCTCATGATGTACTTTATCTGGGTCAACAAACCCAGTATTGTTTATCTTATTTCTTCTGCATTCATCGATCTTCAGTCTGCATAAGAGAGTACATCAGGATATAATGAGTATATGCAATGAAGAGGAACAACTGAATGAACAAGAACTTATATGTAGTCAACAACTTACAAGCAATAGCAACTCATGAGAGATTTGTCGAGGGCGTCTAAATTGAATAACTGCCAGAGTTCGGAAATCTCAATATGGAGATCCTCCCTTCGGAAGTAATATTCTACTGGGATATTCCCCACGATGAATCTTTTGTTCTCCTTGCACGCATCAAGGTACCACTGATGCAAATTACGCATATGCGTTGGCAGTTGATGCAGCCTCGTTTTGCTGACCAAGTCGGCCCCGTAGACAAATTTAGGGGCTATATCAGCAATGGGTAGTGCAACATCTTGGGAACTCAGCAATTTCTCCACAGTACAATTCATTTGAGCCGCTAGCGCCGCAGCTGCTTCCATATCGATACCACCATGTTCTTGGTACACCGAGGGAACATCTAACACTTTGAGGGGTGGGATCGATTGTTTGGCCTGTTCTCCGAGCTGGGGAACGTCCTGTCTTTTTCTGCTTGTTGTCGCTAGCTTGGCCTTGAGGGGTGCACATTTTGTTCATGATTTGCTCGTGCTAGCACTATCCTTCTCTTTGCCATGCTCAATTAACTTTGCAAGTGTGTATGTATAGTCACCCTTCTTCTCGTGTAAGTCATATTGCGATGGTGTGTTTAGAAAATCAAGAGCATATGCTTTTTGCTTCTCGGTGTATGGTGCTGGGGGCTTGGGTTTTTCCTTATGAAAATGTTCATGCAGTTGTTTCTTTACAACAGCCTCATTTTCCTTGATAGTAAGATTGTAAGGATGGGGGGAGGAACCTTTGGTACTCTTAGGAGGGGCAACAGTCGGCGGATATGACTCTTGACATGCTTCCGCTTGGGTTCCTGCCGAGTCTTAGTGGGCGCAGGCGGCGGCGCAGGAGATGGAGATGGACAAGGGATGTGGTGGTCGTACTCATGGGGTGATGGCGACATGTGACCACTCGGAGGAGGTGATGGTGACCTGCGATCACTTGGAGGAGGTGATGGTGACCTGCGACGACTAGTAGGGGGTACCCAGCCTGGAAGCCTGATGTTTTTCTTATCCCAAAGAATGATGTCACCCAGTACGTCTCCGCGTGTAACCCGACCTTCACCTCCAGGGATTTCAAGCTGCAATGACTCAAACGACGGTACAATTGAATCCACCCCGACACGAGCATAGCCAGCTGGAATCTCATTGCCATGCCATAGTGCCGGCTCACCTTCAGGTCCTAATGTAGGTAAAACAAAGCCGACCGCCACCTTAAGAGATAGGTGCCTGAACACCTCATGGAGATCACAAGATGTCTGCTCCTTGATTCAATCCACGGGGTAGCCAGGACCACCATCTGTCATCCGTGTACATTTAGGCGGGGCCTCCGAGTCAGCCAAGCTGCTTCACCGCTAAGATATGCCGGCGGTATTATCTGGCTCGCGCCATCCTTTAAGTTCGTCAACCTCCCGCTGTTGCTGGTCAAGTCAGTGTTGGAACTCGGTTAACCAGTCATTCTGCACCTCCTGCTGGCATTGTTTTGCTCTCGCTCGGCTTCTATAAGAGGCATCTTGTTCGTCCTCCCTTTTCAGGATTCCCGAGGACAAACGGCAAGTCATTCTCTCTATCGGGAACAAACTTCAATTTTCCCGATTTAATATCTGCCGTCACTTCCATTTTTCCCTGGGTACTGATGGCGTGTAACTCACACGTTCGTTGGGAACCCCAAGAGGAAGGTATGATGCGCACAGTGGCAAGTTTTCCCTCAGAAAGAAACCAAGGTTTAATCGAACCAGTAGGAGCCAAGAAGCACGTTGAAGGTTGATGGTCGCGAAATGTGATGCGGCGCAACACCAGGGATTCCGGCGCCAACGCGGAACCTGCACAACACAACCCAAGTACTTTGTCCCAACGAAACAGTGAGGTTGTCAATCTCACCGGCTTGCTGTAACAAAGGATTAAACGTATCGAGTGGAAGATGTTTGCAAAGAAAAAAACACAATTGCAGAGATTGTATGCTATGTAAAGAATAGGACCGGGGTCCACAGTTCACTAGAGGTGTCTCTCCCATAAGATAAAGCATGTTGGGTGAACAAATTACAGTCGGGCAATTGACAAATAGAGAAAGGCATAACAATGCATATACATGATATGATAAATATAGTGAGATTTAATCCGGGCATTACGACAAAGTACATAGACCGCCATCCAACTGCATCTATGCCTAAAAAGTCCACCTTCAGGTTATCATCCGAACCCCATTCAGTATTAAGTTGCTAAGCAACAGACAATTGCATTAAGTATGGTGCGTAATGTAATCAACAACTACATCCTTAGACATAGCATCAATGTTTTATCCCTAGTGGCAACAGCACATCCACAACCTTAGAACTTTCTGTCACTGTCCCAGATTTAATGGAGGCATGAACCCACTATCGAGCATAAATACTCCCTCTTGGAGTTAAGAGCAAAAACTTGGCCAGAGCCTCTACTAATAACGGAGAGCATGCAAGATCATAAACAACACATAAACAATAGATTGATAATCACCATAATCATAGTACTCTCTATCCATCGGATCCCGACAAACACAACATATAGTATTACAGATAGATGATCTTGATCATGTTAGGCAGCTCACAAGATCCAACAATGAAGCACAACAAGGAGAAGACGACCATCTAGCTACTGCTATGGACCCATGGTCCAGGGGTGAACTACTCACTCATCACTCCGGAGGCGACCATGGCGGTGTAGAGTCCTCCGGGAGATGAATCCCTCCCGGCAGGGTGCCGGAGGCGATCTCCTGAATCCCCCGAGATGGGATTCGGCGGCGGCGGCGTCCGTAAGGTTTTCCGTATCGTGGCTCTCGGTACTGGGGGTTTCGCGACGGAGGCTTTAAGTAGGCGGAAGGTCAACGCGGGGCACACGAGGGGCCCAGGGGGTAGGTCGGCGCGGCCGGGCCCGGGCCGCGCCGCCCTAGCCCCCGGCTGCCTCGTGGCCCCACTTCGTTATCTCTTCGGTCTTCCGGAAGCTTCGTGCAAAAATAGGACCCTGGGCGAAAGTTTCGTCCAATTCCGAGAATATTTCTTTACTAGGATTTCTGAAACCAAAACAGCAGAAAACAGCAACTGGCTCTTCGGCATCTTGTTAATAGGTTAGTTCCAGAAAATGCATAAATATGACATATAATGTGCATAAAACATGTAGGTATCATCAATAAAGTAGCATGGAACATAAGAAATTATCGATACGCTGGAGACGTATCAGCATCCCCAAGCTTAGTTCTGCTCGTCCCGAGCAGGTAAAACGATAACAAAGATAATTTCTGAAGTGACATGCTGATGGCGTGTAACTCACACGTTCGTTGGGAACCCCAAGAGGAAGGTATGATGCGCATAGTAGCAAGTTTTCCCTCAGAAAGAAACCAAGGTTTAATCGAACCAGAGGAGCCAAGAAGCACGTTGAAGGTTGATGGTCGCGAAATGTGATGCGGCGCAACACCAGGGATTCCGGCGCCAACTAGGAACCTGCACAACACAACCAAAGTACTTTGCCCCAACGAAACAGTGAGGTTGTCAATCTCACCGGCTTGCTGTAACAAAGGATTAAACGTATCGAGTGGAAGATGTTTGCAAAGAAAACAGTAAAACAAGTAGATTGTATGCTATGGAAAGAATAGGACCGGGGTCCACAGTTCACTAGAGGTGTCTCTCCCATAAGATAAAAGCATGTTGGGTGAACAAATTACAGTCGGGCAATTGACAAATAGAGAAAGGCATAACAATGCATATACATGACATGGTAAATATAGTGAGATTTAATTGGGCATTACGACAAAGAACATAGACCGCCATCCAACCGCATCTATGCCTAAAAAGTCCACCTTCAGGTTATCGTCCGAACCCCCTCCAGTATTAAGTTGCAAAGCAACAGACAATTGCATTAAGTATTGTGCGTAATGTAATCAATAACTACATCCTTAGACATAGCATCAATGTTTTATCCCTAGTGGCAACAGCACATCACAACCTTAGAACTTTCTGTCACTGTCCCAGGTATCAATGAAGGCATGAACCCACTATCGAGCATAATTACTCCCTCTTGGAGTTAAGAGTAAAAACTTGGCCAGAGCCTCTACTAATAACGGAGAGCATGCAAGATCATAAACAACACATGAACAATAGATTGATAATCACCATAATCATAGTACTCTCTATCCATCGGATCCCGACAAACACAACATATAGAATTACATATAGATGATCTTGATCATGTTAGGCAGCTCACAAGATCTAACAATGAAGCACAACAAGGAGAAGACGACCATCTAGCTACTGCTATGGACCCATGGTCCAGGGGTGGACTACTCACTCATCACTCCGGAGGCGACCATGGCGGTGTAGAGTCCTCCGGGAGATGAATCCCCTCTCCGGCAGGGTGCCGGAGGCGATCTCCGTAATCCCCCGAGATGGGATTCGGCGGCGGCGTCTCTAAGGTTTTCCGTATCGTGGCTCTCGCATGGGGTTTCGCGACGGAGGCTTTAAGTAGGCGGAAGGTCAACGCGAGGGCCACACGAGGGGCCCAGGGGGCAGGTCGGCGCGGCCGGGGCCTCGCCGCGCCGGCCTCCCTCCTGGCCGCCTCGTGGCCCCACTTTGTTAGGTCTTCGGTCTTCCGGAAGCTTCGTGCAAAAATAGGACCCTGGGCGAAAGTTTCGTCCAATTCCGAGAATATTTCTTTACTAGGATTTCTGAAACCAAAAACAGCAGAAACAGCAACCGGCTCTTCGGCATCTTGTTAATAGGTTAGTTCCAGAAAATGCATAAATATGACATATAATGTGCATAAAACATGTAGGTATCATCAATAAAGTGGCATGGAACATAAGAAATTATCGATACGTTGGAGACGTATCAGCATCCCCAAGCTTAGTTCTGCTCGTCCCGAGCAGGTAAAACGATAACAAAGATAATTTCTGAAGTGACATGCCATCATAATCTTGATCATACTATTTGTAAACATATGTAATGAATGCAGCGATCAAAGCAAAGGTAATGACATGAGTAAACAACTGAATCATATAGCAAAGACTTTTCATGAATAGTACTTCAAGACAAGCATCAATAAGTCTTGCATAAGAGTTAACTCGTAAAGCAATAAATCAAAGTAAAGGTGTTGAAACAACACATAAGAAGATTAAGTTTCAGCGGTTGCTTTCAACTTGTAACATGTATATCTCATGGATATTGTCAACATAAAGTAATATAACAAGTGCAATATGCAAGTATGTAGGAATCAATGCACAGTTCACACAAGTGTTTGCTTCTTAAGGTGGAAGGAGATAGGTAAACTGACTCAACAATAAAAGTAAAAGAATGGTCCTTCGCAGAGGAAAGCATCGATTGCTGTATTTGTGCTAGAGCTTTTATTTTGAAAACATGAAATAATTTTGTCAACGGTAGTAATAAAGCATATGAGTTATGTAAATTATATCTTACAAGTTGCAAGCCTCACGCATAGTATACTAATAGTGCCCGCACCTTGTCCTACTTAACTTGGACTACCGGATCTTTGCATGCCATGTTTCAACCAAGTGTCACAAAGGGGTACCTCCATGCCGCCTGTACAAAGGTCCAAGGAGAATGCTCGCATTTCGGATTTCTCGCTTTTGATTATTCTCAACTTAGACATCCATACCGGGACAACATGGACAACAGATAATGGACTCCTCTTAATGCATAAGCATGTAGCAAAGTTATTATTCTCATATGAGATTGAGGATATATGTCCAAAACTGAAACTTCCACCATGGTTCATGGCTTTAGTTAGCGGCCCAATGTTCTTCTCTAACAATTTTGCATGCTCCAACCACTAAAATGATAGACCTTCAGACAAGACGGACATGCATAGCAACTCACATGATATTCAACAATAGTTGATGGCGTTCCCCAGAAACATGGTTATCGCACAACAAGCAACTTAATAAAATATAAAGTGCATAAGTACATATTCAATACTACGATAGTTTTTAAGGCTATTTTGTCCCATGAGCTATATATTGCAAAGGTGAATGATGGAATTTTAAAGGTAGCACTCAAGCAATTTACTTTGGAATGGCGGGTAAATACCATGTAGTAGGTAGGTATGGTGGACACAAATGGCATAGTAGTTGGCTCAAGGATTTTGGATGCATGAGAAGTATTCCCTCTCGATACAAGGTTTAGGCTAGCAAGGTTATTTGAAGCAAACTCAAGGATGAACAAGTGCAGCAAGACTCACATAAAAGACATATTGTAAACATTATAAGACTCTACACTGTCTTCCTTGTTGTTCAAAACTCAATACTAGATATTATCTAGACCTTAGAGAAACCAAATATGCAAATCAAATTTTAGCAAGCTCTATGTATTTTTTCATTAATGGGTGCAAAGCATATGATGCAAGAGCTTAAACATGAGCACAACAATTGCCAAGTATCACATTATCCAAGACATTTTTAGAATTACTACATGTAGCATTTTCCAATTCCAACCATATAACAAATTAACGAAGAAGAAACTTCGCCTTGAACATTATGAGTAAAGCCTAAGGACACATGTGTCCATATGCAACAGCGGAGCGTGTCTCTCTCCCACAAAGTGAATGCTAGGATCCATCTTATTCAAACAAAAACAAAAACGAAAACAAACCGACGCTCCAAGTAAAGAACACCAGATGTGACTGAATAAAAATATAGTTTCAGGGGAGGAACCTGATGATGTTGTCGATGAAGAAGGGGATGCCTTGGGCATCCCCAAGCTTAGACGCTTGAGTCTTCTTAAAATATGCAGGGATGAACCACGGGGGCATCCCCAAGCTTAGAGCTTTCACTCCTCTTGATCATAGTATATCATTCTCCTCTCTTGACCCTTGAAAACTTCCTTCACACCAAACTTCAAGCAAACTCATTAGAGGGTTAGTGCACAATTAATAATTCACTCATTCAGAGGTGACACAATCATTATTTTCACTTCTGGACATTGCATAATGCTACTGGACATTAATGGATCAAAGAAATAAATCCAACATAGCAAAAGAGGCAATGCGAAATAAAAGGCAGAATCTGTCAAAAACAGAACAGTCCGTAAAGACGAATTTATAAATGGCACCAGACTTGCTCAAATGGAAAAACTCAAAACTAATGAAAGTTGCGTACATATCTGAGGATCACGCTCGTAAATTGGCAGATTTTTTCGAATTTTCTACAGAGAATTATGCCCAGATTCGTGACAGACAGCAATGCTGTTTCTGCGCAGCGATCCCAAATATAACATCAACTTTGACATAGAAACTTTACTTGGCACAAAAACTTGATAAGGAGAGGTTGCTACAGTAGTAAACAACTTCCAAGACTCAACAAAACAAAAAATTGCTGTAGGTAAAAACATGGGTTGTCTCCCATAAGCGCTTTTCTTTAACGCCTTTCAGCTAGGCGCAGAAAGTGCAAATCAAGTAACATCGAGAGTAGAAGCATCAACATCATTACCAGGGGTGTTGGGAGTTTTCTCAACCAAGCATAGTATATTTGATATATAAGTTTTAGCGTCTCCCTTTTCATTAGTCTTAGGCTTGCTACTCTCATCGAACAAATTTTCAGGAACAAGCCAAGCATAGTTATTTTCTAATGCATCATTCATAGCTAGGAGTTTACATGGTATTGGTGCTTTGATTTCCCCACCATCATTAATGTTATTAGTGTACCTTATTCTATCCATGTCCATTTTTTTTAGTAAACCAATAAAATTGGTATGAGAACCTAGCATATTAAATTTAGCAAAAACTTTTCTAGCCTCTCTTGCTAGACCACCAAATTCTCTAAGAAGGGTTTCTAAAACAAAATCTTTCTTTTCCCTTCTTCCATATCACCAAGTGTAAGAAACATGTGTTGGATTATAGGATTGAGATTAACAAATTTAGTTTCCAACATGCTAACTAAAGCAGCAGCAGCAATTTCATAGGTAGGAGCAAGTTCTACCAAGTGTCTATCTTCAAAATCTTCAGTAATACTAACATGATTGAAAAATTCTTCTATATTATTTCTCCCAACTATGGACCCACGTCCTACCGGTATGTCCTTTGTGGTGAAATTAAAAGGAAACATAATGCAATAAGCAAAAAGTAAACTAGGCAAATAAGGTAAAGACGAGTAACTAATTTTTTTGTGTTTTTGATATAGAGAGCAAGACAATAAATAAAGTAAAACTAGCAACTAATTTTTTTGTATTTTAATTTAGTGCAGCAAACAAAGTAGTAAATAAAATAAAGCAAGACAAAAACAAAGTAAAGAGATTGAGAAGTGGAGACTCCCTTGCAGCGTGTCTTGATCTCCCCGGCAACGGCGCCAGAAAAAGAGCTTGATGGCGTGTAACTCACACGTTCGTTGGGAACCCCAAGAGGAAGGTATGATGCGCACAGTAGCAAGTTTTCCCTCAGAAAGAAACCAAGGTTTAATCGAACCAGGAGGAGCCAAGAAGCACGTTGAAGGTTGATGGTCGCGAAATGTGATGCGGCGCAACACCGGGATTCCGCCAACTAGGAACCCGCACAACACAACTTGTTCCCCCAACGAAACAGTGAGGTTGTCAATCTCACCGGCTTGCTGTAACAAAGGATTAAACGTATCGAGTGGAAGATGTTTGCAAAGAAAACAGTAAAACAAGTAGATTGTATGCTATGGAAAGAATAGGACCGGGGTCCACAGTTCACTAGAGGTGTCTCTCCCATAAGATAAAAGCATGTTGGGTGAACAAATTACAGTCGGGCAATTGACAAATAGAGAAAGGCATAACAATGCATATACATGACATGGTAAATATAGTGAGATTTAATTGGGCATTACGACAAAGAACATAGACCGCCATCCAACTGCATCTATGCCTAAAAAGTCCACCTTCAGGTTATCGTCCGAACCCCCTCCAGTATTAAGTTGCAAAGCAACAGACAATTGCATTAAGTATTGTGCGTAATGTAATCAATAACTACATCCTTAGACATAGCATCAATGTTTTATCCCTAGTGGCAACAGCACATCACAACCTTAGAACTTTCTGTCACTGTCCCAGGTATCAATGAAGGCATGAACCCACTATCGAGCAAATACTCCCTCTTGGAGTTAAGAGTAAAAACTTGGCCAGAGCCTCTACTAATAACGGAGAGCATGCAAGATCATAAACAACACATGAACAATAGATTGATAATCACCATAATCATAGTACTCTCTATCCATCGGATCCCGACAAACACAACATATAGAATTACATATAGATGATCTTGATCATGTTAGGCAGCTCACAAGATCTAACAATGAAGCACAACAAGGAGAAGACGACCATCTAGCTACTGCTATGGACCCATGGTCCAGGGGTGGACTACTCACTCATCACTCCGGAGGCGACCATGGCGGTGTAGAGTCCTCCGGGAGATGAATCCCCTCTCCGGCAGGGTGCGGAGGCGATCTCCAATCCCCCGAGATGGGATTCGCGCGGCGGCGTCTCTGTAAGGTTTTCCGTATCGTGGCTCTCGGTACTGGGGGTTTCGCGACGGAGGCTTTAAGGGCGGGGTCAACGCGAGGCCACACGAGGGCCCAGGGGGCAGGTCGGCGCGCAGGGCCTGGGCCGCGCCGCCCTCCTCCCGGCCGCCTCGTGGCCCCACTTCGTTAGGTCTTCGGTCTTCTGGAAGCTTCGTGCAAAAATAGGACCCTGGGCGTTTCGTCCAATTCCGAGAATATTTCTTTACTAGGATTTCTGAAACCAAAAACAGCAGAAAACAGCAACTGGCTCTTCGGCATCTTGTTAATAGGTTAGTTCCAGAAAATGCATAAATATGACATATAATGTGCATAAAACATGTAGGTATCATCAATAAAGTGGCATGGAACATAAGAAATTATCGATACGTTGGAACGTGACATGCCATCATAATCTTGATCATACTATTTGTAAACATATGTAATGAATGCAGCGATCAAAACAAAGGTAATGACATGAGTAAACAAGTGAATCATATAGCAAAGACTTTTCATGAATAGTACTTCAAGACAAGCATCAATAAGTCTTGCATAAGAGTTAACTCATAAAGCAATAAATCAAAGTAAAGGTGTTGAAGCAACACAAAGGAAGATGAAGTTTCAGCGGTTGCTTTCAACTTATAACACGTATATCTCATGGATATTGTCAACATAAAGTAATATAACAAGTGCAATATGCAAGTATGTAGGAATCAATGCACAGTTCACACAAGTGTTTGCTTCTTAAGGTGGAAGGAGATAGGTAAACTGACTCAACAATAAAAATAAAAGAATGGTCCTTCAAAGAGGAAAGCATCGATTGCTGTATTTGTGCTAGAGCTTTTATTTTGAAAACATGAAACAATTTTGTCAACGGTAGTAATAAAGCATATGAGTTATGTAAATTATATCTTACAAGTTGCAAGCCTCATGCATAGTATACTAATAGTGCCCGCACCTCGTCCTACTTAGCTTGGACTACCGGATCTTTGCATGCCATGTTTCAACCAAGTGTCACAAAGGGGTACCTCCATGCCGCCTGTACAAAGGTCTAAGGAGAATGCTCGCATTTTGGATTTCTCGCTTTTGATTATTCTCAACTTAGACATCCATACCGGGACAACATGGACAACAGATAATGGACTCCTCTTAAATGCATAAGCATGTAGCAATGATTATTCTTCTCATATGAGATTGAGGATATATGTCCAAAACTGAAACTTCAACCATGATTCATGGCTTTAGTTAGCGGCCCAATGTTCTTCTCTAACAATTTTGCATGCTCCAACCACTAAAATGATAGATCCTTCAGACAAGACGGACATGCATAGCAACTCACATGATATTCAACAATAGTTGATGGCGTTCCCCAGAAGCATGGTTATCGCACAACAAGCAACTTAATAAAAGATAAAGTGCATAAGTACATATTCAATACTACGATAGTTTTTAAGGCTATTTTGTCCCATGAGCTATATATTGCAAAGGTGAATGATGGAATTTTAAAGGTAGCACTCAAGCAATTTACTTTGGAATGGCGGAGAAATACCATGTAGTAGGTAGGTATGGTGGACACAAATGGCATAGTAGTTGGCTCAAGGATTTTGGATGCATGAGAAGTATTCCCTCTCGATACAAGGTTTAGGCTAGCAAGGTTATTTGAAGCAAACTCAAGGATGAACAAGTGCAGCAAAACTCACATAGAAGACATATTGTAAACATTATAAGACTCTACACCGTCTTCCTTGTTGTTCAAAACTCAATACTAGATATTATCTAGACCTTAGAGAGACCAAATATGCAAATCAAATTTTAGCAAGCTCTATGTATTTCTTCATTAATGGGTGCAAAGCATATGATGCAAGAGCTTAAACATTAGCACAACAATTGCAAAGTATCACATTATCCAAGACATTTTAGAATTACTACATGTAGCATTTTCCAATTCCAACCATATAACAATTTAACGAAGAAGAAACTTCGCCTTGAACATTATGAGTAAAGCCTAAGGACACATGTGTCCATATGCAACAGCGGAGCATGTCTCTCTCCCACAAAGTGAATGCTAGGATCCATTTTATTCAAACAAAAACAAAAACAAAAACAAACCGACGCTCCAAGTAAAGAACACAAGATGTGATTGAATAAAAATATAGTTTCAGGGGAGGAACCCGATGATGTTGTGATGAAGAAGGGGATGCCTTGGGCATCCCCAAGCTTAGACGCTTGAGTCTTCTTAAAATATGCAGGGATGAACCACGGGGCATCCCCAAGCTTAGAGCTTTCACTCCTCTTGATCATAGTATATCATTCTCCTCTCTTGACCCTTGAAAACTTCCTTCACACCAAACTTCAAGCAAACTCATTAGAGGGTTAGTACACAATTAATAATTCACTCATTCAGAGGTGACACAAACATTATTTTCACTTCTGGACATTGCATAAAGCTACTGGACATTAATGGATCAAAGAAATGAATCCAACATAGCAAAAGAGGCAATGCGAAATAAAAGGCAGAATCTGTCAAAAACAGAACAGTCCGTAAAGACGAATTTAAAGCTGGCACCAGACTTGCTCAAATGGAAAAAATCAAAACTAATGAAAGTTGCGTACACATCTGAGGATCACGCTCGTAAATTGGCAGATTTTTTGAATTTTCTACAGAGAACTGTGCCCAGATTCGTGACAGACAGCAATGCTGTTTCTGCGCAGCGATCCAAAATATAACATCAACTTTGACATAGAAACTTTACTTGGCACAAAAACATGATAAGGAGAGGTTGCTACAGTAGTAAACAACTTCCAAGACTCAACAAAACAAAAAATTGCTGTAGGTAAAAACATGGGTTGTCTCCCATTTAACGCCTTTCAGCTAGGCGCAGAAAGTGCAAATCAAGTAACATCAAGAGTAGAAGCATCAACATCATAGCTTGTTCTAATAATAGAATCAAAAGGCAACTTCATTCTCTTTCTAGGGAAGTGTTCCATACCTTTCTTGAGAGGAAATTGATATTTAATATTACCTTCCTCATATCAATAACAGCACCAACAGTTCGAAGAAAAGGTCTTCCCAATACAATTGGACAAGATGCATTGCATTCGATATCCAAGACAACAAAATCAACGGGGACAAGGTTATTGTTAACCGTAATATGCACATTATCAATCCTCCCCAAAGGTTTCTTTTTAACATTATCGGCAAGATTAACATCCAAATAACAATTCTTCAATTGTGGCAAGTCAAGCATATCATAAATCTTTTTAGGCATAACAGAAATACTTGCACCAAGATCACATAAAGCATTACATTCAAAGTCATTGAATTTCATTTTAATGATGGGCTCCCAACCATCTTCTAGCTTTCTAGGAATAGAAGTTTCAAGTTTAAGTTTCTCTTCTCTAGCTTTTATGAGAGCATTTGTAATATGTTTTGTAAAGGCTAAATTTATAGCACTAGCATTAGGACTTTTAGCAAGTTTTTGTAAGAACTTTATAACTTCAGAGATGTGGCAATCATCAAAATCTAAATCATTATGAGCTACAGCAATTGGATCATTGTTCCCAAGGTTGGAAAAAATTTCAGCAGTTTTATCACAAGCAGTTTCAGCAGTTTTAGCAATTTCAGGCAGTTTTGTTCGCTTTGCACTAGGAGTAGAAACATTGCCAACACCAATTATATTACCATTGATAGTAGGAGGTGCAGCAACATGTGGAGAATTAGCATTACTAGTGGTGGTAATAGTCCAAACTTTAGCTACATTATTCTCTTTAGCTAGTTTTTCATTTTCTTCTCTATCCCACCTAGCACGCAATTCAGCCATTAATCTTATATTCTCATTAATTCTAACTTGGATGGCATTTGCTGTAGTAGTAATCTTATTATCAATATCATTATTAGGCATAACTTTCAATTTTAAAAGATTAACATCAGAGGCAAGTCTATCAACTCTAGAAGCAATAATATCAATTTTATCAAGCTTTTCCTCAACAGATTTGTTAAAAGCAGTTTGTGTACTAATAAATTCTTTAAGCATAGCTTCAAGACCAGAGGGTACACTCCTATTATTATTGTAAGAATTCCCATAAGAATTACCATAACCATTACCATTAGCAGAAGGATATGGCCTATAATTATTACCAGAGTTGTTCCTATAAGCATTGTTGTTGAAATTATTATTTTTAATGAAATTCACATCAACATTTTCTTCTTGAGCAACCAATGAAGCTAAAGGAACATTATTTGGATCAACATTAGATCTACCATTCACAAGCATAGACATAATCACATCAATCTTATCACTCAAGGAAGAGGTTTCTTCAACAGAATTTACCTTCTTACCTTGTGGAGCTCTTTCCGTGTGCCATTCAGAGTAATTTATCATCATATCATCAAGAAGTTTTGTAGCCGCCCCCAATGTGATGGACATAAAGGTACCTCCAGCAGCTGAATCCAATAAATTCCGCGAAGAAAAATTTAGTCCTGCATAGAAGGTTTGGATGATCATCCAAGTAGTCAGTCCATGGGTTGGGCAATTCTTTACCAAAGTTTTCATTCTCTCCCATGCTTGAGCAACATGTTCAGATCTAATTGCTTAAAATTCATTATGCTACTTCTCAAAGAAATAATTTTAGCGGGAGGATAATATCTACCAATAAAAGCATCCTTGCATTTAGTCCATGAATCAATACTATTCTTAGGCAAAGATAGCAACCAATCTTTAGCTCTTCCTCTTAATGAGAAAGGAAACACTTTCAATTTAATAATATCACCATCTACATCTTTATACTTTTGCATTTCACAAAGTTCAACAAAATTATTGAGATGGGCAGCAGCATCATCAGAACTAACACCAGAAAATTGATCTCTCATAACAAGATTTAGTAAAGCAGGTTTAATTTCAAAGAATTCTGCTGTAGTAGCAGGTGGAGCAATAGGTGTGCATAGGAAATCATTATTATTTGCATTTGTGAAGTCACACAATTTAGTATTTTCAGGGGTATTCATTTTAGCAACGGTAAATAAAACAAACTAGATAAAATAAATGCAAGTAACTAATTTTTTTGTGTGTTTTGATATAGAGAGCAAGACAGTAAATAAAGTAAAACTAGCAACTAATTTTTTTGTATTTTGATTTAGTGCAGCAAACAAAGTAGTAAATAAAATAAAGCAAGACAAAAACAAAGTAAAGAGATTGAGAAGTGGAGACTCCCCTTGCAGCGTGTCTTGATCTCCCCGGCAACGGCGCCAGAAAAAGAGCTTGATGGCGTGTAACTCACACGTTCGTTGGGAACCCCAAGAGGAAGGTATGATGCGCACAAGCAAGTTTTCCCTCATAAAGAAACCAAGGTTTAATCGAACCAGTAGGAGCCAAGAAGCACGTTGAAGGTTGATGGTCGCGAAATGTGATGCGGCGCAACACCAGGGATTCCGCGCCAACGCGGAACCTGCACAACACCCAAGTACTTTGTCCCAACGAAACAGTGAGGTTGTCAATCTCACCGGCTTTGTAACAAAGGATTAAACGTATCGAGTGGAAGATGTTTGCAAAGAAAACAGTAAACACAATTGCAGTAGATTGCCCATAAGATAAAGCATGTTGGGTGAACAAATTACAGTCGGGCAATTGACAAATAGAGAAAGGCATAACAATGCATATACATGATATGATAAATATAGTGAGATTTAATCCGGGCATTACGACAAAGTACATAGACCGCCATCCAACTGCATCTATGCCTAAAAAGTCCACCTTCAGGTTATCATCCGAACCCCATTCGGTATTAAGTTGCTAAGCAAAGCAATTGCATTAAGTATGGTGCGTAATGTAATCAACAACTACATCCTTAGACATAGCATCAATGTTTTATCCCTAGTGGCAACAGCACATCCACAACCTTAGAACTTTCTGTCACTGTCCCAGATTTAATGGAGGCATGAACCCACTATCGAGCATAAATACTCCCTCTTGGAGTTAAGAGCAAAAACTTGGCCAGAGCCTCTACTAATAACGAAGAGCATGCAAGATCATAAACAACACATAAACAATAGATTGATAATCACCATAATCATAGTACTCTCTATCCATCGGATCCCGACAAACACAACATATAGTATTACAGATAGATGATCTTGATCATGTTAGGCAGCTCACAAGATCCAACAATGAAGCACAACAAGGAGAAGACGACCATCTAGCTACTGCTATGGACCCATGGTCCAGGGGTGAACTACTCACTCATCACTCCGGAGGCGACCATGGCGGTGTAGAGTCCTCCGGGAGATGAATCCCCTCTCCGGCGGTGCCGGAGGCGATCTCCTGAATCCCCCGAGATGGGATTCGCGGCGGCGTCTCTGTAAGGTTTTCCGTATCGTGGCTCTCGGTACTGGGGGTTTCGCGACGGAGGCTTTAAGTAGGCGGAAGGTCAACGCGGGGGCCACACGAGGGCCCAGGTAGGTCGGCGCGGCCAGGGCCCGGGCCGCGCCGCCCTAGCCCCCGGCTGCCCGTGGCCCCACTTCGTTATCTCTTCGGTCTTCTGGAAGCTTCGTGCAAAAATAGGACCCTGGGCGAAAGTTTCGTCCAATTCCGAATATTTCTTTACTAGGATTTCTGAAACCAAAAACAACAAAAACAGCAACGGCTCTTCGGCATCTTGTTAATAGGTTAGTTCCAGAAAATGCATAAATATGACATATAATGCATAAAACATGTAGGTATCATCAATAAAGTAGCATGGAACATAAGAAATTATCGATACGTTGGAGACGTACACTACAAGAAAAGTTCTGATAGACAACGTCCCAAAATCGTCAACTAAGGGGCATTTTTCGTCGCCTATGGGCCTAACCCGACGATATGGGTTCCGTTGTCGAAACTGCGTCAGGCAAAGTCCAACGACGATTTTTTTCGGTCCGTCGCGCTGCCCCTTCCGCCACGGAAAATCGGACCGTTGCGGAAGTGTTTCGGGAGCCCGTTGACTGCTGACGTCATGCAAACTGACACGTGGCAGTTAACTGGCAGTTAACGGCGTTAACCGGCTGAAACCCCGTGGTAGATGGTAGGCCCACACGAGGCCTGCCACGTCTTAAGCGGGCAGATGACATAGTTTGACCGGTCAACTATATAGCTGGGCTGGTCCATTAGTTAAGTGGGCCGGCCTAACCTCTAAGGTTGATCAAAAACTTAAATGGGCCGGCCCATTTAACATGTGGGGTCCACCTTACAGCAACTGGGCCGGCCCAAAAAGCAAGTGGGCCGGGCCAAAACACAGGTGGGTCCCACTTTCCCGTTAAAAGGCCGGCCCATTTAGTGTGTGGGGTCCACCGTATAGCAAGTGGGCCGCCCAACAAGCTAGTGGGCCGGCCAAAACACAGTGGGTCCCACTTCCGTTAAAGGGTCGGCCCATTTAGTTCGTGGGGTCCACCATATAGCAAGTGGGCCCAACAAAATAGTGGGCCGGCCAAAACACGTGGGTCCCACTTTCCTGTTAAAGGGCCGGCCCATTTAGTGTGTGGGGCCCACCATATAGCATGGGCCGGCCCACCAAGATAGCGGGTCGGAAAACACAGGTGGTCCCACATTCCCAATGGGCCGGCCCATTTGGTATGTGGGGTCCACCATATAGAAAGTGGGCCGGCCCAACAAGATAGTGGGCCGGGCCAAAACACGTGGGTCCCACCTTCCTATTAAAGGGCCGGCCCATTTGGTGTGGGGTCCACCATATAGAAAGTGGGCCGGCCATTTGGTATGTGGGGTCCACCATATAGAAAGTGGGCCGCCCAACAAGATAGTGGGCCGGGCCAAAACACAGTGTGGGTCCCACCTTCCTATTAAAGGGCCGACCCATTTACCATGTGGGACCACCATAGAGCAAGTGGGCCGGCCCAATAAGCATGTGGAGCCCATTATCGTGTAACCGGGCCGGCCTACTAAAGAAGTGGGCCGGCCCAAAATGAAAGTGGGTCCCACACTACTGTAAGTGGGCCGGCCCAATCTGTTGTAGGGCCCTACTTGTTTGACTAGTCAACTTGCATTAAATTTCATGAGCCTAAAATCTGATTTCAATGATACACACAATTACATACACAAATAAAACAAATAGGAAAATTACAAGGCAATTAATGTGCCCAAATAAAAAAATTACATAGAATCATTGAGGACTTCTATTAGCATCATCAATAACACGTTGACATTTGGCAATCGCCTTGATTGAATCTTGTGTACTCTTTGTCAACATATCAGCTACAGATCTTAAAGCAGCAATACCATGTCTTTTATAAAGTACAGCCTTGAGATATTTACTGTCTGATGAAAGAAATGGTCTAGGTTGACGGCTATGAGAAGATGCATCAGAAGAAAGATCAGAACTTTTTGTGGGCCTCACTGGTAATGAAGATTGCTTCATCACAACTGCATTCTGATAATAATGCAAAAAGAGTTAAACGATGAACTATGCAAACATTTATTATGCAATGTAGATATAAGATAATAACAAGTTGCATAAATAAGACATGTATGGAACTTGTACTAAGCACAAACTTACATCATAATGTTGCACAGGGTCGCTACAGATCCTTTTTTGGCGACTATCTTCTAATGATGACTGCTTCATTAAAACTGCATTCTGGTAACATTGTAAACATAGTTACAACAATTAACTATTCAAACATGTATTACGCAATGTAGAGATCAGATAACAGCATGTAGCAGAAATAAGCACAAGATAAGATAAGATGCATGTACTAAGCACATACTGGCTCACTGCAGGTCCTTCTCTTGCGTGCACTAGTCGTGGTCAACATGCCTATCATTTTAGGTTCAGCCATCAAGTGAAATGCTAATCCTCCTGCTCCATTGTCCTTAATCTGTGTTTAGATATCACATTTAAGACCAAGTCAGCTGGTTTCAAATAACAAAAAACTTGAGCTGCCAAATGAATAAGCCAATAGTTACCAGATATCAGATTAAAACCAACTAGATGTTGCTTTGCATGAGATACGAATTTCAGACATTCAGATTTAGAGTAGGGTAATGCCAAGGTTTTACACATAAAGTAAACTGGCATTAAGAATGACCAAATGTCAGGTTCAAATCACCCTCGAAGTTTCTCCAAGACAAGCATATCAAATAGGCAGAAACATAGTAAAGCATGAATGACATTGCTATGGCAGGGTTCCAAGTGTTAATATCTTGCATAAGGAACAATGCATATAGGTTATAGATAATAACGGAAGTAAACTGCCAAAATTACCAACCACGAACTCAGATTCCAACCTTACCTAGCGTCCCCGCTGTTAATGTTGGATGTTCTAATAAGTGGTTCGCATGATCAATCCCAAGGAAAAATAACATTGACAAGTCAGTCTACGATAATACAAAGACCAGACATGCACGCAACAATAACTATATAAGCTAAAGACGAGGTATAAGAGCAAGCAGATTGGAAATGCACATAGCATGATTATAAAAGCAGTGTGAGAATAGCAGACACGAGAAAACAGCTAGCGGTGAGCTAATGACGTGGTATAAGAACAAGCAGATTGGAAATGCCCATAGCACGACTATAAAAGCAGTGCGACAATAGCATGCAGTACAAAAACAGTTGGCAGCAAATGAATGGGTACAAGGCTATAAATATGTGGATGCACACAGGTGTCAGTAGAATGAACAGGATGGTAGCGACCGGATAATGCTTTTGTACTGTACAACATTTAAACAAACTTCATGCGAAGCAACACATCAAGAAAGTTAACGGCATATGAGATCTGCAAATAACTACACAAAACATGGCTAAAGAAACACCGCGATCTAACGGGCCAGCGTACTAACCAAGCTGCGGCGGGGTGGACGGGGGCGGCAACTTGCATTCCAGCGGCGGCGAACGCGGGAGACGATGAATCGACCCTGTTTCAGTAGAAGCGGGCGTTAGTGAAGCAGATCTGGTTGGCTGGCAAGGTATTCGGTGAAGTTGATACAGCCGCTGCGGCGAGGTAGTCGGTGGCGAGGTCGGCGGTGAAGCAGATCCGTCGGTGGCGAGGTCGGCGGTGAAGCAGATCCGTCGGTGGCGAGGTCGGCGGTGAAGCAGATCCGTCGGTGACGAGGGCGGCGGGGGAGCGGATCAGGTGGGTGGACAGCCAACACGATCAAGGCTACGCTGTGGAGGAGTATGCCGGCGGCGAAGCAGATCTAGTACTGTAGAGAGTCAGAGCTTTGGCGTGTGAGAGTATTTTTGAGCTAATGGGGCGAATGGTTGGTGGGTGGGTGTGGGCCTGTGGGGAGGGTTCGGGATCTAGGCAAGATATTTCATTGTTACCGAATGAGCCCTCCATGGTCGGTGGGTTGTAGCTTCCGGACCAGGGTTAAAAGGGTAAAACTGGTCACGGGATTTTCGAATGGATGCGGCGGGATGATTTGGCGCGTGGCCGAAATTTTCAGTTTCAAGCTACGAGCAGAACGACAAAAATAATGTTCTTCCCCAGGGAGCTCTCATTTCTTCCTCTTCTCTTTCTCTCTCGAGTCTCTCCCACTCCCCCGGCTCCTCTCCCCCTTCTCTCCGGCGGCCTCGCCGGCCGGAGACGAGGCCGACTTCTCTCTGTATATTGTACACCCTCCGAACTAAATTAATTGATTCAACTTTCCTTAGACGTGTATGTATCTAGAGTAAAAACATGTGTGGATACATCCATATTTAGATAAGCAAAGTTGAGTCAGCTAATTTGGATCCGAGGGAGTTAGTGTTGTTGTAAGCTTAGATCCAGTGTTTCCCATGAGCAGAATGGCGCAATGGAGTCGGGGATCTCGTCATCGGCTTCAGATCTGGCCTATGGTGAATCTGGCGGATCTTGCCGGCCAAACCCCGATCTGGTGCCATCAATGTGATGGCGCTAACGGTGAGGCTTGCTTTGGTCAGTGCTTCAGATCTGGCCAATGGGGAAGTCAAGCTGCTAAAGTTCACAAGCTCGGGGCATACGACGGCGTCATCCGTCTTGCCCGTGCACATCTTGGACTTTCAGCGACCCTTCTCAGAGCCAATATGCCGTTGCTGAGGCCCTTCTTCTCCTTCGTCCTGGCGACTACCGGCGACACCGTCCCAAGTGGTGCGTCCCCGGCGACGGAGTTGCTGGAAAGGATGCGGAGCAGAGATCTGATGTGCGGTCGAGAAGGACTCGATTGATTTTCTTCTATATGTTTTGGGGTCCTTTTTGTAAAGTTGCAGGTTCTATTAGTTATTGTCTAGTACTTTTGGTCCTCTATGTAATTTTTTGGACTAGTTTCCATTGGCACTGATAAACTTGAATTTTGACAAGTTCACGAGGAAAAAAATTCCTTTGCACATATGGCCTATCATGTATAAACATTCTTGAGATTTAAACTATATGTAATGTGCCATGCATTAACCCTAAACCATATATATGTAACTAACCCTAGCTGATCAAACCCTACTTAATTAAAACAAATAACCCTAAACTATACGCATGCACTTTATGCGCAAAGGCGCGGGTGCCTCTAATAATGTGTGTGCGCACTCGATCGATGATCCCTAAACCTTATACAACCCTGAAACCCTAATCCCTAATCCCTAAACCCTAAACACCAAACACTAAACCCTAGACCCTAAACCCTAAACCCTAATTAAACCCTATATATAGGCCAACGACACTTAATTGTGCATCAAGCAGGCCAGGGGTGCCTCGCGGTCCTCTAATTAAATTAAATGTGCCATGCATTAACCCTAAACCATATATATGTAACTAACCATAGCTAATCAACCCTACTTAATGAAAACACATAACCCTAAACTATACTAGCTATAACCCGATCTAATAAAAACATGCTCTATATATAGCAGCTAGCTAGCAAACCGTAGATTAACACCAATTAATATATACATGGCCTATATCGATCATGTTGTATAACATATCCCTGAGATTCATTAATTAATTATATAATTATCGTGATAAATTAATTAACTTTAATTTTGACAAGTTCTCTCGAATGAAAACACATTTGATTAAGTTGCCTCATAATATATATATAATTAGTGTGCATGCATGGCCTACCATGCATTCGTGCATATATTTTAATGTATATTTGAACATATTCTTGGGGATTTCAATCTCTCTCTCGATCATCTATATATCGTTGGTGGCCAAAAAACACACATATATATATATATGCATGCAATTTATGCGTAAAGGCGCGGGTGCCTCTAATAATGTGTGTGCGCACTCGATCGATGATCCCTAAACCTTAAACAACCCTAAAACCCCTAAATCCCTAATCCCTAAACCCTAAACACCCTAAACACTAAACCCTAAACCCTAGACCCTAAACGTACCCTAACCCTAACCCTAACCCTAACCCTAAACCCTAGCTAATCCTAAACCCCAATTAAACCCTATGTATAGGCCAACGACACTTAATTGTGCATCGATCGAGCGGGTCATGGGTGCCTCGCGATCCTCTAATAAAATTAAATGTGCCATGCATTAACCATAAACCATATATATGTAACTAACCCTAGCTAATCAACCCTACTTAATTAAAACACATAACCCTAAACTATACTAGATATAACCCGATCTAATAAAAACATGCTCTATATATATATAGCAGCTAGCTAGCAAACCGTAGATTAACACCAATTAAAATATACATGGCCTATATCGATCATGTTGTATAACATATCCCTGAGATTCATTAATTAATTATATAATTATCGTGATAAATTAATTAACTTGAACTTTGACAAGTTCTCTCGAATGAAAACACATTTGATTAAGTTGCCTCATAATATATATATAATTAGTGTGCATGCATGGCCTACAATGCATTCGTGCATATATTTTAATGTATATTTGAACATATTCTTGGGGATTTCAATCTCTCTCTCTCTCTCGATCATCTATATATCGTTGGTGGCCAAAAAAACACACATATATATGCATGCAATTTATGCGTAAAGGCGCGGGTGCCTCTAATAATGTGTGTGCGCACTCGATCGATGATCCCTAAACCTTAAACAACCCCTAAAACCTTAAATCCCTAATCCCTAAACCCTAAACACCCTAAACACTAAACCCTAAACCCTAGACCCTAAACCCCTAACCCTAACCCTAACCCTAACCCTAAACCCTAGCTAATCCTAAACCCCAATTAAACCCTATGTATAGGCCAACGACACTTAATTGTGCATCGATCGAGCGGGTCATGGGTGCCTCGTGATCCTCTAATAAAATTAAATGTGCCATGCATTAACCCTAAACCATATATATGTAACTAACCCTAGCTAATCAACCCTACTTAATTAAAACACATAACCCTAAACTATACTAGCTAGCTATAACCCGATCTAATAAAAACATGCTCTATATATAGCAGCTAGCTAGCAAACCGTAGATTAACACCAATTAAAATATACATGGCCTATATCGATCATGTTGCATAACATATCCCTGAGATTCATTAATTAATTATATAATTATCGTGATAAATTAATTAACTTGAACTTTGACAAGTTCTCTCGAATGAAAACACATTTGATTAAGTTGCCTCATAATATATATATAATTAGTGTGCATGCATGGCCTACAATGCATTCGTGCATATATTTTAATGTATATTTGAACATATTCTTGGGGATTTCAATCTCTCTCTCTCGATCATCTATATATCGTTGGTGGCCCAAAAAACACACATATATATGCATGCAATTTATGCGTAAAGGCGCGGGTGCCTCTAATAATGTGTGTGCGCACTCGATCGATGATCCCTAAACCTTAAACAACCCTAAAACCTTAAATCCCTAATCCCTAAACCCTAAACACCCTAAACACTAAACCCTAAACCCTAGACCCTAAACGTACCCTAACCCTAACCCTAAACCCTAGCTAATCCTAAACCCCAATTAAACCCTATGTATAGGCCAACGACACTTAATTGTGCATCGATCGAGCGGGTCATGGGTGCCTCGTGATCCTCTAATAAAATTAAATGTGCCATGCATTAAACCTAAACCATATATATGTAACTAACCCTAGCTAATCAACCCTACTTAATTAAAACACATAACCCTAAACTATACTAGCTAGCTATAACCCGATCTAATAAAAACATGCTCTATATATAGCAGCTAGCTAGCAAACCGTAGATTAACACCAATTAAAATATACATGGCCTATATCGATCATGTTGTATAACATATCCCTGAGAATCATTAATTAATTATATAATTATCGTGATAAATTAATTAACTTGAACTTTGACAAGTTCTCTCGAATGAAAACACATTTGATTAAGTTGCCTCATAATATATATATAATTAGTGTGCATGCATGGCCTACAATGCATTCGTGCATATATTTTAATGTATATTTGAACATATTCTTGGGGATTTCAATCTCTCTCTCTCTCGATCATCTATATATCGTTGGTGGCCAAAAAACACACATATATACGCATGCACTTGATGCGTAAAGGCGCGGTGCCTCTAATAATGTGTGTGCGCACTCGATCGATGATCCCTAAACCTTAAACAACCCTAAAACCCTAATCCCTAATCCCCTAAACCCTAAACACCCTAAACACACTAAACCCTAGACCCTAAACACCCTAAACACTAAACCCTAAACCCTAGACCCTAAACACCTAAACCCTAAACCCTAAACCCTAAACCCTAAACCCTAAACCCTAAACCCTAAACCCTAAAACCCTAAACCCTAAACCCTAAACCCTAAACCCTATAAACACCCTAAACACTAATTAAACCCTAAACCCTAGACCCTAAACACTAAACCCTAAACCCTAGACCCTAAACACCGTAAACACTAAACCCTAAACCCTAAACACCCTAAACACTAATTAAACCCTAAACCATAGACCCTAAACACTAGACCCTAAACCCTAGACCCTAAACACCCTAAACACTAAACCCTAGACCCTCTAAACACCGTAAACACTAAACCCTAAACCCTAGACCCTAGCTAAACACCCAAAACACTAAACCCTAAACCCAGCTAGCTAACCCTAAACCCTAATTAAACCCTATATATATAGGCCAACGACACTTAATTGTGCATCAAGCAGGCCAGGGGTGCCTCGCGGTCCTCTAGTTAAATTAAATGTGACATGCATTAACCCTAAACGTACCCTAACCCTAACCCTAACCCTAACCCTAAACCCTAGCTAATCCTAAACCCCAATTAAACCCTATGTATAGGCCAACGACACTTAATTGTGCATCGATCGAGCGGGTCATGGGTGCCTCGCGATCCTCTAATAAAATTAAATGTGCCATGCATTAACCCTAAACCATATATATGTAACTAACCCTAGCTAATCAACCCTACTTAATTAAAACACATAACCCTAAACTATACTAGATATAACCCGATCTAATAAAAACATGCTCTATATATAGCAGCTAGCTAGCAAACCGTAGATTAACACCAATTAAAATATACATGGCCTATATCGATCATGTTGTATAACATATCCCTGAGAATCATTAATTAATTATATAATTATCGTGATAAATTAATTAACTTGAACTTTGACAAGTTCTCTCGAATGAAAACACATTTGATTAAGTTGCCTCATAATATATATATAATTAGTGTGCATGCATGGCCTACAATGCATTCGTGCATATATTTTAATATATATATATTTGAACATATTCTTGGGGATTTCAATCTCTCTCTCTCTCGATCATCTATATATCGTTGGTGGCCCAAAAACACACATATATATGCATGCAATTTATGCGTAAAGGCGCGGGTGCCTCTAATAATGTGTGTGCGCACTCGATCGATGATCCCTAAACCTTAAACAACCCTAAAACCTTAAATCCCTAATCCCTAAACCCTAAACACCCTAAACACTAAACCCTAAACCCTAGACCCTAAACGTACCCTAACCCTAACCCTAAGCCTAAACCCTAGCTAATCCTAAACCCCAATTAAACCCTATGTATAGGCCAACGACACTTAATTGTGCATCGATCGAGCGGGTCATGGGTGCCTCGTGATCCTCTAATAAAATTAAATGTGCCATGCATTAACCCTAAACCATATATATGTAACTAACCCTAGCTAATCAACCCTACTTAATTAAAACACATAACCCTAAACTATACTAGCTAGCTATAACCCGATCTAATAAAAACATGCTCTATATATAGCAGCTAGCTAGCAAACCGTAGATTAACACCAATTAAAATATACATGGCCTATATCGATCATGTTGTATAACATATCCCTGAGAATCATTAATTAATTATATAATTATCGTGATAAATTAATTAACTTGAACTTTGACAAGTTCTCTCGAATGAAAACACATTTGATTAAGTTGCCTCATAATATATATATAATTAGTGTGCATATGCATGGCCTACAATGCATTCGTGCATATATTTTAATGTATATTTGAACATATTCTTGGGGATTTCAATCTCTCTCTCTCTCGATCATCTATATATCGTTGGTGGCCCAAAAAACACACATATATACGCATGCACTTGATGCGTAAAGGCGCGGGTGCCTCTAATAATGTGTGTGCGCACTCGATCGATGATCCCTAAACCTTAAACAACCCTAAAACCCTAATCCCTAATCCCCTAAACCCTAAACACCCTAAACACACTAAACCCTAGACCCTAAACACCCTAAACACTAAACCCTAAACCCTAGACCCTAAACACCGTAAACCCTAAACCCTAAACCCTAAACCCTAAACCCTAAACCCTAAACCCTAAACCCTAAAACCCTAAACCCTAAACCCTAAACCCTAAACCCTATAAACACCCTAAACACTAATTAAACCCTAAACCCTAGACCCTAAACACTAAACCCTAAACCCTAGACCCTAAACACCGTAAACACTAAACCCTAAACCCTAAACACCCTAAACACTAATTAAACCCTAAACCATAGACCCTAAACACTAGACCCTAAACCCTAGACCCTAAACACCCTAAACACTAAACCCTAGACCCTCTAAACACCGTAAACACTAAACCCTAAACCCTAGACCCTAGCTAAACACCCAAAACACTAAACCCTAAACCCAGCTAGCTAACCCTAAACCCTAATTAAACCCTATATATATAGGCCAACGACACTTAATTGTGCATCAAGCAGGCCAGGGGTGCCTCGCGGTCCTCTAGTTAAATTAAATGTGACATGCATTAACCCTAAACGTACCCTAACCCTAACCCTAACCCTAACCCTAAACCCTAGCTAATCCTAAACCCCAATTAAACCCTATGTATAGGCCAACGACACTTAATTGTGCATCGATCGAGCGGGTCATGGGTGCCTCGCGATCCTCTAATAAAATTAAATGTGCCATGCATTAACCCTAAACCATATATATGTAACTAACCCTAGCTAATCAACCCTACTTAATTAAAACACATAACCCTAAACTATACTAGATATAACCCGATCTAATAAAAACATGCTCTATATATAGCAGCTAGCTAGCAAACCGTAGATTAACACCAATTAAAATATACATGGCCTATATCGATCATGTTGTATAACATATCCCTGAGAATCATTAATTAATTATATAATTATCGTGATAAATTAATTAACTTGAACTTTGACAAGTTCTCTCGAATGAAAACACATTTGATTAAGTTGCCTCATAATATATATATAATTAGTGTGCATGCATGGCCTACAATGCATTCGTGCATATATTTTAATATATATTTGAACATATTCTTGGGGATTTCAATCTCTCTCTCTCTCTCTCGATCATCTATATATCGTTGGTGGCCCAAAAAACACACATATATATGCATGCAATTTATGCGTAAAGGCGCGGGTGCCTCTAATAATGTGTGTGCGCACTCGATCGATGATCCCTAAACCTTAAACAACCCTAAAACCTTAAATCCCTAATCCCTAAACCCTAAACACCCTAAACACTAAACCCTAAACCCTAGACCCTAAACGTACCCTAACCCTAACCCTAAGCCTAAACCCTAGCTAATCCTAAACCCCAATTAAACCCTATGTATAGGCCAACGACACTTAATTGTGCATCGATCGAGCGGGTCATGGGTGCCTCATGATCCTCTAATAAAATTAAATGTGCCATGCATTAACCCTAAACCATATATATGTAACTAACCCTAGCTAATCAACCCTACTTAATTAAAACACATAACCCTAAACTATACTAGCTAGCTATAACCCGATCTAATAAAAACATGCTCTATATATAGCAGCTAGCTAGCAAACCGTAGATTAACACCAATTAAAATATACATGGCCTATATCGATCATGTTGTATAACATATCCCTGAGAATCATTAATTAATTATATAATTATCGTGATAAATTAATTAACTTGAACTTTGACAAGTTCTCTCGAATGAAAACACATTTGATTAAGTTGCCTCATAATATATATATAATTAGTGTGCATATGCATGGCCTACAATGCATTCGTGCATATATTTTAATGTATATTTGAACATATTCTTGGGGATTTCAATCTCTCTCTCTCTCTCTCGATCATCTATATATCGTTGGTGGCCCAAAAAACACACATATATACGCATGCACTTGATGCGTAAAGGCGCGGTGCCTCTAATAATGTGTGTGCGCACTCGATCGATGATCCCTAAACCTTAAACAACCCTAAAACCCTAATCCCTAATCCCTAAACCCTAAACACCCTAAACACTAAACCCTAGACCCTAAACACCCTAAACACTAAACCCTAAACCCTAGACCCTAAACACCGTAAACCCTAAACCCCTAAACCCTAAACCCTAAACCCTAAACCCTAAACCCTAAACCCTAAAACCCTAAACCCTAAACCCTAAACCCTAAACCCTATAAACACCCTAAACACTAATTAAACCCTAAACCCTAGACCCTAAACACTAAACCCTAAACCCTAGACCCTAAACACCGTAAACACTAAACCCTAAACCCTAAACACCCTAAACACTAATTAAACCCTAAACCATAGACCCTAAACACTAGACCCTAAACCCTAGACCCTAAACACCCTAAACACTAAACCCTAGACCCTCTAAACACAGTAAACACTAAACCCTAAACCCTAGACCCTAGCTAAACACCCAAAACACTAAACCCTAAACCCAGCTAGCTAACCCTAAACCCTAATTAAACCCTATATATATAGGCCAACGACACTTAATTGTGCATCAAGCAGGCCAGGGGTGCCTCGCGGTCCTCTAGTTAAATTAAATGTGACATGCATTAACCCTAAACCATATATATATAACTAACCCCTAGCTAATCAAACCCTAGTTAATTAAAACACATAACCCTCAACTATACTAGCTATAACCCGATCTAATAAAAACATGCTCTATATATAGCATGCAGCTAGCTAGCAAAAACGGTAGATTAAAACCAATTAATATATACATGGCCTATATATCGATCATATGTTGTATAACATCTCCCTGAGATTCATTAATTAATTATATAATTATCGATGATAAATTAATTAACTTGAATTTTGACAAGTTCTCTCGAATGAAAACACATTTGATTAAGTTTCCTCATAATATATATATAATTAGTGTGCATGCATGGCCTACCATGCATGCATTAATTCGTGCATATATTTTAATATATATTTGAACATATTCTTGGGGATTTCAATCTCTCTCTCGATCATCTATATGTCGTTGGTGGCCAAAAAACACACACATATACGCATGCACTTTATGCGCAAAGGCGTGTGTGCCTCTAATAATGTGTGTGTGCGCACTCGATCGATGATCCCTAAACCTTAAACCCTAAATAAACCCTAATCCCTAATCCCTAAACCCTAAACACCATAAACATTAAACCCTAAACCCTAACCTCCTAACCCTAAACCCTAAACCCTAATTAAACCCTATATATATAGGCCAATGACACTTAATTATGCATCAAGCAGGCCAGGGGTGCCTCGCGGTCCTCTAATTAAATTAAATGTGCCATGCATATATATGTGTTTAATTTGGGGATTTCAATCGCTCTCTCGTATGTAGCTCTCTCTACCTCTATCTCCTCTCTCTCTCTCTCGTTGGTGGCCAACAACACACACATGCACTTTGTGCGCAAAGGCATGCGCCTCTAATAATGTGTGCGCAGTCGATCGATCTAGTTTTGATTAATCATAGCACACAAATAAAGAAGTTGTATTTGAATCCACACAACCTAATCTAAAACACATAACCCCTAACATGGCCTAATTAATTAACCCTTCTCGATCTCTACCTAATTAGTGGAAATTGCACAAAATCAAAAGGGGTCCCTCACTAATTATGCATATCTGCTAGATTGTGATAAACTTTTGCCACATATATATTTGGTGGATGGGTGCATCTTGGCATGTAAACAATTAGTGTTTGCAAATGGCGTTGTCAAAATTTATGTACAAATGATTTCTTTCCATCCAAAGTGCATAAAATGGGAGTTTTAATGAAGAAAGTACAAATAAAACAGCTCAACATGCTTCCACACCCCGATTTTCACACGAAGTAGAGCATATTTAAAGGATAATTCCAGAGTTTTACTATTTTTCAAGCAACTTTGCTAATTTTCCCCCACTCACATGACTTTATGTCGATTTAACGAAAATATGGCGAATTTAAACTACATGGGCGGGATAGTTTGAATTGTGCGCGCGGCAAAGGGAACCGCCTATTCCTCAACCTTGTGCACGGCAAATTACACACGCAACTCCATTAAACGCCACCTACCAACCTTAATTATCACCCCGGCGGCCCGGCCGCATGACCCCCACCCACCCGTACACAACTTATCCCCGTCCGTGCGAAGAGCTTCCCCTCCCCGTCCCGTCCGTGCGAAGAAGAAGCTTCCCCTCCCCGTCGTTCTTCTCGAGACGCACCGGCGGTCAAGTTGATCCACGGTAGGGCTGCTATCTCTAGCTCAATCATGTATCGGGCAAGACAGCCTAACGATTTATATTTTCTTGATGCTGCTAAAAAAATTCGTCAGTATGCTTGAACTAATTGGCACTTTATAGTTTTCCGCTCGATTTGTCATCGATCAATTTGTTCATTTGCGTGGGCATATAGAGTCAGTTCTGCACTCGATCCGTTAATTTGCTGAAATGCCATGGCAGAGTTTTGTACACGATCTGTTTGCTAAAATGTCGATGGGCATTTTTTGTTTTGTACTCGACATGATTGCTGAAATGCATAATCATGTAGTATAGTTTTGTACTCGATGGATATACATTTCCTACTTCGCCTTAAATTAATCACCAACCACTGTATCTCATAATTAAACAGATGGACAGAACTTGGATACTGCATGGACACTTATGTTCCCCTTCATATATAAATGGTGTTCAACCCTTTATGGGGTTTATTAGAGCTCATGATGGTCACAACCTGGACGTGTATTGCCCGCGCTGCACATGTATGAATGGTGAGAAGAGGCCTCACCCTGTAGTGGCAGATCATTTACACATTTTTGGGATGGACCGCACATATGTTAGGCGGGTTTAGCATGGTGAACCATATAATGATCCTTTAGCAGGAGAAGCAGATCTTGCTCACACTGTATGTGTGCTGGCATATGTAGTTAATTATTTATATTGATGCTGCCGCTGTTTCAATCAATAGTTTGCATTGCTGTGCAAGGTTCTGTACTCAAATTTAACTTGTTGCAGATGGATGGACGGGAAGGAGAGAAAAAGCGCTTGCTTCAGGAAACGGGTTTCAGCTCTGGGACATGTGCTGTGCCAGATGAGAAGGTAAATATGTAAAACGGCATTTGTTCAGGTTGCATCCCTTAGATGTTTGTCTAATCGGTTGATGTACTAATTGCAGAAGCATAGAGTTAAAGAGGTCTCTCAGTTTGATGGGAGATTTGAAGATGAATCTCAGTTTGATGCACCTGTGGATGGTACTGATGACGAGCCTTTCATAGACGAAGGTCCTGCACCTGAGATTATCCAGTCTACAGAAGGAGGCCGTGGACCGAGTACACAGCTTTGCGTTGAAGTGGATGCACGCCCGGAGATCATCACGGGCGTCCGGGTAGTCTCAAGACCACCCAGCCCTGATGCACCTGTGGATGGTACTGATGACGAGCCTCTCATAGACGAAGGTCCTGCACCTGAGATTATCCAGCCTACAGAAGGAGGCCGTGGACCGAGTACACAGCTTTGCGTTGAAGAGGATGCACACCCGGAGATCATCAGGGGCGTCCCGGTAGTCTCAGGACCACCCAGCCCTGATGCAAAATGTTGAGCTACTTTATGATTCGTACTCTTATGTTCTGGTGCTGTAGTATGTTATGATTTGTACGCCTTTGGCGCTAGATTAAGCATTCAGTGGATGATCGCGTTGCAAAATTCGACACCCACACAATCAGTTCATCGTACGAGTAGTAGCACAATTACTTCTACAGCGATTCCTGCCAGCGCATTAGTTGGTAGCATGAAACACTTTCAGGTACTCCCCTCTGATTCATATTAATTGACTCAATTCTGTCTAGATATGGATGTATCTAGATGCATTTGTTAACTAGACTAACAAACTTGAGTCAGTTAATATGAATCCGTGTAAACCGCCCAAGTCCTCGAGCAGCTAGTTTATTGACTCTGGACTCCAAGCCTCTCGCGGCAAGCCATCGACGAAGCTTTGACCAGATCTTGGCCCGCAATTTTTTTTTGTGGCGAATAGCAAAGCTTTGACCAGTTCCTCTCGGGATACAGCACGCCGGTGAGCTTGCATGGTTGCCATGAGCACTTTCCGGCGGAACTTCCTCTTCAGCGCCCTCAAGCCGCTGCTGCGAGACAGCACGCAGTGCCTCGAGGTGGACGGAATTCTGGATCTCAGGGCGGGTGGTCCGCATCGTCCGGGAACGATCTCCAGCGGGTTAACGAGGACATGCATGGCGGCCAGGGGATTTGTTTTTTTTTTTTTGGTTTGAGCTTGGGATTTGGGGTTTTTTCGGATAGGGGAGGAGGAACCGAGGAAGAGGAAGGAACAGCCGCGTGCTTGGCGCGTGGCGGTGTGCTTGAATTTCGAATTTTTGTGAAATGTTTCATTTCCCCGCTACAATTCGGGGGTTTCTTGACGCGCCAATGCGTCCCGCCGGGCAGCTTCAAGTAAATTTGGGGTGCCACACTATGGGCCCTAGTTTCAGTGAGACATGTAATGACTAGTCACATCAGTAAGTTCACTGTGTAATAAAATATGTTACCCCTCCCCTTTATGTAGCACCCCTTCTCTCCCGATCGAGTGCCGATTGCCGACGGATGCAAGCCGCTAGCTCGATCCCCTCCTTTCGCCTCCACCGTCCAGGCATCCAGCTTGGAGGGGCAAGCTGCATCTAGCCCAAGCGGATTAGGTAGGACTAGTAATGTTCTCTCCTTTCTCGAGATCGGTTCTTTTTTCCTCTCCTCGATATCTTGCGCATCTCTTTCCTATTCTGGGCAAAGGGGTGTCTTTCTGGTCACCCTCGAGCTGGGAGTGATTGATGGGGGTGGGGGGCGGGGGCTACCTTTGCTTGGATTGGGGTGTTCTTCCTTTATTTGTCGACATTTGCAACCTTTGTAGTTTCTGCTGATCCTCACTGTATCTTTTGTCAGCTTGTACAGGAAAGGTAAGACCTCGGCGGTGGGGGCAATGGAGCGTAAGGCCACCACGCATGTGGGCAGTTGGCTGAGCCTGAGCTGCGTCCCCAGCCCCGCGAAGCAGGTACTCCGTTTGCTTATCCACTCTTTACCTTTTAAGTGTCTCTCTGGTCTCTGCATCCTCAATCTGTTCCTGTTCTGGAATATGCTTAAAGTAGCACATGTCTTCAGCTGTTTGTGCGTAAAGCCTCTGTGACACCATGCTCTATATTCTCTGTATCAGGTTGGTACCTCCAGGTTCCGTGCTGAGGCTATGGGGAACGAGAATAGCGCCCCACCTGCTGCAGGAGCATGGCCCGATCTGCAGCACAAGAAGCGAAATGCCACTGCCGAGCTGGGCAGGGACCGCCCAGGGGTAATTTTTTTTAACCAACTTACCATGATGTAGTCTGAATCTGATACTCCCTCAGATCCAAATTAATTGACTCAACTATCTGTAGATACGGATGTATCTAGATGTGTTTTAGCTCTAGATACTACTGCCTCCATCCCAAAGCTTTGGGCTTATATTATTTTTAGAAAGTCAAACTATACCATGTTTGACTAAGCTTTTACCAAAAATCAGTAACATGCAAAATACAAAATTAATATCATTAAATAGATAATAAAATATATTTTCCTACGGTATCTACACAGTATTATATTTGTTGATAGAATGTTCTAAAATTTTGGTCAAACTTTGCTTGTTTTGATTTCTCAAAAATAAATAAGGCTTAAGCTTTTGGATGGTGGTAGTACATTCATATCTAGACAAAGCTGAGTTAACTAGTTTTTTTGTCTGTCCATAGCTAGTGTTCACGCTGCAAAAGGCTAAGAGCATCCACTATATGCATCAGTCTATCTCATACAGTAATTCAATATCACTGCTGAGGTCTGCCTTTTGTTTTGCTATTCATATGCAGACTGAAACTTTAGGGCCTTTACTCAAAAGGAAGATCAAAACTGCGGCTGATCAGGCTGCCAGTATGTTGATGCCGCCCCCATCTTCTAAATGCCTCTACAAGCACAAGGCCACGCACCAGCTGGGTGGTGATCTTTTAATGAATATGGTATATTTTCTTAATCCACAAAACATGCCTTGATTTTTCTCTGTTTATTGTCGGTTTTTTCTATGCTTGCCAAAAGTTTACAACAACAACAACAACAACCAAGCCTTTCAGTCCCAAACAAGTTGGGGTAGGCTAGAGTTGAAACCCATAAGATCTCGAAGCCAAAAGTTTAGAAACACCAAATTCGTTTGCTTACAATCATCATACGTAATGTTCATCTACTCCAGTTCCCCTAACCCAACATAAAATGATGTTAATTTCGATTTTTAGATTAAAAGAGCACCATTAGGCGCTGTTAATTACGACTTTGAGATTAAAATGTCATTTGCAATTGTTAATTACAATTTTGAGACAATTGGTTAGTTTAACCTCGATCTCTTCTGCTCTCCATTTTTCCCAACCGAACAAAAATGTAACCATTCCATTCCTCTGAAATGGAACCATTCCATTCCATTCCACGCTGTTTCAGAACCGAACACACCCTTGCATTGTTGTGAACTGTTGTCCATACACGGCCATACCCTTCCACTTACATCTAGCACTATATGCATCAGTCTGTCTCAGAGTCATTCAATATCACTGCTGAGATGTTCCCATTCTTATGCAGGCTGAAACTGCTGCGCCTTTACTCAAGTGGATGCAAAATGGGGCTAATGAGGCTGCTGTGAGGACGATGGTGCCGGCACCATCTTCCGAAAACCTCTACAAGCACGAGGCCATGGGCCAGCTGGGTGGTGACCTTTTAATGAATCTGGTATATTTTCTTAATCCACATACATGATTTCATTATTATCTGTTTAATTACTGTTGGCTTTGTCTAATGCTTACCAAAAGTTCAGAAACACTGCGTTTGCTTACAATCATCATACACTAATTTTTCACTTTTCAGTCTGTCTCATCCAGTATATAAACTGTTGATTTCCATTGGCTTCTTTTGTAATCATTTGCATTGTTGTCAACTGTTCTCTATGCACAACCCTATTCTTCCACTTACACCCGCACTATTTGCATCAGTCTATCTCATAGATTTATTAAATATCAATGATGAGTTCTGTTGCTATTCATATGCAGGATGAAACTTCTGTTCCTCTACTCAAATGGATAAAAAATGATCCTGATGAGGCTGCTGTGAAGACGATGGTGCTGCCACCATCTTCTGAAAACCTCCTCAAGCACAAGGCCACGGGCCAGCTGGGTGGTACCCTTTTCAGTAAGCAGGTATATTTTCTTAATCCTCATACATGATTTGATTTTTGTCTGTTTATTGCCGGCTTTGTCTAATGCTTACCAATAGTTCAAAAACACACACACCTATTCTTCCACTTACATCCAGCACTATATGCATCAGTGTCTCATAGATTCATTTTATATATCACTGCTGATGTCTGTTGCTCTTCAATTTTTATATGCAGACTGAAACTGCTAAGCCTTCATTGGTCAAAAGGATTGCAACTGCTGCTGATGAGGCATCTGCAGAGGCTGCCACCAAGTTACTGTCAGCCCCACCTTCTGGATGCTTATATAAGCTCAAGTCCAAGGATCAGCCGGGCCGTAACCATCCAAGGGTTCGGGTATATTTTCTTAAGCCACATATACATGCCATGATTTATGTCTGATATTATCACTGGCTCTGTCTAATGCTTTTTGGAATTCGGAAACACCAAATTAGCATGCTTATATTCATCATACACTAATTTTTCACTGTTCAGTTTGTAACATAGTGTTATGCACTTGCTTGTCAACATTTGCATTGCTCTGAACTATGCACTTTACACAACCTAATTCTTCCACTTACGTTCAGCGCTACGCACCAGTAGTACCTCCCATGTTTCCTTCACCATCCCGATGCCGAGCTTGCGGGAATATGGCGGGCCCATGTACATACCCCGCATATAACACCTCCTATGGCTCTATCTACCTTTCTAGTAGCTCCTTCACAGAGTTACAGGTATGTATTCTCAGTGGTTTAGCATGAATTGGCATATAGTAAAGTCTTGTTTTTAGTCTTCCTGCTTCTTACATTTGTATCAATTTTCACATGCAGACTGTACCTTGTGAACTTCGTCCAATGATTAACCAGATGTGTCCGCATGAAGGATCTTTCACTATGCATGGCAATGGCAAATTGATGAACACCTACACGGTCTATGAGGTGTATGTCTACAAGACGCAGGCCATCACATATTTGTATGGACATGATTGGAGAAAGTTTGCTTTTGACTACGGTCTGAAGAAGGGCGACGAGCTGAGGATCAGAAACTCAAACGGGCAGATATACGTAACTGCTTACAGAGTTGGAGACACTTCCAAATATATAATATGTAACTTTTTTCTACTCATATCTTTTGATAACTGCATTCTGAGCAGTTGTTCTAAACCATTCCCTCTGTTCTAGCTTGCTGGGTTTAACATGATCAAAGCTGCAGATCCCCTGATGGAACAGGAGCGGATGTCACAAAGGGCAACCACACCAGCACCGGCACCGGCTTCCCACTCTCCTGCATCGCACCGGTTCCTGTACCAGCTCCGTTTACTGCATCTACCCAGCAGTCCCCTACATCAGCATTGGTTCCTGTAGAGGCCCCATATACTACACATGCCCAGCAGGCTCCTGCATCAGCACTGGTTCCTCTAGCTGCACCGTTTACTGCACCAACAGTCTCCTGCATCAGCACCGGTTCCTCTAGAGGCACCGTTTACTGCACCTGCCCGCAGTCTCCTGCATCAGCACCAGCTCGTGTACCAGCCCAGGCTCATGCACCTGCCCCAGCCAGATCACCGAGGTCTCAGCTCATTGCTGTGGCCACCCGTGTGGTGACCAGGACGCATCTGAAGGCTATGTTCGTGAGTATATGACAGCATAACTGCTCTTATCTTGATGTCTTCTCTGCTCAAAGTCTCACATGGTTCAGTGCATTGGTGCCATTGACTAATTTTTGGTGGTATCTCTTGCTTTGAATCAGAAATTGCCTAAAAGTATCTCCAAGGATCTCAATGCTGGCCGAAGGGGCAAGATATCCCTCGTCATGGAGAGTGAAGGTCTCACCGTGGAGGGACGGTACTCTGTCAGTCCCACAGATGGCCGCTTGGCTGTTACTTCCAGGTGGAAAAAGTTCATTGACGGTGCCAAACTTCGCATTGGATCAAAGTTGAAGGTCAAGATCTTTCGATGCCGCTGTGACATGCTGGTCATAAAGTTCGCGGTTGTCTAGTTCTGTTGTCCCATGAGCCCTTAGCAAATGCATTTGTAGTTATACTTATATAAGGTTATCTTATCTGAACTGCTAATTAATTGTATGGGTGGTAAAACTCTGGCAAGCTTTTGCTCTTAGCAAGTATGTATGTATGATCAGCTATTATGATAACTAATGTTTGTGTTCATCTTAATTTGCATTTCCCTTTTAGAAAAAAACTTAATTTCTATTTTGGCTGACCTGTTAGAGAACTATCAGATTGAACCCACAACATGATTCATATAGATTCATTACACCGAGCCACATGTCTTGACCTTGCGATACACTACTTCCATTAATTAGTGCAAGAAGGCTTACCTGAGCTGCCTGAACCATGGCAGATTCGAATCCACCTTATCTATCTAGAAATACAACCTTTGCAGAAAGAGGATTTGCAGTATGGGGAGGCTGACATTGGGGACCCATGAGCCAGCAGCGTCGTCAACGTTTTAAAGGTGGCAGGAGATCGAAAGAAAAAATAAGCCAAAAATCAGTTGGTAAACAAATTCAAGAAAAGAAACATTTACCTTTCTGAGAGGATGACATGCGGGACCCATGAGGCAGCAGCATCCTCAACTATTTCAAGGCGGCAGGGGATCAAAATAAAAAGGAAATAGCCAGAAATTAATTAGGGTCAAAAATAAATCCATCAAAGGAAACTTTTATTGTTCATAGAGGATGACATGTGGGACCGACTTGCCAGCTGCGTCGTCATCGTTTCAAAGGGGATCAAAAGAAAAAGACAAATAGCCAGAAATTAGGGAAAAAAATAAATCCAACAAAGAAAACTTTTATTTTTCATAGAGGATGACATGCGGGACCCATGAGCCAGCAGCTTCCTCAACGTTTCAAAGTCGGCATGAGATTGAAAGAAAAAGTCAAGTGACATAATATCAGAGCCAAAAATAATCCAAGAAAAGAAACTTTATTGTACATAGAGGATGACATGCGGGTCCCATTTTGTAGCAGCGGTCTCAACGCTTCCAAGGCGGCACGGGACCGAAAGAAAAATGAAGTAGCCAGAAATCAGGGTGTGAAAAAAATCCAAGAAAAGAAAGATTTCAATTGGGCTGTATCTGGACATCTGGGCCTTCGAACTATCCTGCTGGGCCTTTTGACTCGTACAATTTCAGCCCACTCCAAAACAGGAAAGGTCGGATTTTTCTCAAAAAAAAAAAAACAAGAAAGTCCTATGCTTCGCAAAAACAAAAAACAAGGAGATTCAACATATAAGTTTGTTTATGTAGATATAAAGATTTAATTTATCCGTTTGCAATAGCTCGGAGCGAAATACAACGTTTATTGTCTGCAAAATAAAATATCACATGTTTCTTGTACGGGGAGGCTGACATCGGGGACCCATGAGCCAGCGGAGTCAACGTTTCAAAGGCGGCAGGGGATCGAAAATAAAAAAAGCCAAAAATCAGTTGGTAAAAAAATACAAGAAAAGAAAACATTTATCGTTCGAGAGGATGACATGCGGGACCCATGAGGCAGCAGCATCCTCAACGTTTCAAAGTCGGCATGAGATCGAAAGAAAAAGGCAAGTGACATAATATCAGGAGCCAAAAATAATCCAAGAAAAGAAACTTTATTGTACATAGAGGATGACATGCGGGTCCCATTTTGTAGCAGCGGTCTCAACGTTTCCAAGGCGGCACAGGACCAAAAGAAAAATGAGGCAGCAGCATTCTCAACAATTCCAAGGCGGCAGGGGATCAAAAGAAAAATAAAGGAAATAGCCAAAATTAATTAGGGTCAAAAATAAATCCACCAAAGGAAACTTTTATTGTTCATAGAGGATGACATGTGGGACCGACCTGCCAACAGCGTCCTCATCGTTTCAACGGGGGCAGAGGATCAAAAGAAAAAGGCAAATAGCCAGAAATTAGGGGTAAAAAATAACTCCAAGAAAGGAAACTTTTATTGTTCGTAGAGGATGACATGCGGGACCCATGAGCCAGCAGCTTACTCAACGTTTCAAAGGCGGCATGAGATCGAAAGAAAAGGCAAGTGACCAAATATCAGGAGCCAAAAATAATCCAAGATTTATTGTACATAGAGGATGACATGTGGGTCCCATTTTGCAGCAGCGGTCTCAATGTTTGTAATGCGGCTTGAGATCAAAAGAAAAAGAAAGTAGCTAGTAATTAGGGGTGAAAAAAATCCAAGAAAAGAAAGTTGATGGACATAGAGGATGACATGCGGGTCCCTTGAACCAACAGCTTACTCAACGTTTCAAAGGGGGCAGGGGATCAAAAGAAAAGGCAAGGCAAAAATCAGAGGGTGAAAAAATCCAACAAAGGAAACTTTTATAGCACACAGAGGATGACATGCGGGTCCATGAGCCAGCAGGTACCTCAACGTTTCAAACGTGGCATGAGATCGAAAGAAAAAGGCAAGTGACCAAATATGAGGAGCCAAAAATAATTCAAGAAAAGAAAGTTTTATAGTACATAGAGGATGACATGCGGGTCCCATTTAGCAGCAGCGGTATCACCGTTTGAGAGGCGGCAGGGATCAAAAGAAAAAGAAATTGCCAAAAATCAGAGGGTGAAAAAAAACCAAGAAAATGAACTTTTATAGTACATAGAGGATGACATGCGGGTCCCATGAGCCAGCAGGTTCCTCAACGTTTCAAACGTGGCATGATATCGAAAGAAAAAGGCAAGTGACCAAATATGAGGAGCCAAAAATAATTCAAGAAAAGAAAGTTTTATAGTACATAGAGGATGACATGCGGGTCCCATTTAGCAGCAGCGGTATCACCGTTTGAGAGGCGGCAGGGGATCAAAAGAAAAAGAAATTGCCAAAAATCAGAGGGTGAAAAAAACCCAAGAAAATGAACTTTTATAGTACATAGAGGATGACATGCGGGTCCCATGAGCCAGCAGGTTCCTCAACGTTTCAAACGTGGCATGAGATCGAAAGAAAAAGGCAAGTGAAAAAATATGAGGAGCCAAAAATAATTCAAGAAAAGAAAGTTTTATAGTACATAGAGGATGACATGCGGGTCCCATTAAGCAGCAGCGTATCACCGTTTGAGAGGCAGCAGGGATCGAAAGAAAAAGTCAAGTGACCAAATATGAGGTGCCAAAAAAATCCAAGAAAAGAAAGTTTTATAGTACATAGAGGATGACATGCGGGTCCCATTTAGCAGCAGCGGTATCACCGTTTGAGAGGCAGTGATCGAAAGAAAAAGTCAAGTGACCAAATATGAGGTGCCAAAAAAATCCAAGAAAAGAAAGTTTTATAGTACATAGAGGATGACATGCGGGTCCCATTTAGCAGCAGCGGTATCACTGTTTGAGAGGCAGCAGGTGATCGAAAGAAAAAGTAAGTGACGAAATATGAGGGGCCAAAAAAATCCAAGAAAAGAAAGTTTTATAGTACATAGAGGATGACATGCGGGTCCCATTTAGCAACAGCGGTATCACCGTTTGAGAGGCGGCAGGAGATCGAAAGAAAAAGGTAAGTGACCAAATATGAGGTGCCAAAAATAATTCAAGAAAAGAAAGTTTTATAGTACATAGAGGATAACATGCGGGTCCCAGTTAGCAGCAGCGGTATCACCGTTTGAGAGGCGGCAGGGGATCGAAAGAAAAAGGCAAGTGACCAAATTTGAGGTGCCAAAAAAACTCCAAGAAAAGAAAGTTGATTGCACATAGAGGATGACATGCGGGTCCCATTTAGCAGCAGCGGTCTCAACGTTTCCAAGGCGGCAAGGGATCAAAAGAAAAAGGAAGTAGCCAGAAATCAGGGGGTCAAAAAAATCCAAGAATAGAAAGAATTTTGGTTCATAGAGGATGACATGCGGGACCCATGATCCTGCATCGTAAACGGCTCGATCGGAGAACGTTGAACGAGATGGCGCGATCTAGAAAAAAACAATGCCAGAGAGGCTGCCATCTGGGCCCTACATCCCTCGGCGGTGCGGATTTGCGTTGACTCGGCCGGCGAACCCGAGATTTCGAGATGCACCACGTCCCGGGCCACCATACGCCACGTTTTGGCCGCTTTCGTCGGGCTAGGTGGCCTCAAAAACGAGAAAAAAAGTTTTGACATGCACCACGGAGGGACCAAAATCGTCGGCCATGGTACACCAGCAACCACGGCGCGACTTCAACTTCGTCGGCCATGGCAACTTTTCTTGTAGTGGTATCGGTTTAACCTTGCTGTCACTTTGAGCAAGGTTTCCGTCCGCAGGTCATACTCACAGCCATGCGCAAGGAACCAATTTCAAGCCCTCAAGTCCCAGTTTTCTCGGATGGGTTCTGGAGTGACCCCATTCCGCTGAATCTCAGCCTCTTGTTCAGCCCACTTAGGCATGGCTTTTTTGTAGCCCCCTCGCCCTGTATGATGGTGATATTCCTTTCACTTGCATTCTTCTTCTTTTTCTTTGACAATGCCTCAACATCCTCTGAGGTCTTGTACTTCACAAATGCATCCTAGTTATGCTCCTTCTTCGCTAGATAGCCTTCGAATTTTGGAGGCTTCTTCTCCTCCTTATAAGTTGCCCATAATCGCTTCTTTCACTACCGGAATAGTTCCCCCATCTTCTGAAGAGCCCACTTCTTCACTAGCTCCTTGTGCTTGTCCATCTCAATCTGCGATTCCAATTCTGGCAAGGTGAAATGTGCCATGAGGTCGTCAAAAAGCTTGCCTTTGAACCTATCGGTAATAAACTCACTTTTGGACACCTTTTTGCTCTTGTTCCATTCTCTATTAGTGATCAGGATGTGATCCCTAACAATAACTCCGCACTGATTTTTAAATGTCGTTGCGGCCTTTGCGGGTTTCACCGGTTCACCATTAGGTGATATACGTGTAATTGTGTAGTGGTGTTTTGCCCAACTTCTTTGCCGGTCCTCGTTTGTCCAACTTATCTTGGGAGGCCTAAGAGAATAAAAATTAATTAATTAATATGAATGTACATATAGAATTCCATTAATGGCTCTAGTGATCATATACATGTATATATACCTCGCCATCACCGGAGCCCTTGGCTTCTCCATCACCGGAGCCATCGGCTTCTTCATCAGCAAAGCCGTCGGCTTCTCCATCAACGAATTCGTCGGCTTTTGGGTCGTCTTCTAGGTCGGCTACGCGGATTATGTCCTCGACGATGTCTTCCTGTTCCAAGTCTCGATGGAATGGATTCTTTGTTTCTCCAAAATATTAAATCGATAAGTACATGATTAATTTTGAGTAGGGGTTCATAATAATAATAATGTCGGCGTAACGTAGAGGGAGAGGGGATGCCGGTGACTACATAACGTAGGGGTTGTCGTAACACACGGGGAGAGGGGCATGCCGGTGACTACATTCATAACACACGGGGAGAGGGGGATAACGGTAGGGGTGATGTCGCGGATCGGGTAACATTCGAATCGGATAACATTCGAATCTTAATGGGCGATAATGGTAGGGACGATGTCGCGATGTCGCGGATCGGGTAACATTCGAATCTTAATACAACAAAATTAACTACAATATTAACAATATTAACAACAAATATCAACAATACAACAATGATCAAATTATAAACTAATCCTAATAAATTAAAAATATAAACTAACCCTAACCTTAATTAACTAACCCCTAACCATAACCCTAATTAAACTAATAAACTAAATAACCTAACCCTAACCCTAATTAACTAAATAAACTAACCTTAATAAACTAAATAAACTAGTAACCTAATAAAACTAACTATAAACTAAATAACTAATAAACTAAATAACCTAATAAAACTAACCTAATAAAACTAACTAAATAAACTAAATAACTAAATAATTAAATTAAATATATAGGGGCGGCGCCGACGGGGGCTACCGCGCGCGGCGGTGGCGTGGAGCGACGGCGGAGGCCGGCGTGCGAGCGGCGGAGGCAGCTCGAGCGCGGCAGAGGTGCGGGGGCCGGATGCGCGGCAGAGGTGGCGGCCGGAGGCGTGGCAGAGGTGGCGGTGGGGGCGGAGGTCGGAGGCGCGGCAGGTGGCGGCGGCTCTAGATTCCGGCAGCCTAGCAACATCAGATCTCTAGTTCGTGGCCTCCAATGTCGCGGGTAGTGCCTCGCCCTGCGACGCGGAAGTTTAAATAGTGCCACCCCTTTCCTTTTGTCATGGGCCGTGCCACCACCGGCGACAAAAGAGGGGGTCTTTTGCGTCCCGTTCCACCACCCGCGACAAACGGGGTTGATCCGTGGCCCTTTCCATCCAATGGCTTCGGCCGTTTTAATCCAACCGCCTGGAGCTCAATCCGTGCCTTTTTCTGATTTTTAAGTGTTTTTTCTGTTTCTTTCGTAGTGTTCTTTCTGTTTCTTTTCTACTGGCCACGCGTCGCCGCTGCCGCTTCCTCGTGCCACGTGTCGCCATCGCTTCCCCGTGCCACGTGTCGCCGCCGCTTCCACGTGCCACGCCTCGACGCTTCCCCGCGCCACGTGCCACTGCCGCTTCCACGTGCCATGCCCTGCCGCTTCCCCGCGCCACGCGTCACCATTGCGGTAACCGGAGCGTCAAACTTGTTGTGTCGCTTCACGCGCGCGCAACCAACCGCCACGGAAACTTCACCTCCGCGCAACCAACCAACCACCTCGCCGCTTCCCCGCGCCATGCGTCGCCGCCGCCTCCGCTCATTCGTCTCCGGGATGACGCCGCGCCACCGCGGGTCGTCCGGTTTCCGCGGCGTCCGAATGGGTCCGAACGGTAGGTTCTATGCCGAGATGCGCGCCGGCGGCTTCCGCCTCACCCTTGGCACGTACAACACGACATAGCTAGTGGCGCGCGCTTACGATGCGGCCGCGTAGCGATTTCGGTGGCCACGGTGCGACATGAACTTCCCGGACATCGAATCGCTAGAGGAGGCAGAGTTCCTCGCGCCAGCGCCGTGCCTCGTCGACGACGAGGACCGTTGCCAGGTGCAGCGCCAGATTTCCATCGCCGAGCACGGCGAGGAGTTGATGCGCCAGTGGAAGGCGCAGTTCCCCAGCGACGTCGACAACACCGACGCGTTCTTCGCTGATCTTAGGGCTCAGTGTAGGTCCGACATGCGCCACCGTCGGGCCGTCGCCGGGTTTGAGCTCGACAACCCGGATACTACTTGGGCCAACAACGACCCTCGGTGGGACGACATTTGAATCAAGACAACCTCCGATAACGAGTAGACTAGACTAGTCGTTTATCTATTTTAATTGTATTTTCAATGTTTTTTAGACTATGTTCGATCTTCTATGTTCTAAAAAAATGTGTAACCTTTAGTCCAATTTTCAATTAACAAAGTTTCCATTTTCATTTTCTGTCGGCGGGATAAGGACGCATGTGTATAACCGGGACTAAAGCTGTTGGTGGGATAAGGATGCATGTGTCCTTTAGTCCCGGCTGGTGGGTGCAACCGGGATAAGGACGCATGTTTCCCGCCAGGACGCCGCGAGGGAAAGTTTCTTGCCAAGACGCTACGCGGGAAAGTTTCCCACCTACAGACCTCTATAAATAGCTCCTACGTCTCCGTCTCCCACTTCACTCACCGAACCCTAGCCCATTTCACAATGCCCCAAAGCCGCATCCGCCGCCGGTACATCAGATATCACCGTAACACCGGGAGGAGAAGTTCTGCAGCGCATGTGTTTGTTGGTTAGTCACCTGGCCAGCCGGGAAAATGTAATGAGCACACATGTTTATGTGCGTGCATATCGGCGGCACTAGTTTGATTGCTCCATTATAGAAACTACAACTAGGTGGTCGACATGATCGGTTTGCATGTATGCGCTGGTTAGAGATACTCTTGATGTTTTATACTTCTTAAATCATCGAGGAGAAAGTCAACCGGCCAGCCGAAGGTCTCCTGTCGTGGGCTGCTAGTGTGTTCCTGCGTAATGCTAATCTCTTTACTTTATTTTTTATTTGGAACATTAAGAGGTTGTAGTTTCTATGCTCGGGAAGAGAGCGGCTGTTTGAGGTGACTGATTCATGAGGAGAGCGCTGGTTGCAACTTAATTATTTACTTATTTATTTTATTTATATTTTTATATTGATTAATCTCAGTGGCAATAGTTGCAATTAGGGTTGTAACTGATTATTTACCGGTTGCACATCCGGTTGTAACTTGCACATTAGTTGTAATTGGATTTTAATTGTGATTTTAACAGATTCAAGTGAAGTTGTAACTGAGGTTTTTTAGTTGGAAGTGAGCTTGTAACTAAGCTTGCAACTAACATTTTCTGCAGTTGGAAACAAAGTTGCAACTAAGATTTTTGGGTAACAAATGGGTCTGTAACTAAAGTTGTAACTAAGATATTTTTTTAGTTGCAAGTGTGATTGTAACTGAGATTTTCTTCTATTGCAAATAGTGTTGCAACTGTCATCTTTTAGTTACAAACAGGTGGCAACCGGGATTTTCTTCAATTATAACTAAGATGTTAACTGATAATTTTCACGTGCAACTCAGTTGCGATTTAGGCCACTACTTTTTGGCTTATGAGACAACTTATAGGTCCAGAGGAACTAAAGCCTAAAAGAATTGAAAATTTCTGGGCGGCTTCTCCCACCGTCGGGCCTCCGCGCAGTGTAAATTTGGCTGCTAGGAAAGGGAAGCTTCCCAAAATTATCCAAGAAAAATCGAAGCGATATCTGTTTTAGCCCCGTTCGCTCCTGATATTACCTCGAGACTGCACCGAACGGGACGAAGTGTTTTCCTCGATTCAGCCCATACTGGAGCGAAAACAAAATCCCACCCAGCGTATGTTTCCTTTCTTTCTGTTCGTGGTACCCTCCTCTCTCGTTTTTTTTATGTGTTGATTAATACAAGATGCAAACACATCATTTGTAATAGCTGGCTGAAGAAGAAAATAGCCCCCTTGAATATTTTCAGCATGAAGGCACGATATATATATCCAATAAATCAGCACATCAGAAGTAGGCATATAAAATGTCCTGACATATGGTATTTTCACTTATCTAGAACATATATCATATCAAGGGCATTATGGACAATGCACAACTCGATACATCAAATTTCATAAGCCCAGAAGAAAGGGAGAACAACTTCTACGAGTTTTTTCCCCACATGAGTTTTTTTCCCACCGCAAACCATAAGCTGACTTCTCCATAAGCATAAGCCCAAAAGAAGGGGGCCTTAGTTGTACCGGCTAACTATAAGCCAATTACTTACCTGATTTGATTGTCGACGCGGTGGGCAAGCCTGCCAGGACCTGGTCAGCCACCTTGTAGCCGACATGAGGCAATCGGCCAACTGGTGACCGACCAGTCCTGTCGTTGTTCCGAAGGCCAACACTGTATTATTTTTGGAAAGGCGACTGCTTCCATAGGCCCCCAAGCCAACAATTGCATAACCGTACCATTATGCACGTGCTCCTTCCGCCGGCGCTAGCGGGTCGGGTTAGGTTAGCCCCCGAAGATCCATATCGATTGTACCCTTGTATTGTACTCGTTGAAAGGGTATACGGTGTACCCTTGTACTCGTTGAAAGGGTATAGGCTGTATGTATGTTTCGGTGTATGTACGTCATCGGTGTATACGTCCGATGGATCGATGTGGTGGTCCTCGTCGGTTGTCACTTTCCATTCTCACGTACCTTGATGAGCTCGTCGCAGCCGCCAGCCCGGCGATCTCCGATCTCGATCTGCTCCGGTGAATACTGCTTGTCCGCCGATCGCGGCAAGGATCCGGCGTCCAACCTTGGCCCGACTCCACCCCTCCCACGGCCGCCATTCATACCTAGGGTTTTGATCCCTCCGTCTTGTTGTAGCCGGTCGATCCCTCACCACCGCCATTTCCACGTACCCCGGTTAATCGTAGCAGGCGTGGCTGGTTACCTCGGCGATCTCCTATCCTTCCCGCATCCGGTGGATCGTTGGCCGTCACCGCGGTGCGCACGACAACGTACGGCGGCGAACGTCTGAGTCATCCACCCTCCGCCTCCCCACGATCGACATATAGGTCGTTCCATTGCAAGGCAGAGCACCGCCGAGCCCAACTTCCCGTGGCTGCCCAGATTGCCACCGACGCCCAGAAGAGGTTAGCCCCCCGCGCCACACTGTTATTCTCTTCTTATTCCATGTATACTTTCAAGGATGTATCATCGCATTTGTGCTTAGTGTTTAATTTTTTTTTCAAATTTTTACCAATTTTTTGGTATATTTTTTGTTAATCTGCATCACACAATGAATTCCAAGCCGAGTTTTTATGTTGATTAGGTCAGTGATGTTGTTTTATTTGGACAGATGGACGGCTCTATGGCTTCTCGGATTGACAATGAGAAAGCAAGTACAGACGTTGATGACTCTAGATGGGAGGGTTATGATATTTCATCTTCAGAAGATGAATATGAAGTACCTTCGTCTGATGATGATGATAGCATTTTTGGTGATCCTGTATCTGAGTCTGATAATGTGAGTCACTCACATTTTCATATTTTATCAGTGCAGTATGCATGGTAATATCTTGTCCTTGATATTTGCCTCCTTGTTGCAAATTTTGTAGATGGACATCGATGATGAAGACAACATAAGTGATACACATGATGAACCCACTTCTGAAAATACGAGTGATGTATGTTTTCTTTTATCTTACTTGCCTTCTTCCAGGTGAAGATGAATATACATGTAATTTGCTATTTTCCTACAAATTGCGCAGGTTGTTGTAATCAGAAACAGTGAGCTTACCTACTACGGGGATTCTGATTTGGAAGACTTTGCTTATGAAGAGGATGTTCCTGAGCAGTCAAAATCATTAGAAGGGGGGGTTTCACAGCTGTCAAAATCTGAATGCAAAAGCGAAGTAAGATTTTCTTTTGATGCATTGCAATGCATAATAGAACAAATCAAAGTGTCAGTAACAATAACGCCATGTTTGTCATATTTGTTTAGGTGACAGGAAGTTCCCAGCTGGACCATACTAAGCACGAAGATGACAAGGATCCATATGATATTGATGCTGAAATGAACAAACAGCGAAAGTATGAGGCTGTAAGGGCCATGATCTTTCTTTCCGAAGAGGCTGCCTATTATTTCTACAACAAGTATGCCAAAGAACATGGTTTTAGCATTCGACGCGAGAAGAAAAAGGAACGCCTTGATGAATTAGGGACTGATATGTCTCCAACGTATCTATAATTTCTTATGTTCCATGCTAGTTTTATGACAATACCTACATGTTTTGTTCACACTTTATGATGTTTTGATGCATTTTCCGGCACTAACCTATTAACAAGATGCCGAAGCGCCGGTTCCTGTTTTTTGGTTTCAGAAATCCTACAAAGGAAATATTCTCGGAATTGGACGAAATCAACGCCCAGGGTCTTATTTTTCCACGGAGCTTCCAGAAGACCGAAGGAGATACGAAGTGGGGCCACGAGGTGGCGACACCACAAGGTGGCGCGGCCAAGGAGGGGCCCGCGCCGCCCGATGGTGTGGGCCCCTCGAGAGCCCCCTGCGCTGCCCTTCCGCCTACTTAAACTCTCCGTCGCGAAAACCCTATTACTGAGAGCCACGATACGGAAAAGTTCCAGAGACGCCGCCGCCAATCCCATCTCGGGAGATTCAGGAGATCGCCTCCGGCACCCTGCCGGAGAGGGGAATAATCACCGGAGGGCTCTACATCACCATGCCCGCCTGATGTGAGTAGTTCATCCTTGGACTATGGGTCCATAGCAGTAGCTAGATGTCTTCTCCTCTTGTGCTATCATGTTTAGATCTTGTGAGCTGCCTAAGATGATCAAGATCATCTATTTGTAATGCTACATGTTGTGTTTGGTGGGATCCGATGAATATAGAATACTATGTCAAGTTGATTATTGATCTATCATATATGTGTTGTTTATGTTCTTGCATGCTTGCTAGTAGAGGCTCTGGCCAAGTTGATACTTGTAACTCCAAGAGGGAGTATTTATGCTCGATAGTGGGTTCATTCCTCCATTGAATCTGCGACAGTGACAGAAAGTTCTAAGGTTGTGGATGTGCTGTTGCCACTAGGGATAAAACATCAATGCTTTGTATAAGGATATTTGTGTTGATTACATTACACACCATACTTAATGCAATTGTTGTTTGCAACTTAATACTGGAGGGGGTGCGGATGCTAACCCGAAGGTGGACTTTTAGGCATAGATGCATGCTGGATGGCGGTCTATGTTCTTTGTCGTAATGCCTGATTAAATCTCATAGTGATCATCATGATATGTATATGAATCTTTATTTGTCAATTGCCCACCTGTAATTTGTTCACCCAGCATGTTATTTATCTTATTGGAGAGACACCACTAGTGAACTGTGGACCCCGGTCCATTCTTTTACATCTGAAATACAATCTACTGCAATCTCCGTTCTCTGTTGTTCTTCGCCAACAAACATCATTCTCCACACCATACGTTTAATCCTTTGTTTTCAGCAAGCCGGTGAGATTGACAACCTCATTGTTAAGTTGGGGCAAAGTACGTGATTGTGTTGTGCAGGTTCCACGTTGGCGCCGGAATCACGGTGTTGCGCCGCACTACACTCCTCCACCAACAACCTTCACGTGGCCTTCATCTCCTACTGGTTCGATAATCTTGGTTTCTTACTGAGGGAAAACTTGCTGTTGTACGCATCACACCTTCCTCTTGGGGTTCTGATACGTCTCCAACGTATCTATAATTTCTGATGTTCCATGCTTGTTTTATGACAATACCTACATGTTTTGTTCACACTTTATATCGTTTTGATGCATTTTCCGGAACTAACCTATTGACAAGATGCCGAAGTGCAGTTCGTTTTCTGCTGTTTTTGGTTTCAGAAATCCTAGTAAGGAAATATTCTCGGAATCGGACGAAATCAATGCCCAATATCTTATTTCTGCACGAAGCTTCCAACACCCGAGAGGCACCAGAGGGGAGCGGGGGGCCCACCCCACAGGGCGGCGCGGCCAAGGGCTGGGGCGCGCCCTATGGTGTGGCCCCACCAGGGCCCCTCCGAGGCTGCCCTTTCGCCTATAAAAAGTCTCCGTCGCGAAAACCCTATACGAATAAGCCACGGTACGAGAAACCTTCCAGAGCCGCCGCCATCGCGAAGTCAAGATCTGGGGGACAGGAGTCTCTGTTCCGGCACGCCGCCGGGACGGGGAAGTGCCCCCGGAAGGCTTGTCCATCGACACCACCGCCATCTTCACCGCCACCGCTGCTGCTCCCATGATGAGGAGGGAGTTGTTCTCCTTCGAGGCTAAGGGCTGTACCGGTAGCTATGTGGTTAATCTCTCTCTCTGTACTCCAATACAATGATCTTATGAGCTGCTTTACATGATTGAGATCTATATGATGAGCTTTGTATCGCTACTAGTCTATGTGCTACTCATGTGATGTTATTAAAGTAGTCTATTCCTCCCGCATGGTGTAATGGTGACAGTGTGTGCATCGTGTGGTTCTTGTCGTAGATTATGATCATAATCTCTTGTAGGTTATGGAGTTGATTATCGCTATGATAGTATTGATGTGATCTATTCCCCCTTCATAGTGTAATGGTGACAGTGTGTATGCTATGTTAGTACTCGGTTTATTTTGCAAAGATCTATTATGATCTAAGGTTACTTAAATATGAATGCCGAATATTGTGGCGCTTGTTAACTCCGGCTTGAGGGAGCTCTTGTAGCCCTACACAACGACTGGTGTTTGTCATCCAACAAAAGAGTGTATGTAGCACAAATGAGAGAAGTTATTATTTATTATGCGATCAATGTTGAGAGTGTCCACTAGTGAAAGTATGATCCCTAGGCCTTGTTTCCAATACCGCAAACACCGTTTATTTACTGTTCTGTTGCATGTTTACTCGCTGCCATATTTTATTCAGATTGCTATTACCACTCATATACATCCATACTACTTGTATTTCACTATCTCTTCGCCAAACTAGTGCACCTATACATCGACAAGTGTATTAGGTGTGTTGGGGACACAAGAGACTTCTTGTATCATGATTGCAGGGATGCTTGAGAGGGATATCTTTGACCTCTTCCTCCCTGAGTTCGATAAACCTTGGGTGATCCACTTAAGGGAAAACTTGCTGTTGTTCTACAAGCCTCTGCTCTTGGAGGCCCAACACTGTCTACAGGAAAAGAAGCGTGAGTAGACATCAAGCTATTTTCTGCGCCGGGGAGGAAAGGTAAAAGGCACTCATACTCCGGTCCAGGTAACTAAGTTATTTTTTGTTGCCGTTGTAAGTGCTCGAAGCTATTTCCTTTAGACTCTGCAATTGCGACATTTGGTTTCTTGTTTACACTAGTTAGGCATAATGGAAAGCAACATTGAGCTTCTTATTCTATTTCCTGAGTTAAGACATGGATTGTTTGCTGCGAAAATTAAAAAACCTATGGAATCTTATTTGCATGCTAGTAGCAATGATATTAGTATGAACGCTTTGAACACCATTGTTGCTAATGATATGGAAAATTCTAAGCTTGGGGAAGCTGGTTTTGATGAGCATGATATTTTTAGTCCCCCAAGTATTGAGGAGAAAATTTTCTTTGATGATACTTTGCCTCCTATTTATGATGATTACAATGATAGTGGTCTTTTGGTGCCGCCTACTATGGAGAGTAAATTTTATGATGATTATACTATGCCTCCTACATTTGATGAGAATAATAATGATAGCTACTTTGTTGAATTTGCTCCCACTATAACTAATAAAATTGATTATGCTTATGTGGAGAGTAATAATTCTATGCATGTGGCTCATGACAAGAATGTTTTATGTGATACTTATATTGTTGAGTTTGTTCATGATGCTACTGAAAGTTATTATGAGAGAGGGAAACATGGTTATATGCATCTTAATAATATTAAGTTTCCCTCTTTATGTTGAGAATCTTGAAATTGCGCTTGTGTTGCTTTTCTATGCTTGCCACTTTGTTCTTCATGAATTTATTTGTGTACAAGATTCCTTTTCATAGGAAGTGGGTTAGGCTTAAATGTGTTTTGAATTTGCTTCTTGATGTTCTCTTTTGCTTCAAATCTTATTTCTTGCCATTAAAATTATGAGCCCATCTTAATGGCTATAAAGAAAGAACTTCTTGGGAGATAACCCATGTGTTTATTTTGCTACTGTTTTGTTGTGTCTTGGAAGTTGTTTACTACTGTAGCAACCTATCCTTATCATGTTTTTGTGCCAAGTAAAATCTCTATGGTAAAGTTGATACTAGATTTGGATTACTGCGCAGAAACAGATTTGCTGTCTGTCCCGAATTCATCCGTCTCTCGTAGGTAACTCAGAAAAATCTGCAAATTTACGTGCGTGATCCTCGGTACGCAACTTTCATTAGTTCTGAGTTTTTCCGTTTGAGCAAGTTAAGTGCCCCTGCAAAATTCCTCTTTACGGACTGTTCTGTTTTGACAGATTCTTCCTTTTATTTCGCATTGCCGCTTTTGCTATGTTGAATGAGTTCCTTTGTTCCATTAACTTTCAGAAGCTTTGTGCAATGTCCAGAAGTGTTAAGAATGATTGTGTCACCTCTGAACATGTGAATTTTTAATTATGCACTAACCCTCTAATGAGTTTGCTTGAAGTTTGGTGTGGAGGAAGTTTTCAAGGGTCGAGAGAAGAGGATGATATACTATGATCAAGAAGAGTGAAAGGTCTAAGCTTGGGGATGCCCCGGTGGTTCATCCCTACATATTTTAAGAAGACTCAAGCATCTAAGCTTGGGGATGCCCAAGGCATCCCCTTCTTCATCGACAACTTATCAGGTCACTTCTAGTGAAACTATATTTTTATTCCATCACATCTTATGTACTTTACTTGGAGCGTCTGTGTGCTTTTATTTTCGTTTTGTTATTTTCATTCTCTGAATAAATTCATGCTCATGTGTGGGAGAGAGACACGCTCCGCTTTTTCATATGAATACTAGTGTTCTTCGTTTATGCTTTTAATGTTCAAGGGCGAAAGTTGATCGCTTCACTTGTTGCTATTTGGTTGGAATCAGAAAATGCTTCATATGGTTTTGAATAACTTGATACTTGGCAATTGTCTTGAGCTCTCATATATCATGTTTAAGCTCTTGCATCATGTAGTTAAATCTAGTAGTGGAGAACTACTGTAGAGCTTGTTAAAATTTGGTTTGCATGATTGGTCTCTCTAAGTCTAGATATTTTTGGGTAAAATGTTTGAACAACAAGGAAGACAGTGTAGAGTCTTATAATGCTTGCAATATGTTCTTATGTAAGTTTTGCTGTACCGGTTTATACTTGTGTTTGCTTCAAACAACCTTGCTAGCCAAAGCCTTGTACTGAGAGGAAATGCTTCTCGTGCATCCAAACACCTTGAGCCAAAACCCATGCCATTTGTGTCCACCATATCTACCTACTATGTGGTGTTTTTCTGCCGTTCCAAGTAAATACTTCATGCGCTACCTTTAAATAATTCAAAAGCTACTATCTCTTATTTGTGTCAATGTTGTATAGCTCATGAGGAAGTATGTGGTGTTTTATCTTTCGATCTTGTTATTTACTTCTGACAGACTTTCACAATGGACTAGTGGCTCATCCGCTTATCCAATAATTTTGCAAAAAGAGCTGGCAATGGGGTTCCCAGCCCCAATTAATTAACTTGCATTAATAATTCTCTTCACATGTTTTGCTCTGATCTATCAGTAAGCAACTTAAATTTGCAAATAGACACTCCTCCATGGTATGTGAATGTTGGAAGGCACCCGAGGATTCGGTTAGCCATGGCTTGTGAAAGCAAAAGGTTGGGGGGAGTGTCATCTAATAAATAAAACTAAAGTACATGTGTAAACAAAAGAGAAGAGGGATGATCTACCTTTTGGTAGAGATAACGTCCTTCATGGGAGCCGCTCTTGAAAGTCTGGTTGATAAGGTAGTTAGAGTACCCATTACCATTCGTTGAAAACAACAAACACCTCTCAAAATTTTACTTTTATGCTCTCTATATGATTTCAAAACTTGAAAAGCTCTAGCACATGATTTAATCCCTGCTTCCCTCTGCGAAGGGCCTATCTTTTACTTTATTGTTGAGTCAGTTTACCCATTTCCTTCCATCTTAGAAGCAAACACTTGTGTTGCATTGATTCTTACATACTTGCTTATTTGCATTCATCATATTACTCTGTGTTGACAATTATCCATGAGATATGCATGTTGAAAGTTGAAAGCAACTGCTGAAACTTATATCTTCCTTTGTGTTGCTTCGATGCCTTTACTTTGAATTTATTGCTTTATGAGTTAACTCTTATGCAAGACTTTTTGATGCTTGTCTTGAAAGTACTATCCATGAAAAGTTTTGCTATATGATTCATTTGTTTAGTCATTATCTTTTGTTAGCAATCTTTTGCTTCAGATTACTCCATTCATGTCATATGCTTTACAATAATGTTGATCAAGATTATGATGGTAGCATGTCACCTCAGAAATTATTCTTGTTATCGTTTACCTACTCGAGGCGAGTAGGAACTAAGCTTGGGGATGCTGATACGTCTCCAACGTATCTATAATTTCTGATGTTCCATGCTTGTTTTATGACAATACATGCATGTTTTGTTCACACTTTATATCGTTTTGATGCATTTTCGGAACTAACCTATTGACAAGATGCCGAAGTGCCGGTTCCTGTTGCTGTTTTTGGTTCCAGAAATCCTAGTAAGGAAATATTCTCGGAATCATACGAAATCAATGCCCAATATCTTATTTCTGCACGAAGCTTCCAAAGCACCCGAGAGGCACCAGAGGGGAGCCTGGGGGGGGCCCACCCCACAGGGGGCGCGGCCAAGGGCTGGGGCGCGCCCCTATGGTGTGGCCCCACCAGGGCCCTCCGAGGCTGCCCTTTCGCCTATAAAAAGTCTCCGTCGCGAAAACCATACGAATAAGCCACGGTACGAGAAACCTTCCAGAGCCGCCGCCATCGCGAAGTCAAGATCTGGGGGACAGGAGTCTCTGTTCCGGCACGCCGCCGGGACGGGGAAATGCCCCCGGAAGGCTTCTCCATCGACACCACCGCCATCTTCACCGCCACCGCTGCTGCTCCCATGATGAGGAGGGAGTCGTTCTCCTTCGAGGCTAAGGGCTGTACCGGTAGCTATGTGGTTAATCTCTCTCTCTGTACTCCAATACAATGATCTTATGAGCTGCTTTACATGATTGAGATCTATATGATGAGCTTTGTATCGCTACTAGTCTATGTGCTACTCATGTGATGTTATTAAAGTAGTCTATTCCTCCTGCATGGTGTAATGGTGACAGTGTGTGCATCGTGTGGTTCTTGTCGTAGATTATGATCGTAATCTCTTGTAGGTTATGGAGTTGATTATCGCTATGATAGTATTGATGTGATCTATTCACCCTTCATAGTGTAATGGTGACAAGTGTGTATGCTATGTTAGTACTCGGTTTATTTTGCAAAGATCTATTATGCTCTAGGGTTACTTAAATATGAATGCCGAATGTTGTGGCGCTTGTTAACTCCGGCTTGAGGGAGCTCTTGTAGCCCTACACAACGACTGGTGTTTGTCATCCAACAAAAGAGTGTATGTAGCACAAATGAGAGAAGTTATTATTTATTATGCGATCAATGTTGAGAGTGTCCACTAGTGAAAGTATGATTCCTAGGCCTTGTTTCCAATACTGCAAACACCGTTTATTTACTGTTCTGTTGCATGTTTACTCGCTGCCCTATTTTATTCAGATTGCTATTACCACTCATATACATCCATACTACTTGTATTTCACTATCTCTTCGCCGAACTAGTGCACCTATACATCTGACAAGTGTATTATGTGTGTTGGGGACACAATAGACTTCTTGTATCGTGATTGCAGGGTTGCTTGAGAGGGATATCTTTGACCTCTTCCTCCCTGAGTTCGATAAACCTTGGGTGATCCACTTAAGGGAAAACTTGCTGCTGTTCTACAAACCTCTGCTCTTGGAGGCTCAACACTGTCTACAGGAAAAGATGCGTGAGTAGACATCCCCAACGGACGTGTGCTTCACGCGTTATCAAGCTTTTTTTCTAGCGCCGTTGCCGGGGAACTGAAGAAAAGTTACACCACAGAGAATTGCCTCCCACGACAAAAGCTCTTTTTCTGGCGCCGTTGTCGGGGAGATCAAGACACGCTGCAAGGGGAGTCTCTCACATCCAATCTCTTTACTTTGTTTATTGTCTTGCTTTACTTTATTTTTTTTCTGTCTTGTTTGCTTTATATCAAAAACACAAAAAATTAGTTTCTTTACTTTCTGTCTTGTTTACTTGCTCTATATCAAAAACACAAAAAATTAGTTGCTTGTTTTTACTCTATTCTGTTTGCTTAGTTTATTTTTATTACTGCTACAATGGGTACTTCTGCTGAATCTGAAAATTTCTCTGATAATTTTTATGATGCTTCTACTGTGCTTGATGAAAATGGTTCATTAAATCCTTTTCTAGATGCTACAATTGCTAGGACTAGACAAATTGGAAATACTGTTACACCTTACACTCTAGTGATGATCTTTATGAATATTATGTGGAAATTGATGATGATTTTATTGATAAATGTAATGCTACTACTGGTACAAGCAACATTAAAAAGCTTCTTGCATAACATGCTGTTAGACATAAACTATCTCCTAATGATAGTGCTATAAATTTAACCTTTACAAAACATATTACAAATGTTCTCATTAAAGCTAGAGAAGAGAAATTAAAACGTGAAGCTTCTATTCCTAGGAAGTTGGAAGATGGTTGGGAGCCCATCATTAAGATGAAACTCAATGATTTTGATTGTAATGCTTTATGTAATCTTGGTGCAAGTATTTCTGTTATGCCTAAGAAAATTTATGATATGCTTGACTTGCCACCATTGAAAAATTGTTATTTGGATATTGAATGTTCGCATTAGGGTTAACAATAACCTTGTCCCCGTTGATTTTGTTGTCTTGGATATTGAATGCAATGCATCTTGTCCTATTGTCTTGGGAAGACCCTTTCTTCAAACTGTTGGTGCTATTATTGATATGAAAGAACAAAATATTAAGTATTAATTTCCTCTCAAGAAAGGTACGGAACACTTCCCTAGAAAGAGAATGAAGTTGCCTTTTGATTATATTATTAGAACAAATTATGATGTTGATGCTTCTTCTATTGATGTTACTTGATTTGCACTTTCTGCGCCTAGCTGAAAGGCGTTAAAGAAAGCACTTCTTGGGAGATAACCCATGTTTTATTTTTACTACTGTATTGTTGAGTCTTGGAAGTTGTTACTAATGTAGCAACCTCTCCTTATCATGTTTTTGTGCCAAGTAAAGTCTCTATAGTAAGGTTGATACTAGATTTGGATTTCTGCGCAGAAACAGATTTGTTGTCCTCACAAAATCGCGTCCTTCTCTCTGTAGAAGAATCAAAAAATCTGCCAATTTACGTGCGTGATACTCAGATATGTACGCAACTTTCATTAGTTTTGAGTTTTTCCGTCTGAGCAAGTTAAGTGCCTCATAAAAATTCGTCTTTACGGACAGTTCCGTTTTGACAGATTCTGCCTTTTATTTCGCATTGCCTCTTTTGCTATGTTGAATGGATTTCTTTGTTCCATTAACTTTCGGTAGCCTTGGGTAATGTCCAGAAGTGTTAATAATGATTATGTCACCTCTGAATATGTGAATTTTTGATTATGCACTAACCCTCTAATGAGTTTGCTTAAAATTTGGTGTGGAGGAAGTTTTCAAGGGTCAAGAGAAGAGGATGATACAATATGATCAAGAAGAGTGAAAAGTCTAAGCTTGGGGATGCCCCCGTGGTTCATCCCTGCATATTTTAAGAAGACTCAAGCATCTAAGCTTGGGGATGCCCAAGGCATCCCCTTTTTCATCGACAACTTATCAGGTCACTTCTAGTGAAACTCTATTTTTATTCCGTCACATCTTATGTTCTTTACTTGGAGCGTCTTGTTTTTTGTTTTTGTTTTGGTTTGAATAAATTGGATCCCACCATCCTTGTATTGGAGATATACACGCTCCGCTTTTTCATAGTGAAAACTTGTGTTCTTAGTTATGCTTTAATGTTCATGGCGAAGGCTGAAAACTGCTTCGTTAATTGCTATTTGGTTGGAATCAGAAAATGCTTCATATGGTCTTGAATAATTTGATACTTGGCAATTTTTTGAGCTCTCATAGATCATGTTTAAGCTCTTGCATCATGTAGTTTAAATCTATTAGTGGAGAACTACCGTAGAGCTTTTTGAAATTTGGTTTGCATGATTGGTCTCTCTAAGGTCTAGATATTTTCTGGTAAAAGTGTTTGAACAACAAGGAAGACAGTGTAGAGTCTTATAATGCTTGCAATATGTTCTTGTGTAAGTTTTGATGTACCTGTTCATACTGTGTTTGCTTCAAACAACCTTGCTAGCCAAAGCCTTGTACTGAGAGGAAATGCTTCTCGTGCATCCAAACACCTTGAGCCAAAACCCATGCCATTTGTGTCCACCATATCTACCTACTATGTGGTATTTTTCTGCCATTCCAAAGTAAATTACTTGAGTGCTACCTTTAAAATTTCATTCCTCTGTCTTTGCAATATATAGCTCATGGGAAAATAGCTTAAAAACTATTGTGGTGATGAATATGTAGCTATGTATCTTAGTTCTTATAAGTTGCTTGTTGAGCGGTAACCATGTTTCTGGGGACGCCATCAACTTTTACACCTTTGTTGAATATCATGTGAGTTGCTATGCATGTTCGTCTTGTCTGAAGTAAGGGTGATTTATCATGATCAAATGGTTTGAGTATGCATATTGTTAGAGAAGAACACTGGGCCGCTAACCAAAGCCATGTATCATGGTGGAAGTTTTCAGTTTGGACATTCATCCTCAATCTCTTATGAGAATATTATCTGTTGAATGCTTATGCATTAAAGAGGAGTCCGTTATCTGTTGTCTATGTTGTCCCGGTATGGATGTCCTAAGTTGAGATCTATCAAACACGAGAAATCAAATGCGATCTATCTCCTGGACCTTTGTACAGGCGGCATAGAGGTACCCCTTTGTGACACTTGGTTGAAACATATGCAATGATAATCCATGTAAATCCAAGCTAATTAGGACAAGGTGCGAGCACTATTGGTATTCGATGCATGAGGCTTGCAACTTGTAGGAAGTTTTATGCATAACACATATGAATTATTACTACCGTTGACAAAATTGTTTCTATGTTTTCAAAATAAAAAGCTCTAGCACAAAAATAGTAATCCATGCTTCCCTCTGCGAAGGGCCTTTCTTTTACTTTATGTTGAGTCAGTTTACCTACTTCTTTCTATCCTAGAAGCAAACACTTGTGTCAACTGTGTGCATTGATTCTTACATGTTTACTTATTGCACTTGTTATATTACTTTATGTTGACAATTATCCATGAGATATACATGTTACAAGTTGAAAGCAATTGCTGAAACATAATCATCCTTTGTGTTGCTTCAATGCCTTCTACTTTGAATCCATTGCTTTATGAGTTAGCTCTTATGCAAGTCTTTTTGATACTTGTCTTGAAAGTACTATTCATGAAAAGTTTTGCTATATGATTCAGTTGTTTAGTCATTATCTCTTTGTTAGCAATCTATTGCTACGAATCACTTCATTCACCTCATACGCTTTACAATAATGTTGATCAAGATTATGATGGTAGCATGTCACTTCAGAAATTATTGTTGTTATCGTTTACCTACTAGACGAGTAGGAACTAAGCTTGGGATGCTTGATACGTCTCCAACGTATCTATAATTTCTTATGTTCCATGCTAGTTTAATGACAATACCTACATGTTTTGTTCACACCTTATGATGTTTTGATGCATTTTCCGGCACTAAACTATTAACAAGATGCCGAAGCGCCGATTCGTTTTCTGCTGTTTTTGGTTTCAGAAATCCTACAAAGGAAATATTCTCGGAATTGGACGAAATCAACGCCCAGGGTCTTATTTTTCCACGGAGCTTCCAGAAGATAGAAGGGGATACGAAGTGGGGCCACGAGGTGGCGACACCACAAGGCGGCGCGGCCAAGGAGGGGCCCGCGCCGCCCTACGGTGTTGGCCCCTCGAGAGCCCCCTGCGCTGCCCTTCCGCCTACTTAAACTCTCCGTCGCGAAAAACCTATTACCGAGAGCCACGATACGGAAAAAGTTCCACGCCGCCGCCAATCCCATCTCGGGGGATTCAGGAGATCGCACCCTGCCGGAGAGGGGAATCATCAGGAGGGCTCTACATCACCATGCCCGCCTCCGGATTGATGCGTGAGTAGTTCATCCTTGGACTATGGGTCCATAGCAGTAGCTAGATGGTTGTCTTCTCCTCTTGTGCTATCATGTTTAGATCTTGTGAGCTGCCTAACATGATCAAGATCATCTATTTGTAATGCTACATGTTGTGTTTGGTGGGATCCGATGAATATAGAATACTATGTCAAGTTGATTATTGATCTATCATATATGTGTTGTTTATGTTCTTGCATGCTCTCCGTTGCTAGTAGAGGCTCTGGCCAAGTTGATACTTGTAACTCCAAGAGGGAGTATTTATGCTCGATAGTGGGTTCATGCCTCCATTGAATCTGGGACAGTGACAGAAAGTTCTAAGGTTGTGGATGTGTTGTTGCCACTAGGGATAAAACATCAATGCTTTGTATAAGGATATTTGTGTTGAATGCTAATAAGAGCTGAATCAAAGTTGTTAGCTGAACTATGTGATGCAACCAATTTTTTTATGGCATTAAAAGCTTGATCACCATTGCAATGAAGGAAATCTCCTCCCACTATAGCATCTAAGGCATATCTATAGTGAATCATAAGCCCAAAATAAAAATTACTAAGGAGCAAACTTAGAGTCATTTGAGGTTCAGCTTTGCGATAAGCATCAAAAATTCTAGACCAAGCATCTTTAAAACTCTCCTCATCTCCTTGTTTAAAAGTAAAGACTAATTTCTCAGGTGAAGAAGTAATAGGTACAGAGCTAGACATGATAATAAAAGTAAACTAAATGCAAGTAACTAATTTTTTTGTGTTTTTGATATAGAGCTAGTAAATAAGACAGAAAGTAAAGTAAATTAATTTTTTTGTGTGTTTTTAATATGAAGCAAACAAGACAGTAAATAAAATAAAGTAAATCAAGACAAACACAAAGTAAAGAGATTGCATGTGGAGACTCCCCTTGCAGCTTGTCTTGATCTCTCCGGCAACGGCGCCAGAAAAAGAGCTTGATGCGCGTAGATGTACACGTCTGTTGGGACCCCCAAGAGGAAGGTGTGATGCGCACGGCAGCAAGTTTTCCCTCAGAAAGAAACCAAGGTTATCGAACCAGTAGGAGCCAAGAAGCACGTGAAGGTTGTTGGTGGAGGAGTGTAGTGCGGCGCAACACCAGTGAAACCGGCGCCAACGTGGAACCTGCACAACACAATCAAAGTACTTTGCCCCAACGTAATGAGGTTGTCAATCTCACCGGATTGCTGAAAACAAAGGATTAAACGTATGAGTGGAAGATGGTGTTTGTTTGCAAAGAACAGTAAAAAGAATGTATTCAGATGTAAAAGAATGGACCGGGGTCCACAGTTCACTAGTGGTGTCTCTCCAATAAGATAACTAACATGCTGGGTGAACAAATTACAGGCGGCAATTGACAAATAAAGATTCAATTCATATCAACGATGATTACTATGAGATTTAATCAGGCATTACGACAAAGTACATAGACCGCTATCCAGCATGCATCTATGCCTAAATAATCCACCTTCAGGTTATCATCCGAACCCCTTATTAAGTTGTAAACAACAGATAATTGCATTAAGTATGGTGCGTAATGTAATCAACACAAATATCCTTAGACAAAGCATCAATGTTTTATCCCTAGTAGCAACAGCACATCCACAACCTTAGAACCTACTGTCACGATCCCAGATTCAATGGAGGCATGAACCCACTATCGAGCATAATTACTCCCTCTTGGAGTTACAAATATCAACTTGGCCAGAGCCTCTACTAGCAACGGGGAGCATGCAAGAACATAAACAACACATATATGATAGATTGATAATCAACTTGAAATAGTATTCTATATTCATCGGATCCCAAACACAACATGTAGCATTACAAATAGATGATCTTGATCATGTTAGGCAGCTCACAAGATCTAAACAATGATAGCACAAGCGGAGAAGACAACCATCTAGGTACTGCTATGGACCCATAGTCCAAGTATGAACTACTCACGCATCAATCCAGAGGCGGGCATGATGATGTAGAGCCCCTTCGGATGATTCCCCTCTCGGCAGGTGCCGGGAGCGATCTCCGAATCCCCGAGATGGGATTCGCGACGGGCGTCTCTGGAAGGTTTTCCGTATCGTGGCTCTGCACGGGGTTTTGCGACGAAGGCTATTTGTAGGCGAAAGGGTAGGTCGAGGCGCGAGGGCCCGGACCACAGGGCCGCGCGGCCAGGGCCAGGGCCGCGCCGCCCTGTTGTCTGGCCACCTCGTGGCCCCACTTCCTTTCCCCTCCGGTATTCTGGAAGCTTTGTGGAAAAATAGGACCCTGGGCGTTGATTTCGTCCAATTCCGAGAATATTTCCTTACTAGGATTTCTGAAACCAAAAACAGCAGAAAATAACAACTGGCACTTCGGCATCTTGTTAATAGGTTAGTGCCGGAAAATGTATAATAATGCTGTAAAGTATGTATAAAACATTCAAGTATTGTCATAAAAGTAGCATGGAACATAAGAAATTATAGATACGTTTGAGACATTTCACCGCGGCAGAGCTGCACGCTCGCCGTCGCCTGCCACACCGTCGGCTTCATCGCCGGAGATGGACGTGGAGGGGCCCGTGCTGTTCGAGTTCCTCCTCGTCCTCACGGGCGACCCTCGTGGCATCCAGAGGCTGCCTGACTCCTTCGCCGTCTACGTCGAGGGCGACGACCGCCCGGGCACGATGCATCTGCGGGAGGCTTCGTCCGGCTTCTACCGGTGGATCGTCGACGTGATCTACGACGCGCGCGGCAAGATGTACCTCCACATCGGCTGGGAGAAGTTCGCGCGCCACCACAGCCTCGAAGCCGGCTTCATCCTCCTGTTCTCCTACTTTGGCGACAGGGACATGAGCGTCAAGGTCTTCGACGAGACGCGCTGCCGCCGGGACTACCACGGCGACAACACCGACGAGGAGGACGACTGATGAAGAGTGTTCAGGTTTCTGTCTGTTCTTCCTCGCAAGAACCAACAGGGGCACCGTCACCAGCTGGATTTTCCAGTTTAGGTGACTGGGTGTGCCCTCGAGTGTTCTTTCTTGGCAGCGAACACATGAAACCTTCGATGCACGGCCTAGTCAGGTTTAGTTTTTTTGCAATATTTTTTATTTGTGTCAACCAAGGTTCAAACTATGTATTAGTTTGTGGAAAACCATGTTCATAATTATGTCTTCGTGTAAACCACGTTCCCAATTATGTATTAGTTTGTGGAAATTGAATAAAAATGGCAAAAAAAGTTGGAATGTACATGAATAATCTAGGGTAGACCATGGTGAGTTGCACCCAGACACCCCAAGTATATGGTTTTAGGCCAAAACATGCACTTTTGGGGAAATCAGTGGGTGGGGATGCCATGGTGAGGCCACACTTGGCACATGGGTGCACCATTGCATGCCCCACACTCCTACCCTTGGAATGTACATGAATAATATGGGGTACACCATGGTGAGTTGCACCCAGACACCCCAACTATAGGGTTTTAGGCCAAAACATGCAATTTTGAGGCAAATCAAGTGGCTGAGATGCCAGGGTGAGGCCACACTTGGCACATGGGTGCACCATTGCATGCCCCACACTCCTACCCTTGTACTCTACATGTATAATATGGGGTAGACCATAGTGAGTTGCACCGAGACATCCCAAATATAGGGTTTTAGTCCAATACATGCAGTTTTGGGGCAAATCAAGTGCCTGAGGATGCCAGGGTGAGTCCACACTTGGCACATGGGTGCACCGTTGCATGCCCCACACTCCTACCCTTGGCATCTACATGAATAATTAATATGGGGTTTGGGGGCGGCGTTTGGGGGACGCCGCTGGGGAGCGACGTCCTCCAAACGCCTAATCCGGCGCGCTTTGGGGGACGGTTTGGGGGACGCGACTGGAGATGCTCTAATGTGTTCCAAAGAACTATCAAGAACGCGGTAGTTCCTGGATGGTACAGCCCAATGTGATGGGGTTTATAGACTGAGTCCAACTGAGTGCATGGTTATTTCATGTGAGAACCCTAGGAGACTTAACACGGAATGGTGCATGGTCTATTTAGTCAACGTCGAAATAATCACAAGTACACAAATATGTGACTATTTTTTACCTCAAGCTCATATGTGACTATTTGTTAAGGGTTCGCAACTCTACCAATATGTGACTATTTTTTACTCCTTTCTTACCCGTAGCCTTCTATGGTAACCAAACTTGGTTGATTTTAGCTAACATTTCTACGTGGCAATGACTTTGTTATCTAGGGATTGAACAAGTTTGCCTACGGAGACTGAGCAGTCTATGTGAAAAACAATCTATGCATGAGAATAACAAACAAGGCATTCATGCATAACACTGGAGATATAAGTTCTTACTACTAAGACGTACATTCCATAAGTAGAACTTAAGGTTCTACATAAACACATTAAACCTAAAAGTTCTTAGTTATCCATTACAACCAGACAGAAATAAGCTCCAAGGGACATAACATATATACGGCGGCGAGGCATCGGGCTGAGGCATGCATGGTAGGTTCAGATGTTGCGACGCCTCTTGAGGATCCTGCCGGAACGGGGAAGGCGAGGACCCAGCAGAAACCTTGCAAGTGCCTCGTGGTCAGCCTTGCCCTGCCACTCGCGGGCGCTGTGGCGAGTGTCCATAGCATGCATCTCAAGGGAAGCCAGCAAGCCGTCCTTCACCTTGCAGGGACAGAAGGGGCAAGCATGCCTTCCCCTACGCACTGTCTTCAGAATCCGAGACTCGAAACCCTTGACCTGCCTCTGCACGTAGGACTCATAGTTGTCCTCGTCGACGTCGTCATCTGTGTTGTACTGCAAATATAATTAGTTAGTCATGTGCTTCATATATACATGGAAGGACAGTAAACCAATACAAGGACAGTATTCATTTCATTGAACAAAACAGACAACACATGAGGAATAATCCTACAAGAAAATAAGAACCGATGAGACATTGGATATGCCTCACCTGGAACATACTTCATCTGGAACATAGAACTATTACAATTGGTCGCCAAGAATGAGAGGTAGCTAACAATAATGAGAGGTAGCTAACAATTCACATCATAGTACTACAGACAAATGTGTGTTCCTTATTAGCTTTGCAGGATCAGGGTCACAGCACCGAATTGGCTCTGCCCATAGATTCCAATTTTTCCCCATGATTCGTTGTTTGTAAATTTTGTTTTCCCAAAGTTCATTTATACATACATTTCATGCCGTGACAATTTCTACAAAACATTGTTAGAAAAAGAAACCTTTCACTTTTGAACCGCTTTAACCAATCAGCAGCTTGTTTTGATTTTTTTCCTTTAAATGCCTCTATTAAAGAGGGCAAGTGGATCGTCATTTTAGCTCACTGCATGTGAAGAAAGCATTTCACCCAACCTAAAAAATAGGAGAGAGGCATGCATTGGGGAAAGTAGTAATTATAGGATGTGATTAATTAGCAAATTAAATGAAAGCATGCCTTATTTCTTATGTGTTTTGCAACAAATAGTCCTTCACTGGAGCCCAGAATAAGTAGCCTTATTTGTTATGTGGTTTATTAATGTTGTTTATTGGTTACTAGCATGCACAACATTTATAAGCACCTAAATCAAAGCATGTTCTTCTTGATTAATGAGCAATTTTTTTGACAGAATACGACACTTTATTGATTAACTCATATCAATACAAAGGGTCTTCCGGATGCAAGTCGGAGCATATAATTGGAAATAAAACCTAAAGACGCTAGATTACAGGATCTAGCTAAAATGTGTGCCGATTCATTCATAATTGGAGCGTTTAACATGCTAAAAGATGCAACAGAATAGTCTGCAGCATTAGGTTGATGCCCATTACCAACACTCCCACCTGAGACCGATCATGCACAGTGGAGTTTAGTCGCTGGATCAAGGACAAGCAATCAGTGACGAACACGCATTTGAAAAACCCCTATCTCTAGTTATCAGCACCGCTTGTCGAACAGCCAAAGCTTCAGCAATCTCCGGAGAGGTAAATGATTGAACGAATGAGGGTTTTTTTTTACAAAAAGATCAAGGTCTCTTCAAAACCACGCGCATCCGCTTATTTGTGGACGGAGGGAGTAGATCTACCTCGCAGGGCTCGACGAACTCGCGGACACAGCAGCGGTTACCAGATCGACATAGCATCCACTCGCATCTAATACATCGACATAGCAGCGGTTACCAGATCTGAGAGGGGAGACAGAGCTTTACCTCGCAGGGCTCGACGTACTGGCTGGCTTCGTACAAGGCGTCGATTTCCTTGTACGCCGCCTCCCTCTCCGCAGCAGCCACCGCATCAGCGCCGCCGCCCAGATCAGCACCAGCCGGTCCCGCTCCGCCATCCACCACCGCACCAGCAGGCGCAGCCGCTCCCGCAACCGCTCCCGCAACCGCTCCCGCACCGCTCCCGCTCCGCTCCCGCTGCCGCTCCGGCTCCCGCTCCGGCAGCCGCCCCCGCAGCCGCAACCGCTCCCTCTCCGCCGTCCAAACCAGCAGCAGCCGCGGCCAAGTTCATGTCCATGGCCGGATCTGTGCTTCGACTAAGAAATGGGAGTGGAAAGAGAGGCTTTGGTCGAACTAGGGTTAGGGTTTTCTCTCCTCTGCTTTTTGCCAGAAATGGGGATGGTGGGGAGGGGATGAGGCCGAGTGGGGTTAAAATAGGCGACTCTTTTGGACTGTGCGCGTGGGCGTGGACCCTTGTGTGGACCCGTGTGTACGCGGAAGAGAAACGGACGGTAGTGTACGCGGAAGAGGTACGGGCGTGTACGCGGAAGAGGTACGGGCGTACGTACGCGGAAGAGGTACGGGCGCGTACGTATTCTCGCGGTGATACGCGTACCCCCTCGGCTAACGGGTCCTGCGGGTTTTGGAGCGGGCATTTCTATACCCAAATCGAATTTGAAAAGACGATCCTGCCCCTCGCCGCGGATTAATCTGGGTCGTCCTTGTTTTCCGCTCAACATAACCGTTCGACGTTGGGGGTCTATGGAAGCACTGGCCTTTTGAAAAACTGTGAATCGTAATATTTTTGGATTGAAACAGAAAATGTATTATTCCAAAATATTAGCCCACCACTGTGGCGACTCATCTTTATCACTTGCAATAGCTACATCTTCATTGTCCTCCAGATTTCTTTTGCCTTCATCGTCGGAGGAGGACCAGCCGAAGTGCTCCTCCTCCACCACAGGAGGAGCCTGCTCCGCCAACAGAGCTTCTCGGAGGCGCTTGCTCCACCACCGGTGTCTCCTGTTGTACACGGCGGCGGTTCGCCTACGGGTACTGCGTGACGCAGACAGGCCGAGCGGTCTTCTTGTTGCGAACCATGACACAGTGAGGTGCTTGTCTATTGTAATGATGGTGGGTGCCGATCTGCAGCGACAGGAGGCTTTATGTAGGCCAGCCGAAGAAGCCGACTCGTCAGCGACGCGTGGCACGCGGGAGGAAGGCGAAGAGGCTACATGTCGACGGAATGGGATGAGGCAACCTCGGAAAAAATCTAAACACAATTTTGCCATGACCAATAGTTTGTGATAGGGAGAAGAAAAGAATTGGGCCAGAATAAAGCTTGTCGCAAAATAGTCACACAAGATTCTCCTTTCACGACCCGTTTGCGAAACACTACTGTACGTTAACAGTTTTTTTCGAATCCTTCCGTGTGTACCGTAATCCTTGTGTACGCTATTGAGTTCTTATATTTTAACTGGCCACTCGAATTAATGTTGACCTTGTTTCCACAAAACTAGCATCTGGGTTAGTGTCGTTTTGCTGGGTCCTCCGTGTTTATTGATTGTTGTAAAGTTCAGCATAGTTCGAAGGTTTAATACAGAATACAAAGATTGTATAGATGATAGAACGAAGCATAGGCTATCTCATGCAAGTTAGCTTGAAAACCGAATATCTTTCTTGGAGATTTCAACTGAAGTTACGTAATTATTTCTCTTACAAGGAAGTTACCTAGTGACTTTTATACTTATTGGCACGTCTAATAAACTCTGAAGAATAGTAAGCTGATGTGTCGATTCTATATGGTGTTTTAAGCATATTCTTTCATTATAAAATGTCTCTCGTTACATGCTCCATCTACCAAATATTAAGTTTATTATGTATGATTCCGTGTTTTCATTTATTTTTATGTGAGTTTTGAATAATTAATAGTTTTATTAGTTTTTTTAACAGGTTTCCATGTTTTTTTTGTGTGTCGGTGTTTTGAATATTTATCAACAAATCACGAAGAAAGAAACAGAAAAAGTGCTGGAATTTTGGGTATTTGGTCTTTGGCCCATGGCCCATTATCAAATTATGAAACTCACATGGCTCATTCCAAAAATCAGTGGCAGCACTAGTGGGGGTTAAAGTTTACATTGCTAGTTGGGAGATAGTTGGAGTGGTATAAGGTGGGCTGTTCTAGTCCTAGTAAGTGAGTGAGAAGAGAGAGAGCCCTCGCGCTCCTCCTCCTCCCTCGCCTCGCATATGCACGTCCCGACGCGCGCGGGTAGCGGGAATCTCGCCGAGCTTATTTTTTGTTCAGGAAATTAATTGTGTAATCAATTATGAGTCATTAACGGACCCGCTAACGCAGCTGTTTCGTTCCGGTTTTCTGGATCGTGGACTCGTACGTGGGCAGTGTCCCACGACCTTTCCCGACCCGCACTATATAAGCGCGGACACAAATCCTAGCCTGTGCGAGACACATACACGACTACCTGTTTCCAGTTCATTGCGCCGCCGCCTTCGTCTTCCTCATCCCGTCCGTCGGCGTGCACCGACTGCCGGGACAGTAGGCTTCCGGAACCCTGCCTCTCGTGAACCTGTACGGGTCGGGGCAATCAGGTTTTGGGGAGCGCTCCGGCGCGACTACTGGCATCACGACGTCGTCATCGGACGATGAATTCCTCCACACCGACAACTTCTTCCCGGACCTCAGCGACTTCTTCGGCAACCTCAACATGGGCGACAACGACGCTGCTGCGAAGTATGTGATCTTGTCGTTTCTCTTTCAGTCTCTGTTAGAATTTCTTCTAGTTTCTGTGGTAGATGCGATCGGTTTGTCTTGTTTAGATGTAATTTGTTCATCTATCTTACTAATCTGCACGATTAGTTTATTTGTTGTTTTCATAGTCATGATTTATCAATTACTTGTGCGGATTATTTCATATGGATATTTTCTTATATATTCAACAAAAAGGTTACACGGAGGAGATACGACACCTGACTTAGCCATTTGAAGAGTGAAAAAGTGATATTTTTCAACGGTGTTGTTGCCTTCAACCATACAAATCCAACCAGTCAAATAACACCGCAATCAAAGTTAAATACGATAAAAATGATGCCTGCATATTAACAAAAAAAGACGGAGTTTTAGCGTCATGTGGTACAGAATCCACGACCGTACGGTTTGGTACCATACACTAGTAGGAAAACCATTATAGGTGGAAACCACCTCTGTGGCGCACCAAACAGATCATGCGCCACAAAAATATTTCTGTGGCGCACCACAAAACTGCGCCATAAAAAAATTGATGTTTCTGTGGCGCATATGCTTGCACGTGCGCCACAGAAGATGGAGATTCTGTGGCGCACGGTGAGCAGTGCGCCACAGAAAGTTCGTGGGACCCACGCTGGGTCCACCACTGCACATGGCCGAAGGAAATTCTGTGGCGCATGGTCCAGCGTGCGCCACAGAAAGTTAAGTTTCTGTGGCGCACGTTGGTCCATGCGCCACAGAATTTCCTGCGGGGACCACCCCCGGCTCACGCCACCATGATTCTGTGGCGCATGAGCTGTTATGCGCCACAGAAGTTCATGTTTCTGTGGCGCATATCAGCTAATGCGCCACAGAAAGTGAATAGTAGATCTCACTTTTGGAGGCAGCTTTCCCCCTCTTTTCTTCCACCCACCACCCTTTCCATTCTTGTCTTCTCCAACCAGCTCGTGTTCCTCCTCTCTCCCACTCCATTTTGGTCATACTTTTCTCCATTGTTGATAGCTCTAAGCCTATTTTGTGGGCATATTTGTGAGGGGAAGCCACACCAACTTGTAGAGGGGTACTAAAAACCACAATTCTCTTTCCCTCCTCCTCCACTTTCCCTCTTGCATGGTCCATTGTTTTGTCTCCACCACCCCATCCTCTTGCTCCACCATGATGTTGGTAGATTTGTGAGAGGTTGAGTACTATTGGATGCATGTTTTGTGTGTATGGATGTTTTGTAGGTGAAGATTATTATCGCGCTCCCGGACGGTTTGCGGTGGCGAGAAGATGATGTTTATATGTGTTGAGCTTTGTGTTGTGGTTGAATGTTTGCTTGCGAAGAAGCTTATTTGTGTTGTTGGTTTGTGCCGGCGTGTGGTGCATGGATGTTTGCCGAAATGTTGATTCATTTCCATTTCGGCAAATTCTTGCACTAGCCATATGTCCCACTTTTAGGATAGGTCATGTCGAAATTTTCCGGCGATCATGCATGCATGTGTGTTTATGCATGGTGTGTGTGGTTCTAATTAACTCTCTTTTGCTCTATATATGTATGATGCAGTCAACCATGGTCGTCCATATGAGGGAAGGACAAGTGGTTAGATACAAGGTGAATGCGAAGGCCGACATGGTTAGGAACAACATGACCCTGATAAGATGTCCGTGTCGAAAATGCGGACTCCGGCAGTGGATCGACCCTGATTCTGGACAACTGGAGGAACACCTGCTCAGGCGCGGTTTCATGCTCGGCTTCAACGAGGAGCCGGCGGCAAATGTTGGTCATGAAGAAGAGGCCGACATCGGGCGAGAAGACGAAGAGTCTCCCGAACATGGTGTTCATCATGAGGAAGGAGAGGCCGATGAAGGAGATGATGATGCCGGAGGAGATGGTGGTGGAGATGCCGAGAGGAAGCAGACGCCGCTAACGTCGGCCCTGCGGGACCCTCATGTTCAAGAGCTTCTCCTGAAGGACACGGGCAACGCCAAACCTGAAGCCAAGCTGGCGCAAATGGAGGTAGACGGGATGACTCCATTGTATCCAGGGTGCCGGCCCGAGGATACACGCTTGAGTGTAACGCTCGAGTGTCTGGAGATGAAGGCGGAACACAAATGGACCGACAGCAGCTTCAGCGATAACATGAAATCCTGGCATGCTCGTCTTCCCAAGGACAACACATTGCCGACAAGTATCGACGAGGCCAAGAAAGTAGTTTGCCCACTCGACCTACCGCACGTAAAGTACCACGCATGCATCAATGATTGTGCACTTTTTCGGAATGAGTACAAGGATAGAACCACATGTCCGGTGTGCGGCCAAGGACGGTACAAGAGAGGGAACAAGAAAGTTCCTCTGAAAGTTGTCTGGTACTTTCCTATCACTCCCCGTCTGCAGCGGTATTTCGTAGATCCTAAGGAAGCAAAGCTCATGCAATGGCACGCGGAAAGGGAGAAGCCCGCAGATGATCCGGAGAAGGGCAAGATCCTGACACACCCTGCAGACGCTAGCCAGTGGAATGCGTTGGACATTGAGTTCGCAGATGAGTTCGGGAGCGAACCGAGGAACATTCGTCTGGGCATGAGCACCGACGGACTCAATCCCTTTGGAAACCAGAGTAGCACGCATAGCACCTGGCCCGTGTTTGTATGGCCATACAACCTCCCCCCTGGCTGTGCACAAAGCAGCGGTACGTACACATGAGTATTCTTATTCAGGGGCCAAAACAACCGGGCGTGGACATGCATCTGTATCTCGGTCTGTTGAAAGAGGAGTTAGCCACGCTGTGGCAGACGCCGGCCCCTACTTGGGACGCGTACAAAAGAGATTATTTCCCTCTCAGAGCCGCATTGCTAACGACAGTGCAGGACTATCCTGGTTACGCATATGTATCGTGCCAGGTGAACCACGGATTCAAGGGATGTGTCAAGTGCATGGATAAGACCCCGCATCTGCAGCTGCCGAAGCCTCCCGGGTCTTGTAAAACTGTGTTCCAAGGGACTCGAATGTGGCTTCGCTTCGATCACCCGTGGAGAAAACGCAAGGATCTGTTCAACGGCGAAGAGGAGCTCGGAAGAGCCCCACGACCGAGGAGCGGCGAAGAAATATCCGAGCTTTTGGAAAATTGGGAAGAGTGCCCCGCGCCGGGAAAGAAGCGACCGCGAGAATCGCCGCTGCTGGGAGTATGGAAAGCGAGGTCTGTTTTCTGGGACCTGCCGTACTGGAAGGTCCTCCACACGCCCCATAGCCTCGATGTCATGCACATCACGAAAAACGTTACCGAGAGCCTACTTGGCACTCTGATGAACATGCCGGAGAGGACCAAGGATGGCCCGAAAGCAAGAACCGACCTGAAATTGCTTGGCCTCAAGAAAGAACTTCAGTACCCCACCGATAGTGATGATGATGATGAACAGACGGAAACGACTCAGGGTCACCACAAAAGGGCTAAGAAGAATGAGGTGGTGGTGCTTAAACCTGCCTGCTTCACTCTGAGCGAGGAGGAGCTCGAGAGGTTTTTCGAGTGCCTCCTAGGAGTAAAAGTTCCTCACGGTTACTCGGGGAAGATAAGCAGATATCTGGACGTAGCGAAGAAGAGGTTTAGCGGGATGAAGTCTCACGACTGTCACGTGCTGATGACACAGATACTTCCCGTTGCGATGCGAGGGATAATGGACGACCACGTCCGCGAGACGTTGTTTGGCCTCTGCAACTTCTTCGACGTCATCTCTAGGAAGTCCATCGGCGTTAAGCAGCTCAACAGGCTACAAGAAGAGATCGTCGAGATACTATGCGAGCTCGAGATTTACTTCCCGCCAGCGTTCTTCGACATCATGGTGCATCTGCTTGTCCATGTAGTGGATGACATCATCCACCTCGGGCCGACATTCCTGCACAACATGATGCCATTCGAAAGGTTGAACGGTGTCATCAAAGGATTCGTTCGCAACAGGGCCCGTCCAGATGGAAGCATAGCCAAGGGCTTTCTCACCTACGAGTGCATCTCCTTCTGCCAGAACTACCTAAGCACCGAGAACGAGGATGTCGGTCTGCCCACCAGGAAGCACGTCGGCAGGCTAGCAGGGTTTGGTCACCGCGAGGGCTACCGCGCAATGCATGTCGGCATCGCTGGTCGACACGCCGACTTTGACAGGGCACACCGAGTCGCGCTACAACACATAGAATTGGTCAGCCCTTGGGTGGATAAGCACAAAAGCTTAATCGAGCAGAAGTTCATCGACCTAGGACGGCCGAGGAAAACAGGGGACGTTACGAAAGAGCACAACTCCAACTTCACGGGGTGGTTCAAGAAAAGGCTACTGGAAAGTCCCGCACCGATGCCTTCTACTGAAGAGCAGAAACTCATATTCTCCCTGTCGCAGGGACCCGGGCACAACGTAAGGACCTATCAGTCGTACGACATCAACGGCTATAGATTCTACACCGAGGAAAAGGACAAGAATAGCGAATATCAAAACTCAGGAGTAACTATGCTATCCTACACCGATGACAAGACTGATGTCAAGGAAAGATTCTACGGAAGGATCGAGGAGATTTGGGAACTCGACTACGTTGGAGTGACGATACCGATGTTCCGTGTGAGATGGGCCAAGAGCGTCGAAAAAGATGGACTATATTTCACCACCATGGTTATACCCGATGCCAAATCGAAGACCCCCTCCGCGAAAAATGAGCCGTGGGTGCTCGCTACCCAAGTTGACCAATGCTTCTTCATTACCGACCCGTCAAAGCCCAGCCGTGTGGTCGTGAGGAGGGGCAAGAGGAGCATCATCGGAATGGAAGGAGAAGCCGACAAGCAAGACATCGACAAGAACGGCGATCCGAAGATCGAAGAGGAATTTGACAAGTACTTCGACAAGCCTACTACTTATTCAAAAGTAAGAAGGAAGACCACCCTACCGGCTAAAGGTTGCCCGTACACAAGAAGAAATCTCAAGGTGGCCGGGCTAAAGTATTCAACAACCGCGATGAAGAAGGGCAAGAACATTGTCAAGAAACGCTAGCTAGCCACCGATCGGAACCGAGAAGTTCAATTGTGGCTTTTTTTGTGTACTATGTACTTTGGCAAAAATCACATGTGTCTATATGTGTGTGTATATATGACACACAAGCATCCATACATGCATGTGTGTGTGGATGTGTGGTGATTTTTTTTGAATTATCTATATTAATTAACTTGCATAATTGAACCTTCATTTATTTCTTGGAATAATACACTAGGAATGTATTAAAGGAAATACTATTAAAAATTAATAAAACACTAGCTATATGATGCAGGGATTTAGAAATATGGCTAAGTGTGGAATTTCTGTGGCGCACCAAAGCCAACATGCGCCACAGAATTTTAAGATTCTGTGGCGCATGTTTGCTTTGGTGCGCCACAGAAATTCCACACTTAGCCATACTCCGAACCACGGTTCTGCCCACGTGTTACAAAATTCTGTGGCGCACCACAGCCTACATGCGCCACAGAATTTCAAGATTCTGTGGCGCATGTAGGCTGTGCGCCACAGAATTTTCACACTTAGCCATATCCCGAGGGTTGCCCCCTTCTTCCCCAACCAGTCGTGACATTCTTCCCCAACCTCACACGCCCAGAACCCTAACCGCCGTTGCGCTCGCTCTCGCCGCTGCACTCGCTCTTGCCGCCACAGCCTCGCTCTCGCCGCCCACGCCCGTCGCTGCTGCTCGCCTAGAGGAGCCCGCCGCCCGCGCCCAGAGGGAGCAGGAGGAGCAGATCGGAGGACGCCGCCGCGCCAAGGAGGAGCAGAGGACGCCACCGCTGCTCGCTTTCCCTCCACCGCCGCCGTCGCTCCTGCCTCGGTCCCTCCTCCCCGCGAGGTAAAAGCTCTTCCAGCCCTGCTTCTCGTTTTCAGGAGAGATACGACGAGGTTCATGCAATAGTGCAGGAGCGTTCGAATTTCGTAGCCGTGTTGCTCTGAATCTGTTAGTTCTTGGGCCAATTCCGAGGTTCATTTAAAGCTAGATACCCGTGTCCTTGATGTTGATATGCACCTACCTAGGATTGTACAGTTTCAATCGTTTCTGATGTGAGGCTTGCTTGATGTTGTTTTGTTTTGTGAATTCGTTGTGTTTCTGCTGCTGTACTGATTAGCTGCCAACAAGGTGAATTTTGGGTTCCCTTGTGAGCATAGACCCTACAGGACTGTAAATTATGTCCCTTCTGATTTCGCATTCTTATGCTTGGAGTAGTTGTTCGGTTTGTTATTCTAGTGAACTCATATCCCCTTGGTGACCTCTGAGCTACAGTACTTTGTATGAAAGCTGGATCTAGTCTAGGATTCATTTACTGTGGTGTGTTAAAATGCCCACTGGTTATCAAATTGCTAGCCATTTTATCTACATAATTGCTACTGTTAAATTGCTACTGTGTTAAAATTCCCACTGGTTATAAAATGAGCAAGGTGGCTAGCAAGCAAGCAAACAATTTTATCATTAATTGTTTGCATAGGTTAATTGCCCACTGGTTATAAAATGAGCTTGCTTGCAAGCAAGCAGTAGTAAATTGATGTAGTAAGCAAGCAGTAGTAAAGAATTTTATCATTTTGGATATGCTACAGTATTTCTGATATGCTACAGTAGACACATTCTTTTTTTGGGTGCTTAATTGAGTAGGTTTTTTCTCATTGCTTAATTGTAATAAGGCCATTTAAATATGTTGGCTATCATTTCTACCAGGAAAAATAAGGCCATTTAATTTCTACCAGGGAAAATATGTTGGTTTATCAATTTTATTCATTTATCTGTTGGTAATGTGATGCATTTGTAGTGAACATGTATTAGCAGTAGACCCTTTAAGAAGTTGATCCAGTTTACTTCCTTTGCTTCTCTATTCTTCTCAATTTGGCAGTAGCATTGCAAAAAATGAGAATCAATTGAGTAGCATTGTATATATAGAGAATCAAGTCTGAAATTTTGTTTCTTATTCTCCAAAACTGCAAAGATGCAAGTCTGGTTGGCAGTAGCATTTTTAATTCATCATGTTTACCAATAATTATTGGCAGTAGCATTGTAAAGATGCAAGTCTGGTTTGAGTTCATTACCTTTGGCCACTTGATTTCAGAAGTAGTAGCATTTTTCTCTCTGCCATGTTTAGTAGGTTTATGCTGATGCACTTGATTCCTCACTTGTGCTACAGAAATAGGTTTCATCACTCAGCACTAGTGCTGTTCTTGTAGATAAACTAAATTGATGTAGAATTTATCCATAGTGCCTCCTTTTGAAGTTACATAGAGGGGTTGGGGCTAGAGTGTGGGTAATTGATTGGCTGGTTGGATACTTAGCAGAAATTTCCTAGGGGAGCAAGAATTGGTGGTATTTTTAAGTTGTATACTGGCTATTCTTGTATACTTGTATACTGGTATTCATTTATCAATTTCATTTATTTGAAATGTTCAATTATATTCATTTATCAATTTTACATGTATACTGGAGCATTATATTGGCAGCTGTAGTGGCATGCAGTAGTGGTGTGTATGTGCTGCTGCTGTACACACAATTTTATTACTGCTGCTGTATAAGTGTATAAGTGCAATTGTTGCTATCATAAAATTTATATATTGTTGCTGCTGTTGTTGTATAAGTCACTAGCTATCATTTACTGTTGTTGTATTGCTGGTGCACATTAATTAAGTGTATGTGATGGTGATGGTGGGGATGGTGTGTATGTGCTGGTGATGGTGATGGTGGGGATGGTGTGTATGTGCTGGTGATGGTGATGGACCTGATGGTGTGTGTATGCTGGTGATGGTGGGGATGGTGTGTATGTGATGGTGATGGTGATGGTGGTACTGTGTATATGTTGCATTATATGTTGCAGGGACTTCAAATGAGCTGCCCATTTCTCCCGAAACGTTGATTCACTTCCGTTTCGGTTGAGAAATGGGGCTCCTATGTCCAAAAATTAGCAAAGGTCATGCCGAATTTTCCGGCCGACAATTGTACTAATAGATTTCATCCTCTTCTTTATAGAAATTGCAAATATGTCGGCCGACGACAACGTGGCCGGCACTTCTAAGGCCGCCATGACCCTCGAAGAGGAAGCCAGAGCGGCGAACGTCGAGTTCTGGGAATTCGGCCCCTCCCAGCGACAAGAGGAGGAGGAGGTGGACTTGGCGGCGGAGGAAGTCGGAGCTGACCGTCAGATGACTGAAGCTGGGGAGGAGGAGGAGTATGAACCCACCACCGACGGCGCCGCCCACACGGGGGGTGACGGCGTCGGGGAGGCTGACGGCAGCGGCAACCCGGCTGCTAAGAAGAAGAAGAAGCCGCGGAAGGATCGGAAGCCGACGGTGCTCGCCAACACCACCAGCGAGATCACATTGGTCTCCGAAAGTGGGCAACCACAGGAGCCGGAGGCTGTTGCCGCTGGGTACGGCATGCAACTCGGGTGCATTGTCCGGGAAAGCATGTCGATCAACACGGTGAAAATCCGAGGTGAAGGCAATGAGCATTTGGTCGAGCTCTGCCTTCGGAAGCTTCACCGACGGTACAAGTTCCCGGCGCCATACAATAACTTGGAAAGATCCAACCCGGTGAATAAATTGGCCATCACGAAGATGAGCAACGCCCTGAGCAGCTGGAAAAGCCGGGTGAAGGCCAAGATCGACAAAGGTGAAAGCTTTGAGAGTATTAAGAAGGGTGAGCCGATGCTCGATGAAGCAGAGTTCCAGATATTCAAGGAGCGGCTGGATAGCGACGATGCGAAAGCATGGACGGAGTGGGGTAGACAAATGCATGAGCTCAACTTAGGAGCACATCACCTTGGAAGCGGCGGTTATAGAGGAAAGATTCCCATTTGGGAAAAGGAGGACGAAGAACTTGCACGTGCTGGGAAACCGAACCCATGGTTGAAAATTACGGACCTGCAGGTGAGGTACTTTGTCCGGGCCCGCTACACTCTGGACAGGAATACAATGGAATTCGTTACCGAGCATGACGACGTGAGGAAGTTCGAGGAAAAGCTGGTAAGGGAATTTACTCGCGCGGTCCATTGCTGCACATATTACATATATGACGTGAATGCAATGCCCTAAATGTGTTCACCCTATCCTTGTCTGCAGAACGAGCAGTTGGCGAAGGCCGATCTCCCCGAGGCCGAATCGTCGTCCCAGGGCTCGACGGAGCCGTGGGACACGCCTTTCAACAGGGCGTTGAATATCCTCAAGGAGAGGCCAGTATCCAAGCCGCCGACGTCGGCTGGACGTGTCTGCGGCTTTGGTACAAGCATGAAGTTTCGCGAGTACTACAAAGAGGAAAACAGCAAGAAGAGAAGGAGGAGCGCGATGTCAGAAGAGGATAAAGCCGAGGTGGAAGAGCTGAGGAAGAAGGTCTCCATGCTCGAGGAAAAACAGGCAAACTCGATGGACAAAGATGAGGTGGACAAGCTTTTCGAGAAGAAGCTCCGCGATTTCCTGCCCCCTCAGGTCATCGAGGGGATAGCTGCGTGGAATGCGGCCGGTCAGGTGGGGTCGATAAAAGTGCCTAGCGCCGGGGCCAGCAACTCGATCTTCAACGCGTCGCCATCTCCGGATCTGGTTACCCCGCCGCCCACCATCGCCGCGGGGCAGCCGATGGAGTTGGATGAACCGGTGCCCCCCGCTGATCCTGCCGAGGCTACCAAGGCGCAGCCGGCGGCGGCGGTGCTTCATAATGCACCCGAGCCCCCGAAGATTGATAGGCCGGCCGCCACTGTCTCCACATTAGCACAGCTCAACGCCATCACCAAGGTACTTAACTAATTAGTTATTCCATGCCATCTCCTTCATGCGTTTTGATACCCGGCTATCTAATTAATGATGCCCAACATTACTCAGGACACTCCTTGCGTGCTCCTTCACTGCGCGCCCGGCGGCGAGTTGAAGGATGTTGCCACGGGAATGATCATACAACCGAAGAGCACCACGTTGCACACCGTGGCTATGGACGCCAACGTCCTGAAGGTCACTTTGGGTCGGGTGTTGCCGGGGTGCGAAGACATGGACCCCCCAATACAGCCCGAGGGAGCCGACGAGCACCTGACGCTTGAGAACTGCCATGGCTATACCATGGTATGGCCAAAGACCCAGATCCGTCTTGGGGGTCGCTCCACCGGCGCCTCCTCGATCATCCGGCAGCCGATCGTCCGGCCGCCTGCTCGGAGGGCAGCTCCTCCCGTCGTCACCGCCACAACAAGCCGCCACAAGAAACTGCTGGGAGAGTCTCTGCCTCAACCGCCACCGGCGGAGCCTAAAGGCAAGGCCGCTGCACCGCTATCGCCCATCCCATCACCCAACGAAGATGACATCGATGATGATGGGCCGGTAGACGTCGATGCCTACCTCAACACCGGCGCCGACATAGATGATTTGTACATGGCGGGCGCGGATGAAGAAGCATACCGCGCTCGCGACGAACCAGCTGGCCCACCCAAGGCAACCAAACAGCGCCTGGTGTTCCGCGGCTTCTCTCAAGAGACGCCTCCGGCAGCCGATACACAAGAGCCAACCGCCGCAAACATCTTCAGCCCCAATACGCTGATCAACAAGGTCAACGAGCAGTTTGAAGCGTCGGGGGCCGTTGCTCCGAAGAAGCCCCGTAAAAGACCTAGTAAGAACAAGGAGAAGTCTGCGAGCCAGCCACCTCCGACGATCCGTCATCGGGACTCCATGGTACCTCCCAGCAAGGATGGCTTGACCAGAATGCATGAAGCTGGCAAACCAATACTGGGTCCGGAGCTGCAACACCTTGCTTCCGGAGATATGCTGCCTCTGCAGGACAGTATCCTGGTCCTAGAGAGTATCCTTCTTAAGGACAAAGATCCAAATTACCCGGTCTTCACGGTCAAGGTGCCAAGAGATGTGGGCTTCGTCACTGATGCCCCCGCGGATATATTCTTTATAGCGTACGAGGACATCTTCAAGCTATTCCACGCGAGAAGGCTGGACTATAACTTGGTCCGCCTATTCGCGCTCAATCTGGCGATGAAGATCAAGAGAGAGAGTACCCCGGACGTCGCGATAGCGGACCCCTACTACATGCGTGAAAGCCAGTTGAACTTATCAGCGGTGCGGGTACGGGCTTCGTTGTACCTACAGAAGTGCTTCTTGGACAACAAGAGGAAGGACAACATCCTCTTGGCTTACTTTCCCGAGTAAGTACACATCCGCTAGCCCTGTAATAAATTTCTTTTCCATTGCTCATTTCCAACCTCGATCCAAATTTGTGTTGCGCAGAGACACGCACTGCGTACTCATCTCCATTGCCCCGAAGTTTTCTCTTGCCACCTATTTCGACTCGGGGAGTGCGAAAAAGAAGAACTACGCCAGAATAAGGGGTGTGCTAGATGATGCTCTCGAGGGCTACTTCAAAAAGGGAGGCGCCTTCAAAGAAAAGGCGGAATGTTTCAGGGATGATGGTAAACACAAGTTCAAGCACGTGTTCGAGTTCCCCTGTGTCAAGCAGCCGGAAAACAGCACTCTGGACGCCTTCTATGTCATGCATCACCTAAAAGGGTTTGTCCGGGATAGCCAGAACTTGCGTTTACCATCTGCTCTCCGAGGATGGGCCGAAAAGTTGGCGCGGATCAACGATGATGACCTCAGAGAAGACTTCCAGGATACCAGGGTCAAGTTATCACATATCATCATTCAAGACGTCACCACAGGGGGAGGGCCCTTGCACCAGGGTAGAGCGTTATGCAAGAGGGACATCGAGCACCGCCTCAAAGCGCAGGGTGACACGAGGACGTGGATTACAAAAGATCTGTACAAGCCGTTCCCGGAGCCCTGCGAGCCTTGACTTAGTGTGTGATAAACTAGCTATCTTCATCGGTTAGTTTGTATATATATCGATGGACGTGGTCTTTTGTGTGGGTCGTAATTAAACTCTAAGTACTATGTTCATCGGTTTATGTGTATCGGTGGACGTCGTCTTGTGTGTGCGTGTCGCAAACTTATTGTTGCCGTGCTCAACTTTACTATATACTTTGGTCTAATATTTATCAACATATATATATATGCATGATGTACTAATATGATATACTAATATGCCCTTGTCAATAGAGATGCCGACGTACGTTGTGTACAAGGGTCGGGTTCCAGGTGTCTACGAGGAGTGGCAGGACTGTCTCGAACAGGTGCACAAGTTCAGCGGGAACAGCTACAAGGGATACGCGACTAGAGAGGAGGCGGTAGCACAGTGGAGGGCACACGTGGGCAAGAAGAAGAACCGGCTGAAGTTCTTGGTCCCCCTCTTACTCACCGCCACCGCGGTTGTACTCTACTTTACTTTAGTCTAGGTGGCCGGTGACGATGCATGTGCATATGAGACGAGATGAACACATGTATGTGTATGCGACGATCAAACACATTTCTACTTGTGTAATTTGGATCTAAATGATGTAATGATGAAGATTTGTGTGTATCATGTCATTTGTGTGTCATTTGTGAGTAATTCTGTTATTTCTGGAATGTGCTATGTATTTCTTGTATATATCTGTATATTTCCTGTGAAATACCACTATATACTGCAGAAATGGAAAAAATTCGAAAATCCAAAAATTAACATTCTGTGGCGCATGAACGGCAGTGCGCCACAAAAACTTATAAATATTCTGTGGCGCATGGAGATGTAGTGCGCCACAAAATCTGGCGCCAAATTCTGTGGCGCACGATCAATGGTGCGCCACAGAAGTCTAAGATTCTGTGGCGCACTGAACAGCGTGCGCCACAGAATTCCAAACTTCTGTGGCGCACCCGCTGTGCGCCACAGAATTCTAATACTAGTCGCGTGGCAACTGTGGCGACGGCCATATGCGCCACAGAATCAAAATTCGGTGCGCCACAGTTAGCTCTTTTTCCACTAGTGATATTGTGGGTAAGGAAAATTGGCGTAGTTGCCAAAACTCAGTGCAAAAAAGAAGTACAGTAGCAGTGAATTATCATATCAAATAAAAAATGAATAAAGATGATACATGAATGGCGGTATTAGGACGCGGTACAAAATAAACGAAGGTACAAAGCCTTCATTGGAAGTAAACAAGAAAAGTAAACCGAAAACCGTATACTAGCTAGGAAACTGTTACTCTCCATAAAGATGGGTTGATGATCAACGGGTGTAGATAGGGCCTTAATAGGTCTTCTTGTCATTGACCTTCCCGCAGAATTGCCTGATCTCGCCCACGGTGCTGTTCTTCACCTCCCAGTTTCCCATCTTCACCATGGCTTTAGCGAATGCATCGTACCAGGGGTTTCGGCCAATTGGAATAATATCCGACAAAAAGAAAGGGTCACGGGCAAATGAATCCACCAAGACCTTGGTCTCCGGTGACTCCAGCAGTACCGCATCGGAGGTGAAGAGCACATTGTGTTCCTGCACGTTCTTGTAGTACTGGTGGTCCAACGCGTAGGGGGTCTTGTAATCCAGCGGCACATTTACGCTGTCCGCAGTGCATGTCGTGTTCAGTTGGTCGGCGAGCGTGCGGTTCATCGCCCTGCTGGAGTTGTCAGCCTGCAAACGGTTGGAGAAGGAGTTGGTGAAGGAGCCGCAGCCGGAGCGGCCGGTGGAGTGCCCACCGGAGAGCACGAGCATGTCGGTCTGGTCGAGCCCCTTTGCAGCGAACATGTCTGTGATCAGCTTGAGGTCTCCGAAGGGTGGGGGCAGGTTCAAGAAGGTGTCGTTGGCGCGTGATACATTCCCGTCGTAGCGGCCGGCCGGCACATGGTAGTTGATTTTGCCGTCGCTCAGGCTACAGCTGGCGTCGCGCCCGGCGAAGGCGACGATGTCGGCGCAGGACACGATGCCCTTGCATTCCACCTCAAGGGCAGCCTTTGCCTTCTCGATAATGTTGAACCCGCGCAGGCTTAGGTTCGGGAAAGCCGTCCTCTCCGTGTCTGGGCCTTCCAGCAGGACGGAGGCGTCGCAGCCCTGAAGAGAACCGCGCCGTCCATGCAACATTGTGAGCCAAGCTACTCTAATTATCGTGCATGCACACATCTATATGAATACTAAACGAACTGAGTAAAATTTGTGGTACCTGGACAAAGCAATCATGGAAGAAGAGGCGGATGAGCCCGGCCTTTTCGCCGGGGTGGCTTCCTCCACGGCCCTTTTCACGATCTCCTCAGCCTGGGGGCATTTGTTGGCGGCGTAGTAGCCGACCTTGAGGTCAGGGCGAGGGTTCTTGGGAGGGGAAGCCGGTGGGAGCTTAAACGGCTGGTTGGGATTCGGTGGTGGAAAGCCGTAGCCGGCATAGATTGAGATTGAGAATTCGCAGGACACGGCACCAAGCAAAGACGCGAGCACGGCGAGAACGGCAAGCTTGGGCGCCATATGCCTACCTGCTCGGTGTTGGCCCAGACCCGGCAGTACTCTCGCCGCTCTGATACCAATTGTTGGCTCAGACCCGGCAGTACTCTCGCCGATCTGATACCAAACACAGCCCTACTACGCCGAGTACTTTCCGACGTAGACGACGAAGACGATCCTGCAAGAGACGATGCACGTACCCGATCACTTCCGCACACGCACGTATACTGCAGATAGGCTGATCGATCCTTTGAGCAGCTAGCTACTATCACGTACGCACACAACGCAAAACAGATTATAGCCACAGGTGCATATCGCACCTTGGTTTCTTTGTGTTGCTTCAACTCACGGTTCACGGTTACAGAGTACAAGGTAGGCCTCAGCTTTTATACACGCAGGTAATCAGCTAGTCCTACTCCATGTAGATTTCTAATCCTAACCGGAGACATACGTCCGAACCTACTCGTATACGAACTCTAGTCCTATACGGAGGTTAGGTCCACGACGCCGTGCTGGTGTTGTCGTGCTTAATGCTAACAATCACCCCCCTAAGCACGACACGTGCTTCACTTCGACCTGGGTCCCAAATGCGCCAGCTGCTTGTCGCAGGCGTCTTCCTCAGCATTGCTTTCGTCATCTCTCGTGGAACCCATGCCACCAACTTTACCTTCGCCGGCTTCTCCATGGCTTGACGCCGACCTTCCTTGTCCACATCTTCCGTCTTCACCGGTTCCTTGATGAACAAACATTGCTTCGTGTGCTTCATCTTCACCGGATTATTTACCGGCCGAAGTTCCTTCTTCGGATAGTAGTCTAACACGCATCGCATGCGTGCTCTCGTCGGTCGTAGTCGTCTCGTCTCCAGTGCAGTCGGAGATAGCACGACGTACTCTTCTGCGCCTGACATCGCACTTGTTTCTTCACTTCTGGATCCATCAATTCCTAGCTGAGGTTCCACGTCGCTCCCTTGCGACTCGCCTATGCGGTCTCTCCGAAGTACTTTCTCGTCGAGATCCACGCGGACGTACATGCTGCAACTAATAGCAACTCTAGCTAGATACTTGCCTGATGGCCGATGCAAATCCGGCTGATTCTTTTGTCCATCATGCATCCACATACGTGGCAACTCACCTGTAGCTAGATCAATTAGTTGTAGACATGCATAATGTGTATGACTTCTTGCTGGAACGTCTACGTCCAGCCAAACTGGACTACTTCCACCTGATTCAGCTGGACCGTTCCTCACTTCTGACCCGGTTAGAGCAGCGCAAGGACAGCTCCTTTCTGGCCTACTTGCTGGGCTGCACGAGGCATGCCCGTTTGCTGTTTCTGCTGGGTCGCTTGGTGGAATTCCTTCGCCACCAACTGTGCCTCCTGCTTCTGGCCTTGATGGCCCCAGCTCCTCACGTGAAAGCCATGCATCGATCTGCTGTGACCGGTCTCCAAAGCTAGCTTCTTTAGAGCTGAGCACAACTCGTTGCAGGCTCCCTCCTGACGGAACAACACTTCCGCCACGGCCTTCTGGCCTCACTACAGACGTGATTGATGGCCTCATCCGGCCCTCCTGGCCGGCGTCCTTTAGCTGGGCCCCAGCTGCTGTTAGGCTCCTGTGTGGGGAGACGCACGAGGACGAGTCGCTCGGCTCGCCTCCAGATCGAGCGAGAGAGACACCAGGTGCAGCGCCTACGCCGCTGCTCGCTCTGCGACTCCCGTCGCGTGCCTCACTCCCTAGTCCATCTCCAGCGCCCAAGCTAGCTGTTGTCGAGGCCGTACGTACTGGCCTAGACGCACCATCATAGCCCGACACGTCTATCCTTGCTTCAGATTGATCATCTGCATGCTCAAAACTACTCTCTTCGTGTACCGGTTCCGTGGAGTCCCAAATCCATGACAAGTCTTCCTCGAAGACTACGTCGCACGCGACAATCACCTTATTCGTTGAGGGATTGCACAAACGATATGCTTTCGAGCCTTCTTCATAGCCAGTCATGATCATTGGAGTACTCCGTTCCGCCAAGTTTCTCTTATGGCCGGACACCGTCTTGACATGCGCCACACACCCGAAAGTGCGAAGATGATCAACCGAGGGCTTTCGTCCGTACCATGCTTCGTACGGAGTCCCACCAACTACACTCCTAGTTGGCGCCCTGTTCAGCAAGTAGACAGCCGTGTTGACTGCCTCACCCCAGAACTTTCCTGGCAAGCCTTTGCTCTCCATCATGCTCCGTGCCATGGCCACCACCTTATGCTTCAATTCACCACCCCGATCTATGCGTAGGGACTTCTTCGCCCTCGCCTTGACCTCTCCAGCTTCCTTGATCTTCTCGAATGCTTGTAGACCTTGATCTTTACTCTTCAGCAACACAATCCACATGTATTGGCTGAGATCATCCACCACAAGCATGAAGTACTCATTGCCGGACGGGGTTGCGGGTGAAATTGGACCGCATATATCGCCATGAACGAGCTCCAAAGCTTCACTTGCCTGATCCGTGGTTTCACGTGGGTACGGGGCACTCCGTTGCTTCTCGACGACACCTTCGTCGCATAGCTTGTCCACGTGATCCACACACGGTAGACCGTGATCCGTCACAATCTCCGTAGCCGGTGATGGAGGAGGTAGCTCCTCCTCGTCCTTCTGCTCGCATACTTCGAGCATCAGCATCATCGGTCCATCATCTCCTTCCTGGGCGATGAGAGCCCTTTCCTTTGGCTTCAGTGGTTTCCGACAATCAACCTTGAAGTGACCGAGCTTGCCGCAGTTATGGCATCTTACTTTCTTGATGTCAAACTTCCTCCTCGGCGGAGCGTCGTCCTCGTCCTCCTCTGCGATGTACTTTTTCGCTGAGCGAGAAGCTTCTTTATCACTTCTGTTGTCATATGCCTTATCGCCCTTCTCTTTGGCGACCACCGCCTGCCACTGGGCACGGGTAAGCATAACGTGCTCATCCGGTACCACATCACCATAGGTGATCTTCATCCGCTCATCATGAGCCTTGAACCGTCCAACTAGATCATCCATCGTGAGAGTCTTGAGATCAACGCATTGCTCGATCGCCGAAACAACGGACAAGTAACGCGGCGGCACCGCGCGAAGGAAACGCCTTACGATCGAGATCTCCTCGAGCTTCTCGTCGAGCGCGCGAATCCCATTGACCAATGTTGCGACCCTCGAAGCGAAGGCGTCCACCGTCTCATCTTCTCCCATCTTCAGATTCTCGTACTTCTTCTGCAAGGTTTGTAGGGCCGCCTCGCGGACGCGCTCGTGACCAAGATTTAGCGTCTTGATCGTCTCCCACGCCTCCTTTGCAGATTTCTTCGAGATCAGGTGCTGCTTCACGTCCATCGGCATCACCGAGCAGATGGCCGTGAGTGCCTGTCGGTCCTTGCGGTACTTCGACGCGCCCTTCTTGAACTCGTCGCCGCCTGGATCGACAGCCTCCCAGATTTCGTTGGACTCGAGCGCCCACATCATCGTGGTCGCCCACACCGTGTAGTTGTCGCGGATGTACTGCGGGTACTGCGTCGACACCGGCGCCGCGGCGCCGGAAGACTCGCCCACCTCCTTCGTCATGACCTCCCGTTACTAGGAGATCCTCCACGAGGCTCTGATACCAATTGTTGGCCCAGACCCGGCAGTACTCTCGCCGCTCTGATACCAAACACAGCCCTACTACGCCGAGTACTTTCCGACGTAGACGACGAAGACGATCCTGCAAGAGACGATGCACGTACCCGATCACTTCCGCACACGCACGTATACTGCAGATAGGCTGATCGATCCTTTGAGCAGCTAGCTACTATCACGTACGCACACAACGCAAAACAGATTATAGCCACAGGTGCATATCGCACCTTGGTTTCTTTGTGTTGCTTCAACTCACGGTTCACGGTTACAGAGTACAAGGTAGGCCTCAGCTTTTATACACGCAGGTAATCAGCTAGTCCTACTCCATGTAGATTTCTAATCCTAACCGGAGACATACGTCCGAACCTACTCGTATACGAACTCTAGTCCTATACGGAGGTTAGGTCCACGACGCCGTCAGAGCGGCGAGAGTACTGCCGGGTCTGGGCCAACACTCGGGTCAGCTTGGTACTACTACTTGTGTTTGCTGGAGAGAAGATGAGATGAAGCCAACTTGCTGCTCTGCATGTGTATTTATAGTTCCGGCACATCAGACAGCACCGTTACCGGGAGTAGACGACTTTTGCAGCGCATGTGTGTCGGTTAGTTAGGGAATCTTCAACGGGTGCGACGTATTTCGAACTGTCCTATCCGCGTGCGTTTGTTTGCGTACGTTTAAAATGGTCGAAATCGGTAGGATCCAGGGTCAGACTGAATTCTTGCTTGGTGTTTCCTCCCCGGCAATTGTGGGAGCACTAACCTCTGATTATAACCTTGTTTCTGCTTAATAAATCTTTCTTTCCCCCGCAAAAAAAGGTCGAAATTGGCCTTACCTTCGATTGTGTAGGGGGTGTGGCTCCAGCGTCACGACGCATTTTTTCGATTTTACATTTTTTAACATAAAAATAAAATATTAAACCTAAGAACACATGTGCCTACTCGTCGTCGTCGGCGGTCACGATGAGTTTCGGTACTTTCCACGGCCAGTTGGCAGGCGGCGGAACATACGCCAGTGCCGACGGCGGTGGTGGAGGTTGAGCAGCCCACTCCGGTGGTGGAGGTGGAGCCGCCCGCGGGTTGTACGGCGGAGGTGGTGGCGGCGGTTGCACCGGTTGCGGGGCGTAGTCCTCGAGCGCCCGTCGTAGGGCCTCTTCCTCCGTGAGGCCCGGCGGCATGATGCCGGTGGCGTACCGGGGCAGCGGCGGCTGCACCGGTGGTCGGTCCACCTCCAAGACGAGGACGCCGAGCCTCGCGATCTCGTTGTATGTCATCATCGCCGGGTACCCGAACTCCCGGCCCTTCGCCATGGCCAACTGCCATTCCTGGAAAAATGCAGGCGACGTAGTCGTCGCTGTCGTCCTTGGCCTCCTCGTTCTGGTAGGCCAGCGCATCGCTGTAGTCATCATCCTGTGGAGGCGCCGTCAGCTGCCGTGTTCGATGACGAGACGGCGGTGGATGGTCAAAAGGGAAGTCCCTGTCGCCGAGGAAGCCGGCCTGCCTCCTCGGATCCTTCTCGGTCTGGCCCCAGGTGCGCCAGGTGTCGGAGTCGATGGCGTAGGCGGGATCGGCGCGGAGGTCCGGCATCAGGTACCGTCGCCCGCGCTGGATCTCGGCGCTCCTCTCTGTCTCGCGCAGAGGCACGGGCGGGATAGGCACCCGGAGGTAGGTGAGCCGCCAGCCGCCGCCAGGCATGTGCACGTCCCGCCAGCCTGCGCACGGCGTCCAGTTCGTGTGCATGAGCCACGCCACGTTGACGGGCAGCGCAACCCTGTGCGTCTTCTCCGCCTTCTTGGTGCCGCTGCCGGACGCTTCGAAGTCGTTCTTCTTCTTCCCCATGGTGATGCGGTGGCGCGCGGCGGTGAGGGGTGGGAGTGGTGGTGTCCGTGGTGTGGGCGATGCTAGGGACGATGCCGGTCGACTTTTAAGCCTGGGTGCGTGGGGACACGATACCATTGATCGCGGCGCAGAAGCCTAGCCGCCGCCCGCCAGTGCGCGTGCAGAAGAGGCAGACGCGACATTGATGACAAAGGCTGGAGCGCAGACGCGGAAGCGATGGCAGCCGAAGCGATGCGCTTGATACAACCCTATGGCTCGCTGCTAGACGGGCCCGGTGGAAAAGCGAGCGGTCACTTGGATCATCCGCCGTGACGCATCCCAAATGCAAATATGCGTCGCGTTTACGTCGCCGCGGATGGCCCGATTAAAATGCGTCGGGCCACTGGGATACGTCCCAAACGCATTTTTGGCCCTCGCGAATGCAAATAGTCGCTCATCATCCATTTGCGTCGCCCCCACTGGAGATGCCCTTAGTCAAACGGCCAGCCGGAAACGTGGAGAGCACATACACAAGTTGATGTGCGTGCATCAATCGCGGTGGCGCGCACTAGCTTGATTATATTGCTCCATTATGCATACGTACTGCCACTACTTGCATATGATCGAACTAAGATGTCAACTGGGATTCCATATGGAAAATACGTTGGTGAACCTGACCAAGCGCATCCTATATTAAATAAAAAATAGTAATTCACAAAAAGGTCAAAAAAATTAAATCCTTTTGGGAATCACAGAAGATCATGTATTGTACTCGTATACGAAAGATTCACCATGGAATAACTTCTCTTGTTTCCTGGGTGAAAAAAACAGATATTTTTTTTCCGATATTAATATTATTCATCAACAGTAGTATAAATAATAAATAGTAAAGAAAATTACAAATTGGTATCCGGACCACCTAGCGACGACTACAAACACTAGCACAAGCCGAAGGCGCGCCGATGTCCTCGCCCCTCCATCGCCGGAGTCAGGCAAAGTTTGTCGTAGTAGAGCTTGTTGTAGTAGACAGACGGGAAGTCGTCGTGCTAAGGTCCCAAAGGACCAACGCACCAGAGCAACAACCATCACCAATGATGACAACCGTAGATCGGAAGAGACTAACATGAAATCACACCAACAAAACACGAAAACCGACCGGATCCCAGGCCGGAGATCTGACGGGCACATAACTCCACGCGCCCTTCGTCAGCGCTAGATGCACCACCGGATCGAGGATAGGACGGGGATGACCTTATTCTTACTTCAGGATGTAGCCGTCGTCTCACCATCCAAAAAAAAGATTGAAAAACAAACTAAATTAGGAACAGAAACTCCCCGCCGGCGAGGGACCATGGTCCGCCACACTTCCAAGGCCTCAAAGCCACCGGAGGCGGAGCGGACCGGCGGTATCGCCGGCGAGGAGGACGAAACCCTAGATGGGTTTGTGTGTTTTTCCGCCGCCGCTTGGGCACGTACCAAAAAAAAAAACAGACTTGAAGGTCCTATATTAAAGTACTATTCACAGTATATTCGTTATAGATTTGTTTTTTTCCTGAAGTCAATGTGAATCATTTCTTGGGCAAACAAATTTATACGAGTACACTACTGGATTATCTTTGATTCTCAAAAGGATTCAATTTTTTTACTTTATTTAAAATTACTACATTTTTTGAAGTATATAGGGTGCGCCTGCACCTGAGAGCACAAAGTGCGGGTCAGATTACATATCCCCTAAAATCTCACTTGATAATTCATTCTACCTATTCTACTGTAATTATTTTTTCCTTCAAATTTATACTACAAAATTCAAAATAAACTATAAGTGCAACTTAGGTGAAATCACACTTGATACCCTAGATCGAACACATCATATGATCGAACTTAGGAGAGATCCCATTTAAATCCCATTTATAATTCGTTTTACATATTCTAATGTAAATTTTTGCCTACAAATTTGTACTAGAAAAATTACAATAAACTATAACTGGAATTTAGGTGGAATCCTACTTGAAACCCTTGATGTATTTGTTAGGAAATATAGTCTTGCCATATATGTAAACCGAATTATGCCATCTTAAAGGCTAATCTGGTATAGATGGCAAGTAGTAATTAGGCCCATTAGGAAGGCAAGTAGCGATCAGCCCGTTGTGCCATGATCGACTCGATCACCAATTGCTTCCCCTAATCGCTCCTTTAATCTCTGTGTAACCGTTGCCTCTTGGCCTATTTATCAACACGTAAAGGATGGGAGACAAACCATCAGTTCCGCAGATTATTTGAGAGATTATAATGTGTGGTGTGTGCAATGCATGGCGACTTCTTTTATCAACACCTAGCCAGTTGGAGAATGATACAGCTGCGTGATCACATTCTTTCGCTAGTTAATTAGTGAAATTATTAATCTAACTCAGCTTATGTCTGTGTTGCCTGTGTGAGTTGTTTACTTGTGAAAAGTTGATGAAAGTACAGCGAAGTGAAAATACTGTGCATAAAATTCACGAAATTAACAGTATCTGCATGAGAATTATACGTTTTTGTTCATTGTCACCGTGAAAGATTGAAAATACTGTATGCATCGCTAAATTGGAGTCGTACATCTGCAATGAGGCAGACAGCCGGAGACCCGTTTACTTATATCCAGACATCAGTCGACGTGCAGGGAACGATACACAGCTGCCTAGCCGACGGAGAAACTCCCAGCCAATCACTTGTAGGAAATATGCCTAATATCGCGGGCGGCAAGAGCCTTTTGTCGCGGGCGGCCAGCAGGGACAACGGAGACGTGACAAAAAGACCCAACCTTTTGTCCCGGCCCGCTTACCAGCCGCGACAAAAGGTCCACCACGTGGTAGCCGCGGGGCGCGCAGGGGACACCCCCTTTTGTCGCGGGTGGTAACACGGCCCGCGACAAAAGGCCCTCTACGTGGCGCGCGTAGGACGCTGCTCCTTTAGGGTGTAAGGGGTGTAGCCACCCCTCCCCCGCCACCGCCCCCCTTTTATTTCATTTTTCATTTCAAATAAAAATTTCATATATTTGTACGCTACTACAAGCTGTACACGTTCATGCATTACATATAGATCGAGCAAACAAATATTCGAAGCAAAAGTCTATTCGTAGATTCCCCTTACATATACATGGAGCTCACGACTACCGAGACTAGAGCCCGTCGTCTATTCGAACTATTACACGGGAATCATCAGAAGCGCCTATTTGGACTAAACAAGCCATTGTCGTCTATTATTTCTCTCATCAGAAGTGCCGCCACTTCCTCCGCAATTCCTAGTAGGTGTTTGTGTGGTTGGAGCTTCTCCCGCATGAACTCGACCTATATAGGAAAATGAGATGAATATGACTATATCAATCTTGATAACGAAATATTGACAATAATAAATTAAAGTTGTGAATGTTATTGCTTACGTTGAATTTATTATCGTTCTTCTCAATGGTTAACATGCGAATGGACTCGCAAACGTAGTACCCACATAGATTCATCCCCTGTGGCTGCTGGGCGCATGGTACAGGAGTAAATGTTAGTTTTTCTGCGAAGTCACCCGTAACCACCTTCTTGAAGCATCTCCAAACCCTGCCAGACAAAACAATGATTGAATGAGTGGATAGTTAATTGATATATCTCACGAAAGATATAGCGCGACAATGATTGAAATCACCTATGGAGCAACTTCCGCGAGTCGAGACCTGATGACCCACAAGTATAGGGGATCGCAACAGTCTTCGAGGGAAGTAAAACCCAAATTTATTGATTCGACACAAGGGGAGGTAAAGAATACTTATAAGCCTTAACAACTGAGTTGTCAATTCAGCTGCACCTGGAAAAGCACTAGTAACAGGGGTGATGTGAAAGTAGCAGTAACATGAGAGCAGTAGTAACAGTAACACAGCAGCAGTAATAGTAACACAGAGGCAATGGCACCAGAAAATAGTTGATACTACTTCCAATGACATATAGAACGAGTATATGATGATAAGAGATGGACCGGGGTTCCCAGCTATCTACACTAGTGGTAACTCTCCAATAACAAGTGTTGGGTGAACAAATTACGGTTGGGAAATTGATAGGATTGAAATATCATTAAGACAGAACATCAAGATTATTAATCATGTAGCCATGTTTTCCATATATAGTCATACGTGCTCGCAATGAGAAACTTGTACAACATCTTTTGTCCTACCAGCCGGTGGCAGCCGGGCCTCAAGGGAAACTACTGGAAATTAAGGTACTCCTTTTAATAGAGCACCGGAGCAAAGCATTAACACTCCGTGAAAACATGTGATCCTCATACCTACGCCTTCCCCTCCGGTTATCCCAATTTCTGTCACTTTGGGGCCTCGGGTTCCGGACATAGACATGTGCAAACAACTTGTAGATACAATCTAAGCAATAAGTATAGAGCTTAAATCTAAGATCATGCCACTCGGGCCCTAGTGACAAGCATTATACACAACAAGATTGCAGCAACAATAACTTCACAAACTTATATAGATAGACTAATCATAATGTAACAATCCATCGGATCCCAACAAACACAACACCGATTACATCAGATGAATCTCAATCATGTAAGGCAGCTCATGAGATCATTGTATTGAAGTACATGGGGGAGAGAATACCAACTAGCTACAGCTAGAACCCGTAGTCCATGGGGGAACTACTCACGGAGCATGATGGAGGCGGTGGCGTTGATGGAGATGGCTTCCGGGGCACTTCCCCGTCCCGCGGCGTGCCGAACAGAGATTTTGTCCCCGAATTGGAGTTTCGCGATGGCGGCGCCCTGGAGTCTTTCTGGAGTTTCATCAAGTGGTATCGATGTTTTAGGTCAGGACGGCTTAAATAGGCGAAGAGTCGGAGTCGTAGGGGCCACGGGGCCTCCTCACACTAGGGGGCGCGCCCTCCCTTGGGCCGCGCCGCCACCACGTGTGGGCCCCCAGGGCTCCCCTCTGGTCCCACTCGACTTTCTGGAAGGTTCCGGGAAAAATAAGATGTTGGGTCTTTGTTTCATCGAATTCCGAGAATATTGCCCGAACAGCCTTTCTGGAACCAAAAACAACAGAAAACAGCAACTAGCCCTTCGGTATCTCGTTAATAGGTTAGTTCCGGAAAATGCATACAAACATTATAAAGTGTGAGCAAAACATGTAGGTATTGTCATAAAACTAGCATGGAACATCAGAAATTATAGATACGTTGGAGACGTATCAAGCATCCCCAAGCTTAGTTCCTACTCGCCTTTGAGTAGGTAAACGATAAAAAGAATAATTTCTGAAGTGACATGCTACCAACATAATCTTAATCATACTATTGCGAAGCACATGAGATGAATGAAGTGAATCAAGGCAACGATCTATATTTGCTAACAAATAGATAACATATAGCAAAACTTTTCATGAATAGTACTTTCAAGACAAGCATCAAAAGTCTTGCATAAGAGTTAACTCATAAAGCAATAAATTCAAAGTAAAGGCATTGAAGCAACACATAGGAAGATTTAAGTTTCAGCAGTTGCTTTCAACTTTCAACATGCATATCTCATGGATAATTGTCAACACAAAGTAATATGATGAATGCAAATAAGAAAGTATGTAAGAATCAATGCACAGTTGACACAAGTGTTTGCTTCTAAGATGGAAGGAAGTAGGTAAACTGACTCAACATAAAGTAGAAGAAAGGCCCTTCTGAGAGGGAAGTAGGGATTAAATCATGTGCTAGAGCTTTTCAAGTTTTGAAATCATATAGAGAGCATAAAAGTAAAGTTTTGAGAGGTGTTTGTTGTTGTCAACGAATGGTAGGGCACTCTAACTACCTCATCAACCAGACTTTCAAGAGCGGCTCCCATGAAGGACGTTATCTCTACCAGCAAGGTAGATCATCCCTCTTCTCTTTTGTTTACACATGTATTTTAGTTTCATTATTGATGACACTCCTCCCAACCTTTTGCTTACACAAGCCATGGCTAACCGAATCCTCGGGTGCCTTCCAACATTCACATACCATGGAGGAGTGTCTATTTGCAAAATTAAGTTGCTTACTGATAGATCAGGGCAAAACATGTGAAGAGAATTATTAATGAAAGTTAATTAATTGGGGTTGGGAACCCCGTTGCTAGCTCTTTTTGCAAAATTATTAGATAAGCGGATGAGCCACTAGTCCATTGGTGAGAGTCTGTCAGAAGTAAATGACAAGATCGAAAGATAAAACACCACATACTTCCTCATGAGCTATAAAACATTGACACAAAAAAGAGATGATAGATTTTGAATTGTTTAAAGGTAGCACATGAAGTATTTACTTGGAATGGCAGAAAATACCACATAGTAGGTAGTTATGGTGGACACAAATGGCATAGGTTTTTGGCTCAAGGGTTTGGATGCACGAGAAGCATTCCCTCTCAGTACAAGGCTTTGGCTAGCAAGGTTGTTTGAAGCAAACACAAGTATGAACCGGTACAGCAAAACTTACATAATAACTTATTCAAGCATTATAAGACTCTACATTGTCTTCCTTGTTGCTCAAACACTTTTACCAAAAAATATCTAGACCTTAGAGAGACCAATCATGCAAACCAATTTCAACAAGTTCTACGGTAGTTCTCCACTAATAGGTTTAAACTACATGATGCAAGAGAAACATGATCTACTTGAGAGCTCAAAACAATTGCCAAGTATCAAATTATCCAAGACAATATGAAGCATTTTCTGTTTCCAACCAAATATTAATAAGTGCAACGGTTTTCAACTACGCCATGAACATTAAAAATAAAACGAAGAACACCAGTGTTCATATGAAAAAAGCGGAGCATGTATCTCTCCCACACAAGGATTGCTAGGGTCCGAGTTTATTCAAACACAAAAAAAAACACACAGACGCTCCAAGTAAAGAACATAAGATGTGACCGAATAAAAATATAGTTTCAATAGAAGAAACCTGATAAGTTGATGAAGAAGGGGATGCCTTGGGCATCCCCAAGCTTAGATGCTTGAGTCTCCTTGATCATATATCATCCCACCGGGGCATCCTCAAGCTTAGACTTTTCACTCTTCTTGATCATATATCATCCTCCTCTCTTGACCCTTGAAAACTTCCCACACCAAACTTCTCATAAATTCATTAGAGGGGTTAGTACTCAAAAACTTTAATCCACTTTAGTCCTGTAGTGACACATTGCAAGAACTCAATAAAACATTAGCTACAGCTCTCCACGTCTAGAAAGCCTTACTTAAAGTCCACAAGAGACAATGCAAAAAACAGAGACAGAATCTGCCAAAACATAACAGCCAGTAAACACGAATTTTTAAAAGGTACTTACGTTGCTCAAATCAGAAAACTTAAAACTAATGAAAGTTGCGTACATATCTGAGGATCACGCACGTAAATTGGCAGATTTTTCTGAGTTTCCTACAGAGAGATCTACTCAAATTCGTGACAGATAGAAATCTGTTTCTGCAAATCCAAATCTAGCATCAACCTTCTATTAGAGACTTTACTTGGCACACCAATGCAATAAAATAAAGATAAGGAGAGGTTGCTACAGTAGTAACAACTTCCAAGACACAACAAAACAGTAGCAAAATAAAGACATGGGTTATCTCCCAAGAAGTGCTTTCTTTATAGCCATTAAGATGGGCTCAACAATTTTAATGATGCTCATATAAGGATGAGAGTTGAAGCAAAGAGAGCATCAAAAAGCAAGTATGAAACAAATTTAAGTCTAACCCACTTCCTATGCATAGGAATCTTGTACACAAATAAATTCATGAAGAACAAAGTGACAAGCATAAGAAGATAAAACAAGAGTAACTTCAAAATTTTCAGCATATAGAGAGGTGTTTTAGTACCATGCAAATTTCTACAACCATATTTTCCTCTCTCATAATAATTTTCAGTAGCTTCATGGATAAACTCAACAATATAACTATCACATAAAGCATGCTTTTCATGATTCACAAACACATAATTTTTATCAAGCTCAGAAATAATAGGATTAAAACTTTCAAACCCACTTTTATCAATAATATAACAAGATGATTGATCAATCTCAAAAGATATGGGACTCATAGATAAAGTCAAGAACTCTCCAATCCCATTTTCATTAGTAGTACAATTAATATTATCAAGTAACATAGGACCATCATCTAGAGATTTATCATAAACATTTGCCAAGCAAAACTCTTTAGTACCATGCATTTCGACATCAGGCACAAACAAAGCATTATCATAAAATTTATCAAAATAGCATGGATTATCATAGATAACAGTAGCATAATTATTCTCACAAGTTTTACTCATAGGGAATATTTCAAGAGAATCCACAGGAACATAACATTCATCCTCTTTCGGTAAGCATGGAGGACAATCAAATAGTGTAAGAGATAAAGAGTTACTCTCATTAGAAGGTTGGCATGGGTAGCTAATCCATTCTTCCTCCTTTTGTTCATCACTCTCCTCTTCTTTTTCATCCAATGAGCTTTCAGGTTCATCAATTTCCTCCTCTTTTTCATCCAATGAGCTTTCAGGTTCATCAATTTCTTCTTCCACTAGTTCCTGCAAATTGTGAGTGCATTCTTGTGCATTAATGAGTCTCTCTTTATAATCAATGATATAAGGATTATCGCTGTAACTTTCTATGCAAAAATTAAGGATAGAAGAGACATAATCTTTAAGGTCCTTACAAACAACACAAGTTTCATAATTTTTAGACATGAATGATTCTATCTCAGAGGCTCCCATAAATAAGACAAATTGTTCTACCTCTTCGAACCCAAAATAAATATAGCTATTCCAATTATAGTTCTTAATTAAAACTTCCTCACTAAAGCCACATTGAAATTTAAGATGTTTAGTATCCTGTTTAGAGCAACAGTTTATATCATGACGTTTAAGCAATATTTTAGCAATTGTATTTAATTTTTCTATCACAACACTCATAACTTTTCCCGTTCTTGATTCTCTATAATTATTATATAATGCTATAAGCTCCAAATAGGTTGTAGGTTCTCCCATAATAGCAGTTTTTAATTTTTAGGTTTTTCAAATTTTTATGGATTTTCGGGTATATAGGGAAAATAAAACAAGACAAAAATAAACTAGACAAAAGTAAACTAAGCAAAATAAAACTAGACAGAAATAAACTAAGCACAAATAAACTAGACAAAAGTAAACTAAGCAAAACAAAATAAAATAAAACAAAAACAGAGAGAGAGGTAGATTGTACTCCCCAGGTGAACTTATGAGTAGAGCTATGCCTCCCGGCAACGGCGCCGAAAATAGTCTTGATGACCCACAAGTATAGGGGATCGCAACAGTCTTCGAGGGAAGTAAAACCCAAATTTATTGATTCGACACAAGGGGAGGTAAAGAATACTTATAAGCCTTAACAACTGAGTTGTCAATTCAGCTGCACCTGGAAAAGCACTAGTAATAGGGGTGATGTGAAAGTAGCAGTAATATGAGAGCAGTAGTAACAGTAACACAGCAGCAGCATTAATAGTAACACAGAGGCAATGGCACCAGAAAATAGTTGATACTACTTCCAATGACATATAGAACGAGTATATGATGATAAGAGATGGACCGGGGTTCCCAGCTATCTACACTAGTGGTAACTCTCCAATAACAAGTGTTGGGTGAACAAATTACAGTTGGGCAATTGATAGGATTGAAATAGCATTAAGATAGAACATCAAGATTATTAATCATGTAGGCATGTTTTCCATATATAGTCATACGTGCTCGCAATGAGAAACCATTACAACATCTTTTGTCCTACCAGCCGGTGGCAGCCGGGCCTCAAGGGGAACTACTGGAAATTAAGGTACTCCTTTTAGTAGAGCACCGGAGCAAAGCATTAACACTCCATGAAAACATGTGATCCTCATACCTACGCCCTCCCCTCCAGTTATCCCAATTTCTGTCACTTTGGGGCCTCGGGTTCCGGACATAGACATGTGCAAACAACTTGTAGATACAATCTAAGTAATAAGTATAGAGCTTAAATCTAAGATCATGCCACTCGGGCCCTAGTGACAAGCATTAAACACAACAAGATTGCAGCAACAATAACTTCACAAACTTATATAGATAGACTAATCATAATGTAACAATCCATCGGATCCCAACAAACACAACACCGATTACATCGATGAATCTCAATCATGTAAGGCAGCTCATGAGATCATTGTATTGAAGTACATGGGGGAGAGAATACCAACTAGCTACAGCTAGAACCCGTAGTCCATGGGGGAACTACTCACGGAGCATGATGGAGGCGGTGGCGTTGATGGAGATGGCTTCCGGGGCACTTCCCGTCCCGCAGGTGCCGGAACAGAGACTTCGTCCCCCGAATTGAGTTTCACGATGGTGGCAGCGCCTGGAGTCTTTCTGAGTTTCGTCAATCGGTATCGCGTTTTTAGGTCGAAAGAGCTTATATAGGCGAAGAGACGGAGTCGGAGGGGTTACGGAGGCGCCAGACAACAGGGCGGCGCGCCCCCCTCTGGGCCACGGCCACATGTGTGGGCCCCTGTGGCCCTCCTCTGGTCCCCCTGTGACTTTCTGAAGGTTCCGGGAAAAATAGGAGGTTGGGTCTTCGTTTCGTCGAATTCCGAGAATATTGCCCGAACAGCCTTTCTCGAACCAAAAACAGAAAACAGCAACTGGCCTTTCGGCATCTCGTTAATAGGTTAGTTCCGGAAAACGCATAAAAACATTATAAAGTGTGAGCAAAACATGTAGGTATTGTCATAAAACAAGCATGGAACATCAAAAATTATGGATACGTTGGAGACGTATCAAGACCTCTATTCAATGGGTCCCTTACTTCAACTATTCCCTTATCAACTTGAATGTCTAGCAGAATCCAGTGGAAACTGCACATGTTTATATATATATACGTCATGAATTACACTTAACATCGAGTAAGAAAAATTGAATGTGTACAACAGAGTAAGACTCTCACCTGTAGTTGTAAGGAAACAATATTGAATCACATAAATGTTGCTCCGTTATAAACCTTAGTAGGTTTCCCCCCGTTTCTTCGTCTTTATCTCATGATGTACTTTATCTGGGTCAACAAACCAAATATTGGTTATCTTATTTCTTCTGCATTCATCGATCTTCAGTCTGCATAAGAGAGTACATCAGGATATAATGAGTATATGCAATGAAGAGGAACAACTGAATGAACAAGAACTTATATGTAGTCAACAACTTACAAGCAATACAAAATCATGAGAGATTCGTCGAGGACGTATAAATTGAATAACTGCCAGAGTTCGGAAATCTCAATATGGAGATCCTCCCTTCGGAAGTAATATTCTACTGGGATATTCCCCACGATGAATCTTTTGTTCTCCTTGCACGCATCAAGATACCACTGATGCAAATTACGCATATGCGTTGGCAGTTGATGCAGCCTCGTTTTGCTGACCAAGTCGGCCCCGTAGACAAATTTAGGGGCTATATCAGCAATGGGTAGTGCAACATCTTGGGAACTCAGCAATTTCTCCACAGTACAATTCATTTGAGCCGCTAGCGCCGCAGCTGCTTCCATATCGATACCACCATGTTCTTGGTACACCGAGGGAACATCTAACACTTTGAGGGGTGGGATCGATTGTTTGGCCTGTTCTCCGAGCTGGGGAACGTCCTGTCTTTTTCTGCTTGTTGTCGCTAGCTTGGCCTTGAGGGGTGCACATTTTGTTCATGATTTGCTCGTGCTAGCACTATCCTTCTCCTTAGCTTAACTTTGCAAGTGTGTATGTATAGTCACCCTTCTTCTCGTGTAAGTCATATTGCGATGGTGTGTTTAGAAAATCAAGAGCATATGCTTTTTGCTTCTCGGTGTATGGTGCTGGGGGCTTGGGTTTTTCCTTATGAAAATGTTCATGCAGTTGTGTTTTACAACAGCCTCATTTTCCTTGATAGTAAGATTGTAAGGACGGGGGGAGGAACCTTTGGTACTCTTAGGAGGGGCAACAGTCGGCGGATATGACTCTTGACATGCTTCCGCTTGGGTTCCTGCCGAGTCTTAGTGGGCGCAGGCGACGGTGCAGGAGATGGAGATGGACAAGGGATGTGGTGGTCGTACTCAGGGCGTGATGGCGACATGTGACCACTCGGAGGAGGTGATGGTGATCTACGATCACTTGGAGGAGGTGATCGTGACCTGCGACGACTAGTAGGGGGTACCCAGCCTGGAAGCCTGATGTTTTTCTTATCCCAAAGAATGATGTCACCCAGTACGTGTCCGTGTGCAAGCCGACCTTCACCTCCAGGGATTTCAAGCTGCAATGACTCAAACGACGGTACAATATTGAATCCATCCCGACACGAGCATAGCCAGCTGGAATCTCAGTGTCATGCCATAGTGCCGGCTCACCTTCAGGTCCTAATGTAGGTAAAACAAAGCCAACCGCCACCTTAAGAGATAGGTGCCTGAACACCTCATGGAGATCACAAGATGTCTGCTCCTTGATTCAATCCACGGGGTAGCCAGGACCACCATCTGTCATCCGTGTACATTTAGGCGGGCCTCCGAGTCGCCAAGCTGCTTCACCGCTAAGATATGCCGGCGGTATTATCTGGCTCGCGCCATCCTTTAAGTTCGTCAATCTCCCGCTGTTGCTGGTCAAGTCAGTGTTGGAACTCGGTTAACCAGTCATTCTGCACCTCCTGCTGGCATTGTTTTGCTCTCGCTCGGCTTCTATAAGAGGCATCTTGTTCGTCCTCCCTTTTCAGGATTCCCGAGGACAAACGTCAGCAAGTCATTCTCTCTATCGGGAACAAACTTCAATTTTCCTGATTTAATATCTGCCGTCACTTCAAGCCATTTTTCCCTGGGTACCTGATGGCGTGTAACTCACACGTTCGTTGGGAACCCCAAGAGGAAGGTATGATGCGCACAGTAGCAAGTTTTCCCTCAGAAAGAAACCAAGGTTTAATCGAACCAGTAGGAGCCAAGAAGCACGTTGAAGGTTGATGGTCGCGAAATGTGATGCGGCGCAACACCAGGGATTCCGGCGCCAACGCTGCACAACACAACCCAAGTACTTTGTCCCAACGAAACAGTGAGGTTGTCAATCTCACCGGCTTGCTGTAACAAAGGATTAAACGTATCGAGTGGAAGATGTTTGCAAAGAAAACAGTAAACACAATTGTAGATTGTATGCTATGTAAAGAATAGGACCGGGGTCCACAGCCACTAGAGGTGTCTCTCCCATAAGATAAAGCATGTTGGGTGAACAAATTACAGTCGGGCAATTGACAAATAGAGAAAGGCATAACAATGCATATACATGATATGATAAATATAGTGAGATTTAATCCGGCATTACGACAAAGTACATAGACCGCCATCCAACTGCATCTATGCCTAAAAAGTCCACCTTCAGGTTATCATCCGAACCCCATTCAGTATTAAGTTGCTAAGCAACAGACAATTGCATTAAGTATGGTGCGTAATGTAATCAACAACTACATCCTTAGACATAGCATCAATGTTTTATCCCTAGTGGCAAGCACATCCACAACCTTAGAACTTTCTGTCACTGTCCCAGATTTAATGGAGGCATGAACCCACTATCGAGCATAAATACTCCCTCTTGGAGTTAAGAGCAAAAACTTGGCCAGAGCCTCTACTAATAACGGAGAGCATGCAAGATCATAAACAACACATAAACAATAGATTGATAATCACCATAATCATAGTACTCTCTATCCATCGGATCCCGACAAACACAACATATAGTATTACATATAGATGATCTTGATCATGTTAGGCAGCTCACAAGATCCAACAATGAAGCACAACAAGGAGAAGACGACCATCTAGCTACTGCTATGGACCCATGGTCCAGGGGTGAACTACTCACTCATCACTCCGAGGCGACCATGGCGGTGTAGAGTCCTCCGGGAGATGAATCCCCTCTCCGGCAGGTGCCGGAGGCGATCTCCGAATCCCCGAGATGGGATTCGGCGGCGCGTCTCCGTAAGGTTTTCCGTATCGTGGCTCTCGATGGGGGTTGCGACGGAGGCTTTAAGTAGGCGGAAGGTCAACGCGGGGGCCACACGAGGGGCCCAGGGGGTAGGTCGGCGCGGCCAGGGCCCGGGCCGCCGCCCTAGCCCCGGGCGCCTCGTGGCCCCACTTCGTTATCTCTTCGGTCTTCGGAAGCTTCGTGCAAAAATAGGACCCTGGGCGAAAGTTTCGTCCAATTCCGAGAATATTTCTTTACTAGGATTTCTGAAACCAAAAACAGCAGAAACAGCAACGGCTCTTCGGCATCTTGTTAATAGGTTAGTTCCAGAAAATGCATAAATATGACATATAATGTGCATAAAACATGTAGGTATCATCAATAAAGTAGCATGGAACATAAGAAATTATCGATACGTTGGAGACGTACACTACAAGAAAAGTTCTGATAGACAACGTCCCAAAATCGTCAACTAAGGGGCATTTTTCGTCGCCTATGGGCCTAACCCGACGATATGGGTTCCGTTGTCGAAACTGTCAGGCAAAGTCCAACGACGATTTTTTCGGTCCGTCGCGCTTGGCGCCCTTCCGCCACGGAAAATCGGACCGTTGCGGAAGTGTTTTCGGAGCCCGTTGATCTGACGTCATGCAAACGACACGTGCGACGCCGTTAACGCCGCTAACGGCGTTACTGAAACCCCGTGGTAGATGGTAGGCCCACACGAGGCCTGCCACGTCTTAAGCGGGCCGGGCCGATGACATAGTTTGACCGGTCAACTATATAGCTGGGCTGGTCCATTAGTTAAGTGGGCCGGGCCTAACCTCTAAGGTTGACTGGTCAAAACTTAAATGGGCCGGCCCATTTAACATGTGGGGTCCACCCAGAATCGGGCCGCCCAAAAGCAAGTGGGCCGGGCCAAAACACAGTGGGTCCCACTTTCTGTTAAAAGGCCGCCCATTTAGTGTGGTCCACCGTATAGCAAGTGGGCGGCCAACAAGCTAGTGGGCCGGGCCAAAACACGTGGGTCCCACTTTCCGTTAAAGGGTCGGCCCATTTAGTTCGTGGGGTCCACCATATAGCAAGTGGGCGCCCAACAAAATAGTGGGCGGGCCAAAAACACAGGTGGGTCCCACTTTCCCGTTAAAGGGCCGGCCCATTTAGTGTGTGGGGCCCACCATATAGCAAGTGGGCCGGCCCACCAAGATAGTGGGCGGGCCAAAACACAGGGGTCCCACATTCTGTTAATGGGCCCCATTTGGTATGTGGGGTCCACCATATAGAAAGTGGGCCGGCCCAAGATAGTGGGCGGCCAAAACACAGGTGGGTCCCACCTTCCTATTAAAGGGCCGGCCCATTTGGTGTGGGGTCCACCATATAGAAAGTGGGCCGCCCATTTGGTATGTGGGGTCCACCATATAGAGTGGGCCGGCCCAACAAGATAGTGGGCCGGCCAAAAACACAGGTGGGTCCCACCTTCCTATTAAAGGGCCGACCCATTTACCATGTGGGACCACCATAGAGTGGGCCGGCCCAATAAGCATGTGGAGCCCATTATCGTGTAACCGGCCGGCCTACTAAAGAAGTGGGCCGGCCCAAAATGAAAGTGGGTCCCACACTACTGTAAGTGGGCCGGCCCAATCTGTTGTAGGGCCCTACTTGTTTGACTAGTCAACTTGCATTAAATTTCATGAGCCTAAAATCTGATTTCAATGATACACACAATTACATACAAAAATAAAACAAATAGGAAAATTACAAGGCAATTAATGTGCCCAAATAAAAAAATTACATAGAATCATTGAGGACTTCTATTAGCATCATCAATAACACGTTGACATTTGGCAATCGCCTTGATTGAATCTTGTGTACTCTTTGTCAACATATCAGCTACAGATCTTAAAGCAGCAATACCATGTCTTTTATAAAGTACAGCCTTGAGATATTTACTGTCTGATGAAAGAAATGGTCTAGGTTGACGGCTATGAGAAGATGCATCAGAAGAAAGATCAGAACTTTTTGTGGGCCTCACTGGTAATGAAGATTGCTTCATCACAACTGCATTCTGATAATAATGCAAAAAGAGTTAAACGATGAACTATGCAAACATTTATTATGCAATGTAGATATAAGATAATAACAAGTTGCATAAATAAGACATGTATGGAACTTGTACTAAGCACAAACTTACATCATAATGTTGCACAGGGTCGCTACAGATCCTTTTTTGGCGACTATCTTCTAATGATGACTGCTTCATTAAAACTGCATTCTGGTAACATTGTAAACATAGTTACAACAATTAACTATTCAAACATGTATTACGCAATGTAGAGATCAGATAACAGCATGTAGCAGAAATAAGCACAAGATAAGATAAGATGCATGTACTAAGCACATACTGGCTCACTGCAGGTCCTTCTCTTGCGTGCACTAGTCGTGGTCAACATGCCTATCATTTTAGGTTCAGCCATCAAGTGAAATGCTAATCCTCCTGCTCCATTGTCCTTAATCTGTGTTTAGATATCACATTTAAGACCAAGTCAGCTGGTTTCAAATAACAAAAAACTTGAGCTGCCAAATGAATAAGCCAATAGTTACCAGATATCAGATTAAAACCAACTAGATGTTGCTTTGCATGAGATACGAATTTCAGACATTCAGATTTAGAGTAGGGTAATGCCAAGGTTTTACACATAAAGTAAACTGGCATTAAGAATGACCAAATGTCAGGTTCAAATCACCCTCGAAGTTTCTCCAAGACAAGCATATCAAATAGGCAGAAACATAGTAAAGCATGAATGGCATTGCTATGGCAGGGTTCCAAGTGTTAATATCTTGCATAAGGAACAATGCATATAGGTTATAGATAATAACGGAAGTAAACTGCCAAAATTACCAACCACGAACTCAGATTCCAACCTTACCTAGCGTCCCCGCTGTTAATGTTGGATGTTCTAATAAGTGGTTCGCATGATCAATCCCAAGGAAAAATAACATTGACAAGTCAGTCTACGATAATACAAAGACCAGACATGCACGCAACAATAACTATATAAGCTAAAGACGAGGTATAAGAGCAAGCAGATTGGAAATACACATAGCATGATTATAAAAGCAGTGTGAGAATAGCAGACACGAGAAAACAGCTAGCGGTGAGCTAATGACGTGGTATAAGAACAAGCAGATTGGAAATGCCCATAGCACGACTATAAAAGCAGTGCGACAATAGCATGCAGTACAAAAACAGTTGGCAGCAAATGAATGGGTACAAGGCTATAAATATGTGGATGCACACAGGTGTCAGTAGAATGAACAGGATGGTAGCGACCGGATAATGCTTTTGTACTGTACAACATTTAAACAAACTTCATGCGAAGCAACACATCAAGAAAGTTAACGGCATATGAGATCTGCAAATAACTACACAAAACATGGCTAAAGAAACACCGCGATCTAACGGGCCAGCGTACTAACCAAGCTGCGGCGGGGTGGACGGGGGCGGCAACTTGCATTCCAGCGGCGGCGAACGCGGGAGACGATGAATCGACCCTGTTTCAGTAGAAGCGGGCGTTAGTGAAGCAGATCTGGTTGGCTGGCAAGGTATTCGGTGAAGTTGATACAGCCGCTGCGGCGAGGTAGTCGGTGGCGAGGTCGGCGGTGAAGCAGATCCGTCGGTGGCGAGGTCGGCGGTGAAGCAGATCCGTCGGTGGCGAGGTCGGCGGTGAAGCAGATCCGTCGGTGACGAGGGCGGCGGGGGAGCGGATCAGGTGGGTGGACAGCCAACACGATCAAGGCTACGCTGTGGGAGGAGTATGCCGGCGGCGAAGCAGATCTAGTACTGTAGAGAGTCAGAGCTTTGGCGTGTGAGAGTATTTTTGAGCTAATGGGGCGAATGGTTGGTGGGTGGGTGTGGGCCTGTGGGGAGGGTTCGGGATCTAGGCAAGATATTTCATTGTTACCGAATGAGCCCTCCATGGTCGGTGGGTTGTAGCTTCCGGACCAGGGTTAAAAGGGTAAAACTGGTCACGGGATTTTCGAATGGATGCGGCGGGATGATTTGGCGCGTGGCCGAAATTTTCAGTTTCAAGCTACAGTACGAGCAGAACGACAAAAATAATGTTCTTCCCCAGGGAGCTCTCATTTCTTCCTCTTCTCTTTCTCTCTCGAGTCTCTCCCACTCCCCCGGCTCCTCTCCCCCTTCTCTCCGGCGGCCTCGCCGGCCGGAGACGAGGCCGACTTCTCTCTGTATATTGTACACCCTCCGAACTAAATTAATTGATTCAACTTTCCTTAGACGTGTATGTATCTAGAGTAAAAACATGTGTGGATACATCCATATTTAGATAAGCAAAGTTGAGTCAGCTAATTTGGATCCGAGGGAGTTAGTGTTGTTGTAAGCTTAGATCCAGTGTTTCCCATGAGCAGAATGGCGCAATGGAGTCGGGGATCTCGTCATCGGCTTCAGATCTGGCCTATGGTGAATCTGGCGGATCTTGCCGGCCAAACCCCGATCTGGTGCCATCAATGTGATGGCGCTAACGGTGAGGCTTGCTTTGGTCAGTGCTTCAGATCTGGCCAATGGGGAAGTCAAGCTGCTAAAGTTCACAAGCTCGGGGCATACGACGGCGTCATCCGTCTTGCCCGTGCACATCTTGGACTTTCAGCGACCCTTCTCAGAGCCAATATGCCGTTGCTGAGGCCCTTCTTCTCCTTCGTCCTGGCGACTACCGGCGACACCGTCCCAAGTGGTGCGTCCCCGGCGACGGAGTTGCTGGAAAGGATGCGGAGCAGAGATCTGATGTGCGGTCGAGAAGGACTCGATTGATTTTCTTCTATATGTTTTGGGGTCCTTTTTGTAAAGTTGCAGGTTCTATTAGTTATTGTCTAGTACTTTTGGTCCTCTATGTAATTTTTTGGACTAGTTTCCATTGGCACTGATAAACTTGAATTTTGACAAGTTCACGAGGAAAAAAATTCCTTTGCACATATGGCCTATCATGTATAAACATTCTTGAGATTTAAACTATATGTAATGTGCCATGCATTAACCCTAAACCATATATATGTAACTAACCCTAGCTGATCAAACCCTACTTAATTAAAACAAATAACCCTAAACTATACGCATGCACTTTATGCGCAAAGGCGCGGGTGCCTCTAATAATGTGTGTGCGCACTCGATCGATGATCCCTAAACCTTATACAACCCTGAAACCCTAATCCCTAATCCCTAAACCCTAAACACCCTAAACACTAAACCCTAGACCCTAAACCCTAACCCTAACCCTAAACCCTAATTAAACCCTATATATAGGCCAACGACACTTAATTGTGCATCAAGCAGGCCAGGGGTGCCTCGCGGTCCTCTAATTAAATTAAATGTGCCATGCATTAACCCTAAACCATATATATGTAACTAACCATAGCTAATCAACCCTACTTAATGAAAACACATAACCCTAAACTATACTAGCTATAACCCGATCTAATAAAAACATGCTCTATATATAGCAGCTAGCTAGCAAACCGTAGATTAACACCAATTAATATATACATGGCCTATATCGATCATGTTGTATAACATATCCCTGAGATTCATTAATTAATTATATAATTATCGTGATAAATTAATTAACTTTAATTTTGACAAGTTCTCTCGAATGAAAACACATTTGATTAAGTTGCCTCATAATATATATATATAATTAGTGTGCATGCATGGCCTACCATGCATTCGTGCATATATTTTAATGTATATTTGAACATATTCTTGGGGATTTCAATCTCTCTCTCGATCATCTATATATCGTTGGTGGCCAAAAAACACACATATATATATATATGCATGCAATTTATGCGTAAAGGCGCGGGTGCCTCTAATAATGTGTGTGCGCACTCGATCGATGATCCCTAAACCTTAAACAACCCTAAAACCCCTAAATCCCTAATCCCTAAACCCTAAACACCCTAAACACTAAACCCTAAACCCTAGACCCTAAACGTACCCTAACCCTAACCCTAACCCTAACCCTAAACCCTAGCTAATCCTAAACCCCAATTAAACCCTATGTATAGGCCAACGACACTTAATTGTGCATCGATCGAGCGGGTCATGGGTGCCTCGCGATCCTCTAATAAAATTAAATGTGCCATGCATTAACCATAAACCATATATATGTAACTAACCCTAGCTAATCAACCCTACTTAATTAAAACACATAACCCTAAACTATACTAGATATAACCCGATCTAATAAAAACATGCTCTATATATAGCAGCTAGCTAGAAAACCGTAGATTAACACCAATTAAAATATACATGGCCTATATCGATCATGTTGTATAACATATCCCTGAGATTCATTAATTAATTATATAATTATCGTGATAAATTAATTAACTTGAACTTTGACAAGTTCTCTCGAATGAAAACACATTTGATTAAGTTGCCTCATAATATATATATAATTAGTGTGCATGCATGGCCTACAATGCATTCGTGCATATATTTTAATGTATATTTGAACATATTCTTGGGGATTTCAATCTCTCTCTCTCTCGATCATCTATATATCGTTGGTGGACCAAAAAACACACATATATATGCATGCAATTTATGCGTAAAGGCGCGGGTGCCTCTAATAATGTGTGTGCGCACTCGATCGATGATCCCTAAACCTTAAACAACCCTAAAACCTTAAATCCCTAATCCCTAAACCCTAAACACCCTAAACACTAAACCCTAAACCCTAGACCCTAAACGTACCCTAACCCTAACCCTAACCCTAACCCTAACCCTAAACCCTAGCTAATCCTAAACCCCAATTAAACCCTCTGTATAGGCCAACGACACTTAATTGTGCATCGATCGAGCGGGTCATGGGTGCCTCGTGATCCTCTAATAAAATTAAATGTGCCGTGCATTAACCCTAAACCATATATATGTAACTAACCCTAGCTAATCAACCCTACTTAATTAAAACACATAACCCTAAACTATACTAGCTAGCTATAACCCGATCTAATAAAAACATGCTCTATATATAGCAGCTAGCTAGCAAACCGTAGATTAACACCAATTAAAATATACATGGCCTATATCGATCATGTTGCATAACATATCCCTGAGATTCATTAATTAATTATATAATTATCGTGATAAATTAATTAACTTGAACTTTGACAAGTTCTCTCGAATGAAAACACATTTGATTAAGTTGCCTCATAATATATATATAATTAGTGTGCATGCATGGCCTACAATGCATTCGTGCATATATTTTAATGTATATTTGAACATATTCTTGGGGATTTCAATCTCTCTCTCTCTCGATCATCTATATATCGTTGGTGGCCCAAAAACACACATATATATGCATGCAATTTATGCGTAAAGGCGCGGGTGCCTCTAATAATGTGTGTGCGCACTCGATCGATGATCCCTAAACCTTAAACAACCCTAAAACCTTAAATCCCTAATCCCTAAACCCTAAACACCCTAAACACTAAACCCTAGACCCTAAACGTACCCTAACCCTAACCCTAAACCCTAGCTAATCCTAAACCCCAATTAAACCCTATGTATAGGCCAACGACACTTAATTGTGCATCGATCGAGCGGGTCATGGGTGCCTCGTGATCCTCTAATAAAATTAAATGTGCCATGCATTAAACCTAAACCATATATATGTAACTAACCCTAGCTAATCAACCCTACTTAATTAAAACACATAACCCTAAACTATACTAGCTAGCTATAACCCGATCTAATAAAAACATGCTCTATATATAGCAGCTAGCTAGCAAACCGTAGATTAACACCAATTAAAATATACATGGCCTATATCGATCATGTTGTATAACATATCCCTGAGAATCATTAATTAATTATATAATTATCGTGATAAATTAATTAACTTGAACTTTGACAAGTTCTCTCGAATGAAAACACATTTGATTAAGTTGCCTCATAATATATATATAATTAGTGTGCATGCATGGCCTACAATGCATTCGTGCATATATTTTAATGTATATTTGAACATATTCTTGGGGATTTCAATCTCTCTCTCTCGATCATCTATATATCGTTGGTGGCCCAAAAACACACATATATACGCATGCACTTGATGCGTAAAGGCGCGGGTGCCTCTAATAATGTGTGTGCACTCGATCGATGATCCCTAAACCTTAAACAACCCTAAAACCCTAATCCCTAATCCCCTAAACCCTAAACACCCTAAACACACTAAACCCTAGACCCTAAACACCCTAAACACTAAACCCTAAACCCTAGACCCTAAACACCGTAAACCCTAAACCCTAAACCCTAAACCCTAAACCCTAAACCCTAAACCCTAAACCCTAAAACCCTAAACCCTAAACCCTAAACCCTAAACCCTATAAACACCCTAAACACTAATTAAACCCTAAACCCTAGACCCTAAACACTAAACCCTAAACCCTAGACCCTAAACACCGTAAACACTAAACCCTAAACCCTAAACACCCTAAACACTAATTAAACCCTAAACCATAGACCCTAAACACTAGACCCTAAACCCTAGACCCTAAACACCCTAAACACTAAACCCTAGACCCTCTAAACACCGTAAACACTAAACCCTAAACCCTAGACCCTAGCTAAACACCCAAAACACTAAACCCTAAACCCTAGCTAACCCTAAACCCTAATTAAACCCTATATATATAGGCCAACGACACTTAATTGTGCATCAAGCAGGCCAGGGGTGCCTCGCGGTCCTCTAGTTAAATTAAATGTGACATGCATTAACCCTAAACGTACCCTAACCCTAACCCTAACCCTAACCCTAAACCCTAGCTAATCCTAAACCCCAATTAAACCCTATGTATAGGCCAACGACACTTAATTGTGCATCGATCGAGCGGGTCATGGGTGCCTCGCGATCCTCTAATAAAATTAAATGTGCCATGCATTAACCCTAAACCATATATATGTAACTAACCCTAGCTAATCAACCCTACTTAATTAAAACACATAACCCTAAACTATACTAGATATAACCCGATCTAATAAAAACATGCTCTATATATAGCAGCTAGCTAGCAAACCGTAGATTAACACCAATTAAAATATACATGGCCTATATCGATCATGTTGTATAACATATCCCTGAGAATCATTAATTAATTATATAATTATCGTGATAAATTAATTAACTTGAACTTTGACAAGTTCTCTCGAATGAAAACACATTTGATTAAGTTGCCTCATAATATATATATAATTAGTGTGCATGCATGGCCTACAATGCATTCGTGCATATATTTTAATGTATATATATTTGAACATATTCTTGGGGATTTCAATCTCTCTCTCTCTCTCTCTCTCTCGATCATCTATATATCGTTGGTGGCCCAAAAAACACACATATATATGCATGCAATTTATGCGTAAAGGCGCGGGTGCCTCTAATAATGTGTGTGCGCACTCGATCGATGATCCCTAAACCTTAAACAACCCTAAAACCTTAAATCCCTAATCCCTAAACCCTAAACACCCTAAACACTAAACCCTAAACCCTAGACCCTAAACGTACCCTAACCCTAACCCTAACCCTAAGCCTAAACCCTAGCTAATCCTAAACCCCAATTAAACCCTATGTATAGGCCAACGACACTTAATTGTGCATCGATCGAGCGGGTCATGGGTGCCTCGTGATCCTCTAATAAAATTAAATGTGCCATGCATTAACCCTAAACCATATATATGTAACTAACCCTAGCTAATCAACCCTACTTAATTAAAACACATAACCCTAAACTATACTAGCTAGCTATAACCCGATCTAATAAAAACATGCTCTATATATAGCAGCTAGCTAGCAAACCGTAGATTAACACCAATTAAAATATACATGGCCTATATCGATCATGTTGTATAACATATCCTGAGAATCATTAATTAATTATATAATTATCGTGATAAATTAATTAACTTGAACTTTGACAAGTTCTCTCGAATGAAAACACATTTGATTAAGTTGCCTCATAATATATATATAATTAGTGTGCATATGCATGGCCTACAATGCATTCGTGCATATATTTTAATGTATATTTGAACATATTCTTGGGGATTTCAATCTCTCTCTCTCTCTCGATCATCTATATATCGTTGGTGGCCCAAAAACACACATATATACGCATGCACTTGATGCGTAAAGGCGCGGGTGCCTCTAATAATGTGTGTGCGCACTCGATCGATGATCCCTAAACCTTAAACAACCCTAAAACCCTAATCCCTAATCCCCTAAACCCTAAACACCCTAACACACTAAACCCTAGACCCTAAACACCCTAAACACTAAACCCTAAACCCTAGACCCTAAACACCGTAAACCCTAAACCCTAAACCCTAAACCCTAAACCCTAAACCCTAAACCCTAAACCCTAAAACCCTAAACCCTAAACCCTAAACCCTAAACCCTATAAACACCCTAAACACTAATTAAACCCTAAACCCTAGACCCTAAACACTAAACCCTAAACCCTAGACCCTAAACACCGTAAACACTAAACCCTAAACCCTAAACACCCTAAACACTAATTAAACCCTAAACCATAGACCCTAAACACTAGACCCTAAACCCTAGACCCTAAACACCCTAAACACTAAACCCTAGACCCTCTAAACACAGTAAACACTAAACCCTAAACCCTAGACCCTAGCTAAACACCCAAAACACTAAACCCTAAACCCAGCTAGCTAACCCTAAACCCTAATTAAACCCTATATATATAGGCCAACGACACTTAATTGTGCATCAAGCAGGCCAGGGGTGCCTCGCGGTCCTCTAGTTAAATTAAATGTGACATGCATTAACCCTAAACCATATATATATAACTAACCCCTAGCTAATCAAACCCTAGTTAATTAAAACACATAACCCTAAACTATACTAGCTATAACCCGATCTAATAAAAACATGCTCTATATATAGCATGCAGCTAGCTAGCAAAAACGGTAGATTAAAACCAATTAATATATACATGGCCTATATATCGATCATATGTTGTATAACATCTCCCTGAGATTCATTAATTAATTATATAATTATCGATGATAAATTAATTAACTTGAATTTTGACAAGTTCTCTCGAATGAAAACACATTTGATTAAGTTTCCTCATAATATATATATAATTAGTGTGCATGCATGGCCTACCATGCATGCATTAATTCGTGCATATATTTTAATATATATTTGAACATATTCTTGGGGGATTTCAATCTCTCTCTCGATCATCTATATGTCGTTGGTGGCCAAAAAACACACACATATACGCATGCACTTTATGCACAAAGGCGCGTGTGCCTCTAATAATGTGTGTGTGCGCACTCGATCGATGATCCCTAAACCTTAAACCCTAAATAAACCCTAATCCCTAATCCCTAAACCCTAAACACCATAAACATTAAACCCTAAACCCTAACCTCCTAACCCTAAACCCTAAACCCTAATTAAACCCTATATATATAGGCCAATGACACTTAATTATGCATCAAGCAGGCCAGGGGTGCCTCGCGGTCCTCTAATTAAATTAAATGTGCCATGCATATATATGTGTTTAATTTGGGGATTTCAATCGCTCTCTCGTATGTAGCTCTCTCTACCTCTATCTCTCTCTCTCTCTCTCGTTGGTGGCCAACAACACACACATGCACTTTGTGCGCAAAGGCATGCGCCTCTAATAATGTGTGCGCAGTCGATCGATCTAGTTTTGATTAATCATAGCACACAAATAAAGAAGTTGTATTTGAATCCACACAACCTAATCTAAAACACATAACCCCTAACATGGCCTAATTAATTAACCCTTCTCGATCTCTACCTAATTAGTGGAAATTGCACAAAATCAAAAGGGGTCCCTCACTAATTATGCATATCTGCTAGATTGTGATAAACTTTTGCCACATATATATTTGGTGGATGGGTGCATCTTGGCATGTAAACAATTAGTGTTTGCAAATGGCGTTGTCAAAATTTATGTACAAATGATTTCTTTCCATCCAAAGTGCATAAAATGGGAGTTTTAATGAAGAAAGTACAAATAAAACAGCTCAACATGCTTCCACACCCCGATTTTCACACGAAGTAGAGCATATTTAAAGGATAATTCCAGAGTTTTACTATTTTTCAAGCAACTTTGCTAATTTTCCCCCACTCACATGACTTTATGTCGATTTAACGAAAATATGGCGAATTTAAACTACATGGGCGGGATAGTTTGAATTGTGCGCGCGGCAAAGGGAACCGCCTATTCCTCAACCTTGTGCACGGCAAATTACACACGCAACTCCATTAAACGCCACCTACCGACATTAATTATCACCCCGGCGGCCCGGCCGCATGACCCCCCACCCACCCGTACACAACTTATCCCCGTCCGTGCGAAGAGCTTCCCCTCCCCGTCCCGTCCGTGCGAAGAAGAAGCTTCCCCTCCCCGTCGTTCTTCTCGAGATGCACCGGCGGTCAAGTTGATCCACGGTAGGGCTGCTATCTCTAGCTCAATCATGTATCGGGCAAGACAGCCTAACGATTTATATTTTCTTGATGCTGCTAAAAAAATTCGTCAGTATGCTCGAACTAATTGGCACTTTATAGTTTTCCGCTCGATTTGTCATCGATCAATTTGTTCATTTGCGTGGGCATATAGAGTCAGTTCTGCACTCGATCCGTTAATTTGCTGAAATGCCATGGCAGAGTTTTGTACACGATCTGTTTGCTAAAATGTCGATGGGCATTTTTTGTTTTGTACTCGACATGATTGCTGAAATGCATAATCATGTAGTATAGTTTTGTACTCGATGGATATACATTTCCTACTTCGCCTTAAATTAATCACCAACCACTGTATCTCATAATTAAACAGATGGACAGAACTTGGAAACTGCATGGACACTTATGTTCCCCTTCATATATAAATGGTGTTCAACCCTTTATGGGGTTTATTAGAGCTCATGATGGTCACAACCTGGACGTGTATTGCCCGCGCTGCACATGTATGAATGGTGAGAAGAGGCCTCACCCTGTAGTGGCAGATCATTTACACATTTTTGGGATGGACCGCACATATGTTAGGCGGGTTTAGCATGGTGAACCATATAATGATCCTTTAGCAGGAGAAGCAGATCTTGCTCACACTGTATGTGTGCTGGCATATGTAGTTAATTATTTATATTGATGCTGCCGCTGTTTCAATCAATAGTTTGCATTGCTGTGCAAGGTTCTGTACTCAAATTTAACTTGTTGCAGATGGATGGACGGGAAGGAGAGAAAAAGCGCTTGCTTCAGGAAACGGGTTTCAGCTCTGGGACATGTGCCAGATGAGAAGGTAAATATGTAAAACGGCATTTGTTCAGGTTGCATCCCTTAGATGTTTGTCTAATCGGTTGATGTACTAATTGCAGAAGCATAGAGTTAAAGAGGTCTCTCAGTTTGATGGGAGATTTGAAGATGAATCTCAGTTTGATGCACCTGTGGATGGTACTGATGACGAGCCTTTCATAGACGAAGGTCCTGCACCTGAGATTATCCAGTCTACAGAAGGAGGCCGTGGACCGAGTACACAGCTTTGCGTTGAAGTGGATGCACGCCCGGAGATCATCACGGGCGTCCGGGTAGTCTCAAGACCACCCAGCCCTGATGCACCTGTGGATGGTACTGATGACGAGCCTCTCATAGACGAAGGTCCTGCACCTGAGATTATCCAGCCTACAGAAGGAGGCCGTGGACCGAGTACACAGCTTTGCGTTGAAGAGGATGCACACCCGGAGATCATCAGGGGCGTCCCGGTAGTCTCAGGACCACCCAGCCCTGATGCAAAATGTTGAGCTACTTTATGATTCGTACTCTTATGTTCTGGTGCTGTAGTATGTTATGATTTGTACGCCTTTGGCGCTAGATTAAGCATTCAGTGGATGATCGCGTTGCAAAATTCGACACCCACACAATCAGTTCATCGTACGAGTAGTAGCACAATTACTTCTACAGCGATTCCTGCCAGCGCATTAGTTGGTAGCATGAAACACTTTCAGGTACTCCCCTCTGATTCATATTAATTGACTCAATTCTGTCTAGATATGGATGTATCTAGATGCATTTGTTAACTAGACTAACAAACTTGAGTCAGTTAATATGAATCCGTGTAAACCGCCCAAGTCCTCGAGCAGCTAGTTTATTGACTCTGGACTCCAAGCCTCTCGCGGCAAGCCATCGACGAAGCTTTGACCAGATCTTGGCCCGCAATTTTTTTTGTGTGGCGAATAGCAAAGCTTTGACCAGTTCCTCTCGGGATACAGCACGCCGGTGAGCTTGCACGGTTGCCATGAGCACTTTCCGGCGGAACTTCCTCTTCAGCGCCCTCAAGCCGCTGCTGCGAGACAGCACGCAGTGCCTCGAGGTGGACGGAATTCTGGATCTCAGGGCGGGTGGTCCGCATCGTCCGGGAACGATCTCCAGCGGGTTAACGAGGACATGCATGGCGGCCAGGGGATTTGTTTTTTTTTTTTTGGTTTGAGCTTGGGATTTGGGGTTTTTTCGGATAGGGGAGGAGGAACCGAGGAAGAGGAAGGAACAGCCGCGTGCTTGGCGCGTGGCGGTGTGCTTGAATTTCGAATTTTTGTGAAATGTTTCATTTCCCCGCTACAATTCGGGGGTTTCTTGACGCGCCAATGCGTCCCGCCGGGCAGCTTCAAGTAAATTTGGGGTGCCACACTATGGGCCCTAGTTTCAGTGAGACATGTAATGACTAGTCACATCAGTAAGTTCACTGTGTAATAAAATATGTTACCCCTCCCCTTTATGTAGCACCCCTTCTCTCCCGATCGAGTGCCGATTGCCGACGGATGCAAGCCGCTAGCTCGATCCCCTCCTTTCGCCTCCACCGTCCAGGCATCCAGCTTGGAGGGGCAAGCTGCATCTAGCCCAAGCGGATTAGGTAGGACTAGTAATGTTCTCTCCTTTCTCGAGATCGGTTCTTTTTTCCTCTCCTCGATATCTTGCGCATCTCTTTCCTATTCTGGGCAAAGGGGTGTCTTTCTGGTCACCCTCGAGCTGGGAGTGATTGATGGGGGTGGGGGCGGGGGCTACCTTTGCTTGGATTGGGGTGTTCTTCCTTTATTTGTCGACATTTGCAACCTTTGTAGTTTCTGCTGATCCTCACTGTATCTTTTGTCAGCTTGTACAGGAAAGGTAAGACCTCGGCGGTGGGGGCAATGGAGCGTAAGGCCACCACGCATGTGGGCAGTTGGCTGAGCCTGAGCTGCGTCCCCAGCCCCGCGAAGCAGGTACTCCGTTTGCTTATCCACTCTTTACCTTTTAAGTGTCTCTCTGGTCTCTGCATCCTCAATCTGTTCCTGTTCTGGAATATGCTTAAAGTAGCACATGTCTTCAGCTGTTTGTGCGTAAAGCCTCTGTGACACCATGCTCTATATTCTCTGTATCAGGTTGGTACCTCCAGGTTCCGTGCTGAGGCTATGGGGAACGAGAATAGTGCCCCACCTGCTGCAGGAGCATGGCCCGATCTGCAGCACAAGAAGCGAAATGCCACTGCCGAGCTGGGCAGGGACCGCCCAGGGGTAATTTTTTTAACCAACTTACCATGATGTAGTCTGAATCTGATACTCCCTCAGATCCAAATTAATTGACTCAACTATCTGTAGATACGGATGTATCTAGATGTGTTTTAGCTCTAGATACTACTGCCTCCATCCCAAAGCTTTGGGCTTATATTATTTTTAGAAAGTCAAACTATACCATGTTTGACTAAGCTTTTACCAAAAATCAGTAACATGCAAAATACAAAATTAATATCATTAAATAGATAATAAAATATATTTTCCTACGGTATCTACACAGTATTATATTTGTTGATAGAATGTTCTAAAATTTTGGTCAAACTTTGCTTGTTTTGATTTCTCAAAAATAAATAAGGCTTAAGCTTTTGGATGGTGGTAGTACATTCATATCTAGACAAAGCTGAGTTAACTAGTTTTTTTGTCTGTCCATAGCTAGTGTTCACGCTGCAAAAGGCTAAGAGCATCCACTATATGCATCAGTCTATCTCATACAATAATTCAATATCACTGCTGAGGTCTGCCTTTTGTTTTGCTATTCATATGCAGACTGAAACTTTAGGGCCTTTACTCAAAAGGAAGATCAAAACTGCGGCTGATCAGGCTGCCAGTATGTTGATGCCGCCCCCATCTTCTAAATGCCTCTACAAGCACAAGGCCACGCACCAGCTGGGTGGTGATCTTTTAATGAATATGGTATATTTTCTTAATCCACAAAACATGCCTTGATTTTTCTCTGTTTATTGTCGGTTTTTTCTATGCTTGCCAAAAGTTTACAACAACAACAACAACAACCAAGCCTTTCAGTCCCAAACAAGTTGGGGTAGGCTAGAGTTGAAACCCATAAGATCTCGAAGCCAAAAGTTTAGAAACACCAAATTTGTTTGCTTACAATCATCATACAGTAATGTTCATCTACTCCAGTTCCCCTAACCCAACATAAAATGATGTTAATTTCGATTTTTAGATTAAAAGAGCACCATTAGGCGCTGTTAATTACGACTTTGAGATTAAAATGTCATTTGCAATTGTTAATTACAATTTTGAGACAATTGGTTAGTTTAACCTCGATCTCTTCTGCTCTCCATTTTTCCCAACCGAACAAAAATGTAACCATTCCATTCCTCTGAAATGGAACCATTCCATTCCATTCCACGCTGTTTCAGAACCGAACACACCCTTGCATTGTTGTGAACTGTTGTCCATACACGGCCATACCCTTCCACTTACATCTAGCACTATATGCATCAGTCTGTCTCAGAGTCATTCAATATCACTGCTGAGATCTGTTCCCATTCTTATGCAGGCTGAAACTGCTGCGCCTTTACTCAAGTGGATGCAAAATGGGGCTAATGAGGCTGCTGTGAGGACGATGGTGCCGGCACCATCTTCCGAAAACCTCTACAAGCACGAGGCCATGGGCCAGCTGGGTGGTGACCTTTTAATGAATCTGGTATATTTTCTTAATCCACATACATGATTTCATTATTATCTGTTTAATTACTGTTGGCTTTGTCTAATGCTTACCAAAAGTTCAGAAACACTGCGTTTGCTTACAATCATCATACACTAATTTTTCACTTTTCAGTCTGTCTCATCCAGTATATAAACTGTTGATTTCCATTGGCTTCTTTTGTAATCATTTGCATTGTTGTCAACTGTTCTCTATGCACAACCCTATTCTTCCACTTACACCCCGCACTATTTGCATCAGTCTATCTCATAGATTTATTAAATATCAATGATGAGTTCTGTTGCTATTCATATGCAGGATGAAACTTCTGTTCCTCTACTCAAATGGATAAAAAATGATCCTGATGAGGCTGCTGTGAAGACGATGGTGCTGCCACCATCTTCTGAAAACCTCCTCAAGCACAAGGCCACGGGCCAGCTGGGTGGTACCCTTTTCAGTAAGCAGGTATATTTTCTTAATCCTCATACATGATTTGATTTTTGTCTGTTTATTGCCGGCTTTGTCTAATGCTTACCAATAGTTCAGAAACACACACACCTATTCTTCCACTTACATCCAGCACTATATGCATCAGTGTCTCATAGATTCATTTTATATATCACTGCTGATGTCTGTTGCTCTTCAATTTTTATATGCAGACTGAAACTGCTAAGCCTTCATTGGTCAAAAGGATTGCAACTGCTGCTGATGAGGCATCTGCAGAGGCTGCCACCAAGTTACTGTCAGCCCCACCTTCTGGATGCTTATATAAGCTCAAGTCCAAGGATCAGCCGGGCCGTAACCATCCAAGGGTTCGGGTATATTTTCTTAAGCCACATATACATGCCATGATTTATGTCTGATATTATCACCGGCTCTGTCTAATGCTTTTTGGAATTCGGAAACACCAAATTAGCATGCTTATATTCATCATACACTAATTTTTCACTGTTCAGTTTGTAACATAGTGTTATGCACTTGCTTGTCAACATTTGCATTGCTCTGAACTATGCACTTTACACAACCTAATTCTTCCACTTACGTTCAGCGCTACGCACCAGTAGTACCTCCCATGTTTCCTTCACCATCCCGATGCCGAGCTTGCGGGAATATGGCGGGCCCATGTACATACCCCGCATATAACACCTCCTATGGCTCTATCTACCTTTCTAGTAGCTCCTTCACAGAGTTACAGGTATGTATTCTCAGTGGTTTAGCATGAATTGGCATATAGTAAAGTCTTGTTTTTAGTCTTCCTGCTTCTTACATTTGTATCAATTTTCACATGCAGACTGTACCTTGTGAACTTCGTCCAATGATTAACCAGATGTGTCCGCATGAAGGATCTTTCACTATGCATGGCAATGGCAAATTGATGAACACCTACACGGTCTATGAGGTGTATGTCTACAAGACGCAGGCCATCACATATTTGTATGGACATGATTGGAGAAAGTTTGCTTTTGACTACGGTCTGAAGAAGGGCGACGAGCTGAGGATCAGAAACTCAAACGGGCAGATATACGTAACTGCTTACAGAGTTGGAGACACTTCCAAATATATAATATGTAACTTTTTTCTACTCATATCTTTTGATAACTGCATTCTGAGCAGTTGTTCTAAACCATTCCCTCTGTTCTAGCTTGCTGGGTTTAACATGATCAAAGCTGCAGATCCCCTGACGGAACAGGAGCGGATGTCACAAAGGGCAACCACACCAGCACCGGCACCGGCTTCCCACTCTCCTGCATCAGCACCGGTTCCTGTACCAGCTCCGTTACCGCATCTACCCAGCAGTCCCCTACATCAGCATTGGTTCCTGTAGAGGCCCCATATACTACACATGCCCAGCAGGCTCCTGCATCAGCACTGGTTCCTCTAGCTGCACCGTTCACTGCACCTGCCCAACAGTCTCCTGCATCAGCACCGGTTCCTCTAGAGGCACCGTTTACTGCACCTGCCCAGCAGTCTCCTGCATCAGCACCAGCTCGTGTACCAGCCCAGGCTCATGCACCTGCCCCAGCCAGATCACCGAGGTCTCAGCTCATTGCTGTGGCCACCCGTGTGGTGACCAGGACGCATCTGAAGGCTATGTTCGTGAGTATATGACAGCATAACTGCTCTTATCTTGATGTCTTCTCTGCTCAAAGTCTCACATGGTTCAGTGCATTGGTGCCATTGACTAATTTTTGGTGGTATCTCTTGCTTTGAATCAGAAATTGCCTAAAAGTATCTCCAAGGATCTCAATGCTGGCCGAAGGGGCAAGATATCCCTCGTCATGGAGAGTGAAGGTCTCACCGTGGAGGGACGGTACTCTGTCAGTCCCACAGATGGCCGCTTGGCTGTTACTTCCAGGTGGAAAAAGTTCATTGATGGTGCCAAACTTCGCATTGGATCAAAGTTGAAGGTCAAGATCTTTCGATGCCGCTGTGACATGCTGGTCATAAAGTTCGCGGTTGTCTAGTTCTGTTGTCCCATGAGCCCTTAGCAAATGCATTTGTAGTTATACTTATATAAGGTTATCTTATCTGAACTGCTAATTAATTGTATGGGTGGTAAAACTCTGGCAAGCTTTTGCTCTTAGCAAGTATGTATGTATGATCAGCTATTATGATAACTAATGTTTGTGTTCATCTTAATTTGCATTTCCCTTTTAGAAAAAAACTTAATTTCTATTTTGGCTGACCTGTTAGAGAACTATCAGATTGAACCCACAACATGATTCATATAGATTCATTACACCGAGCCACATGTCTTGACCTTGCGATACACTACTTCCATTAATTAGTGCAAGAAGGCTTACCTGAGCTGCCTGAACCATGGCAGATTCGAATCCACCTTATCTATCTAGAAATACAACCTTTGCAGAAAGAGGATTTGCAGTATGGGGAGGCTGACATTGGGGACCCATGAGCCAGCAGCGTCGTCAACGTTTTAAAGGTGGCAGGAGATCGAAAGAAAAAATAAGCCAAAAATCAGTTGGTAAACAAATTCAAGAAAAGAAACATTTACCTTTCTGAGAGGATGACATGCGGGACCCATGAGGCAGCAGCATCCTCAACTATTTCAAGGCGAGGGGATCAAAATAAAAAAGGAAATAGCCAGAAATTAATTAGGGTCAAAAATAAATCCATCAAAGGAAACTTTTATTGTTCATAGAGGATGACATGTGGGACCGACTTGCCAGCTGCGTCGTCATCGTTTCAAAGGGGGCAGGGGATCAAAAGAAAAAGACAAATAGCCAGAAATTAGGGGAAAAATAAATCCAACAAAGAAAACTTTTATTGTTCATAGAGGATGACATGCGGGACCCATGAGCCAGCAGCTTCCTCAACGTTTCAAAGTCGGCATGAGATTGAAAGAAAAAGTCAAGTGACATAATATCAGGAGCCAAAAATAATCCAAGAAAAGAAACTTTATTGTACATAGAGGATGACATGCGGGTCCCATTTTGTAGCAGCGGTCTCAACGCTTCCAAGGCGGCACAGGACCGAAAAAAAATGAAGTAGCCAGAAATCAGGGTGTGAAAAAAATCCAAGAAAAGAAAGATTTCAATTGGGCTGTATCTGGACATCTGGGCCTTCGAACTATATGACTCGTACAATTTCAGCCCACTCCAAAACAGGAAAGGTCGGATTTTTCTCAAAAAAAAAAAAAAGTCCTATGCTTCGCAAAAACAAAAAACAAGGAGATTCAACATATAAGTTTGTTTATGTAGATATAAAGATTTAATTTATCCGTTTGCAATAGCTCGAGCGAAATACAACGTTTATTGTCTGCAAAATAAAATATCACATGTTTCTTGTACGGGGAGGCTGACATCGGGAACCCATGAGCCAGGCGGAGTCAACGTTTCAAAGGCGGCAGGGATCGAAAATAAAAAAAGCCAAAAATCAGTTGGTAAAAAAATACAAGAAAAGAAAACATTTATCGTTCGAGAGGATGACATGCGGGACCCATGAGGCAACATCCTCAACGTTTCAAAGTCGGCATGAGATCGAAAGAAAAAGGCAAGTGACATAATATCAGGAGCCAAAAATAATCCAAGAAAAGAAACTTTATTGTACATAGAGGATGACATGCGGGTCCCATTTTGTAGCAGCGGTCTCAACGTTTCCAAGGCGGCACAGGACCAAAAGAAAATGAGGCAAAGCATTCTCAACAATTCCAAGGCGGCAGGGGATCAAAAGAAAATAAAGGAAATAGCCAGAAATTAATTAGGGGTCAAAAATAAATCCACCAAAGGAAACTTTTATTGTTCATAGAGGATGACATGTGGGACCGACCTGCAAGCGTCCTCATCGTTTCAACGGGGCAGGGGATCAAAAGAAAAAGGCAAATAGCCAGAAATTAGGGGTAAAAAATAACTCCAAGAAAGGAAACTTTTATTGTTCGTAGAGGATGACATGCGGGACCCATGAGCCAGCAGCTTACTCAACGTTTCAAAGGCGGCATGAGATCGAAAGAAAAAGGCAAGTGACCAAATATCAGGAGCCAAAAATAATCCAAGATTTATTGTACATAGAGGATGACATGTGGGTCCCATTTTGCAGCAGCGGTCTCAATGTTTGTAATGCGGCTTGAGATCAAAAGAAAAAGAAAGTAGCTAGTAATTAGGGGGTGAAAAAAATCCAAGAAAAGAAAGTTGATGGACATAGAGGATGACATGCGGGTCCCTTGAACCAACAGCTTACTCAACGTTTCAAAGGGGGCAGGGATCAAAAGAAAAAGGCAAGGCAAAAATCAGAGGGTGAAAAAAATCCAACAAAGGAAACTTTTATAGCACACAGAGGATGACATGCGGGTCCATGAGCCAGCAGGTACCTCAACGTTTCAAACGTGGCATGAGATCGAAAGAAAAAGGCAAGTGACCAAATATGAGGAGCCAAAAATAATTCAAGAAAAGAAAGTTTTATAGTACATAGAGGATGACATGCGGGTCCCATTTAGCAGCAGCGGTATCACCGTTTGAGAGGCGGCAGGGGATCAAAAGAAAAAGAAATTGCCAAAAATCAGAGGGTGAAAAAAAACCAAGAAAATGAACTTTTATAGTACATAGAGGATGACATGCGGGTCCCATGAGCCAGCAGGTTCCTCAACGTTTCAAACGTGGCATGAGATCGAAAGAAAAAGGCAAGTGACCAAATATGAGGAGCCAAAAATAATTCAAGAAAAGAAAGTTTTATAGTACATAGAGGATGACATGCGGGTCCCATTTAGCAGCGGTATCACCGTTTGAGAGGCGGCAGGGGATCAAAAGAAAAAAGAAATTGCCAAAAATCAGAGGGTGAAAAAAACCCAAGAAAATGAACTTTTATAGTACATAGAGGATGACATGCGGGTCCCATGAGCCAGCAGGTTCCTCAACGTTTCAAACGTGGCATGAGATCGAAAGAAAAAGGCAAGTGAAAAAATATGAGGAGCCAAAAATAATTCAAGAAAAGAAAGTTTTATAGTACATAGAGGATGACATGCGGGTCCCATTAAGCAGCAGCGGTATCACTGTTTGAGAGGCAGCAGGGGATCGAAAGAAAAAGTCAAGTGACCAAATATGAGGTGCCAAAAAAATCCAAGAAAAGAAAGTTTTATAGTACATAGAGGATGACATGCGGGTCCCATTTAGCAGCAGTATCACCGTTTGAGAGGCAGCAGGATCGAAAGAAAAGTCAAGTGACCAAATATGAGGTGCCAAAAAATCCAAGAAAAGAAAGTTTTATAGTACATAGAGGATGACATGCGGGTCCCATTTAGCAGCAGCGGTATCACTGTTTGAGAGGCAGCAGGTGATCGAAAGAAAAAGTAAGTGACGAAATATGAGGTGCCAAAAAAATCCAAGAAAAGAAAGTTTTATAGTACATAGAGGATGACATGCGGGTCCCATTTAGCAGCAGCGGTATCACCGTTTGAGAGGCGGCAGGGGATCGAAAGAAAAGGTAAGTGACCAAATATGAGGTGCCAAAAATAATTCAAGAAAAGAAAGTTTTATAGTACATAGAGGATGACATGCGGGTCCCTAGCAGCAGCGGTATCACCGTTTGAGAGGCGGCAGGGGATCGAAAGAAAAAGGCAAGTGACCAAATTTGAGGTGCCAAAAAAACTCCAAGAAAAGAAAGTTGATTGCACATAGAGGATGACATGCGGTCCCATTTAGCAGCAGCGGTCTCAACGTTTCCAAGGCGGCAAGGGATCAAAAGAAAAAGGAAGTAGCCAGAAATCAGGGGGTCAAAAAAATCCAAGAATAGAAAGAATTTTGGTTCATAGAGGATGACATGCGGGACCCATGATCCTGCATCGTAAACGGCTCGATCGGAGAACGTTGAACGAGATGGCGCGATCTAGAAAAACAATGCCAGAGAGGCTGCCATCTGGGCCCTACATCCCTCGGCGGTGCGGATTTGCGTTGACTCGGCCGGCGAACCCGAGATTTCGAGATGCACCACGTCCCGGGCCACCATACGCCACGTTTTGGCCGCTTTCGTCGGGCTAGGTGGCCTCAAAAACGAGAAAAAAAGTTTTGACATGCACCACGGAGGGACCAAAATCGTCGGCCATGGTACACCAGCAACCACGGCGCGACTTCAACTTCGTCGGCCATGGCAACTTTTCTTGTAGTGGTATCAGTACCTTAACCTTGCTGTCACTTTGAGCAAGGTTTCCTGTCCGCAGGTCATACTCACAGCCATGCGCAAGGAACCAATTTCAAGCCCTCAAGTCCCAGTTTTCTCGGATGGGTTCTGGAGTGACCCCATTCCGCTGAATCTCAGCCTCTTGTTCAGCCCACTTAGGCATGGCTTTTTTGTAGCCCCCTCGCCCTGTATGATGGTGATATTCCTTTCACTTGCATTCTTCTTCTTTTTCTTTGACAATGCCTCAACATCCTCTGAGGTCTTGTACTTCACAAATGCATCCCAGTTATGCTCCTTCTTCGCTAGATAGCCTTCGAATTTTGGAGGCTTCTTCTCCTCCTTATAAGTTGCCCATAATCGCTTCTTTCACTACCGGAATAGTTCCCCCATCTTCTGAAGAGCCCACTTCTTCACTAGCTCCTTGTGCTTGTCCATCTCAATCTGCGATTCCAATTCTGGCAAGGTGAAATGTGCCATGAGGTCGTCAAAAAGCTTGCCTTTGAACCTATCGGTAATAAACTCACTTTTGGACACCTTCTTGCTCTTGTTCCATTCTCTATTAGTGATCAGGATGTGATCCCTAACAATAACTCCGCACTGATTTTTAAATGTCGTTGCGGCCTTTGCGGGTTTCACCGGTTCACCATTAGGTGATATACGTGTAATTGTGTAGTGGTTTTGCCCAACTTCTTTGCCGGTCCTCGTTTGTCCAACTTATCTTGGGAGGCCTAAGAGAATAAAAATTAATTAATTAATATGAATGTACATATAGAATTCCATTAATGGCTCTAGTGATCATATACATGTATATATACCTTGCCATCACCGGAGCCCTTGGCTTCTCCATCACCGGAGCCATCGGCTTCTTCATCAGCAAAGCCGTTTCTCCATCAACGAATTCGTCGGCTTTTGGGTCGTCTTCTAGGTCGGCTACGCGGATTATGTCCTCGACGATGTCTTCCTGTTCCAAGTCTCGATGGAATGGATTCTTTGTTTCTCCAAAATATTAAATCGATAAGTACATGATTAATTTTGAGTAGGGGTTCATAATAATAATAATGTCAGCGTAACGTAGAGGGAGAGGGGATGCCGGTGACTACATAACGTAGGGGTTGTCGTAACACACGGGGAGAGGGGCATGCCGGTGACTACATTCATAACACACGGGGAGAGGGGGATAATGGTAGGGGTGATGTCGCGGATCGGGTAACATTCGAATCGGATAACATTCGAATCTTAATGGGCGATAATGGTAGGGACGATGTCGCGATGTCGCGGATCGGGTAACATTCGAATCTTAATACAACAAAATTAACTACAATATTAACAATATTAACAACAAATATCAACAATACAACAATGATCAAATTATAAACTAATCCTAATAAATTAAAAATATAAACTAACCCTAACCTTAATTAACTAACCCCTAACCATAACCCTAATTAAACTAATAAACTAAATAACCTAACCCTAACCCTAATTAACTAAATAAACTAACCTTAATAAACTAAATAAACTAGTAACCTAATAAAACTAACTATAAACTAAATAACTAATAAACTAAATAACCTAATAAAACTAACCTAATAAAACTAACTAAATAAACTAAATAACTAAATAATTAAATTAAATATATAGGGGGGCGGCGGCCGACGGGGGGCTACCCGCTGCGCGCGGCGGTGGCGTGGAGCGACGGCGGAGGCCGGCGTGCGAGCGGCGGGGGAGGCAGCTCGAGCGCGGCAGAGGTGGCCCGCGGGGGCCGGATGCGCGGCAGAGGTGGCGGCCGGAGGCGTGGCAGAGGTGGCGGTGGGGGCGGAGGTCGGAGGCGCGGCAGAGGTGGCGGCGGCTCTAGATTCCGGCAGCCTAGCAACATCAGATCTCTAGTTCGTGGCCTCCAATGTCGCGGGTAGTGCCTCGCCCTGCGACGCGGAAGTTTAAATAGTGCCACCCCTTTCCCTTTTGTCATGGGCCGTGCCACCACCGGCGACAAAAGAGGGGGTCTTTTGTCGCGTCCCGTTCCACCACCCGCGACAAACGGGGTTGATCCGTGGCCCTTTCCATCCAATGGCTTCGGCCGTTTTAATCCAACCGCCTGGAGCTCAATCCGTGCCTTTTTCTGATTTTTAAGTGTTTTTTCTGTTTCTTTCGTAGTGTTCTTTCTGTTTCTTTTCTACTGGCCACGCGTCGCCGCTGCCGCTTCCTCGTGCCACGTGTCGCCGTCGCTTCCCCGTGCCACGTGTCGCCGCCGCTTCCACGTGCCACGCCTCGACGCTTCCCCGCGCCACGTGCCACTGCCGCTTCCACGTGCCATGCCCTGCCGCTTCCCCGCGCCACGCGTCGCCATTGCGGTAACCGGAGCGTCAAACTTGTCGTGTCGCTTCACGCGCGCGCAACCAACCGCCACGGAAACTTCACCTCCGCGCAACCAACCAACCACCTCGCCGCTTCCCCGCGCCATGCGTCGCCGCCGCCTCCGCTCATTCGTCTCCGGGATGACGCCGCGCCACCGCGGGTCGTCCGGTTTCCGCGGCGTCCGAATGGTCCGAACGGTAGGTTCTATGCCGAGATGCGCGGCGGCTTCCGCCTCACCCTTGGCACGTACAACACGACATAGCTTGGCGCGCGCTTACGCGGCCGCGTAGCGATTTCGGCCACGGTGCGACATGAACTTCCCGGACATCGAATCGCTAGAGGAGGCAGAGTTCCTCGCGCCAGCGCCGTGCCTCGTCGACGACGAGGACCGTCGCCGGCACCGCCAGGTGCAGCGCCGGATCGCCATCGCCGAGCACGACGAGGAGTTGATGCGCCAGTGGAGGGCGCAGTTCCCCAGCGACGTCGACAACACCGACGTGTTCTTCGCTGATCTTAGGGCACAGCAGGTCCAACATGCGCCACCGTCGGGCCGTCGCCGAGTTCGAGCTCGACAACCCGAATACAACTTGGGCCGACAACGACCCTCGGTGGGACGACATTTGGACCGAGACAACCTCCGACGACGAGTAGACTAGACTAGTCGTTTATCTATTTTAATTGTATTTTCAATGTTTTTTAGACTATGTTCGATCTTCTATGTTCTAAAAAAATGTGTAACCTTTAGTCCAATTTTCAATTAACAAAGTTTCCATTTTCATTTTCTGTCGGCGGGATAAGGACGCATGTATAACCGGGACTAAAGCTGTTGGTGGGATAAGGATGCATGTGTCCTTTAGTCCCGGCTGGTGGGTGCAACCGGGATAAGGACGCATGTTTCCCGCCAGGACGCCGCGAGGGAAAGTTTCTTGCCAAGACGCTACGCGGGAAGTTTCCCACCTACAGACCTCTATAAATAGCTCCTACGTCTCCGTCTCCCACTTCACTCACCGAACCCTAGCCCATTTCACAATGCCCCAAAGCCGCATCCGCCGCCGGTACATCAGATATCACCGTAACACCGGGAGGAGAAGTTCTGCAGCGCATGTGTTTGTTGGTTAGTCACCTGGCCAGCCGAAAATGTAATGAGCACACATGTTTATGTGCGTGCATCTCGGCGGCACTAGTTTGATTGCTCCATTATAGAAACTACAACTAGGTGGTCGACATGATCGGTTTGCATGTATGCGCTGGTTAGAGATACTCTTGATGTTTTATACTTCTTAAATCATCGAGGAGAAAGTCAACCGGCCAGCCGAAGGTCTCCTGTCGTGGGCTGCTAGTGTGTTCCTGCGTAATGCTAATCTCTTTACTTTATTTTTTATTTGGAACATTAAGAGGTTGTAGTTTCTATGCTCGGGAAGAGAGCGGCTGTTTGAGGTGACTGATTCATGAGGAGAGCGCTGGTTGCAACTTAATTATTTACTTATTTATTTTATTTATATTTTTATATTGATTAATCTCAGTGGCAATAGTTGCAATTAGGGTTGTAACTGATTATTTACCGGTTGCACATCCGGTTGTAACTTGCACATTAGTTGTAATTGGATTTTAATTGTGATTTTAACAGATTCAAGTGAAGTTGTAACTGAGGTTTTTTAGTTGGAAGTGAGCTTGTAACTAAGCTTGCAACTAACATTTTCTGCAGTTGGAAACAAAGTTGCAACTAAGATTTTTGGGTAACAAATGGGTCTGTAACTAAAGTTGTAACTAAGATATTTTTTTAGTTGCAAGTGTGATTGTAACTGAGATTTTCTTCTATTGCAAATAGTGTTGCAACTGTCATCTTTTAGTTACAAACAGGTGGCAACCGGGATTTTCTTCAATTATAACTAAGATGTTAACTGATAATTTTCACGTGCAACTCAGTTGCGATTTAGGCCACTACTTTTTGGCTTATGAGACAACTTATAGGTCCAGAGGAACTAAAGCCTAAAAGAATTGAAAATTTCTGGGCGGCTTCTCCCACCGTCGGGCCTCCGCGCAGTGTAAATTTGGCTGCCGGGAGAAACTAGGAAAGGGAAGCTTCCCAAAAATTATCCAAGAAAAATCGAAGCGATATCTGTTTTAGCCCCGTTCGCTCCTGATATTACCTCGAGACTGCACCGAACGGGACGAAGTGTTTTCCTCGATTCAGCCCATACTGGAGCGAAAACAAAATCCCACCCAGCGTATGTTTCCTTTCTTTCTGTTCGTGGTACCCTCCTCTCTCGTTTTTTTTATGTGTTGATTAATACAAGATGCAAACACATCATTTGTAATAGCTGGCTGAAGAAGAAAATAGCCCCCTTGAATATTTTCAGCATGAAGGCACGATATATATATCCAATAAATCAGCACATCAGAAGTCACTAGTAGAAAAACGCTCATCTATACCGGTTCGTAAGGGCCATTCGCACCGGTTTCTCAACCGGTATAAATTATTCGGCACTAAAGGCCCCCCCCCCTTTCATACCGGTTGCTTACGAACCGGTATTAATGGCGCCTCCACGTGGGCGCCCAGGAGAGCTCAGGGCCAAGGAGCTTTGGTACCGGTTGGTAATACGAACCGGTACCAAAGGTTCCCACCGGCGGCAGGAAATTTGCCCGAATCTCTGCCGCGGCAGAGAATTGAAGTTTTAGGGTTTTTGGAGGGGTTTAGGGATATCGGTTTGTTTCATATCGCGTCGATGCACCAGAAACGTGTTTGGGTTTACGTAGTACATGAAGATCAATATGATGCATAGCAAGTTGGTGCATATAATATAACACACATGTAATTGCATAAGATCGCAAATTAAGAAGCACTATGCATGAAGATCGATCTTCATGCATAGTAGTGGTCCGAGCCGTACTCTATATATTACATGTAGCATAGTGGTACTCTTCGAGCCAACTATATATGTAACATGTACATCTTCATTCATAGTGGAACTCTGCGAATGGTGGTATGACGTCCCGAAGGAAGAATCCCGCCAATTCCTCGCCTATTGCTATGAAGCGGTCATCGATTGAGAGCTTGTTCCGCTTTGTTGCCAACTATAAAAGAATAAGATACAAATGAGTACATGAGATATGTGTGTGTGTGTGTATATATATATTCAAACCACAATGAAACAACTATTACTTAAACTCAGCACAACTTATGATAAGAAAACAAATTTGTGAATATTGTTTTCGTACCTCTTTATTTCTTGCATTATTACTTCTCTCGCTGACAATTCTGTGGATGTACTCGCAAACGTAGAATCCACAGAGATCAGTCCCTTGTGGTTGTTGCGGGCATTTCTTTACAAGAATATAAGTCAATCAAACAATAGTCAAGTATGATAATAAAAGGTGTGTGGACCTAGGTAGTACTACTTACTTTCGCCTTCCATCGCAGCCTCTGTGGCCATTCATGGGAGGTATCTTCCTTGATGAAAGTTGCCCATACGCTGCCCGACAAAAGAAAATGCATAAAAGAGTTATCAATTAGTTCATAGCAGGAAATTAACGAAACAAACCGATAACAATTAAAATTACCTTTTGAGCATTAAATAACAAGACAAGTATAGTTCCGGTTTTTTGCTTAGTGAGTCAAAGACTTCAACTTCTCCAGTTTGCATATTGATGACGAGAAGAATAAAGTGAAACCTACGCACGTTTAAATATGTAGTGTCATATATATAAGTCATTAGTTAAAATTTTGACATACGGTGAGCAAAATATAATGTGTTATAAGACAGTAAGACTCACTGGAAGTTGTAAGGCCAAATTATTAGGTTTTTGTCACGTTGTCGCTTCAAAAACCTTAGCAAAGTCTCCGGTGTATCCTTGTTATAGACGGGATCTTCTATGGTTTTAACATGCATTGTGTGCGGGTCAATGAACCCAATGTGCGTGATTTCATCCCTTTTGCATTCGTGTATCTTCGATCTGCATAATATAGCGCACAAAGGATTATAATCTGCAGACAATGAACGAGCTGAGCTAAAGACTTCTCAAATTAAATAAATCACTTACAGACAATAGGAACTGATGATAGATTTGTCGAGGGCCCGGAGATTGTATAACTGGAAAAGCTCGTTGAAGTCAACGTTCACACAGTATTCCTGGAAGTAGTGCTCTTCCCCAACTCGCACCATGATAGTCTCGATCCCTTTCTTTGAGGCATCAAGGTACCACGAATGCAAGTTACGCATACGTGTTGGTAGCTTCCTGAGATTCTCGACCAAATCTTTCCCTTGAACAAATTGATATGCTCGTTCAGCCAAGGCGTAATCGGTTGTGTCTTGTCGAGAACTTTGAACGGCCTTCCCGTCAAACACCTTGAGAGGCTCGACCGATTGAACGGGTTGTTGTCCGAGCTGGTAGACTTGGTGTATCCCTTTTATCTCCCTGATACCCGATTTAACGGGTTTTGTCGCCTCGATCATCTTGTCATACGACCTTTCAATAGAACGCCTATAGTCAGATGGCGGCGATGGTACAGGGTCATATAGATTCTCAACGGTACGCACAACTTTCACCGGATCTAGTGTCTTCTCGAAAGGTATCTCTGGCACTTTTGGTGCAAAAAATTTCTTCACCTCGGCCTGAACGGCCTCCGCTCTTTCCTCTGGAGTTTTTTCCCAAGGTAACTTCTCAGTAGGCGGCAGTTGTTTCTCCTTTCTAGCTTTCTTCCTAGGCGGCGTACCGTTCCGCTTAACGGACGCTGTCTTACGCGGAGGATCTCGAGATGGTGGACTCACGCTGGGGTCCCTCTCAGGTAGGTGTGGACTTTGCTGCTCACCAGGACTGCCACCAGGAGGAGTCGATGGCATTTGCTGCTCATGTGTAGGAGTCGGTGGCCTTTGCAAAAGGACGACGTACTTCTTCGGCCATAGGGCGAAACCGTGCTTGACATCGGCCAGTGTCCTCTCATCTTCACCTCTAGGAATATCAAGCTCCACTTTTTCAAAACCCGAAACAACTTCATCCACCCCGACACGAACACAACCAGGTGGAATGGGCATATGATGGTGCATTGCTCCATCTTCACTTGGGTACACATAGCCGACCGCCACCTTAACAGACGCGGTCCTGATTAACATATGTAGCTCGCAATCTGTCTTCTCCGTGACATAATCCACGGGGTAGCTTCCTCCACATCCGTCAAGATGCGAGGAACCGACACTGCTTCTTCGCTGAGATGGGGCAGCATCGGCTTGTGGATCCTGTAGAAACAGCGGCTGGTCAGGTGCCCTCTGATTTCTCTCAAGAGCCTCCACCCTAGTTAACAATTCCGTTACAATGTCGGCGTCCTTCTTCTTCTTTCGCGAACGGCTTCTATAAGTGTCAGCGCTGTCCGGCCACGCTTCCTTCATGGTGAGACCTGGGCGAGCTCGTACCCGTCCAACATGTTCAGGGTTCCCCAGAGCGAGTGTCAGCTCGTCATTCTCTCGATCGGGAATGTACTCTCCCTTTCTGACCTTTTCAATTGCATCTACAAGCTTCGGTACGATATCCTCAATTTTTTCCTTCCATTTTCCCTTCGCAACGATCAGCCCTGTCTTTGGGTCCAACCCTGCCCCATGAGCGAACAACCAGAACTTGGACCGTTCGGGCCAGTCCCATGTCTGTGGAACGATTCCATGATCCATCAGTTTATTCTCAAACGCTGTCCACTTCGGAATGGCACTCTTGTAGCCACCTGACCCCAAATGATGCGGAAGTTTCTTCTTTGCAGCATTTTCGGTATTTTTCTTCGATCGGGACACAAAAGTAGACGATTTCTTATAGTCCTTAAATGCGGCCCAGTGATCTTTTATCTTCACTAGAGTATCATCGAATACTGGATCTTCATTCTTATATTTGTCCCATAAATTTTTCTTGAAGGTCTGGAATTGTATGGCCATCTTCTTCAATGTCCATTCCTTGACTTTATTCTTCTGGCCTTCCGTCATGTCTTCCGGTAGGCTGAACTTTGTCATGAGCGTGTCCCAAAGTAAATTTTTCATCGCGTCGTTGACATAACTAGCACCACTCTCCGGGTTCTTCGGCTTATGCCACTCTTGAATGCTGATCGGTACATGGTCCCTAACAATAACTCCGGATTGACTTGTAAATTTGCGGCAAAACTCCTTGGGCTCCACTGGTTCACCACTATCCTTGAATGCCGTGAGGGCTAACCTGCCCTCGCCCTTTAGCACCCGCGTCGGGCCTCGTTTTGATCTAACAGACTTGCTCGATGATCCAGAAGGCTAAAAGAAAAAATTATTTGTTAATAAGTGCAATACAAATAAATGAATGCATCTAGGGATGAACATATAGACTAATTGATACATAGATATACACCTCGCCGGAGTTTGTGATGGACACTTCGTTGTCTCTTCTAATTTGTTCAGACTCAAGTCCCTCGCCGAAATCATTCAGAAAATCTTGGAAATCGTTGTCATCTCCATCGTCGGGTTGCGGACCACGGGCACTCTCATAGATCAATTGCTGCACCGCTTCTTCCCCCTCCTCATCTCGGACGAAGGTGCCGTCCTCCATACCTCAATGTCACTGCAAAATTAAGAAAGCAATTATATTTCATTCATCATGTGCAAGGGTTTCATACATAGCAAAATTAAGTGGGGTGTTCGAATATAGCAAGAAATAGTGGAACACCCTCACATAGCATTTAGTTCTTGTTGCAATTTTAATTTGGCCGAACCAGAGATGATGTCAATGATGCATGGCATGATGATATTTGAAATCCTCATGTTTTTCTGATGCAAAAAGATATAAAGTTTGTGCAAAATGGAGTTGTAGAAAGAGAGTTATGAATATAGCAAGTTTTATCATTTTAAGCCCAAATTAAAATGTTGTCCGATTTTTAGTTGTTGAAAAGTTTAAAAAACTTTATGTATGGATAGATCATGTTTTTCTGATAGTCAAGGATATTAAGTTTGTAAAATTTGGAGCTGTAAAAGTGTAGTTTTAAATACTTTGAAAACTATCCAGATTTCAAATTTTCGTGGCATTTGACCGAACACGCTAAGGGCGTCGGCGTCCAGCAGGCGGCACGCGAGGCGGCGTCGGCGTCTGGGCATCTGGGCGTGGCGTCTGCGGCGAGGCGGCATCGGCGAGGCTCGGCAAGGCGGCGTCGGCAAGGCGTCGGCGGGCGGCCTCGGTGAGGGCGCGCGTCGGCGAGCGATCGGCGAGGCCGCGCATTGGCGCGCGTGAGCGGGGAGGAAAGAAGGGCCGGAGCGGAGGACTTACCTGCGGCGCCGGGGAGCGGGCGGCGGCCGACGGCGAGGCTGCGACGGCGGCTGCGACGGCGAGGCTGCGAACGGCGGCGTGTCCGGCGACGGCGAGAGGGCTTCGCGCGCGGCTAAGTGTTGAATTTGGGAATTTTTGCCCGCGGGCCAAGTGAAAACGAGCCGAACCCCCTTTGGTACCGGTGGTACCACCAACCGTACGAAGGCCTTTCGTACGGTTGGTGGTACCAACCGGTACCAAAGGGTTTTTTTGTTTTTCTTTTTTCTTTTATGTTTTCTTTTTCTTTTCTTTTCTTTTTTTTTCTTTTTCTTTTCTGTTTCTTTTCTTTTCTGTTTCTTTTTTTTCTTTGTTGTTTATTTTCTTTGTTTTTTTTTTCTTTCTCTTTTCTTTTTATTTTATTTTTATTTTATTTTCTATTTCTTTTCTATTTATTTTTTCTGTTGCTTTTCTATTTTTTTTTCTTTTCTGTTTCTTTTCTATTTATTTTTTCTATTGTTTTTCTATTTATTTTTTCTGTTGCTTTTCTATTTATTATCTTTTCTGTTTCTTTTCTATTTATTTTTTCTATTGCTTTTCTATTTATTTTTTCTGTTGCTTTTCTATTTATTTTCTTTTTTTTCTTTTCTATTTATTTTTTCTATTGCTTTTCTATTTATTTTCTTTTCTATTTATTGTTTCTATTTCTTTCTTTACTTCCGCCACGCGCGCTCGCGGGAAAGTTTCCGCCCGACGTCGCGCGGGAAACTTTCCCGCCACGACGCCGCGCGTGGGAGAAAAAAGGCGAGAAAGAAAGGGCGGGAATAAAATTTTATTACGATTGAACTCGAATTAAAAGTACATAGCTCAACTGAAAATTAAGATACATGGCCACATTTGACTGTTGGAGTCATTCAGTCATACTCGTGCCTAGCCCTGTAGTAGTCGCCACTGTAGTCGTCGTAGTCGCCGTCATCATCGTCGCTGGCATCGGGGTCGCGGTACTCGAACGTCGGCGGGTGAGCACGCGTGGGCTGGGACTGAGGGTAGCGCAGGCGGGGGCCACGGTAGGCCATGACGCCCTGGAGAGTCCGGCCGCGCCACCACAGCCGACGGCCGGCCTCGTTGAAGTTCGGAGGAGGCGGGCCGCCCTCCTCGTGCCTGGCAAGCGCCCTCTCACGCCGATTGATGAAGAAGCTTTCCCAAGTCGGGCTGTAGTCGGGATGCCACTGGGGATTCCTCCGCTGCTCTGGCGTGAGCTCGAAGTAGTAGTGGTTCGTGATGGCCATCTCGCGCGCCACACCTAGAGGGACTGGAGGGACCGGTACGCCTCCGACGCTTAGCAACCAGCCGGTCGGGACGCGGTAGCCCGGCGGGCAGGGGTAGTTCGACGCGCAAAGCGCCTCCGCCTCCCGGGGGGTTAGAGATATTGCGATGGAAGCCATGGGAGAGAATGATGAGTCTAGATGTGATAAGTAAATGGTGGCCAAGCCTACATATATATAGTGAAAAAATGGCGGGAAGACAGAGGCGGGAACCGGTGGAAAGCGCGGGAAGAAAATAGGCGGGAAGACAGATCGAGGCAAACCTTTAGTACCGGTTGGTGGGTGCAACCGGTACTAAAGTTGTCGGTGGGATGCTCGATGAGATAAAGTATGTAGCGCACGACGCCCTGTCGGTGGGATAAGGACGCGTGGGTAACCTTTAGTACCGGTTGGTGTCTGCAACCGGTACTAAAGCTGTCGGCAGGATAAGGACGCTCTGCCTATAAAAGGAGCATCGGTAGACCATGGGAAGCAGCTCAACAAGCCAACATGGATGGAGAGTTTCATCACCATGGATGGGGAAAGGGTTGGGAAATCTCCCGTGGCGGAACTTGTCGAAGATGCCCTTGGTGCACACGCCCTATGGCATCTTCGGAAGTTCCGCCTCGGAAAAATTTCCCTGCAAGCCCGTGGAAGACTTCATCTCCTCTAACAATGTTGGGGAAAGGGTTGGGAAATCTCCCGTGGCGGAACTTCTCGAAGATGCCCTTGGTGCACACGCCCTATGGCATCTTCGGAAGTTCCGCCTCGGAAAAATTTCCCTGCAAGCCCGTGACTTAACTAGTAAAACAAGCCAACCATCTCCATTGTTAATATCTTACATACAGTAACATCATTACACAAAAGTGATTTCCATATTGAGATACACAAGTTATACTCCATCTGCTCTAGTCTTCTGAGTTTTCTTCGCCCGTTTCCCTTTCTTCTTACTGCGACGCAACCATGGACAATCTTCATTGTTTAAGATGATGCTTGGGTCAATTTTTACCTTGAAGGGTGGAATATCGTCAAACTTATTATAATCTTCTGACATGTCTGTCTTGTCCTCTACTCCCACGATGTTTCTTTTTCCTGAAAGAACTATGTGCCGCTTTGGCTCATCGTATGATGTGTCCTCTTGCCTTTCTTTTCTTTTTTTCGGTTTGCTAGACATATCCTTCACATAAAAAACCTGAGCCACTTCACTAGCTAGGACGAATGGTTCGGTGTCGTACCCAAGATTCTTGAAATCCACTGTAGTCATTCCGTACTGCGGGTCTACCTGTACCCCGTCTTTCAGGTTGAACCATTTACACCGGAACAAAGGGACCTTGAAATTAGGTCCATAGTCAAGTTCCCATATCTCCTCTATGTATCCATAATATGTGACCTTGTTCCCATTGCCATCTTCTGCATCAAAGCGGACACCACTGTTTTGGTTGGTGCTCTTTTTGTCTTGGGCGAAAGTGTAAAATGTGTTCCCATTAATCTCGTACCCTTGAAAAGTCGATATAGTAGAAGATGGTTGCTTGGCCAACAAGTACAGCTGCTCGTCATCGGTGACATTCATGAGACGTGTTTGCAACCAACCGCCGAAAGTCTTCATGTGTTCTCCATCAATCCAATCTTCACGTTGCTCCGGGTATTTAGAGCGTAAGATCTCCTTGTGTTCCTGTTTGTACGGAGCCACCAAGATGGAATTAAGTAGAACTGTGTAGTGTGCTTGAGTGAAAGAATGTCCGTCCATACACGTTGCTGATTTCTTTCCTAGCGTGCCTTTTCCACGCAGTCTCCCCTCATAGCGCGATTCAGGAACACCGATCGGCTTAAGGTCAGGAATAAAGTCAACACAAAACTCAATGACCTCCTCTGTTCCATAGCCCTTGGAGATGCTTCCTTCTGGCCTAGCACGGTTATGAACGTACTTCTTTAAGACTCCCATGAATCTCTCAAAGGGGAACATGTTGTGTAGAAATACAGGACCGAGAACGCCAATCTCTTCGACCAGGTGAACTAGGAGATGTGTCATAATATTGAAGAAGGATGGTGGGAACACCAACTCGAAGCTGACTAGACATTGGACCACATCCTTCTGTAAATTTTGTAGAGTAAGTGGATTGATCACCTTCTGAGAAATTGCATTGAGGAACGCACATAGCTTCACAATGGGTACTCGAACATTTTCCGGCAGAAGCCCCCTCAATGCAACCGGAAGTAATTGTGTCATAATCACGTGGCAGTCATGAGACTTTAGGTTTTGAAACTTTTTCTCCGACATGTTTATTATTCCCTTTATATTCGACGAGAAGCCAGACGGGACCTTGATGCTACTCAGGACTTCAAAAAAGATCTCCTTCTCCTCTTTGGTAAGAGCATAGCTGGCAGGACCTTGATACTTCTCTGGATTCAGGTTGTTTCCTTCGTGGATACTTTGCTGGTCCTGTCGTGCTTCCGGTGTATCTTTTGTCTTCCCATACACGCCCAAGAAGTTTAGCAGGTTCACGCAAAGATTTTTCGTCACGTGCATCACGTCGATTGCAGAGTGAACCTCTAAGAATTTCCAGTAGGGTAGCTCCCAAAATATCGACTTCTTCTTCCACATGGGTACGTGTCCGTCAACATCATGCGGAACAGATTGTCCGCCGGGACCCTTTCCAAAGATCACTTTTAAATCCTTGACCATATCATATATAACTTCCCCATTAGGGCGGGTAGGCTTCGTTCGGTTATCTGCCTCACCTCCGAAATGCTTTCCTCTCTTTCTGACGTGATGTTGTTTTGGAAGAAATCGACGATGCCCCAGGTACACATTCTTGTTTCCCAAATAATTACTATCAGTCTCACCTAAACAGTGTGTGCATGCATTGTATCCCTTGTTTGACTGCCCTGAAATGTTACCAAGAGCAGGCCAATCATTGATGGTTACAAATAACAACGCTCGTAGGTTAAATTCCTTTTGTTCGTGCTCATCCCACACAGGTACACCTTCGACACGCCACAACTCTAAAAGTTCTTCAACCAATGGCCTCAGGTACACATCAATGTCGTTGCCGGGTTGCTTCGGGCCCTGGATGAGCACTGGCATCATAATGAACTTCCGCTTCATGCACAACCAAGGAGGAAGGTTATAGATACATAGAGTCACTGGCCAGGTGCTATGACTGGAGCTCTGCTCCCCGAAAGGATTAAAGCCATCTGTACTTAGACCAAATCTTAAGTTCCTTGCGTCATCTGAAAATGACTTGAACTCTCTGTCGATTTTTCTCCACTGCGACCCGTCAGCGGGGTGTCTCAGCATCACATCTTTCTTACGGTCCTCTTTGTGCCATCGCAACAACTTGGCATGCTCTTTGTTCTGGAACAAACGTTTCAACCGTGGTATTATAGGAGCATACCACATCACCTTCGCAGGAACCCTCTTCCTGGGGGTGGACTCACCCTCAACATCGCCAGGGTCATCTCGCCTGATCTTATACCTCAATGCACTACATACCGGGCATGCATTCAAATTCTCGTACTCCCCGCGGTAGAGGATGCAGTCATTGATGCATGCATGTATCTTCTGCACCTCTAATCCTAGAGGGCAGACAACCTTCTTTGCTTCGTACGTGCTAGAGGGCAACACGTTCTCCCCTGGAAGCATCTTCTTTATTATTTTCAGCAACTTTTCAAATCCCTTGTCAGAAGTACCATTCTCTGCCTTCCACTGCAGCAATTCCAGCGTGGTACCCAGCTTTTTCTGACCATTTTCGCAATTTGGGTACAACAGTTTGTTGTGATCCTCTAACATTTTCTCCAACTTCAACCTCTCCTTTTCATTTCCGCAGTTCATCTTCGCATCAAGAATGGCCCGACCCAAATCGTCATCCGGGTCATCAAAAATCGGCTCATCGAAAATGGGCTCTTCTTCAGCTTCGTCTTCCCCCATTCTACTACCACCGTCTTCAGTGAATAAGGGATAGTTGTCACTATCCTCTTCTTCTTCGTTGTCTTCCAATATAACCCCTCTTTCTCCGTGCTTGGTCCAACAATTATAGCTGGGCATGAAACCATTCTCCAGCAGGTGGATGTGAAGGGTCTTCGAGGTAGGGTAATCCTTCATATTCTTACAGGAACTACATGGACAATACATGAAACCATTCGACCGCCTGTTTGCCTCAGCCACGTTGAGAAAATAATGCATGCCAGTAATGAACTCGGGATGGCACCGGTCACCGTACATCCATTGTCGACTCATCTGCATTTTATATATATGTATATCAAAAATCATTAAGTACACAACATCATGGATATATGAGTGACCAACTTAATTAATATTCAAGTTCATCACATAAAACTAATTGTTTTTTTATAAAAGAAGAGGGGCTCACCGAGGTGTGGTACCGTGCCGGCTACGGGACGACGCTGGCGATCGACGGCGGTAAGGACGGGGATATGATACTAATTAAAACCTACAAAACATACCATAATTTCAGCTCAAATTGCATATAAAAAAATAAAATCACTAACTTAGGCATTTCATCGAACACCTTGCTTGCACTACAAAATAGTACGAGTTAAAACTACCAAAGAAATTAGCTAAATTAGGAACGCCGGAAGGAAGGATGATATTGCTAACCCTTAGATAGATGGGTGCCGTTAATCTTGTTAAAATGGTGGAGAAAAATGAAGATTAATGGAGTGTGAGAGGTGGAGCAAAATTTAGAGTGTGAGGAGAAGAGAAAAATGAGAGCCCTGCAGGGGCTCGGGAGGATCTGGGGCGATTTGATATAGCCGGGTACCCTTTGGTACCGGTTCGTGTTACGAACCGGTACCAAAGGTCCAGCCCGGGCCCCACCACGCGTCTGAATTTTGGGCGAAGACGTTTCGTACCGGTTCCTCACACGAACCGGTACGAAAGCTCCTCACGAACCGGTACCAAATGTCCTCGCCCGCCAGACCCCTTAAACCGGTACAGATGACCCCATTGGTACCGGTTCGTAAGGGAACCGGTACCAATGGCTTAGATGGATGAGAGGTTTTCTACTAGTGAGTAGGCATATAAAATGTCCTGACATATGGTATTTTCACTTATCTAGAACATATATCATATCAAGGGCATTATGGACAATGCACAACTCGATACATCAAATTTCATAAGCCCAGAAGAAAGGGAGAACAACTTCTACGAGTTTTTCCCCACATGAGTTTTTTTCCCACCGCAAACCATAAGCTGACTTCTCCATAAGCATAAGCCCAAAAGAAGGGGCCTTAGTTGTACCGCTAACTATAAGCCAATTACTTACCTGATTTGATTGTCGACGCGGTGGGCAAGCCTGCGGGACCTGGTCAGCCACCTTGTAGCCGACATGAGGCAATCGGCCAACCGTGACCGACCAGTCCCGTCGTTGTTCGAAGGCCAACACTGTATTATTTTTGGAAAGGCGATCGCTTCCATAGGCCCCCAAGCCAACAATTGCATAACCGTACCATTATGCACGTGCTCCTTCCGCCGACGCTAGCGGGTCGGGTTAGGTTAGCCCCCGAAGATCCATATCGATTGTACCCTTGTATTGTACTCGTTGAAAGGGTATACGGTGTACCCTTGTACGAAAGGGTATATGTATGTACGTTTCGGTGTATGCACGTATCGGTGTATACATCTGATGGATCGATGTGGTGGTCCTCGTCGGTTGTCACTTTCCATTCTCACGTACCTTGATCAGCTCGTCGCAGCCGCCAGCCCGGCCATCTCCGATCTAGATCTACTCCGGTGAATACTGCTTGTTCGCCGATCGCGGCAAGGATCCGGCGTCCAACCTTGGCCCGACTCCACCCCTCCCACGGCCGCCATTCATACCTAGGGTTTTGATCCCTCCGTCTTGTTGTAGCCGGTCGATCCCTCACCACCGCCATTTCCACGTACCCCGGTTAATCGTAGCAGGCGTGGCTGGTTACCTCGGCGATCTCCTATCCTTCCCGCATCCGGTGGATCGTTGGCCGTCGCCGCGGTGCGCACGACAATACGGCGGCGAACGTCTGAGTCATCCACCCTCCGCCTCCCCACGATCGACATATAGGTCGTTCCATTGCAAGGCAGAGCACCGCCGAGCCCAACTTCCCGTGGCTGCCCAGATTGCCACCGACGCCCAGAAGAGGTTAGCCCCCCGTGCCACACTGTTATTCTCTTCTTATTCCATGTATACTTTGAACGATGTATCATCGCATTTGTGCTTAGTGTTTAATTTGTTTTTCAATTTTTTACCAATTTTTTGGTATATTTTTTGTTAATCTGCATCACACAATGAATTCCAAGCCGAGTTTTTATGTTGATTAGGTCAGTGATGTTGTTTTATTTGGACAGATGGACGGCTCTATGGCTTCTCGGATTGACAATGAGAAAGCAAGTACAGACGTTGATGACTCTAGATGGGAGGGTTATGATATTTCATCTTCAGAAGATGAATATGAAGTACCTTCGTCTGATGATGATGATAGCATTTTTGGTGATCCTGTATCTGAGTCTGATAATGTGAGTCACTCACATTTTCATATTTTATCAGTGCAGTATGCATGGTAATATCTTGTCCTTGATATTTGCCTCCTTGTTGCAAATTTTGTAGATGGACATCGATGATGAAGACAACATAAGTGATACACATGATGAACCCACTTCTGAAAATACGAGTGATGTATGTTTTCTTTTATCTTACTTGCCTTCTTCCAGGTGAAGATGAATATACATGTAATTTGCTATTTTCCTACAAATTGCGCAGGTTGTTGTAATCAGAAACAGTGAGCTTACCTACTACGGGGATTCTGATTTGGAAGACTTTGCTTATGAAGAGGATGTTCCTGAGCAGTCAAAATCATTAGAAGGGGGGGTTTCACAGCTGTCAAAATCTGAATGCAAAAGCGAAGTAAGATTTTCTTTTGATGCATTGCAATGCATAATAGAACAAATCAAAGTGTCAGTAACAATAACGCCATGTTTGTCATATTTGTTTAGGTGACAGGAAGTTCCCAGCTGGACCATACTAAGCACGAAGATGACAAGGATCCATATGATATTGATGCTGAAATGAACAAACAGCGAAAGTATGAGGCTGTAAGGGCCATGATCTTTCTTTCCGAAGAGGCTGCCTATTATTTCTACAACAAGTATGCCAAAGAACATGGTTTTAGCATTCGACGCGAGAAGAAAAAGGAACGCCTTGATGAATTAGGGACATCCTCCAACGTATCTATAATTTCTTATGTTCCATGCTAGTTTTATGACAATACCTACATGTTTTGTTCACACTTTATGATGTTTTGATGCATTTTCCGGCACTAACCTATTAACAAGATGCCGAAGCGCCGTGTCATTTCTGTTTTTGGTTTCAGAAATCCTACAAAGGAAATATTCTAATTGGACGAAATCAACGCCGGGTCTTATTTTTCCACGGAGCTTCCGAAGACCGAAGGAGATACGAAGTGGGGCCACGAGGTGGCGACACCACAAGTGGCGCGGCCAAGGAGGGGCCCGCGCCGCCGATGGTGTGGGCCCTCGAGAGCCCCTGCGCTGCCCTTCCGCCTACTTAAACTCTCCGTCGCGAAAACCCTATTACTGAGCCACGATACGGAAAAGTTCCGGAGACGCCGCCGCCAATCCCATCTCGGGAGATTCAGAGATCGTCCACCCTGCCGGAGAGGGGAATAATCACCGGAGGGCTCTACATCACCATGCCCGCCTCCGGATTGATGCGTGAGTAGTTCATCCTTGGACTATGGGTCCATAGCAGTAGCTAGATGGTTGTCTTCTCCTCTTGTGCTATCATGTTTAGATCTTGTGAGCTGCCTAAGATGATCAAGATCATCTATTTGTAATGCTACATGTTGTGTTTGGTGGGATCCGATGAATATAGAATACTATGTCAAGTTGATTATTGATCTATCATATATGTGTTGTTTATGTTCTTGCATGCTTGCTAGAGGCTCCGGCCAAGTTGATACTTGTAACTCCAAGAGGGAGTATTTATGCTCGATAGTGGGTTCATTCCTCCATTGAATCTGCGACAGTGACAGAAAGTTCTAAGGTTGTGGATGTGCTGTTGCCACTAGGGATAAAACATCAATGCTTTGTATAAGGATATTTGTGTTGATTACATTACACACCATACTTAATGCAATTGTCTGTTGTTTGCAACTTAATACTGGAGGGGGTGCGGATGCTAACCCGAAGGTGGACTTTTAGGCATAGATGCATGCTGGATGGCGGTCTATGTTCTTTGTCGTAATGCCCTGATTAAATCTCATAGTGATCATCATGATATGTATATGAATCTTTATTTGTCAATTGCCCACCTGTAATTTGTTCACCCAGCATGTTATTTATCTTATTGGAGAGACACCACTAGTGAACTGTGGACCCCGGTCCATTCTTTTACATCTGAAATACAATCTACTGCAATCTCCGTTCTCTGTTGTTCTTCGCCAACAAACATCATTCTCCACACCATACGTTTAATCCTTTGTTTTCAGCAAGCCGGTGAGATTGACAACCTCACTGTTAAGTTGGGGCAAAGTACTGTGATTGTGTTGTGCAGGTTCCACGTTGGCGCCGAATCAGGTGTTGCGCCGCACTACACTCCTCCACCAACAACCTTCACGTGGCCTTCATCTCCTACTGGTTCGATAATCTTGGTTTCTTACTGAGGGAAAACTTGCTGTTGTACGCATCACACCTTCCTCTTGGGGTTCTGATACGTCTCCAACGTATCTATAATTTCTGATGTTCCATGCTTGTTTTATGACAATACCTACATGTTTTGTTCACACTTTATATCGTTTTGATGCATTTTCCGGAACTAACCTATTGACAAGATGCCGAAGTGCCGTTCCCGCTGTTTTTGGTTTCAGAAATCCTAGTAAGGAAATATTCTCGGAATCGGACGAAATCAATGCCCAATATCTTATTTCTACGAAGCTTCCAACACCCGAGAGGCACCGGAGGGGAGCAGGGGGCCCACCCCAGGGCGCGGCCAAGGGCTGGGCGCCCCCCTATGGTGTGGCCCCACCAGGGCCCCTCCGAGGCTGCCCTTTCGCCTATAAAAGTCTCCGTCGCGAAAACCCTATACGAATAAGCCACGGTACGAGAAACCTTCCAGAGCCGCCGCCATCGCGAAGTCAAGATCTAGGGGACAGGAGTCTCTGTTCCGGCACGCCGCCGGGACGGGGAAGTGCCCCCGAAGGCTTGTCCATCGACACCACCGCCATCTTCACCGCCACCGCTGCGCTCCCATGATGAGGAGGAGTTGTTCTCCTTCGAGGCTAAGGGCTGTACCGGTAGCTAAGTGGTTAATCTCTCTCTCTGTACTCCAATACAATGATCTTATGAGCTGCTTTACATGATTGAGATCTATATGATGAGCTTTGTATCGCTACTAGTCTATGTGCTACTCATGTGATGTTATTAAAGTAGTCTATTCCTCCCGCATGGTGTAATGGTGACAGTGTGTGCATCGTGTGGTTCTTGTCGTAGATTATGATCATAATCTCTTGTAGGTTATGGAGTTGATTATCGCTATGATAGTATTGATGTGATCTATTCCCCCTTCATAGTGTAATGGTGACAGTGTGTATGCTATGTTAGTACTCGGTTTATTTTGCAAAGATCTATTATGATCTAAGGTTACTTAAATATGAATGCCGAATGTTGTGGCGCTTGTTAACTCCGGCTTGAGGGAGCTCTTGTAGCCCTACACAACGACTGGTGTTTGTCATCCAACAAAAGAGTGTATGTAGCACAAATGAGAGAAGTTATTATTTATTATGCGATCAATGTTGAGAGTGTCCACTAGTGAAAGTATGATCCCTAGGCCTTGTTTCCAATACTGCAAACACCGTTTATTTACTGTTCTGTTGCATGTTTACTCGCTGCCATATTTTATTCAGATTGCTATTACCACTCATATACATCCATACTACTTGTATTTCACTATCTCTTCGCCAAACTAGTGCACCTATACATCTGACAAGTGTATTAGGTGTGTTGGGGACACAAGAGACTTCTTGTATCATGATTGCAGGGATGCTTGAGAGGGATATCTTTGACCTCTTCCTCCCTGAGTTCGATAAACCTTGGGTGATCCACTTAAGGGAAAACTTGCTGTTGTTCTACAAGCCTCTGCTCTTGGAGGCCCAACACTGTCTACAGGGAAAGAAGCGTGAGTAGACATCAAGCTATTTTCTGGCGCCATTGCCGGGGAGGAAAGGTAAAAGGCACTCATACTCCGGTCCCAGGTAACTAAGTTATTTTTTGTTGCCGTTGTAAGTGCTCGAAGCTATTTCCTTTAGACTCTGCAATTGCGACATTTGGTTTCTTGTTTACACTAGTTAGGCATAATGGAAAGGAACATTGAGCTTCTTATTCTATTTCCTGAGTTAAGACATGGATTGTTTGCTGCAAAAATTAAAAAACCTATGGAATCTTATTTGCATGCTAGTAGCAATGATATTAGTATGAACGCTTTGAACACCATTGTTGCTAATGATATGGAAAATTCTAAGCTTGGGGAAGCTGGTTTTGATGAGCATGATATTTTTAGTCCCCCAAGTATTGAGGAGAAAATTTTCTTTGATGATACTTTGCCTCCTATTTATGATGATTACAATGATAGTGGTCTTTTGGTGCCGCCTACTATGGAGAGTAAATTTTATGATGATTATACTATGCCTCCTACATTTGATGAGAATAATAATGATAGCTACTTTGTTGAATTTGCTCCCACTATAACTAATAAAATTGATTATGCTTATGTGGAGAGTAATAATTCTATGCATGTGGCTCATGACAAGAATGTTTTATGTGATACTTATATTGTTGAGTTTGTTCATGATGCTACTGAAAGTTATTATGAGAGAGGGAAACATGGTTATATGCATCTTAATAATATTAAGTTTCCCCTCTTTATGTTGAGAATCTTGAAATTGCGCTTGTGTTGCTTTTCTATGCTTGCCACTTTGTTCTTCATGAATTTATTTGTGTACAAGATTCCTTTTCATAGGAAGTGGGTTAGGCTTAAATGTGTTTTGAATTTGCTTCTTGATGTTCTCTTTTGCTTCAAATCTTATTTCTTGCGAGAGTATCATTAAAATTACTGAGCCCATCTTAATGGCTATAAAGAAAGAACTTCTTGGGAGATAACCCATGTGTTTATTTTGCTACTGTTTTGTTGTGTCTTGGAAGTTGTTTACTACTGTAGCAACCTCTCCTTATCATGTTTTTGTGCCAAGTAAAATCTCTATGGTAAAGTTGATACTAGATTTGGATTACTGCGCAGAAACAGATTTGCTGTCTGTCCCGAATTCATCCAGAAGTCTCTGTAGGTAACTCAGAAAAATCTGCAAATTTACGTGCGTGATCCTCAGATATGTATGCAACTTTCATTAGTTCTGAGTTTTTTCGTTTGAGCAAGTTAAGTGCCCCTGCAAAATTCGTCTTTACGGACTGTTCTGTTTTGACAGATTCTTCCTTTTATTTCGCATTGCCGCTTTTGCTATGTTGAATGAGTTCCTTTGTTCCATTAACTTTCAGAAGCTTTGTGCAATGTCCAGAAGTGTTAAGAATGATTGTGTCACCTCTGAACATGTGAATTTTTAATTATGCACTAACCCTCTAATGAGTTTGCTTGAAGTTTGGTGTGGAGGAAGTTTTCAAGGGTCAAGAGAAGAGGATGATATACTATGATCAAGAAGAGTGAAAGGTCTAAGCTTGGGGATGCCCCGGTGGTTCATCCCTACATATTTTAAGAAGACTCAAGCATCTAAGCTTGGGGATGCCCAAGGCATCCCCTTCTTCATCGACAACTTATCAGGTCACTTCTAGTGAAACTATATTTTTATTCCATCACATCTTATGTACTTTACTTGGAGCGTCTTTGTGCTTTTATTTTCGTTTTGTTATTTTCATTCTCTGAATAAATTCATGCTCATGTGTGGGAGAGAGACACGCTCCGCTTTTTCATATGAATACTAGTGTTCTTCGTTTATGCTTTTAATGTTCAAGGGCGAAAGTTGATCGCTTCACTTGTTGCTATTTGGTTGGAATCAGAAAATGCTTCATATGGTTTTGAATAACTTGATACTTGGCAATTGTCTTGAGCTCTCATATATCATGTTTAAGCTCTTGCATCATGTAGTTAAATCTAGTAGTGGAGAACTACCGTAGAGCTTGTTAAAATTTGGTTTGCATGATTGGTCTCTCTAAGTCTAGATATTTTTGGGTAAAATGTTTGAACAACAAGGAAGACAGTGTAGAGTCTTATAATGCTTGCAATATGTTCTTATGTAAGTTTTGCTGTACCGGTTTATACTTGTGTTTGCTTCAAACAACCTTGCTAGCCAAAGCCTTGTACTGAGAGGAAATGCTTCTCGTGCATCCAAACACCTTGAGCCAAAACCCATGCCATTTGTGTCCACCATATCTACCTACTATGTGGTGTTTTTCTGCCATTCCAAGTAAATTCATGCTACCTTTAAATAATTCAAAATCTACTATCTCTTATTTGTGTCAATGTTGTATAGCTCATGAGGAAGTATGTGGTGTTTTATCTTTCGATCTTGTTATTTACTTTGACAGACTTTCACAATGGACTAGTGGCTCATCCGCTTATCCAATAATTTTGCAAAAAGAGCTGGCAATGGGGTTCCAGCCCCAATTAATTAACTTGCATTAATAATTCTCTTCACATGTTTTGCTCTGATCTATCAGTAAGCAACTTAAAAAATAGACACTCCTCCATGGTATGTGAATGTTGGAAGGCACCCGAGGATTCGGTTAGCCATGGCTTGTGAAAGCAAAAGGTTGGGGGGAGTGTCATCTAATAAATAAAACTAAAGTACATGTGTAAACAAAAGAGAAGAGGGATGATCTACCTTGCTGGTAGAGATAACGTCCTTCATGGGAGCCGCTCTTGAAAGTCTGGTTGATAAGGTAGTTAGAGTACCCATTACCATTCGTTGAAAACAACAAACACCTCTCAAAATTTTACTTTTATGCTCTCTATATGATTTCAAAACTTGAAAAGCTCTAGCACATGATTTAATCCCTGCTTCCCTCTGCGAAGGGCCTATCTTTTACTTTATTGTTGAGTCGGTTTACCCATTTCCTTCCATCTTAGAAGCAAACACTTGTGTCAACTGTGCATTGATTCTTACATACTTGCTTATTTGCATTCATCATATTACTCTGTGTTGACAATTATCCATGAGATATGCATGTTGAAAGTTGAAAGCAACTGCTGAAACTTATATCTTCCTTTGTGTTGCTTCGATGCCTTTACTTTGAATTTATTGCTTTATGAGTTAACTCTTATGCAAGACTTTTTGATGCTTGTCTTGAAAGTACTATCCATGAAAAGTTTTGCTATATGATTCATTTGTTTAGTCATTATCTTTTGTTAGCAATCTTTTGCTTCAGATTACTCCATTCATGTCATATGCTTTACAATAATGTTGATCAAGATTATGATGGTAGCATGTCACCTCAGAAATTATTCTTGTTATCGTTTACCTACTCGAGGACGAGTAGGAACTAAGCTTGGGGATGCTGATACGTCTCCAACGTATCTATAATTTCGATGTTCCATGCTTGTTTTATGACAATACATACATGTTTTGTTCACACTTTATATCGTTTTGATGCATTTTAACTAACCTATTGACAAGATGCCGAAGTGCCGTTTCGCTGTTTTTGGTTCCAGAAATCCTAGTAAGGAAATATTCTCGGAATCATACGAAATCAATGCCCAATATCTTATTTCTGCACGAAGCTTCCAAAGCACCCGAGAGGCACCAGAGGGGAGCCTGGGGGGCCCACCCCACAGGGCGGCGCGGCCAAGGGCTGGGGTGTGGCCCCACCAGGGCCCCTCCGAGGCTGCCCTTTCGCCTATAAAAAGTCTCCGTCGCGAAAACCTATACGAATAAGCCACGGTACGAGAAACCTTCCAGAGCCGCCGCCATCGCGAAGTCAAGATCTGGGGGACAGGAGTCTCTGTTCCGGCACGCCGCCGGGACGGGGAAATGCCCCCGGAAGGCTTCTCCATCGACACCACCGCCATCTTCACCGCCACCGCTGTTCCCATGATGAGGAGGGAGTCGTTCTCCTTCGAGGCTAAGGGCTGTACCGGTAGCTATGTGGTTAATCTCTCTCTGTACTCCAATACAATGATCTTATGAGCTGCTTTACATGATTGAGATCTATATGATGAGCTTTGTATCGCTACTAGTCTATGTGCTACTCATGTGATGTTATTAAAGTAGTCTATTCCTCCTGCATGGTGTAATGGTGACAGTGTGTGCATCGTGTGGTTCTTGTCGTAGATTATGATCGTAATCTCTTGTAGGTTATGGAGTTGATTATCGCTATGATAGTATTGATGTGATCTATTCACCCTTCATAGTGTAATGGTGACAGTGTGTATGCTATGTTAGTACTCGGTTTATTTTGCAAAGATCTATTATGCTCTAGGGTTACTTAAATATGAATGCCGAATGTTGTGGCGCTTGTTAACTCCGGCTTGAGGGAGCTCTTGTAGCCCTACACAACGAGGTGTTTGTCATCCAACAAAAGAGTGTATGTAGCACAAATGAGAGAAGTTATTATTTATTATGCGATCAATGTTGAGAGTGTCCACTAGTGAAAGTATGATTCCTAGGCCTTGTTTCCAATACTGCAAACACCGTTTATTTACTGTTCTGTTGCATGTTTACTCGCTGCCCTATTTTATTCAGATTGCTATTACCACTCATATACATCCATACTACTTGTATTTCACTATCTCTTCGCCGAACTAGTGCACCTATACATCTGACAAGTGTATTATGTGTGTTGGGGACACAATAGACTTCTTGTATCGTGATTGCATGGTTGCTTGAGAGGGATATCTTTGACCTCTTCCTCCCTGAGTTCGATAAACCTTGGGTGATCCACTTAAGGGAAAACTTGCTGCTGTTCTACAAACCTCTGCTCTTGGAGGCTCAACACTGTCTACAGGAAAAGAAGCGTGAGTAGACATTAGGTTCCCAACGGACGTGTGCTTCACGCGTTATCAAGCTTTTTTTCTAGCGCCGTTGCCGGGGAACTGAAGAAAAGTTACACCACAGAGAATTGCCTCCCACGACAAAAGCTCTTTTTCTGGCGCCGTTGTCGGGGAGATCAAGACACGCTGCAAGGGGAGTCTCTCACATCCAATCTCTTTACTTTGTTTATTGTCTTGCTTTATTTTATTTTTTTTCTGTCTTGTTTGCTTTATATCAAAAACACAAAAAATTAGTTTCTTTACTTTCTGTCTTGTTTACTTGCTCTATATCAAAAACACAAAAAATTAGTTGCTTGTTTTTACTCTATTCTGTTTGCTTAGTTTACTATTAATTATTGCTAAAATGGGTACTTCTGCTGAATCTGAAAATTTCTCTGATAATTTTTATGATGCTTCTACTGTGCTTGATGAAAATGGTTCATTAAATCCTTTTCTAGATGCTACAATTGCTAGGACTAGACAAATTGGAAATACTGTTACACCTGTTACACTCTAGTGATGATCTTTATGAATATTATGTGGAAATTGATGATGATTTTATTAATAAATGTAACGCTACTACTGGTACAAGCAACATTAAAAAGCTTCCTACAAAACATGCTATTAGACATAAACTATCTCCTAATGATAGTGCTATAAATTTAACCTTTACAAAATATACTACAAATGTTCTCATTAAAGCTAGAGAAGAGAAATTAAAACGTGAAGCTTCTATTCCTAGGAAGTTGGAAGATGGTTGGGAGCCCATCATTAAGATGAAACTCAATGATTTTGATTGTAATGCTTTATGTAATCTTGGTGCAAGTATTTCTGTTATGCCTAAGAAAATTTATGATATGCTTGACTTGCCACCATTGAAAAATTGTTATTTGGATATTGAATGTTCGCATTAGGGTTAACAATAACCTTGTCCCCTTTGATTTTGTTGTCTTGGATATTGAATGCAATGCATCTTGTCCTATTGTCTTGGGAAGACCCTTTCTTCAAACTGTTGGTGCTATTATTGATATGAAAGAACAAAATATTAAGTATTAATTTCCTCTCAAGAAAGGTACGGAACACTTCCCTAGAAAGAGAATGAAGTTGCCTTTTGATTATATTATTAGAACAAATTATGATGTTGATGCTTCTTCTATTGATGTTACTTGATTTGCACTTTCTGCGCCTAGCTGAAAGGCGTTAAAGAAAAGCACTTGGGAGATAACCCATGTTTTATTTTTACTACTGTATTGTTGAGTCTTGGAAGTTGTTACTAATGTAGCAACCTCTCCTTATCATGTTTTTGTGCCAAGTAAAGTCTCTATAGTAAGGTTGATACTAGATTTGGATTGCGCAGAAACAGATTTGTTGTCTGTCACGAAATCGCGTCCTTCTCTCTGTAGAAGAATCAAAAAATCTGCCAATTTACGTGCGTGATATCACAGATATGTACGCAACTTTCATTAGTTTTGAGTTTTTCCGTCTGAGCAAGTTAAGTGCCTCATAAAAATTCGTCTTTACGGACAGTTCCGTTTTGACAGATTCTGCCTTTTTATTTCGCATTGCCTCTTTTGCTATGTTGAATGGATTTCTTTGTTCCATTAACTTTCAGTAGCCTTGGGTAATGTCCAGAAGTGTTAATAATAATTATGTCACCTCTGAATATGTGAATTTTTGATTATGCACTAACCCTCTAATGAGTTTGCTTAAAATTTGGTGTGGAGGAAGTTTTCAAGGGTGTCAAGAGAAGAGGATGATACAATATGATCAAGAAGAGTGAAAAGTCTAAGCTTGGGGATGCCCCGTGGTTCATCCCTGCATATTTTAAGAAGACTCAAGCATCTAAGCTTGGGATGCCCAAGGCATCCCCTTTTTCATCGACAACTTATCAGGTCACTTCTAGTGAAACTCTATTTTTATTCCGTCACATCTTATGTTCTTTACTTGGAGCGTCTGTTTGCTTTTGTTTTTGTTTTGGTTTGAATAAATTGGATCCCACCATCCTTGTATTGGAGATATACACTCCGCTTTTTCATAGTGAAAACTTGTGTTCTTAGTTATGCTTTAATGTTCATGGCGAAGGCTGAAAACTGCTTCGTTAATTGCTATTTGGTTGGAATCAGAAAATGCTTCATATGGTCTTGAATAATTTGATACTTGGCAATTTTTTTGAGCTCTCATAGATCATGTTTAAGCTCTTGCATCATGTAGTTTAAATCTATTAGTGGAGAACTACCGTAGAGCTTGTTGAAATTTGGTTTGCATGATTGATCTCTCTAAGGTCTAGATATTTTCTGGTAAAAGTGTTTGAACAACAAGGAAGACAGTGTAGAGTCTTATAATGCTTGCAATATGTTCTTGTGTAAGTTTTGATGTACCTGTTCATACTCGTGTTTGCTTCAAACAACCTTGCTAGCAAAAGCCTTGTACTGAGAGGAAATGCTTCTCGTGCATCCAAACAACTTGAGCCCAAACCCATTCCATTTGTGTCCACCATATCTACCTACTATGTGGTATTTTTCTGCCATTCCAAAGTAAATTACTCGAGTGCTACCTTTAAAATTTCATTCCTCTGTCTTTGCAATATATAGCTCATGGGAAAATAGCTTAAAAACTATTGTGGTGATGAATATGTAGCTATGTATCTTAGTTCTTATAAGTTGCTTGTTGAGCGGTAACCATGTTTCGGGGGACGCCATCAACTTTTACACCTTTGTTGAATATCATGTGAGTTGCTATGCATGTTCGTCTTGTCTGAAGTAAGGGTGATTTATCATGATCAAATGGTTTGAGTATGCATATTGTTAGAGAAGAACATTGGGCCGCTAACCAAAGCCATGTATCATGGTGGAAGTTTTCAGTTTGGACATTCATCCTCAATCTCTTATGAGAATATTATCTGTTGTTGAATGCTTATGCATTAAAGAGGAGTCCGTTATCTGTTTTCTATGTTGTCCCGGTATGGATGTCCTAAGTTGAGATCTATCAAACACGAGAAATCAAATGCGATCTATCTCCTTGGACCTTTGTACATGCGGCATAGAGGTACCCCTTTGTGACACTTGGTTGAAACATATGCAATGATAATCCATGTAAATCCAAGCTAATTAGGACAAGGTGCGAGCACTATTGGTATTCGATGCATGAGGCTTGCAGCTTGTAGGAAGTTTTATGCATAACACATATGAATTATTACTACCGTTGACAAAATTGTTTCTATGTTTTCAAAATAAAAAGCTCTAGCACAAAAATAGTAATCCATGCTTCCCTCTGCGAAGGGCCTTTCTTTTACTTTATGTTGAGTCAGTTTACCTACTTCTTTCTATCCTAGAAGCAAACACTTGTGTCAACTGTGTGCATTGATTCTTACATGTTTACTTATTGCACTTGTTATATTACTTTATGTTGACAATTATCCATGAGATATACATGTTACAAGTTGAAAGCAATTGCTGAAACTTAATCATCCTTTGTGTTGCTTCAATGCCTTCTACTTTGAATCCATTGCTTTATGAGTTAGCTCTTATGCAAGTCTTTTTGATACTTGTCTTGAAAGTACTATTCATGAAAAGTTTTGCTATATGATTCAGTTGTTTAGTCATTATCTCTTTGTTAGCAATCTATTGCTTCGAATCACTTCATTCACCTCATATGCTTTACAATAATGTTGATCAAGATTATGATGGTAGCATGTCACTTCAGAAATTATTGTTGTTATCGTTTACCTACTCGAGGGCGAGTAGGAACTAAGCTTGGGGATGCTTGATACGTCTCCAACGTATCTATAATTTCTTATGTTCCATGCTAGTTTAATGACAATACCTACATGTTTTGTTCACACCTTATGATGTTTTGATGCATTTTCCGGCACTAAACTATTAACAAGATGCCGAAGCGCCAGTTGCTGTTTTCTGCTGTTTTTGGTTTCAGAAATCCTACAAAGGAAATATTCTCGGAATTGGACGAAATCAACGCCCAGGGTCTTATTTTTCCACGGAGCTTCCAGAGAAGACCGGAGGGATACGAAGTGGGGCCACGAGGTGGCGACACCACAAGGCGACGCGGCCAAGGAGGGGCCCGCCCTACGGTGTTGGCCCCTCGAGAGCCCCTGCGCTGCCCTTCCGCCTACTTAAACTCTCCGTCGCGAAAAACCTATTACCGAGAGCCACGATACGGAAAAAGTTCCAGACGCCGCCGCCAATCCCATCTCGGGGATTCAGGAGATCGCCTGCACCGAGAGGGGAATCATCACCGGAGGGCTCTACATCACCATGCCCGCCTCCGGATTGATGCGTGAGTAGTTCATCCTTGGACTATGGGTCCATAGCAGTAGCTAGATGGTTGTCTTCTCCTCTTGTGCTATCATGTTTAGATCTTGTGAGCTGCCTAACATGATCAAGATCATCTATTTGTAATGCTACATGTTGTGTTTGGTGGGATCCGATGAATATAGAATACTATGTCAAGTTGATTATTGATCTATCATATATGTGTTGTTTATGTTCTTGCATGCTCTCCGTTGCTAGTAGAGGATCTGGCCAAGTTGATACTTGTAACTCCAAGAGGGAGTATTTATGCTCGATAGTGGGTTCATGCCTCCATTGAATCTGGGACAGTGACAGAAAGTTCTAAGGTTGTGGATGTGTTGTTGCCACTAGGGATAAAACATCAATGCTTTGTATAAGGATATTTGTGTTGAATGCTAATAAGAGCTGAATCAAAGTTGTTAGCCGAACTATGTGATGCAACCAATTTTTTTAAGGCATTAAAAGCTTGATCACCATTGCAATGAAGGAAATCTCCTCCCACTATAGCATCTAAGGCATATCTATAGTGAATCATAAGCCCAAAATAAAAATTACTAAGGAGCAAACTTAGAGTCATTTGAGGTTCAGCTTTACGATAAGCATAAAAAATTCTAGACCAAGCATCTTTAAAACTCTCCTCATCTCCTTGTTTAAAAGTAAAGACTAATTTCTCAGGTGAAGAAGTAACAGGTACAGAGCTAGACATGATAATAAAAGTAAACTAAATGCAAGTAACTAATTTTTTTGTGTTTTTGATATAGAGCTAGTAAATAAGACAGAAAGTAAAGTAACTAAATTAATTTTTTTTTGTGTTTTTAATATGAAGCAAACAAGACAGTAAATAAAATAAAGTAAATCAAGACAAACACAAAGTAAAGAGATTGCATGTGGAGACTCCCCTTGCAGCTTGTCTTGATCTCTCCGCAACGGCGCCAGAAAAAGAGCTTGATGCGCGTAGATGTACACGTCCGTTGGGACCCCCAAGAGGAAGGTGTGATGCGCACAACAGCAAGTTTTCCCTCAGAAAGAAACCAAGGTTATCGAACCAGTAGGAGCCAAGAAGCACGTGAAGGTTGTTGGTGGAGGAGTGTAGTGCGGCAACACCAGTGAAACCGGCGCCAACGTGGAACCTGCACAACACAATCAAAGTACTTTGCCCCAACGTAACAGTGAGGTTGTCAATCTCACCGGATTGCTGAAAACAAAGGATTAAACGTATCGAGTGGAAGATGGTGTTTGTTTGCAAAGAACAATAAAAGTAGAATGTATTCAGATGTAAAAGAATGGACCGGGTCCACAGCTCACTAGTGGTGTCTCTCCAATAAGATAACTAACATGCTGGGTGAACAAATTACAGGCGGGCAATTGACAAATAAAGATTCAATTCATATCAACGATGATTACTATGAGATTTAATCAGGGCATTACGACAAAGTACATAGACAGCTATCCAGCATGCATCTATGCCTAAATAATCCACCTTCAGGTTATCATCCGAACCCCTTCCAGTATTAAGTTGTAAACAACAGATAATTGCATTAAGTATGGTGCGTAATGTAATCAACACAAATATCCTTAGACAAAGCATCAATGTTTTATCCCTAGTAGCAACAGCACATCCACAACCTTAGAACTTTCTGTCACGATCCCAGATTCAATGGAGGCATGAACCCACTATCGAGCATAATTACTCCCTCTTGGAGTTACAAATATCAACTTGGCCAGAGCCTCTACTAGCAACGGGGAGCATGCAAGAACATAAACAACACATATATGATAGATTGATAATCAACTTGAAATAGTATTCTATATTCATCGGATCCCGCCAAACACAACATGTAGCATTACAAATAGATGATCTTGATCATGTTAGGCAGCTCACAAGATCTAAACAATGATAGCACAAGCGGAGAAGACAACCATCTAGGTACTGCTATGGACCCATAGTCCAAGTATGAACTACTCACGCATCAATCCAGAGGCGGGCATGATGATGTAGAGCCCTTCGGTGATGATTCCCTCTCCGGCAGGGTGCCGGAGGCGATCTCCTGAATCCCCCGAGATGGGATTCGCGACGGGGGCGTCTCTGGAAGGTTTTCCGTATCGTGGCTCTCGGTACAGGGGGTTTTGCGACGAAGGCTATTTGTAGGCGAAAGGGTAGGTCAGGGGGCGACGCGAGGCCCAGACCACGGCCGCGCGGCTGGCCAGGGCCGCGCCGCCTCGTTGTCTGCCACCTCGTGGCCCCACTTCCTTTCCTCCGGTATTCTGGAAGCTTTGTGGAAAAATAGGACCCTGGGCGTTGATTTCGTCCAATTCCGAATATTTCCTTACTAGGATTTCTGAAACCAAAAACAGCAGAAAACAACAACTGCTACTTCGGCATCTTGTTAATAGGTTAGTGCCGGAAAATGTATAATAATGCTGTAAAGTATGTATAAAACATTCAAGTATTGTCATAAAAGTAGCATGGAACATAAGAAATTATAGATACGTTTGAGACGTTTCACCGCGGCAGAGCTGCACGCTCGCCGTCGCCTGCCACACCGTCGGCTTCATCGCCGGAGATGGACGTGGAGGGGCCCGTGCTGTTCGAGTTCGTCCTCGTCCTCAAGGGCGACCCACGCGGCATCCAGAGGCTGCCTGACTCCTTCGCCGTCTACGTCGCCGGCGACGACCGCCCGGGCACGATGCATCTGCGGGAGGCTTCGTCCGGCTTCTACCGGTGGATCGTCGACGTGATCTACGACGCGCGCGGCAAGATGTACCTCCACATCGGCTGGGAGAAGTTCGCGCGCCACCACAGCCTCGAAGCCGGCTTCATCCTCCTGTTCTCCTACTTTGGCGACAGGGACATGAGCGTCAAGGTCTTCGACGAGACGCGCTGCCGCCGGGACTACACGGCCACCACGGCGACAGCACCGACGAGGAGGACGACTGATGAAGAGTGTTGTTTCTTTGCAACGAATACGTGCATCGAGGTTTCTGTCTGTTCTACCTCGCAAGAACCAACAGGGACACCGTCACCAGCTGGATTTTCCAGTTTAGGTGACTGGGTGTGCCCTCGAGTGTTCTTTCTTGGCAGCGAACACATGAAACCTTCGATGCACGGCCTAGTCAGGTTTAGTTTTTTTGCAATATTTTTTATTTGTGTCAACCAAGGTTCAAACTATGTATTAGTTTGTGGAAAACCATGTTCATAATTATGTCTTCGTGTAAACCACGTTCCCAATTATGTATTAGTTTGTGGAAATTGAATAAAAATGGCAAAAAAAGTTGGAATGTACATGAATAATCTAGGGTAGACCATGGTGAGTTGCACCCAGACACCCCAAGTATATGGTTTTAGGCCAAAACATGCACTTTTGGGGAAATCAAGTGGGTGGGGATGCCATGGTGAGGCCACACTTGGCACATGGGTGCACCATTGCATGCCCCACACTCCTACCCTTGGAATGTACATGAATAATATGGGGTAGACCATGGTGAGTTGCACCCAGACACCCCAACTATAGGGTTTTAGGCCAAAACATGCAATTTTGAGGCAAATCAAGTGGCTGGGATGCCAGGGTGAGGCCACACTTGGCACATGGGTGCACCATTGCATGCCCCACACTCCTACCCTTGTACTCTACATGTATAATATGGGGTAGACCATAGTGAGTTGCACCGAGACACCCCAAATATAGGGTTTTAGTCCAATACATGCAGTTTTGGGGCAAATCAAGTGCCTGAGGATGCCAGGGTGAGTCCACACTTGGCACATGGGTGCACCGTTGCATGCCCCACACTCCTACCCTTGGCATCTACATGAATAATTAATATGGGGTTTGGGGGCGGCGTTGGGGAGCCGCCCCAGACGCCCCAAACGGGCTTTGGGCGCGCTTTGGGGGACGGTTTGGGGAAATCAACTGGATGGAATGCCAAATCAAGTGGATGGATGTGGATGTGATCAGTTTATAGACTAGTTCCAACTGAGTGCATGGTTATTTCATGTGAGAACCCTAGGAGACTTAACACGGAATGGTGCATGGTCTATTTAGTCAACGTCGAAATAATCACAAGTACACAAATATGTGACTATTTTTTACCTCAAGCTCATATGTGACTATTTGTTAAGGGTTCGCAACTCTACCAATATGTGACTATTTTTTACTCCTTTCTTACCCGTAGCTTCTATGGTAACCAAACTTGGTTGATTTTAGCTAACATTTCTACGTGGCAATGACTTTGTTATCTAGGGATTGAACAAGTTTGCCTACGGAGACTGAGCAGTCTATGTGAAAAACAATCTATGCATGAGAATAACAAACAAGACATTCATGCATAACCACACTGGAGATATAAGTTCTTACTACTAAGACGTACATTCCATAAGTAGAACTTAAGGTTCTACATAAACACATTAAAACTAAAAGTTCTTAGTTATCCATTACAACCAGACAGAAATAAGTTCCAAGGACATAACATATATACGGCGGCGAGGCATCGGGCTGAGGCATGCATGGTAGGTTCAGATGTTGCGACGCCTCTTGAGGATCCTGCCGGAACGGGGAAGGCGAGGACCCAGCAGAAACCTTGCAAGTGCCTCGTGGTCAGCCTTGCCCTGCCACTCGCGGGCGCTGTGGCGAGTGTCCATAGCATGCATCTCAAGGGAAGCCAGCAAGCCGTCCTTCACCTTGCAGGGACAGAAGGGGCAAGCATGCCTTCCCCTACGCACTGTCTTCAGTTTCCGAGACCCTGGACCTGCCTCTGCACGTAGGACTCATAGTTGTCCTCGTCGACGTCGTCATCTGTGTTGTACTGCAAATATAATTAGTTAGTCATGTGCTTCATATATACATGGAAGGACAGTAAACCAATACAAGGACAGTATTCATTTCATTGAACAAAACAGACAACACATGAGGAATAATCCTACAAGAAAATAAGAACCGATGAGACATTGGATATGCCTCACCTGGAACATACTTCATCTGGAACATAGAACTATTACAATTGGTCGCCAAGAATGAGAGGTAGCTAACAATAATGAGAGGTAGCTAACAATTCACATCATAGTACTACAGACAAATGTGTGTTCCTTATTAGCTTTGCAGGATCAGGGTCACAGCACCGAATTGGCTCTGCCCATAGATTCCAATTTTTCCCCATGATTCGTTGTTTGTAAATTTTGTTTTCCCAAAGTTCATTTATACATACATTTCATGCCGTGACAATTTCTACAAAACATTGTTAGAAAAAGAAACCTTTCACTTTTGAACCGCTTTAACCAATCAGCAGCTTGTTTTGATTTTTTTCCTTTAAATGCCTCTATTAAAGAGGGCAAGTGGATCGTCATTTTAGCTCACTGCATGTGAAGAAAGCATTTCACCCAACCTAAAAAATAGGAGAGAGGCATGCATTGGGGCAAGTAGTAATTATAGGATGTGATTAATTAGCAAATTAAATGAAAGCATGCCTTATTTCTTATGTGTTTTGGAACAAATAGTTCTTCACTGGAGCCCAGAATAAGTAGCCTTATTTGTTATGTGGTTTATTAATGTTGTTTATTGGTTACTAGCATGCACAACATTTATAAGCACCTAAATCAAAGCATGTTCTTCTTGATTAATGAGCAATTTTTTTGACAGAATACGACACTTTATTGATTAACTCATATCAATACAAAGGGTCTTCCGGATGCAAGACGGAGCATATAATTGGAAATAAAACCTAAAGACGCTAGATTACAGGATCTAGCTAAAATGTGTGCCGATTCATTCATAATTGGAGCGTTTAACATGCTAAAAGATGCAACACAGAAGTCTGCAGCCATTAGGTTGATGCCCTTTACCAACACTCCCACCTGAGACCGATCATGCACAGTGGAGTTAGTCGCTGGATCAAGGACAAGCAATCAGTGACGAACACGCATTTGAAAAACCCCTATCTCTAGTTATCAGCACCGCTTGTCGAACAGCCAAAGCTTCAGCAATCTCCGGAGAGGTAAATGATTGAACGAATGAGGGTTTTTTTTTACAAAAAGTTTAAGGTCTCTTCAAAACCACGCGCATCCGCTTATTTGTGGACGGAGGGAGTAGATCTACCTCGCAGGGCTCGACGAACTCGCGGACACAGCAGCGGTTACCAGATCGACATAGCATCCACTCGCATCTAATACATCGACATAGCAGCGGTTACCAGATCTGAGAGGGGAGACAGAGCTTTACCTCGCAGGGCTCGACGTACTGGCTGGCTTCGTACAAGGCGTCGATTTCCTTGTACGCCGCCTCCCTCTCCGCAGCAGCCACCGCATCAGCGCCGCCGCCCAGATCAGCACCAGCCGGTCCCGCTCCGCCATCCACCACCGCACCAGCAGGCGCAGCCGCTCCCGCAACCGCAACCGCTCCCGCAGCCGCTCCGGCTTCCGCTCTGGCAGCCGCCCCCGCAGCCGCAACCGCTCCCTCTCCGCCGTCCAAACCAGCAGCAGCCGCGGCCAAGTTCATGTCCATGGCCGGATCTGTGCTTCGACTAAGAAATGGGAGTGGAAAGAGAGGCTTTGGTCGAACTAGGGTTAGGGTTTTCTCTCCTCTGCTTTTTGCCAGAAATGGGGATGGTGGGGAGGGGATGAGGCCGAGTGGGGTTAAAATAGGCGACTCTTTTGGACTGTGCGCGTGGGCGTGGACCCTTGTGTGGACCCGTGTGTACGCGGAAGAGAAACAGACGGTATTGTACGCGGAAGAGGTACGGGCGTGTACGCGGAAGAGGTACGGGCGTGTACGCGGAAGAGGTACGGGCGCGTACGTATTCTCGCGGTGATACGCGTACCCCTTGGCTAACGGGTCCTGCGGGTTTTGGAGCGGGCATTTCTATACCCAAATCGAATTTGAAAAGACGATCCTGCCCCTCGCCGCGGATTAATCTGGGTCGTCCTTGTTTTCCGCTCAACATAACCGTTCGACGTTGGGGGTCTATGGAAGCACTGGCCTTTTGAAAAACTGTGAATCGTAATATTTTTGGATTGAAACAGAAAATGTATTATTCCAAAAATATTAGCCCACCACTGTGGCGACTCATCTTTATCACTTGCAATAGATACATCTTCATTGTCCTCCAGATTTCTTTTGCCTTCATCGTCGGAGGAGGACCAGCCGAAGTGCTCCTCCTCCACCACAGGAGGAGCCTGCTCCGCCAACAGAGCTTCTCGGAGGCGCTTGCTCCACCACCGGTGTCTCCTGTTGTACACGGCGGCGGTTCGCCTACGGGTACTGCGTGACGCAGACAGGCCGAGCGGTCTTCTTGTTGCGAACCATGACACAGTGAGGTGCTTGTCTATCGTAATGATGGTGGGTGCCGATACTGCAGCGACAGGAGGCTTTATGTAGGCCAGCCGAAGAAGCCGACTCGTCAGCGACGCGTGGCACGCGGGAGGAAGGCGAAGAGGCTACATGTCGACGGAATGGGATGAGGCAACCTCGGAAAAAATTTAAACACAATTTTGCCATGACCAATAGTTTGTGATAGGGAGAAGAAAAGAATTGGGCCAGAATAAAGCTTGTCGCAAAATAGTCACACAAGATTCTCCTTTCACGACCCGTTTGCGAAACACTACTGTACGTTAACAGTTTTTTTCGAATCCTTCCGTGTGGTACCGTAATCCTTGTGTACGCTATTGAGTTCTTATATTTTAACTGGCCACTCGAATTAATGTTGACCTTGTTTCCACAAAACTAGCATCTGGGTTAGTGTCGTTTTGCTGGGTCCTCCGTGTTTATTGATTGTTGTAAAGTTCAGCATAGTTCGAAGGTTTAATACAGAATACAAAGATTGTATAGATGATAGAACGAAGCATAGGCTATCTCATGCAAGTTAGCTTGAAAACCGAATATCTTTCTTGGAGATTTCAACTGAAGTTACGTAATTATTTCTCTTACAAGGAAGTTACCTAGTGACTTTTATACTTATTGGCACGTCTAATAAACTCTGAAGAATAGTAAGCTGATGTGTCGATTCTATATGGTGTTTTAAGCATATTCTTTCATTATAAAATGTCTCTCGTTACATGCTCCATCTACCAAATATTAAGTTTATTATGTATGATTCCGTGTTTTCATTTATTTTTATGTGAGTTTTGAATAATTAATAGTTTTATTAGTTTTTTAACAGGTTTCCATGTTTTTTGTGTGTGTCGGTGTTTTGAATATTTATCAACAAATCACGAAGAAAGAAACAGAAAAAGTGCTGGAATTTTTGGGTATTTGGTCTTTGGCCCATGGCCCATTATCAAATTATGAAACTCACATGGCTCATTCCAAAAATCAGTGGCAGCACTAGTGGGGGGTAAAGTTTAGTTCCACATAGCTAGTTGGGAGATAGTTGGAGTGGTATATAAGGTGGGCTGTTCTAGTCCTAGTAAGTGAGTGAGAAGAGAGAGAGAGAGCCCTCGCGCACTCCTCCTCCTCCGCCGCCCGCCTCGCCTCGTCATGCATGCACGTCCCGACGCGCTGCGGGTAGCGGGAATCTCGCCGAGCTTATCTTTTTACTGTTCAGGAAATTAATTGTGTAATCAATTATGAGTCATTAACGGACCCGCTAACGCAGCTGTTTCGTTCCGGTTTTCTGGATCGTGGACTCGTACGTGGGCAGTGTCCCACGACCTTTCCCGACCCGCACTATATAAGCGCGGACACAAATCCTAGCCTGTGCGAGACACATACACCGTTTCCAGTTCATTGCGCCGCCGCCTTCGTCTTCCTCATCCCGTCCGTCGGCGTGCACCGACTGCCGGGACGTAGGCTCCGGAACCCTGCTTCTCGTGAACCTGTACGGGTCAGGGGTAATCAGGTTTTTGGGGAGCGCTCCGGCGCGACTACTGGCATCACGACGTCGTCATCGGACGATGAATTCCTCCACACCGACAACTTCTTCCCGGACCTCGCGACTTCTTCGGCAACCTCAACATGGGCGACAACGACGCTGCTGCGAAGTATGTGATCTTGTCGTTTCTCTTTCAGTCTCTGTTAGAATTTCTTCTTCTAGTTTCTGTGGTAGATGCGATCGGTTTGTCTTGTTTAGATGTAATTTGTTCATCTATCTTACTAGTCTGCACGATTAGTTTATTTGTTGTTTTCATAGTCATGATTTATCAATTACTTGTGCGGATTATTTTATATGAATATTTTCTTATATATTCAACAAAAAGGTTACATACGGACGAGATACAGACACCCTGACTTAGCCATTTGAAGAGTGAAAAAGTGATATTTTTCAACGGTGTTGTTGCCTTCAACCATACAAATCCAACCAGTCAAATAACACCGCAATCAAAGTTCGTACGATAAAAATGATGCCTGCATATTAACAAAAAAAAAGACGGGAGTTTTAGCGTCATGTGGTACAGTAATCCACGACCGTACGGTTTGACTGTACCACATACACTAGTAGGAAAACCATTATAGGTGGAAACCACCTCTGTGGCGCACCAAAAAGATCATGCGCCACAAAAATATTTCTGTGGCGCACCACAAAACTGCGCCATAAAAAAATTGATGTTTCTGTGGCGCATATGCTTGCACGTGCGCCACAGAAGATGGAGATTCTGTGGCGCACGGTGAGCAGTGCGCCACAGAAAGTTCGTGGGACCCACGCTGGGTCCACCACTGCACATGGCCGAAGGAAATTCTGTGGCGCATGGTCCAGCGTGCGCCACAGAAAGTTAAGTTTCTGTGGCGCACGTTGGTCCATGCGCCACAGAATTTCCTGCGGGGACCACCCCCCGGCTCACGCCACCATGATTCTGTGGCGCATGAGCTGTTATGCGCCACAGAAGTTCATGTTTCTGTGGCGCATATCAGCTAATGCGCCACAGAAAGTGAATAGTAGATCTCACTTTTGGAGGCAGCTTTCCCCCTCTTTTCTTCCACCCACCACCCTTTCCATTCTTGTCTTCTCCAACCAGCTCGTGTTCCTCCTCTCTCCCACTCCATTTTGGTCATACTTTTCTCCATTGTTGATAGCTCTAAGCCTATTTTGTGGGCATATTTGTGAGGGGAAGCCACACCAACTTGTAGAGGGGTACTAAAAACCACAATTCTCTTTCCCTCCTCCTCCACTTTCCCTCTTGCATGGTCCATTGTTTTGTCTCCACCACCCCATCCTCTTGCTCCACCATGATGTTGGTAGATTTGTGAGAGGTTGAGTACTATTGGATGCATGTTTTGTGTGTATGGATGTTTTGTAGGTGAAGATTATTATCGCGCTCCCGGACGGTTTGCGGTGGCGAGAAGATGATGTTTATATGTGTTGAGCTTTGTGTTGTGGTTGAATGTTTGCTTGCGAAGAAGCTTATTTGTGTTGTTGGTTTGTGCCGGCGTGTGGTGCATGGATGTTTGCCGAAATGTTGATTCATTTCCATTTCGGCAAATTCTTGCACTAGCCATATGTCCCACTTTTAGGATAGGTCATGTCGAAATTTTCCGGCGATCATGCATGCATGTGTGTTTATGCATGGTGTGTGTGGTTCTAATTAACTCTCTTTTGCTCTATATATGTATGATGCAGTCAACCATGGTCGTCCATATGAGGGAAGGACAAGTGGTTAGATACAAGGTGAACGCAAAGGCCGACATGGTTAGGAACAACATGACCCTGATAAGATGTCCGTGTCGAAAATGCGGACTCCGGCAGTGGATCGACCCTGATTCTGGACAACTGGAGGAACACCTGCTCAGGCGCGGTTTCATGCTCGGCTTCAACGAGGAGCCGGCGGCAAATGTTGGTCATGAAGAAGAGGCCGACATCGGGCGAGAAGACGAAGAGTCTCCCGAACATGGTGTTCATCATGAGGAAGGAGAGGCCGATGAAGGAGATGATGATGCCGGAGGAGATGGTGGTGGAGATGCCGAGAGGAAGCAGACGCCGCTAACGTCGGCCCTGCGGGACCCTCATGTTCAAGAGCTTCTCCTGAAGGACACGGGCAACGCCAAACCTGAAGCCAAGCTGGCGCAAATGGAGGTAGACGGGATGACTCCATTGTATCCAGGGTGCCGGCCCGAGGATACACGCTTGAGTGTAACGCTCGAGTGTCTGGAGATGAAGGCGGAACACAAATGGACCGACAGCAGCTTCAGCGATAACATGAAATCCTGGCATGCTCGTCTTCCCAAGGACAACACATTGCCGACAAGTATCGACGAGGCCAAGAAAGTAGTTTGCCCACTCGACCTACCGCACGTAAAGTACCACGCATGCATCAATGATTGTGCACTTTTTCGGAATGAGTACAAGGATAGAACCACATGTCCGGTGTGCGGCCAAGGACGGTACAAGAGAGGGAACAAGAAAGTTCCTCTGAAAGTTGTCTGGTACTTTCCTATCACTCCCCGTCTGCAGCGGTATTTCGTAGATCCTAAGGAAGCAAAGCTCATGCAATGGCACGCGGAAAGGGAGAAGCCCGCAGATGATCCGGAGAAGGGCAAGATCCTGACACACCCTGCAGACGCTAGCCAGTGGAATGCGTTGGACATTGAGTTCGCAGATGAGTTCGGGAGCGAACCGAGGAACATTCGTCTGGGCATGAGCACCGACGGACTCAATCCCTTTGGAAACCAGAGTAGCACGCATAGCACCTGGCCCGTGTTTGTATGGCCATACAACCTCCCCCCTGGCTGTGCACAAAGCAGCGGTACGTACACATGAGTATTCTTATTCAGGGGCCAAAACAACCGGGCGTGGACATGCATCTGTATCTCGGTCTGTTGAAAGAGGAGTTAGCCACGCTGTGGCAGACGCCGGCCCCTACTTGGGACGCGTACAAAAGAGATTATTTCCCTCTCAGAGCCGCATTGCTAACGACAGTGCAGGACTATCCTGGTTACGCATATGTATCGTGCCAGGTGAACCACGGATTCAAGGGATGTGTCAAGTGCATGGATAAGACCCCGCATCTGCAGCTGCCGAAGCCTCCCGGGTCTTGTAAAACTGTGTTCCAAGGGACTCGAATGTGGCTTCGCTTCGATCACCCGTGGAGAAAACGCAAGGATCTGTTCAACGGCGAAGAGGAGCTCGGAAGAGCCCCACGACCGAGGAGCGGCGAAGAAATATCCGAGCTTTTGGAAAATTGGGAAGAGTGCCCCGCGCCGGGAAAGAAGCGACCGCGAGAATCGCCGCTGCTGGGAGTATGGAAAGCGAGGTCTGTTTTCTGGGACCTGCCGTACTGGAAGGTCCTCCACACGCCCCATAGCCTCGATGTCATGCACATCACGAAAAACGTTACCGAGAGCCTACTTGGCACTCTGATGAACATGCCGGAGAGGACCAAGGATGGCCCGAAAGCAAGAACCGACCTGAAATTGCTTGGCCTCAAGAAAGAACTTCAGTACCCCACCGATAGTGATGATGATGATGAACAGACGGAAACGACTCAGGGTCACCACAAAAGGGCTAAGAAGAATGAGGTGGTGGTGCTTAAACCTGCCTGCTTCACTCTGAGCGAGGAGGAGCTCGAGAGGTTTTTCGAGTGCCTCCTAGGAGTAAAAGTTCCTCACGGTTACTCGGGGAAGATAAGCAGATATCTGGACGTAGCGAAGAAGAGGTTTAGCGGGATGAAGTCTCACGACTGTCACGTGCTGATGACACAGATACTTCCCGTTGCGATGCGAGGGATAATGGACGACCACGTCCGCGAGACGTTGTTTGGCCTCTGCAACTTCTTCGACGTCATCTCTAGGAAGTCCATCGGCGTTAAGCAGCTCAACAGGCTACAAGAAGAGATCGTCGAGATACTATGCGAGCTCGAGATTTACTTCCCGCCAGCGTTCTTCGACATCATGGTGCATCTGCTTGTCCATGTAGTGGATGACATCATCCACCTCGGGCCGACATTCCTGCACAACATGATGCCATTCGAAAGGTTGAACGGTGTCATCAAAGGATTCGTTCGCAACAGGGCCCGTCCAGATGGAAGCATAGCCAAGGGCTTTCTCACCTACGAGTGCATCTCCTTCTGCCAGAACTACCTAAGCACCGAGAACGAGGATGTCGGTCTGCCCACCAGGAAGCACGTCGGCAGGCTAGCAGGGTTTGGTCACCGCGAGGGCTACCGCGCAATGCATGTCGGCATCGCTGGTCGACACGCCGACTTTGACAGGGCACACCGAGTCGCGCTACAACACATAGAATTGGTCAGCCCTTGGGTGGATAAGCACAAAAGCTTAATCGAGCAGAAGTTCATCGACCTAGGACGGCCGAGGAAAACAGGGGACGTTACGAAAGAGCACAACTCCAACTTCACGGGGTGGTTCAAGAAAAGGCTACTGGAAAGTCCCGCACCGATGCCTTCTACTGAAGAGCAGAAACTCATATTCTCCCTGTCGCAGGGACCCGGGCACAACGTAAGGACCTATCAGTCGTACGACATCAACGGCTATAGATTCTACACCGAGGAAAAGGACAAGAATAGCGAATATCAAAACTCAGGAGTAACTATGCTATCCTACACCGATGACAAGACTGATGTCAAGGAAAGATTCTACGGAAGGATCGAGGAGATTTGGGAACTCGACTACGTTGGAGTGACGATACCGATGTTCCGTGTGAGATGGGCCAAGAGCGTCGAAAAAGATGGACTATATTTCACCACCATGGTTATACCCGATGCCAAATCGAAGACCCCCTCCGCGAAAAATGAGCCGTGGGTGCTCGCTACCCAAGTTGACCAATGCTTCTTCATTACCGACCCGTCAAAGCCCAGCCGTGTGGTCGTGAGGAGGGGCAAGAGGAGCATCATCGGAATGGAAGGAGAAGCCGACAAGCAAGACATCGACAAGAACGGCGATCCGAAGATCGAAGAGGAATTTGACAAGTACTTCGACAAGCCTACTACTTATTCAAAAGTAAGAAGGAAGACCACCCTACCGGCTAAAGGTTGCCCGTACACAAGAAGAAATCTCAAGGTGGCCGGGCTAAAGTATTCAACAACCGCGATGAAGAAGGGCAAGAACATTGTCAAGAAACGCTAGCTAGCCACCGATCGGAACCGAGAAGTTCAATTGTGGCTTTTTTTGTGTACTATGTACTTTGGCAAAAATCACATGTGTCTATATGTGTGTGTATATATGACACACAAGCATCCATACATGCATGTGTGTGTGGATGTGTGGTGATTTTTTTTGAATTATCTATATTAATTAACTTGCATAATTGAACCTTCATTTATTTCTTGGAATAATACACTAGGAATGTATTAAAGGAAATACTATTAAAAATTAATAAAACACTAGCTATATGATGCAGGGATTTAGAAATATGGCTAAGTGTGGAATTTCTGTGGCGCACCAAAGCCAACATGCGCCACAGAATTTTAAAGATTCTGTGGCGCATGTTTGCTTTGGTGCGCCACAGAAATTCCACACTTAGCCATATTCCAGAACCCACACGGTTACTCTGCGCCACACGGTTACTGTGGCCAAAATTCTGTGGCGCACCACAGCCTACATGCGCCACAGAATTTCAAGATTCTGTGGCGCATGTAGGCTGTGGTGCGCCACAGAATTTTCACACCAGCCCGAGGGCCCCCCTTCCCCCCCTGACTTCTCCCCAACCTCACACGCCCAGAACCCTAACCGCCGCCCGCGCCGCCGCTGCGCTCGCTCTTGCCGCCACAGCCTCGCTCTCGCCGCCCACGCCCGTCGCTGCTGCTCGCCTAGAGGAGCCCGCCGCCCGCGCCCAGAGGGAGCAGGAGGAGCAGATCGGAGGACGCCGCCGCGCCAAGGAGGAGCAGAGGACGCCACCGCTGCTCGCTTTCCCTCCACCGCCGCCGTCGCTCCTGCCTCGGTCCCTCCTCCCCGCGAGGTAAAAGCTCTTCCAGCCCTGCTTCTCGTTTTCAGGAGAGATACGACGAGGTTCATGCAATAGTGCAGGAGCGTTCGAATTTCGTAGCCGTGTTGCTCTGAATCTGTTAGTTCTTGGGCCAATTCCGAGGTTCATTTAAAGCTAGATACCCGTGTCCTTGATGTTGATATGCACCTACCTAGGATTGTACAGTTTCAATCGTTTCTGATGTGAGGCTTGCTTGATGTTGTTTTGTTTTGTGAATTCGTTGTGTTTCTGCTGCTGTACTGATTAGCTGCCAACAAGGTGAATTTTGGGTTCCCTTGTGAGCATAGACCCTACAGGACTGTAAATTATGTCCCTTCTGATTTATGCTTGGAGTAGTTGTTCGGTTTGTTATTCTAGTGAACTCATATCCCCTTGGTGACCTCTGAGCTACAGTACTTTGTATGAAAGCTGGATCTAGTCTAGGATTCACTGTGGTGTGTTAAAATGCCCACTGGTTATCAAATTGCTAGCCATTTTATCTACATAATTGCTACTGTTAAATTGCTACTGTGTTAAAATTCCCACTGGTTATAAAATGAGCAAGGTGGCTAGCAAGCAAGCAAACAATTTTATCATTAATTGTTTGCATAGGTTAATTGCCCACTGGTTATAAAATGAGCTTGCTTGCAAGCAAGCAGTAGTAAATTGATGTAGTAAGCAAGCAGTAGTAAACAATTTTATCATTTTGGATATGCTACAGTATTTCTGATATGCTACAGTAGACACATTCTTTTTTTGGGTGCTTAATTGAGTAGGTTTTTTCTCATTGCTTAATTGTAATAAGGCCATTTAAATATGTTGGCTATCATTTCTACCAGGAAAAATAAGGCCATTTAATTTCTACCAGGGAAAATATGTTGGTTTATCAATTTTATTCATTTATCTGTTGGTAATGTGATGCATTTGTAGTGAACATGTATTAGCAGTAGACCCTTTAAGAAGTTGATCCAGTTTACTTCCTTTGCTTCTCTATTCTTCTCAATTTGGCAGTAGCATTGCAAAAAATGAGAATCAATTGAGTAGCATTGTATATATAGAGAATCAAGTCTGAAATTTTGTTTCTTATTCTCCAAAACTGCAAAGATGCAAGTCTGGTTGGCAGTAGCATTTTTAATTCATCATGTTTACCAATAATTATTGGCAGTAGCATTGTAAAGATGCAAGTCTGGTTTGAGTTCATTACCTTTGGCCACTTGATTTCAGAAGTAGTAGCATTTTTCTCTCTGCCATGTTTAGTAGGTTTATGCTGATGCACTTGATTCCTCACTTGTGCTACAGAAATAGGTTTCATCACTCAGCACTAGTGCTGTTCTTGTAGATAAACTAAATTGATGTAGAATTTATCCATAGTGCCTCCTTTTGAAGTTACATAGAGGGGTTGGGGCTAGAGTGTGGGTAATTGATTGGCTGGTTGGATACTTAGCAGAAATTTCCTAGGGGAGCAAGAATTGGTGGTATTTTTAAGTTGTATACTGGCTATTCTTGTATACTTGTATACTGGTATTCATTTATCAATTTCATTTATTTGAAATGTTCAATTATATTCATTTATCAATTTTACATGTATACTGGAGCATTATATTGGCAGCTGTAGTGGCATGCAGTAGTGGTGTGTATGTGCTGCTGCTGTACACACAATTTTATTACTGCTGCTGTATAAGTGTATAAGTGCAATTGTTGCTATCATAAAATTTATATATTGTTGCTGCTGTTGTTGTATAAGTCACTAGCTATCATTTACTGTTGTTGTATTGCTGGTGCACATTAATTAAGTGTATGTGATGGTGATGGTGGGGATGGTGTGTATGTGCTGGTGATGGTGATGGTGGGGATGGTGTGTATGTGCTGGTGATGGTGATGGACCTGATGGTGTGTGTATGCTGGTGATGGTGGGGATGGTGTGTATGTGATGGTGATGGTGATGGTGGTACTGTGTATATGTTGCATTATATGTTGCAGGGACTTCAAATGAGCTGCCCATTTCTCCCGAAACGTTGATTCACTTCCGTTTCGGTTGAGAAATGGGGCTCCTATGTCCAAAAATTAGCAAAGGTCATGCCGAATTTTCCGGCCGACAATTGTACTAATAGATTTCATCCTCTTCTTTATAGAAATTGCAAATATGTCGGCCGACGACAACGTGGCCGGCACTTCTAAGGCCGCCATGACCCTCGAAGAGGAAGCCAGAGCGGCGAACGTCGAGTTCTGGGAATTCGGCCCCTCCCAGCGACAAGAGGAGGAGGAGGTGGACTTGGCGGCGGAGGAAGTCGGAGCTGACCGTCAGATGACTGAAGCTGGGGAGGAGGAGGAGTATGAACCCACCACCGACGGCGCCGCCCACACGGGGGGTGACGGCGTCGGGGAGGCTGACGGCAGCGGCAACCCGGCTGCTAAGAAGAAGAAGAAGCCGCGGAAGGATCGGAAGCCGACGGTGCTCGCCAACACCACCAGCGAGATCACATTGGTCTCCGAAAGTGGGCAACCACAGGAGCCGGAGGCTGTTGCCGCTGGGTACGGCATGCAACTCGGGTGCATTGTCCGGGAAAGCATGTCGATCAACACGGTGAAAATCCGAGGTGAAGGCAATGAGCATTTGGTCGAGCTCTGCCTTCGGAAGCTTCACCGACGGTACAAGTTCCCGGCGCCATACAATAACTTGGAAAGATCCAACCCGGTGAATAAATTGGCCATCACGAAGATGAGCAACGCCCTGAGCAGCTGGAAAAGCCGGGTGAAGGCCAAGATCGACAAAGGTGAAAGCTTTGAGAGTATTAAGAAGGGTGAGCCGATGCTCGATGAAGCAGAGTTCCAGATATTCAAGGAGCGGCTGGATAGCGACGATGCGAAAGCATGGACGGAGTGGGGTAGACAAATGCATGAGCTCAACTTAGGAGCACATCACCTTGGAAGCGGCGGTTATAGAGGAAAGATTCCCATTTGGGAAAAGGAGGACGAAGAACTTGCACGTGCTGGGAAACCGAACCCATGGTTGAAAATTACGGACCTGCAGGTGAGGTACTTTGTCCGGGCCCGCTACACTCTGGACAGGAATACAATGGAATTCGTTACCGAGCATGACGACGTGAGGAAGTTCGAGGAAAAGCTGGTAAGGGAATTTACTCGCGCGGTCCATTGCTGCACATATTACATATATGACGTGAATGCAATGCCCTAAATGTGTTCACCCTATCCTTGTCTGCAGAACGAGCAGTTGGCGAAGGCCGATCTCCCCGAGGCCGAATCGTCGTCCCAGGGCTCGACGGAGCCGTGGGACACGCCTTTCAACAGGGCGTTGAATATCCTCAAGGAGAGGCCAGTATCCAAGCCGCCGACGTCGGCTGGACGTGTCTGCGGCTTTGGTACAAGCATGAAGTTTCGCGAGTACTACAAAGAGGAAAACAGCAAGAAGAGAAGGAGGAGCGCGATGTCAGAAGAGGATAAAGCCGAGGTGGAAGAGCTGAGGAAGAAGGTCTCCATGCTCGAGGAAAAACAGGCAAACTCGATGGACAAAGATGAGGTGGACAAGCTTTTCGAGAAGAAGCTCCGCGATTTCCTGCCCCCTCAGGTCATCGAGGGGATAGCTGCGTGGAATGCGGCCGGTCAGGTGGGGTCGATAAAAGTGCCTAGCGCCGGGGCCAGCAACTCGATCTTCAACGCGTCGCCATCTCCGGATCTGGTTACCCCGCCGCCCACCATCGCCGCGGGGCAGCCGATGGAGTTGGATGAACCGGTGCCCCCCGCTGATCCTGCCGAGGCTACCAAGGCGCAGCCGGCGGCGGCGGTGCTTCATAATGCACCCGAGCCCCCGAAGATTGATAGGCCGGCCGCCACTGTCTCCACATTAGCACAGCTCAACGCCATCACCAAGGTACTTAACTAATTAGTTATTCCATGCCATCTCCTTCATGCGTTTTGATACCCGGCTATCTAATTAATGATGCCCAACATTACTCAGGACACTCCTTGCGTGCTCCTTCACTGCGCGCCCGGCGGCGAGTTGAAGGATGTTGCCACGGGAATGATCATACAACCGAAGAGCACCACGTTGCACACCGTGGCTATGGACGCCAACGTCCTGAAGGTCACTTTGGGTCGGGTGTTGCCGGGGTGCGAAGACATGGACCCCCCAATACAGCCCGAGGGAGCCGACGAGCACCTGACGCTTGAGAACTGCCATGGCTATACCATGGTATGGCCAAAGACCCAGATCCGTCTTGGGGGTCGCTCCACCGGCGCCTCCTCGATCATCCGGCAGCCGATCGTCCGGCCGCCTGCTCGGAGGGCAGCTCCTCCCGTCGTCACCGCCACAACAAGCCGCCACAAGAAACTGCTGGGAGAGTCTCTGCCTCAACCGCCACCGGCGGAGCCTAAAGGCAAGGCCGCTGCACCGCTATCGCCCATCCCATCACCCAACGAAGATGACATCGATGATGATGGGCCGGTAGACGTCGATGCCTACCTCAACACCGGCGCCGACATAGATGATTTGTACATGGCGGGCGCGGATGAAGAAGCATACCGCGCTCGCGACGAACCAGCTGGCCCACCCAAGGCAACCAAACAGCGCCTGGTGTTCCGCGGCTTCTCTCAAGAGACGCCTCCGGCAGCCGATACACAAGAGCCAACCGCCGCAAACATCTTCAGCCCCAATACGCTGATCAACAAGGTCAACGAGCAGTTTGAAGCGTCAGGGGCCGTTGCTCCGAAGAAGCCCCGTAAAAGACCTAGTAAGAACAAGGAGAAGTCTGCGAGCCAGCCACCTCCGACGATCCGTCATCGGGACTCCATGGTACCTCCCAGCAAGGATGGCTTGACCAGAATGCATGAAGCTGGCAAACCAATACTGGGTCCGGAGCTGCAACACCTTGCTTCCGGAGATATGCTGCCTCTGCAGGACAGTATCCTGGTCCTAGAGAGTATCCTTCTTAAGGACAAAGATCCAAATTACCCGGTCTTCACGGTCAAGGTGCCAAGAGATGTGGGCTTCGTCACTGATGCCCCCGCGGATATATTCTTTATAGCGTACGAGGACATCTTCAAGCTATTCCACGCGAGAAGGCTGGACTATAACTTGGTCCGCCTATTCGCGCTCAATCTGGCGATGAAGATCAAGAGAGAGAGTACCCCGGACGTCGCGATAGCGGACCCCTACTACATGCGTGAAAGCCAGTTGAACTTATCAGCGGTGCGGGTACGGGCTTCGTTGTACCTACAGAAGTGCTTCTTGGACAACAAGAGGAAGGACAACATCCTCTTGGCTTACTTTCCCGAGTAAGTACACATCCGCTAGCCCTGTAATAAATTTCTTTTCCATTGCTCATTTCCAACCTCGATCCAAATTTGTGTTGCGCAGAGACACGCACTGCGTACTCATCTCCATTGCCCCGAAGTTTTCTCTTGCCACCTATTTCGACTCGGGGAGTGCGAAAAAGAAGAACTACGCCAGAATAAGGGGTGTGCTAGATGATGCTCTCGAGGGCTACTTCAAAAAGGGAGGCGCCTTCAAAGAAAAGGCGGAATGTTTCAGGGATGATGGTAAACACAAGTTCAAGCACGTGTTCGAGTTCCCCTGTGTCAAGCAGCCGGAAAACAGCACTCTGGACGCCTTCTATGTCATGCATCACCTAAAAGGGTTTGTCCGGGATAGCCAGAACTTGCGTTTACCATCTGCTCTCCGAGGATGGGCCGAAAAGTTGGCGCGGATCAACGATGATGACCTCAGAGAAGACTTCCAGGATACCAGGGTCAAGTTATCACATATCATCATTCAAGACGTCACCACAGGGGGAGGGCCCTTGCACCAGGGTAGAGCGTTATGCAAGAGGGACATCGAGCACCGCCTCAAAGCGCAGGGTGACACGAGGACGTGGATTACAAAAGATCTGTACAAGCCGTTCCCGGAGCCCTGCGAGCCTTGACTTAGTGTGTGATAAACTAGCTATCTTCATCGGTTAGTTTGTATATATATCGATGGACGTGGTCTTTTGTGTGGGTCGTAATTAAACTCTAAGTACTATGTTCATCGGTTTATGTGTATCGGTGGACGTCGTCTTGTGTGTGCGTGTCGCAAACTTATTGTTGCCGTGCTCAACTTTACTATATACTTTGGTCTAATATTTATCAACATATATATATATATGCATGATGTACTAATATGATATACTAATATGCCCTTGTCAATAGAGATGCCGACGTACGTTGTGTACAAGGGTCGGGTTCCAGGTGTCTACGAGGAGTGGCAGGACTGTCTCGAACAGGTGCACAAGTTCAGCGGGAACAGCTACAAGGGATACGCGACTAGAGAGGAGGCGGTAGCACAGTGGAGGGCACACGTGGGCAAGAAGAAGAACCGGCTGAAGTTCTTGGTCCCCCTCTTACTCACCGCCACCGCGGTTGTACTCTACTTTACTTTAGTCTAGGTGGCCGGTGACGATGCATGTGCATATGAGACGAGATGAACACATGTATGTGTATGCGACGATCAAACACATTTCTACTTGTGTAATTTGGATCTAAATGATGTAATGATGAAGATTTGTGTGTATCATGTCATTTGTGTGTCATTTGTGAGTAATTCTGTTATTTCTGGAATGTGCTATGTATTTCTTGTATATATCTGTATATTTCCTGTGAAATACCACTATATACTGCAGAAATGGAAAAAATTCGAAAATCCAAAAATTAACATTCTGTGGCGCATGAACTGGCAGTGCGCCACAAAAACTTATAAATATTCTGTGGCGCATGGAGATGTAGTGCGCCACAAAATCTAGCGCCAAATTCTGTGGCGCACGATCAATGGTGCGCCACAGAAGTCTAAGATTTTGTGGCGCACTGAACAGCGTGCGCCACAGAATTCCAAACTTCTGTGGCGCACCCGCTGCTGCGCCACAGAATTCTAATACTAGTCGCGTGGCAACTGTGGCGACGGCCATATGCGCCACAGAATCAAAATTCGGTGCGCCACAGTTAGCTCTTTTTCCACTAGTGATATTGTGGGTAAGGAAAATTGGCGTAGTTGCCAAAACTCAGTGCAAAAAAGAAGTACAGTAGCAGTGAATTATCATATCAAATAAAAAATGAATAAAGATGATACATGAATGGCGGTATTAGGACGCGGTACAAAATAAACGAAGGTACAAAGCCTTCATTGGAAGTAAACAAGAAAAGTAAACCGAAAACCGTATACTAGCTAGGAAACTGTTACTCTCCATAAAGATGGGTTGATGATCAACGGGTGTAGATAGGGCCTTAATAGGTCTTCTTGTCATTGACCTTCCCGCAGAATTGCCTGATCTCGCCCACGGTGCTGTTCTTCACCTCCCAGTTTCCCATCTTCACCATGGCTTTAGCGAATGCATCGTACCAGGGGTTTCGGCCAATTGGAATAATATCCGACAAAAAGAAAGGGTCACGGGCAAATGAATCCACCAAGACCTTGGTCTCCGGTGACTCCAGCAGTACCGCATCGGAGGTGAAGAGCACATTGTGTTCCTGCACGTTCTTGTAGTACTGGTGGTCCAACGCGTAGGGGGTCTTGTAATCCAGCGGCACATTTACGCTGTCCGCAGTGCATGTCGTGTTCAGTTGGTCGGCGAGCGTGCGGTTCATCGCCCTGCTGGAGTTGTCAGCCTGCAAACGGTTGGAGAAGGAGTTGGTGAAGGAGCCGCAGCCGGAGCGGCCGGTGGAGTGCCCACCGGAGAGCACGAGCATGTCGGTCTGGTCGAGCCCCTTTGCAGCGAACATGTCTGTGATCAGCTTGAGGTCTCCGAAGGGTGGGGGCAGGTTCAAGAAGGTGTCGTTGGCGCGTGATACATTCCCGTCGTAGCGGCCGGCCGGCACCTGGTAGTTGATTTTGCCGTCGCTCAGGCTACAGCTGGCGTCGCGCCCGGCGAAGGCGACGATGTCGGCGCAGGAGACGATGCCCTTGCATTCCACCTCAAGGGCAGCCTTTGCCTTCTCGATAATGTTGAACCCGCGCAGGCTTAGGTTCGGGAAAGCTGTCCTCTCCGTGTCCGGGCCTTCCAGCAGGACGGAGGCGTCGCAGCCCTGAAGAGAACCGCGCCGTCAATGCAACATTGTGAGCCAGCTACTCTAATTATCGTGCATGCACACATCTATATGAATACTAAACGAACTGAGTAAAATTTGTGGTACCTGGACAAAGCAATCATGGAAGAAGAGGCGGATGAGCCCGGCCTTTTCGCCCGGGGTGGCTTCCTCCACGGCCCTTTTCACGATCTGCTCAGCCTGGGGACATTTGTTGGCGGCGTAGTAGCCGACCTTGAGGTCAGGGCGAGGGTTCTTGGGAGGGGAAGCCGGTGGGAGCTTAAACGGCTGGTTGGGATTCGGTAGTGGAAAGCCGTAGCCGGCATAGATTGAGATTGAGAATTCGCAGGACACGGCACCGAGCAAAGACGCGAGCACGGCGAGAACGGCAAGCATGGGCGTCATATGCCTACCTGCTCGGGTCAGCTTGGTACTACTCCTTGTGTTTGCTGGAGAGAAGATGAGATGAAGCCAACTTGCTGCTCTGCATGTGTATTTATAGTTCCGGCACATCAGACAGCACCGTAACCGGGAGTAGACGACTTTTGCAGCGCATGTGTCATGTGTGTCGGTTAGTTAGTCAAACGGCCAGCCGGGAACGTGGAGAGCACGTACACAAAGTTGGTGTGCGTGCATCAATCGCGGTGGCACTAGCTTGAATATATTGCTCCATTATGCATACTGCCACTACTTGCATATGATCGAACTAAGATGCCAAATGGGATTCCATATCCCGCTAAAATCTCACTTGATAATTCATTCTACCTATTCTAGAGTAACTTTTTTTGCCTCAAAATTTATACTACAAAATTCAAAATAAACTGTGAGTGCAACTTATTAGGTGAAATCCCACTTTCATACCCTACATCGAACACATCATATGATCGAACTTGCATATATATGATCGAACTTAACACAGATCCCACATAAATCTTTACTATTAAATTGCAATAGGTGACTGGCTGGTGTCACAAATGGGCTTTTTGTTCTCCCTTGGTCTGAAGTTCCCCCGCTGGCCCATGGTCGGTCTTATTCCGAATTTTGGTATGATTGGTATGGCCGAGTAAACGACTGAACGGTCCAACAAAATCTTGATACCCTCGAAAAAAAAAACTTGATCGCTCTAATTCAAGCTCGAGCAACGGATCGATCTGAGCTTTATAAGACGTGTATCTCCAGGAGCAACGGGACGGCGCGGGGAATCGACGGGAGCAGCTGGCGGCAGCAGCCACCCGGGTAGCTCGCGCGGCATCCTCTGGGAAGGGGAGGAGCCGGAGTTGAAGCGGTGCCGTCTGTCCCTATCTGTCGCGGCGGTGCCCAGACTCGAATCAACGGAGGCGCTGGCGCTTTCTGAATCGCAGGGGAAAGGATAGTGTGTTCACCGAATTGACTGCGGTGGAAGCATGAATTTAGTAACGGGAAGCTAGCAGTGGTATTCACAGAACGCAGGATTGATGCTCCAGAGGGTGCCCATGCCAGCGCTCTAGAGGAGAACGACGCGCGGTCGAATCTGTAATCATCTTGTGGCTGGATATTGGTTCATCTTTCTAGAAGAAAAAGGAAATAACATTAGGCAGATCCATTAGCTAGCCAAAAGAATTCGATTTATTGATGCCCTTGCCGCCACTAGAGGACGACGAGGCGTCCCCGATCTAGACGCTGCTCTCCCGGAAGAAGGATGTGAAGTCCAGCATGGCTCGCCAAATCTCGGATGCAGACCTCTGTACAAGAAAACAACACATCAATATCCGTCTGCTCATTCGTTGCCAGCCTTTCTTTCTTACAATCAGAAACAACCGCTCAGCGTACATGGTCTACGGTTTGGCTGAATCGTGCTACTCTTTTTATAGTGCTTGACTGCATATCGTTAGTGTTACCACACTACATTCTTATACTGAAAAGGTATGCAGGAGATGAGCAGCGTCTCGATTCCGCTGACGAAGATTAGTGGTTAGGTACTTACGTATTAGAACTCAGTAAGTTATATTTGAGAGAAAATGTAGAAGTTTAGCTGTTGCTTTTCTAATGAAAGTTGAAGGCCAGAGATTGTTGAATTTATTCGAATCGGATGCTACATACTTTGGTTGTAAATACTACTGGTTACCCGCAAAAAAAGAAGTAAATACTACTGGTTATTTGATTAATGTAAATACTACCGGCTGTTGTATGTTATATCGAATAAGAACCCGGTAAACTAGGGTTTCTTCGATGCGTGGGCGTCTGGCTTGTCGGGTGATAGAATTGTTCGTTTTTCAATTACCCATATATTGATTTTAAAAACACGTAGCAACACATTTCGGTAGCTAATGTATGTTTGTGATCTCACAGAGCGTGAAATTCCAGTATTTAATGCATGTTTATCTATGATACATATAGTGCAGATTTTTAGCACCTCTATTTTTTTTTAGTTCTCTATCTCCGCCACTATCTATATTTATACGTATCTATACACTAAAATGTGTCTACATACATGCAAATCTAGACAAATTTAAGATAACTAATTTGGGACATGAGAGTAGTTAAGATGCATCCTTATGTATTTAGTGTATTTATTAATAAGCGGTGAAATGTGCATGTTTATGCATGTGTACATAGTTGGGAATTTGATTGGACGTTACCGGTGTTAGAGCGAATGATTGAATGATTGAGGTAGTTCCACGACACAACTCAACTACACCAAAGAGAGCTTACTTTTTTAATCTCTATAGCGTAGTTTTTTATCCTCTATTGCCGCATGTTTCAACTCAAAGCACGAGAATGTTGAAGATGGATGGAAGGTTCCACTGTGATCGAATCACGAGAGATGTTGGGAGATGGACGGAAGGTTCCGCTGCAACGCGCGGGCATTTTCCTAGTCCCATTTAATTATAATTCGTTTTACATATTCTAATGTAAATTTTTGACTCAAAATTTGCACTAAGAAATTTAAAATAAAATATAACTGGAATTTAGGTGGAATACTACTTGAAAGCCTAGATGTATTAAATTTGTGGTGTGTGCAATGCATGGCGACTTCTTTTATCATCATCTAGCCAGTTGGAGAATGAACGAATGATACAACTGCATGATCACGTTCTCTCGCTAGTTAATTAGTGAAATAATTAATCTAACTAAGCTTCTCACTGCGCGCCTGTGTGAGTTGTTGACCGAGGGCATAATACATTACCGGTTTGGGGAGTGGATGTACAAACTCAGCACCTGCGTTCAAATCCTCACGCGGGCGCGAATTTAGTTTCCTATTTATACTTGAGTTTCAGGCTAGACCTGACACTCATGCAATTATCTTGAGAACTATGCTTTAATCTTTTACAAAGATTAATCTTAGCACTCACGCCTATGTCTGGTGCATCGCTAGTTGGTGCAGAGGACGAGTAGTGAAATTCTCCCCATTTTAAAGGAGTTTCCCTCTGAACCGCTCCCCTCCTGAGCAGTTCTGGAGGTGCCCTCCCACTCCGCAACCCTAGTAGGCCGACCCATCCTCTGCCCCGGTGGCCGCCGCCGCGGCCCTTGCCGACGGTGGTAGCGGCGCCCTTCTCGCTGGATCTGGCGGATGGGATGGGGAGGTGCGCTCCGCAGCTGATTCTCGGGAGGAGGGTGGATCTGCGGTGGGGGCACGGGGCGGCGCGGCCCTCCTTGGCCAGTGCCCGAGGCCCTCCATCGGCGAGCCGCCGCGGAGATGGATGTGCGCCCGTGGCTCGCGAGCCTGGTGGCGATTGGGGTCATCGAGCCATGATCCGATCTGGCCTAGATGAACTCTGCGATGGCCAGATCCTGCACCTGGAAAGTCGCCTTCCTCTTCGGTCTCTCCGGTATGGAGGCGATCGGCGGCGTGGGGGCCTGCCAGTCTCGCGAATAAAGGTGGATGTCCTAGGGTTTCTCCTCCAGTCAAGATGATGACCTACTGGTTGCCTTTCCTCATTGATCTGGCAGACGCGGCGTGTTCCGGAAGGCTCCGCCAGCGTACTCCACCGGAGATTGCTGGATTGGCTGGGATTCGGTCGTGCGCACCCATATTTTTCTCGGACTGTTTGGTTTTAGAGGGACGCTTCGAAGCTTAGCTGGCTGTTAATATCATGGAGCATGTTCTCGTCCCATGGTGCTAGCTGAGAATCTCGTGGAAGCCGGGATCTGAGGATTGGTGTTGATGGTTCGACTCCGGGCAGCGATGAGAAATTAGCTTGGTGATTTGTGACTTGGAGCAGCGGCATGCTAGTGGGGTCTACTGCACGGGAGAAGTTTATAGGCTTACCTTTTAGGGTGAAAATCCAAGGTTCGGCCTTAATTGGTTGTGCATGATATTGTCCTTGTTGAAGGCATTGTTTTGAGAGTGGGGACCTTTCTTAACTTCTGGTGTTATCTCAGTGGTGTTAGTAATGTTGCTCCAAGGAATAGATTACTGCAGCGCGACTTTTCTTTTCTGTAATTCTTTTTTTTGTGTGTGTGAATTTGTAATGCCGCTAGGACAATACGTTGTTGCAGAGGCTGGGTGTATTGGTATCTTTGCGATATTAATATATACTCCTTATCGAAAAATAATACATTATCGGTGCGTAATATGCACTGCTTACATAGTTACATTGGTTGGCTCTTGGAGCCTCTATTTCATTAGCAGGCCGGGTCTGCAACCTACAATTAGTGTTGAACATGTTACCCCCAATCACATGAAAGATGTCTTAGACTACTCTGAATTTGAGGATATATTTTCGTTAGCATGCTTTATAGGAAGTACTTTTTTTCCTGTTTACTTGTGAAAAGTTGATGAAAATACAGCAAAGTGAAAGTGCTGTGCATAAAAGTTCACGGAAGAGTATCTGCATGAGAAATATACGTTTGTGTGCATTGTCACCGTCAAAGATTGGAAATACTGTATGCATCGCTGAATTTGAGTCGTACATGTGCAATGACGAGGACAGCCGGAGACCCATTTGCTTTTACTTATATCCAGACATCACTCGACGTGCAGGGAACGATATACATCTAGCCCACGGAGAAACTCGCAACCAACACATGTGCAGCTAATTGACTACCGGTTGGTGAATGCATGTGGAACTAACCACCGGTTGTTACAGTAGAATACACCGGTGATCAACCCACACCAGTAGAAAAAAAGTCTTCGGAGCTTTAGTCCCGATCGTGTTTGGGGACCGGGACTAACATGAGTATTAGTCCCGGATGCAACGGCTAGAAGGCAGCACGGGCATAGCCAACTCCAGTCCCGGGTCAAACGGGACCTTTAGTCCCGGTTGGTGATACCAACTGGGACTAAAGTTCCCTCCTATATAATCATCGTCTCGGCCTCTTTCACTCTGGCTGCTCTCTGTTTCTTCCCTGGCGAGCTCGAGTTCATTCCCATTTTTTCCACGATTTGTTAAGATTTGGCGGCGTCCCAGCGTTCTATAAGGTTAGCAACTTCATCCTTTCATCTGTTATTGCTAGTTTAGCTCATTTAATGCTATAAAAGTAGAGGGATTTGTGGATTTTATTGTATGTGGGAGTTCATTTGATTTATATGCAATTTGAGCTCAAATTAATTTCTTAGTTTGCATATGTGTAGATGTGGTTTACTTATTAATTGATCAAAATGAGTATGGAGTAGAAAGTTTTTAAATCAGTCCATAGTTTTTTATTTTAACAGTAATAACATTTATAGTCATATAGTTGTTTTGTTTTCATTCCATGTGTGTTGTAAGTATGAGGCATGTTTTTGATTGTTGCAATTGCCGATGATTATACTTTGGGACAATCTAGTGAGAAAGGGTGTCATAAGCCTTGGGATGGAGGTAGTATGTGTTGATAAAATGCACGTGTAGTTCATAGTTTAATTATGTATTTAGTTCCTATTATTTTTTAGTTATTAGTATGTTGCAGAACAAATACACAAAGATCCCCACATTATTTAAAAGTTACAATCAACTTCTGTATCATGATTACGTTTAGAGTGTTGGGGCATGGGAATAATTTTAGCATCGTGATTGCGTTTCAATTGTATCGCTAGTTAGCTACCTACTCGAACGAGACATGTTAATTAATTTGTTCACTACTCTACTTTGGTTTAAACAAGCGGGTGGTTTTATGTGTTGTCCATGTGGTGTCTATAAGAATACAAAGGATTGCTCTTTCTCAAAAATCCTTCGTACCCACATTTTTCAATCCGGTTTCATGCCCGGCTATAATTGTTGGACCAAGCACGAAAAAAGAGGGGTTATAGTGGAAGAAAATGAAGAGAAAGAGTACAACTGGTTCAGGTTCCCTGAATACGGTGATACTTCAATGGGGGAAGTTGAAGAGGAGGCATAAGATGAGCTCGTCGGGCCAGAGAGACTGCGAAAGTAAATAGGAGAAGTTGAAGTTCGAGCGTATGTTAGAGGATCACAAAAAATTACGGTACCCAAATTGCAAATATGGCAAAAAAAATCGGGGAGCACACTAGAATTGCTGAAATGCAATATAGAGAATGGTGTATCTGACAAGGGATTTGGGGAGTTACTGGAAATGATAAAGAAGATGCTTCCAAAGGATAACGAATATCCCGCTAGTACGTAAACAAAGAAGGTTGTCTGCCCTCTAGGATTATAGGTGCAAAAGTTACATGCATGCCCTAATGACTGCTTCCTCTACCACGTGGAGGAGTACAAGAATTTGAATGCATGCTCGGTATGTGGTGCATGCGGTATAAGATCAGCCGAGATGACCCTGGTGATGTTGCAGGCGAGAACCCTAGGAAGAGGGTTCCTGCAAAGGTGATGTGGTATGGTGCTATAATACCACAGTTGAAACGTTTGTTCAGAAACAAAGAGCATGCCAAGTTGTTGCGATGGCACAAAGAAAACAGTAAGAAAGACGTGATGTTGGGACAACCTGATGATGGGTCGTAGTGGAGAAAAATTGAGAGAGAGTTCCCGGACTTTGCATATGACGCAAGGAACTTAAGGTTTGGTCTAAGTACATATCGAATGAATCCTTTTGGGGAGCAGACCTACAGTCATACCACCTGGTATGTGACTCTCTGTATCTATAACTTTCCTCCTTGGTTCTGCATGAAGCGGAAGTTCATTATGATCTCATTTCTCATCCAAGGCCCAAAGCAACCCGGCAACGACATTGATGTGTACCTAAGGTCATTAGTTGAAGAACTTTTACAGTTGTGGCACAAAAAAGTGTGTGGGAAATGAGCACAACCAGGAAAATTTTGACCTTCGAACATTATTGTTCGTAACCATCAATGATTGACTTGCTCTTAGTAACCTTTCAGTACGAACAAAAAAATGCAAGCATTTCAAAGGTGAGGCAGATCATCGGAGGAAGCCTATCCACCGCACTGGTGATGATGTATTTGGTATGGAAAAGGATTTAAATGTAATCTATGAAAATGGTCCTTGCAGACAGTCTGTTCCAAATGACGCTAACAGACACGCACCCATGTGGAAGAAGAAATTTATATATTGGAAGCTATTCTATTGGAAAGTCCTATAGGTCCAATCTTTAATCGACATGATGCACATGGTGAAAAATCTTTGCGTGAACCTGCTGGGCATCATGGGCGTCACTAGTAGGAAAAAGCCTACTGCCAGTGGAGACCCGCGACTGGTACCTCGCCAGTGGTATTTGTTGCTAGCTAGTCGCGTGCCAGACAGCACGCGACTAATGGCCGCTTACCGGTCGTGTGCGGCTCCGGCGCGCGACCAATAGGTTCAATGGCATCGCGTTGGTGGCACGCTGCCAGTATATATATACTGGCGGCGCTCTACCCGCATGTTGCCAGTACTTCTCGAGGTGCCCCTATTTCGAATACATTGTGCCATTTCTCTGTATTATACATATATACATACACAATAGCAGATACATACACATACATATATCTACACATGCAGTATGGAATACATACACACATGATACAATTATACCAGTACCAAATCATTATTTGAGCTCAAATGTCACAACCGAATATCGATCACAAGCTAGTTAGTAATCGAAAACTGAAATTACACAGATAAGAAGTGCAGTCACAATGAGCAGCATCAGGGCGAAGGCGGTCTTCATCCGACTCCTCATCATCTTTCTCCTCTCTCCAGCTAGATAGTTCGCATATCTAGCTTCCGTCTACTCCATAGTGTTGTACCATGTGTAGATGCAGCTGCAAAAAATGGTACACCTGTATCAAACTATCTTCCCAATTGGCATAGACTCCGGGAACCCTACCATTGTAAATGAATACGACGGCATATCTTTGTATAAGATAAATAATATACGCCAGTAAAGCAAATTCATACATAATATACGATGTAGTGACACAACATTTTAGAAAATTCAAGTACCAAGAGATGAGCCTCATATAAAAGACACACAATGATAACCCCCAAGTGCAGGGGATCACCGCAGTATAATTCGATAAGTATTTGAGTGTCGAACCCACGAGGAGCTGAAGGTAAATTATCTATTCTCTAAAGCCATATAACCCATTTATATGGCCTTCTATGCAAAGCTAGGAGATATGGTGTGTGTGTGAAGAGGTTTTTTTCTATGCAACTACAAGTGCTGAAATTAAAATTCAAGAATAAAACAATGCAAGAAAAGTAAAGTGCACTAAAGTAAAGTAAGATGAAGAGAATTGAAGTGGAGTGGAGCAACTCAAGGTAGTAAACGTTCTAGCAAATTGCTACTTCATTTGTGTGGTTGTCAAAATTAGTGAAGCACAAAGATAGTCTTATTATTGTTTCTTCTAGAGAGGAGCCATAGATAGGTGTAGCCATGGATATGAGTGATTGATCCCAAGGCCAGTTAAGAGAAAACTAGAGAATTATTAAGACATAAAGTCCAACCACCTCTGTAAGTTTAAAGGTTCCCATAATGAAACCACCTGTTTGATTAATCATGATTAGGACAACATGCACCTAAAAATTAGGACAAGGTTTATGTCAGCTCCCGATGTCCCTCTCCCTATCAACATGCAATGGTGACAACCTTATGCATCCCCCGACATATGTGTGCACTCATATATCAGTACAAAACATCATCATAGATTATAACAAATACTTATATGCAACCATCACAAAGTATCTTACAATTGCCATAAGCAAGTCACTACTCAAACAAAGATATGGAGGTACAATACATCATGGGAAAACGATAGATTGCCAAGAGATTATAATGGGTAGATGAAGATGGTGTTGCTGTAGATGATGATGAAGATGATGAATATAGTGCTGATGCCTTCACCGGAGGGGGTGGAGTTGATGTCTACGCACGCTTCTATTCCTGTAGACAGTGTTGGGCCTCCAAGAGCAGAGGTTCATAGAACAGCAACAAGTTTCCCTTAAGTGAATCACCGAAGGTTTATCGAACTCGGGAGGTAGAGGTCAAAGATATCCCTCTCAAGCAACCCTGCAATTATGATACAAGAAGTCTCTTGTGTCCCCAACACACCTAATACACTTGTCAGATGTATAGGTGCACTAGTTTAGCGAAGAGATAGTGAAATACAAGTAATATGGATGATTATAAGTAGCAATTGCAATCTGAAATAAAAATGGCAGCAAGCGAACATGTATCAGAACTTGTTGGAAACGGTGTTTCAATGCTTAGAAACAAGGCCTAGGGATCATACTTTCACTAGTGGACACTCTGAACAATGATCACATAATTGAATAAATAAATGATACTCTCAAACACTCTCTTGTTGGATAACAAACACCATTCATTGTGTAGGGCTGCAAAGCACACCTCAAGCCGGAGTAAACAAGCTCCACAACGTCATAAAGGAATCACACACGATGCGCACACTGTCACCATCACACCGTGGAGAGTGACTCCGGAGTTCATATTAAAGTAACCTCTAGAGTGCATAATAGACAAGAGTAACATCTACATATTCAACTAGATTACAAAGCTCATGATCACATAAAAATCACACCATGGGAGAGAGAGATGAACCACATAGCTACCGGTAGAGCCCTCAGCCTCGGGGAGAACTACTCCCTCCTCATCATGGGAGACAACAACAACGATGAAGATGGCGATGGAGTCGATGGAGATGGCTCCGGGGCAATTCCCCGTCCCGCAGTGGTGCCGAAACAGACTTCGTCTCGAATAAGGGTTTTTGGTGGCGGCGGAGTGATACGTCTCCAACGTATCTATAATTTCTTATGTTCCATGTTAGTTTTATGACAATACCTACATGTTTTGTTCACACTTTATGATGTTTTTATGCATTTTCAGGCACTAACCTATTAACAAGATGCCGAAGCGCCAGTTCCTGTTTTCTTCCGTTAATCCTACACAGGAAATATTCTCGGAATTGGACGAAACAAAAGCTCACGGTCTTATTTTCCACGGAGCCTTCCAGAACACCGAAGAGGAGACGGAGAGGGGCGAGGCGGCCACCCCCTAGGCGGCGCGGCCCCACCTCTGGCCGCGCCGCCATATGGTGTGGGCCCCTCGGGAACCCCCCTACGCTGCCCCTTCGCCTACTTAATCCCTCCGTCGCGATAACCCTAGTACCGAGAGCCACGATACGGAAAAAGTTCCAGAGACGCGCTGATACGTCTCCAACGTATCTATAATTTCTGATGTTCCATGCTAGTTTTATGACAATACCTACATGTTTTGTTCACACTTTATGATGTTTTGATGCATTTTCCAGCACTAACCTATTAACAAGATGCCGAAGCGCCAGTTCCTGTTTTCTGCTGTTTTTGGTTTCAGAAATCCTACACAGGAAATATTCTCAGAATTGGACGAAACAAAACCCCAAGATCTTATTTTTCCACGGAGCTTCCAGAAGACCGACGAGGAGATGGTGTGGGCCATGAGGTGGGGACCCCATAGGGTGGCGCGGCCAGCATGGGGCCCAGGCCGGCCTATGGTGTGGGGCCCCCGTGCCCCTTCCGAGGCTGCCCTTCTGCCTATATATTCTCTTCGCCTCGAAAACCCTTAAAACATAAGCCACGGGACGAGAAAAGTTACGCAGCCGCCGCCATCGCGAAGTCAACTTCGGGGACAAAGTCTCTCGTTCGGCACGCCGGGACGGGGAATTGCGCCCGGAAGTCATCTTCATCGACACCACCACCATCTTCATCGCCGTTGCTTTCTCCCATGATGAGGAGGGAGTAGTTCTCCCTTGAGGCTAAGGGCTCTACCGGTAGCTATGTGGTTAATCTCTCTCATGTACCTCAATACAATGATCTCATGAGCTGCCTTACATGATTGAGATCCATATGATGAGCTTTGTATCACTATTAATCTATGTGTTACTCTAGTGATGTTATTAAAGTAGTCTATTCCACCTCCATGATGTAATGTTGACAGTGTGTGCATCATGTAGTACTTGGCGTAGGTTATGATTGTAATCTCTTGTAGATTATGGAGTTAACTGTTACTATGATAGTATTGATGTGATCTATTCCCCTTTCATAGCTTATTGGTGACGGTGTGTATGCTATGTTAGTACTCGGTCTAAATTGCAACGGTCTATTATACTCTAGAGGTTACTTAAATATGAATTCGAATGTTGTGGAGCTTGTTAACTCCGGCTTGAGGGAGCTCTTGTAGCCCTACACAATGAATGGTGTTTGTTATCCAACAAGAGAGTGTATGTAGCACAAGTGAGGAGAAGTTATTTATTTATTATGTTATCCAACAAGAGAGTGTCCACTAGTGAAAGTATGATCCCTAGGCCTTTGATGTCTACTCACGCTTCTATTCCTGTAGACAGTGTTGGGCCTCCAAGAGCAGAGGTTTGTAGAACAGCAGCAAGTTTCCCTTAAGTGAATCACCCAAGGTTTATCGAACTCAGGAGGTAGAGGTCAAAGATAGTCCTCTCAAGCAACCCTGCAATTAAGATACAAGAAGTCTCTGTGTCCCCAACACACCTAATACACTTGTCAGATGTATATGCGCACTAGTTCGGCGAAGAGATAGTAAAACACATGTGGTATAGATGAATATGAGTGGTAATAACAATCTGAAATAAATATGGCAGCGAGTAAACATGCAGTAGAACAGTAAATAAGCGGTGTTTGCAGTATTGGAAACAAGGCCTAGGGATCATACTTTCACTAGTGGACACTCTCAACATTGATCGCATAATAAATAAATAACTTCTCTCATTTGTGCTACATACACTCTTTTGTTGGATGACAAACACCATTCATTGTGTAGGGCTAGAAGAGCTCCCTCAAGCCGGAGTTAACAAGCGCCACAACATTCGGCATTCATATTTAAGTAACCTTAGAGCATAATAGATCTTTGCAAAATAAACCGAGTACTAACATAGCATACACACTGTCACCATTACACTATGAAAGGGGGAATAGATCACATCAATACTATCATAGTGATAATCTCCATAACCTACAAGAGATTATGATCATAACCTACGACAAGAACTACACGGTGCACACACTGTCGCTTTTACACCATGCAAGAGGAATAGACTACTTTAATAACATCACATGAGTAGCACATAGACTAGTAGCGATACAAAGCTCATCATATGGATCTCAATTATGCAAAGCAATTCATGAGATCATTGTATTGAGTACGAGAGAGAGATTAACCACATAGCTACCGGTACAGCCCTCAGCCTCGGGGAGAACTACTCCTCCTCATCATAGGAGACAGCGATGGCGATGAAGATGGCGGTGGTGTCGACGGAGATGGCTCCGGGGGCAATTCTCTGTCCCGGCAGGTGCCTAACGGAGACTTCTGTCCCCCGATTGAGTTTCGCGATGGCGGCGGCGCCTGGAGCTTTGGAGTTTCGTCAATCGGGTATCGAAGATTTACGTCACGAGGGTTAAATAGGCGAAGAGGCGGCGCGAGGGTGCGAGGTGGGCTCCCACCCCGGGCGCGCCCTCTTGGCCACGCCGCCAGTGGTGTGGGGCCCCCTCTCCCTCTCCGGCTCCCCTTCGGTGTCCTGGTCCGTCTCGGTGAATTATGATGTTTGGTCTTCGTTTCGTCGAAATTCCGAGAATATTGCCTGAACAACCTTTATGGAACCAAAAACAACAGAAAACAGGAACTGACACTTCGGCATCTTGTTAATAGGTTAGTTCCGGAAAATGCATAAAAACAACATAAAGTATGAACAAAATATGTAGGTATTGTCATAAAACTAGCATGGAACATCAGAAATTATAGATACGTTGGAGACGTATCAGCCTTGTTTCCAAATACTGCAAACATCGCTTGTTTACTGTTTTACTGCATCTTTACTTCCTGTAATATTACCACCATCTATACCACCTGTGTTTTACTATCTCTTCGCCGAACTAGTGCGCCTATACATCTGACAAGTGTGTTAGGTGTGTTGGGGACATAAGAGACTTCTTGTATCTTAATTGCAGGTTGCTTGAGAGGACTATCTTTGACTCTACCTCCCTGAGTTCGATAAACCTTGGGTGATTCACTTAAGGGAAACTTGCTGCTGTTCTACAAACCTCTGCTCTTGGAGGCCCAACACTGTCTAGAAGAATAGAAGCACACGTAGACATCAAGCTATTTTCTGGCGCCGTTGCCGGGGAGGTAAGGTAAAAGGTATTCACATCCTCCGACTACTAAGCTATTTCCTAGCACCGTTGGTGTGTGAGTGCTCGAAGGTATCTCCTTTAGATCTCAATTTTATCTTTTTGTCTCTTTTTTTTATTTTCACTAGTTAGGTTTAATGGAAAACAACAACAAAATTAGAGATCTTTATGAACTTTATCTTGAATTAGGACATGATGTGTTTGAAGAGAAAATTAAAAACCCATCGAACTTTTTTTGCAAAATAGTTGTAGCAATGTTATTAGCATGAACTCTTTGAACACTATTATTGCTAATGCTATGGAAGAATTTAAGTTTGAGGAAGCTGATTTGGAGGAGCATGATATTTTTAGTCCCCAAGCATGGAGGAGAAAATTTACTTTGATGATACTTTACCTCCTATATATGATGTTTACAATGATGAATATGATATTTTCAGTCCACCTACTATTGAGGAGAAAATTAATTATGATTACAATATGCCTCCTATATATGATGATTATGGTGATGAGAATAATGATAGCTATTTTATTAAATTTGCTCCCACTACAATTAATAGTAATGATTATGCTTATGTGGAGAGTAATAATTTTATGCATGTAGCTCATGAAAAGAATGTTGTATGTGATAGTTATATTGTTGAGTTTTTTCATGATGCTACTGAAAGTTATTATGAGAGAGGGAAACATGGTTATATGCATCTTAATAATATTAAGTTTCCCCTCTTTATGTTGAGAATCTTGAAGTTGCGCTTGTGTTGCCTTTCTATGCTTATTGCATTATGCTTACATGATTTGTTTATTTACAAGATTCCTTTTCATAGAAAGTGGGTTAGACTTAAAAGTGTTTCTTATTTGCTTTTGATGCTCTCTTTGCTTCAACTCTTATTTCTTGCGAGAACATCATTAAAATTACTGAGCCCATCTTAATGGCTATAAAGAAAGCACTTCTTGGGAGATAACCCATTGTTTTATTTTTAGTACTGTATTGTTGAGTCTTGAAAGTTGTTACTACTGTAGCAACCTCTCCTTATCATGTTTTTGTGCCAAGTAAAGTCTCTATAGTAAGGTTGATACTAGATTTGGATTTCTGCGCAGAAACAGATTTGTTGTCTGTCACGAAATCGCGTCCTTCTCTCTGTAGAAGAATCAAAAAATCTGCCAATTTACATGCGTGATATTCAGATATGTACGCAACTTTCATTAGTTTTGAGTTTTTCCGTCTGAGCAAGTTAAGTGCCTCATAAAAATTCGTCTTTACGGACAGTTCCGTTTTGACAGATTCTGCCTTTTTATTTCGCATTGCCTATTTTGCTATGTTGAATGAATTTCTTTGTTCCATTAACTTTCAGTAGCCTTGGGTAATGTCCAGAAGTGTTAATAATAATTATGTCACCTCTGAATATGTGAATTTTTGATTATGCACTAACCCTCTAATGAGTTTGCTTAAAGTTTGGTGTGGAGGAAGTTTTCAAGGGTCAAGAGAAGAGGATGATACAATATGATCAAGAAGAGTGAAAATTCTAAGCTTGGGGATGCCCCGTGGTTCATCCCTGCATATTTCAAGAAGACTCAAGCATTTAAGCTTGGGGATGCCCAAGGCATCCCCTTCTTCATCGACAACTTATCGGTCACTTCTAGTGAAACTATATTTTTATTCCATCACATCTTATGTTCTTTACTTGGAGCGTCTGTTTGTTTTTTTTTGTTTTTGTTTGAATAAATTCGGATCCCACAATCCTTGTATTTGAGATATACACGCTCTGCTTTTTCATTTGAACACTTGTGTTCTTAGTTATGCTTTAATGTTCATGGCGAAGGCTAAAAACTGCTTCGTTGATTGCTATTTGGTTGGAATCAGAAAATGCTTCATATGGTCATGAATAATTTGATACTTGGCAATTGTTTTGAGCTCTCATAGATCATGTTTAAGCTCTTGCATCATGTAGTTTGAATCTATTAGTGGAGAACTATCGTAGAGCTTGTTGAAATTTGGTTTGCATGATTGGTCTCTCTAAGGTCTAGTTATTTTCTGGTAAAAGTGTTTGAACAACAAGGAAGACAGTGTAGAGTCTTATAATGCTTGCAATATGTTCTTGTGTAATTTTGTTGTACCTGTTCATACTTGTGTTTGCTTCAAACAACCTTGCTAGCCAAAGCCTTGTACTGAGAGGAAATGCTTCTCGTGCATCCAAACACCTTGAGCCAAAACCCATGCCATTTATGTCCACCATAACTACCTATATGTGGTATTTTTCTGCCATTCCAAAGTAAATTACTTGAGTGCTACCTTTAAATTTTCATTTCTTTGTCTTTGCAATATATAGCTCATGGGAAAATAGCTTAAAAACTATTGTGGTGATGAATATGTAGCTATGTATCTTAGTTCTTATAAGTTGCTTGTTGAGCGGTAACCATGTTTCTGGGACGCCATCAACTTTTTTTACACCTTTGTTGAATATCATGTGAGTTGCTATGCATGTTCGTCTTGTCTGAAGTAAGGGTGATTTATCATGATCAAATGGTTTGAGTATGCATATTGTTAGAGAAGAACATTGGGCCGCTAACCAAAGCCATGTATCATGGTGGAAGTTTTCAGTTTGGACATTAATCCTCAATCTCTTATGAGAATATTATCTGTTGTTGAATGCTTATGCATTAAAGAGGAGTCCATTATTTGTTTTCTATGTTGCCCCGGTATGGATTTCCTAAGTTGAGATCTATCAGAAACGAGAAATCAAATGCGATTTATCTCCTTGGACCTTTTTACAGGCGGCATAGAGGTACCCCTTTGTGACACTTGGTTGAAACATATGTTATGCAATGATAATCCATGTAAATCAAAGCTAATTAGGACAAGGTGCGGGCACTATTGGTATTCGATGCATGAGGCTTGCAACTTGTAGGAAGTTTTATGCATAACACATATGAATTATTACTACCGTTGACAAAATTGTTTCTATGTTTTCAAAATAAAAGCTCTAGCACAAAAATACTAATCCATGCTCCCCTCTGCGAAGGGCCTTTCTTTTACTTTATTTTGAGTTAGTTTACCTACTTCTTTCTATCTTAGAAGCAAACACTTGTGTCAACTGTGTGCATCGATTCTTACATGTTTACTTATTGCACTTGTTATATTACTTTATGTTGACAATTATCCATGAGATATACATGTTACAAGTTGAAAGAAATTGCTGAAACTTAATCATCCTTTGTGTTGCTTCGAAACCTTCTATTTTGAATCTATTGCTTTATGAGTTATCTCTTATGCAAGTCTTATTGATACTTGTCTTGAAAGAACTATTCATGAAAAGTTTTGCTATATGATTCAATTGTTTAGTCATTATCTTTTTGTTAGCAATCTATTGCTTCGAATCACTCCATTCATCTCATATGATTTACAATAATGTTGATCAAGAATATGATGGTAGCATGTCACTTTAGAAATTATTGTTTTTATCGTTTACCTACTCGAGGCGAGTAGGAACTAAGCTTGGGGATGCTTGATACGTCTCCAACGTATCTATAATTTCTTATGTCCCATGCTAGTTTTATGACAATACCTACATGTTTTGTTCACACTTTATGATGTTTTGATGCATTTTACGGACTAACCTATTAACAAGATGCCGAAGCGCTCAGCTCATGTTTTCTTGTTTTTGGTTTCTAAATCCTACACAGGAAATATTCTGGAATTGGACGAAACAAAAGCCCAAGATCTTATTTTTCCACGGAGCTTCCAGAAGACCGAAGAGGAGACGGAGTGGGGCCACGAGGTGGGGACCCCATAGGGCGGCGCGGCCAGCATGGGGCCCGCGCCGGCCTATGGTGTGGGGCCCCGGTGCCCCCTCCGAGGCTGCAATTCCGCCTATATATTCTCTCCGCCTCGAAAACCCTAAAACATAAGCCACGGGACGAGAAAAGTTACGCATCCGCCGCCATCGCGAAGTCAAGTTCGGGGACTCTCTGTTCCGGCACGCCGCCGGACGGGAATTGCCCCGGAAGTCATTCCATCGACACCACCGCCATCTTCATCGCCGTTGTTGTCTCCATGATGAGGAGGGAGTAGTTCTCCCTCGAGGCTAAGGGATCTACGGGTAGCTATGTGGTTAATCTCTCTCTCTCATGTACCTCAATACAATGATCTCATGAGCTGCCTTACATGATTGAGATCCATATGATGAGCTTTGTATCACTATTAATCTATGTGTTACTGTAACATCCCAAAAATTTAAAATAAAGAGAAAATGAATTTCCTTTTTCCAAAAATGAGAACCAACAAAAACTTTTATTAAATTAAGTTTGGTACCTAGTGAGCATGCTTATATGTTGTGATATTGCCCTGATTGTTTATTTATTGCATTGAACCTAATTCCAAAACCCTAAACCCTAATCTTCTCAAAACAAAATAGTATCAAATAAGAAGGAACTAAAATAAAATAAAATATGTGGGCATATAGCCCTAGTATGCAAACCTTGACTAATACCCTTCTTACTTTTCTAAATAGTGGTGAACCATTGAGATACCCCACTAAACCCTAAACCTCACCCCTCTTCTCACCATCCATTATAAACAAAATAAAAAGAAATGAAATTAAATAAGAAAAGGGCCTATGTGCCTATGACTATTTTTGGTGAAACTTCTACCTAGACCTTTCTACCTTGATTAGATGCTTTGAAAACCTCAACAAACCTAATCAAGTACTTCCCCAATCAAAACCAAGGTGAAACAAAAAGAAATAAAAAGAAATTAAACATATGCATGGAGGCATATGTGGAACTTAGCCATTTTATCAAATCTTGTCCTATGCACTCTTACTTTTCCCAAATGGTGTGAAACCATCTCTAGACCTAATCTAATACTAAATAAACCCTAAACCATGCCTAAGTGAAGCAAAGAAAAAGAAAATAAGAAACTAAGAAAAATGCACTTCATCACATATGTGGCTATGGCCAATTTTGCAAATCTTTAACCTAGACCCTTTTGGCTTGCACCATTGGTTGTAAATGGTTAATAAACACTTATTAACACTTTTGGAATCAAATAAACTCAAATCAAATCAAATTTGAAATCAAAATGAGCTCACATGCACTAATGGTCAAAATTGACAATTTTAATATCATACCTACTTTGAGCCCTTTTATTTAGAAATTCTTAAACCAAACCCTAACAACTCTTTGCACATCATCCAAGACCTCATCAAGATGAACAACTTTGGTGTTGACCACTTTGACCAGATCATTGACCATTGCTCAAAATAGTCAAGCCAAGTGGCAACATTGAAACCAATTCTAGATCCCCTCTAAATTTAGAATTTGCACAAATCCTTTCCAAATCTCAAACCAATACCTTGGTGCCAAACATTATTTAGAACTCATCCATGAAGAAACCTAGCAAAATTTACCCACACATGAGGTTTTTACATAAGAATCCAATTTTTTACATAGAGGTACAACCACTCCACCAACTATGTACCACCTCCCCTTTTTCTATCTTGGCTCATCTATAGTGCACTTGGTACCTCTAACAACCTCCTTTGACATCATCTAGTAGTACATGACCACTATGACACCAACCATGCCAAAGGACATGACTATGTCACATACAACTTTGGCCATAAATCAAATGAGCTCTGAACTTTCCCTGACCTTGCTGATCACGCCCAGCACGCCATGGCCTCAGAGAGAAAGATTTTTGCTCTCAAATCAACTAGAACACACCATGCCGGCCACCCTAGTCACCACCATGCCACCACTTGCTCCCTCTCTTTCTCTCTCTCTCTCACCATGTCACTCACTTGTCACTCACCCCCTACACCTACTAGACACGACCCTGGGTCAAGGAGAGCACGAGTCGACCAAACCACCATGCCACGTCCCCTGGTCACCACCCGTGGACACGACCCCGTTCCCGCGTGCACACTGCAATCCAGCGCGTCCCCTGCGCCACCAGCACCCTCTCGCTCCCGCACACTGCCAGACACGGCCGTTGGCCCCCACGCACGCCAGGACGACGACACGACGCGACGCCCACGAGGGACGCCGACGTCGGCATCGACCCCGCGCGCCCTGCACCTGACGCCAACAGGCTCGCCACTCCGCGCGCGTCATCACCTACCCCGACCTCCCCTCCTGACGCAGTAGCCCTGACCGGAGCCCCTGTGCTCGACGCGCCCGTGACGTCGTGGCCATGCCGGCCATGCCGCACACCTCCTCCCCCGGAGCCTATATGCCACGCCGCCTGGAAATCACCACAGCGCCTAGCCGCATCCATCTCTCCCTCCTAGAGCCTTGATACGTCTCCAACGTATCGATAATTTCTTATGTTCCATGCTACTTTATTGATGATACCTACATGTTTTATGCACATTATATGTCATATTTATGCATTTTCTGGAACTAACCTATTAACGAGATGCCGAAGAGCCGCTTGTTTTCTGCTGTTTTTGGTTTCAAAATCCTAGTAAGGAAATATTCTCGGAATTGACAAAACTTTCGCCCGGGTCCTATTTTTGCACGAAGCTTCCGAAGACCGAAGAGATAACGAAGTGGGGCCACGAGGCAGCCAGGGCCAGGGCGGCGCGGCCCAAGCCGCCGCGCCGGCCCGGCCCCCTGGCCCCTCGTGTGGCCCCCGCGTTGACCTTCCGCCTACTTAAGTCTCCGTCGCGAAACCCCCGCACCGAGAGCCACGATACGGAAAACCTTCCGGAGACGCCGCCGCCGCGAATCCCATCTCGGGGATTCAGGAGATCGCCTCCGCACCCTGCCGGAGAGGGGATTCATCTCCCGGAGACTCTTCATCGCCATGATCGCCTCCGGAGTGATGAGTGAGTAGTTCATCCCTGACCATGGGTCCATAGCTAGCTAGATGGTCGTCTTCTCCTCGTTGTGCTTCATTGTTGGATCTTGTGAGCTGCCTAACATGATCAAGATCATCTATATGTAATTCTATATGTTGTGTTTGTCGGGATCCGATGGATAGAGAGTACTATGATTATGGTGATTATCAATCTATTGTTTATGTGTTGTTTATGATCTTGCATGCTCTCCGTTATTAGTAGAGGCTCTGCCAAGTTTTTACTCTTAACTCCAAGAGGGAGTATTTATGCTCGATAGTGGGTTCATGCCTCCATTAAATCTGGGACAGTGACAGAAAGTTCTAAGGTTGTGGATGTGCTGTTGCCACTAGGGATAAAACATTGATTCTATGTCTAAGGATGTAGTTGTTGATTACATTACGCACCATACTTAATGCAATTGTCTGTTGCTTAGCAACTTAATACTGAATGGGGTTCGGATGATAACCTGAAGGTGGACTTTTTAGGCATAGATGCAGTTGGATGGCGGTCTATGTACTTTGTCGTAATGCCCAATTAAATCTCACTATATTTATCATATCATGTATATGCATTGTTATGCCTTTCTCTATTTGTCAATTGCCCGACTGTAATTTGTTCACCCAACATGCTTTATCTTATGGGAGAGACACCTCTAGTGAACTGTGGACCCCGGTCCTATTCTTTACATAGCATACAATCTACCGCAATTGTGTTTACTGTTTTCTTTGCAAACATCTTCCACTCGATACGCTTAATCCTTTGTTACAGCAAGCCGGTGAGATTGACAACCTCTTTTTGTTGGGACAAAGTACTTGGGTTGTGTTGTGCAGGTTCCGGCGCCGATCCCTGGTGTTGCGTCGCATCACATTTCGCGACCATCAACCTTCAACGTGCTTCTTGGCTCCTACTGGTCCGATTAAACCTTGGTTTCTTTCGAGGGAAAACTTGCTGTGCGCATCATACCTTCCTCTTGGGGTTCCCAACGAACGTGTGAGTTACACGCCATCAAGCTCTTTTTCTGGCGCCGTTGCCGGGGATCGAAGAAAAGTTACACCACAGAATTGCCTCCCACGGCAACAGCTCTTTTCTGCGCGGTCGGGAGATCAAGACACTGCAAGGGGAGTCTCCACTTCTCAATCTCTTTACTTTGTTTTTGTCTTGCTTTATTTTATTTACTACTTTGTTTGCTGCACCTAAACAAAACACAAAAAAATTAGTTGCTAGTTTTACTTTATTTACTGTCTTGCTCTCTATATCAAAAACACAAAAATTAGTTACTTGTCTTTACTTTGTTTGCCTAGTTTACTTTTTGCTTATTTCATCATGCTTAATCCTAAGTTTACTTTGGAAGAGATACCGGTAGGACGAGGGTGTATCATTGGAAGAGATAATATAGAAGAATTTTTCACCCATGTTAGTATGGATGAAGATTTTGAAGATATACCATTATTAAAAACTGCTCCTACTTATGAAAGTGCTTCTGCCTGTTTGATACACATGTTAGAAACTAGATTTGTTAATCTCAATCCCATAATACAATATATGTTTCTTACACTTTCGGATATAGAGATGGGGGAAAAGAGAAATTTTGTTTTAAAAGTCCTTGTTAGAGAATTTGAGGATATAGTTAAAGAAGCTAGAAAAGTTTTTATTAAGCATAAGAGGCTTGGTTTCTTTCCTAATTTTAAACAAATACTTGAAAAGATGGATATGGATAGAATTAAGTATACTAATAATGTTAATGATGGAAGGGAAATTAAAGCGCCAATACCTAGTAAACTACTAGGAATGCATGAAGCTTTGGAAAACAACTATGCTTGGCTTGTTCCTGAAAATTTGTTTGATGAGAATAGTAAGCCTAGGAGCAATGAGAGAGGAGTTACCTATATAGACCAGATACAATGCATTGTTGAGAAAACTCCCAGCTCCCAAGGTAATAATGTTGATGCTTCTACTCTCGATGTTACTTGATTTGCACTTTCTGCGCCTAGCTGAAAGGCGTTAAAGAAAAGCGCTTATGGGAGACAACCCATGTTTTTACTACAGAAATTTTTTGTTTTGTTGAGTCTTGAAGTTGTTTACTACTGTAGCAACCTCTCCTTATCATGTTTTTGTGCCAAGTAAAGTTTCTATGTCAAAGTTGATGTTATATTTGGGATCGCTGCGCAGAAACAGCATTGCTGTCTGTCACGAATCTGGGCACAGTTCTCTGTAGAAAATTCGAAAAAATCTGCCAATTTACGAGCGTGATCCCCAGATATGTACGCAACTTTCATTAGTTTTGAGTTTTTCCATTTGAGCAAGTCTGGTGCCAGCTTTAAATTCGTCTTTACGGACTGTTCTGTTTTTGACAGATTCTGCCTTTTATTTCGCATTGCCTCTTTTGCTATTTTGGATTTATTTCTTTGATCCATTAATGTCCAGTAGCATTATGCAATGTCCAGAAGTGAAAATAATGATTGTGTCACCTCTGAATGTATGAATTATTAATTGTGCACTAACCCTCTAATGAGTTTGCTTGAAGTTTGGTGTGAAGGAAGTTTTCAAGGGTCAAGAGAGGAGAATGATATACTATGATCAAGAGGAGTGAAAGCTCTAAGCTTGGGGATGCCCCGTGGTTCACCCCCGCATATTTTAAGAAGACTCAAGCGTCTAAGCTTGGGGATGCCCAAGGCATCCCCTTCTTCATCGACAACATCATCGGGTTCCTCCCCTGAAACTATATTTTTATTCAATCACATCTTGTGTCCTTTACTTGGAGCGTCAGTTTGTTTTTGTTTTTGTTTTTGTTTGAATAAAATGGATCCTAGCATTCACTTTGTGGGAGAGAGACACGCTCCCTGTTGCATATGGACAAATATGTCCTTAGGCTTTACTCATAATGTTCAAGGCGAAGTTTCTTCTTCGTTAAATTGTTATATGGTTGGAATTGGAAAATGCTACATGTAGTAATTCTAAAATGTCTTGGATAATGTGATACTTGGCAATTGTTGTGCTCATGTTTAAGCTCTTGCATTATATGCTTTGCACTCATTAATGAAGAAATACATAGAGCTTGCTAAAATTTGATTTGCATATTTGGTCTCTCTAAGGTCTAGATAATATCTAGTATTGAGTTTTGAACAACAAGGAAGACGGTGTAGAGTCTTATAATGTTTACAATATGTCTTTTATGTGAGTTTTGCTGCACTTGTTCATCCTTGAGTTTGCTTCAAATAACCTTGCTAGCCTAAACCTTGTATCGAGAGGAATACTTCTCATGCATCCAAAATCCTTGAGCCAACTACTATGCCATTTGTGTCCACCATACCTACCTACTACATGGTATTTCTCCGCCATTCCAAAGTAAATTGCTTGAGTGCTACCTTTAAAATTCCATCATCCACCTTTGCAATATATAGCTCATGGGACAAAATAGCCTTAAAAACTATCGTAGTATTGAATATGTACTTATGCACTTTATCTTTTATTAAGTTGCTTGTTGTGCGATAACCATGCTTCTGGGAACGCCATCAACTATTGTTGAATATCATGTGAGTTGCTATGCATGTCCGTCTTGTCCGAAGGATCTATCATTTTAGTGGTTGGAGCATGCAAAATTGTTAGAGAAGAACATTGGGCCGCTAACTGAAGCCATGAATCATGGTGGAAGTTTCAGTTTTGGACATATATCCTCAATCTCATATGAGAATAATAATCATTGCTACATGCTAATGCATTTAAGAGGAGTCCATTGTCTGTTGTCCATGTTGTCCCGGTATGGATGTCTAAGTTGAGAATAATCAAAAGCGAGAAATCCAAAATGCGAGCATTCTCCTTAGACCTTTGTATGGAGGTACCCCTTTGTGACACTTGGTTGAAACATGGCATGCAAAGATCCGGTAGTCCAAGCTAAGTAGGACGAGGTGCGGGCACTATTAGTATACTATGCATGAGGCTTGCAACTTGTAAGATATAATTTACATAACTCATATGCTTTATTACTACCGTTGACAAAATTGTTTCATGTTTTCAAAATAAAAAGCTCTAGCACAAATACAGCAATCGATGCTTTCCTTTTGAAGGACCATTCTTTTACTTTTATTGTTGAGTCAGTTTACCTATCTCCTTCCACCTTAAGAAGCAAACACTTGTGTGAACCGTGCATTGATTCCTACATACTTGCATATTGCACTTGTTATACTACTTTATGTTGACAATATCCATGAGATATACATGTTATAAGTTGAAAGCAACCGCTGAAACTTAATCTTCCTTTGTGTTGCTTCAACACCTTTACTTTGATTTATTGCTTTATGAGTTAACTCTTATGCAAGACTTATTGATGCTTGTCTTGAAGTACTATTCATGAAAAGTCTTTGCTATATGATTCACTTGTTTACTCATGTCATTACCTTTGCTTTGATCGCTGCATTCATTACATATGTTTACAAATAGTATGATCAAGATTATGATGGCATGTCACTTCAGAAATTATCTTTGTTATCGCTTTACCTGCTCGGGACGAGCAGAACTAAGCTTGGGGATGCTGATACGTCTCCAACGTATCGATAATTTCTTATGTTGCATGCTACTTTATTGATGATACCTACATGTTTTATGCACATTATATGTCATATTTATGCATTTTCTGGAACTAACCTATTAACGAGATGCCGAAGAGCCAGTTGTGTTTTCTGCTGTTTTTGGTTTCAGAAATCCTAGTAAGGAAATATTCTCGAATTGGACGAAACTTTCGCCCAGGGTCCTATTTTTGCACGAAGCTTCCAAGACCGAAGAGATAACGAAGTGGGGCCACGAGGCAGCCAGGGCTAGGCGGCGCGGCCCAAGCCCTGGCCGCGCCGCCTGCCCCCGGGCCCCTCGTGTGCCCCCGCGTTGACCTTCCGCCTACTTAAAGTCTCCGTCGAAACCCCCAGTACCGAGAGCCACGATACGAAAACCTTCCGGAGACGCCGCCGCGAATCCCATCTCGGGGGATTCAGAGATCGCCCGGCACCCTGGCGGAGAGGGGATTCATCTCCCGGAGGACTCTTCATCGCCATGATCGCCTCCGGAGTGATGAGTGAGTAGTTCACCCCTGGACCATGGGTAGCAGCAGCTAGATGGTCGTCTTCTCCTCGTTGTGCTTCATTGTTGGATCTTGTGAGCTGCCTAACATGATCAAGATCATCTATATGTAATTCTATGTTGTGTTTGTCGGGATCCGATGGATAGAGAGTACTATGATTATGGTGATTATCAATCTATTGTTTATGTGTTGTTTATGATCTTGCATGCTCTCCGTTATTAGTAGAGGCTCTGGCCAAGTTTTTACTCTTAACTCCAAGAGGGAGTATTTATGCTCGATAGTGGGTTCATGCCTCCATTAAACTGGGACAGTGACAGAAAGTTCTAAGGTTGTGGATGTGCTGTTGCCACTAGGGATAAAACATTGATTCTATGTCTAAGGATGTAGTTGTTGATTACATTACGCAACATACTTAATGCAATTGTCTGTTGCTTTGCAACTTAATACTGAATGGGGTTCGGATGATAACCTGAAGGTGGACTTTTTAGGCATAGATGCAGTTGGATGGCGGTCTATGTACTTTGTCGTAATGCCCAATTAAATCTCACTATATTTATCATATCATGTATATGCATTGTTATGTGATACGTCTCCAACGTATCGATAATTTCTTATGTTCCATGCTACTTTATTGATGATACCTACATGTTTTATGCACATTATATGTCATATTTATGCATTTTCTGAACTAACCTATTAACAAGATGCCGAAGAGCCAGTTGCTGTTTTCTGCTGTTTTTGGTTTCAGAAATCCTAGTAAGGAAATATTCTCGGAATTGGACGAAACTTTCGCCCAGGGTCCTATTTTTGCACGAAGCTTCCAGAAGACCGAAGAGATAACGAAGTGGGGCCACGAGGCAGCCAGGACATAGGGCGGCGCGGCCAGGCCCTTGGCCGCGCGGCCCTGCCCCCGGGCCCTCTGTGGCCCCCGCGTTGACCTTCCGCCTACTTAAAGTCTCCGTCGCGATACCCCCAGTACCGAGAGCCACGATACGGAAAACCTTCCAGAGACGCCGCCGCGAATCCCATCTCGGGGATTCAGGAGATCGCCTCCGGCACGCCGGAGAGGGGGATTCATCTCCTGGAGGACTCTACACCGCCATGGTCGCTCCGGAGTGATGAGTGAGTAGTTCACCCCTGGACCATGGGTCCATAGCAGTAGCTAGATGGTCGTCTTCTCCTTGTTGTGCTTCATTGTTGGATCTTGTGAGCTGCCTAACATGATCAAGATCATCTATCTCGTAATACTATATGTTGTGTTTGTCGGATCCGATGGATAGAGAGTACTATGATTATGGTGATTATCAATCTATTGTTTATGTGTTGTTTATGATCTTGCATGCTCTCCGTTATTAGTAGAGGCTCTGGCCAAGTTTTTACTCTTAATTCCAAGAGGGAGTATTTATGCTCGATAGTGGGTTCATGCCTCCATTAAATCTGGGACAGTGACAGAAAGTTCTAAGGTTGTGGATGTGTTGTTTCCACTAGGGATAAAACATTGATTCTATGTCTAAGGATGTAGTTGTTGATTACATTACACACCATACTTAATGCAATTGTCTGTTGCTTAGCAACTTAATACTGAATGGGGTTCGGATGATAACCTGAAGGTGGACTTTTTAGGCATAGATGCACTTGGATGGCGGTCTATGTACTTTGTCGTAATGCCCAATTAAATCTCACTATATTTATCATATCATGTATATGCATTGTTATGCCTTTCTCTATTTGTCAATTGCCCGACTGTAATTTGTTCACCCAACATGCTTTTATCTTATGGGAGAGACACCTCTAGTGAACTGTGGACCCCGGTCCTATTCTTTACATAGCATACAATCTACTGCAATTGTGTTTTACTGTTTTCTTTGCAAACATCTTCCACTCGATACGTTTAATCCTTTGTTACAGCCAAGAGATTGACAACCTCAACTGCTTCGTTGGGGCAAAGTACTTTGGTTTTGTTGTGCGATTCCACGTTGGCGGAATCCCTGGTGTTGCGCCGCATCACATTTCGCGACCATCAACCTTCAACGTGCTTCTTGGCTCCTACCGGTTCGATTAAACCTTGGTTTCATACTGAGGGAAACTTGCTTCTATACGCATCATACCTTCCACTTGGGGTTCCCAACGGACGTGTGCATCTACGCGTATCATTATGCCTTTCTCTTTGTCAATTGCCCGACTGTAATTTGTTCACCCAACATGCTTTATCTTATGGGAGAGACACCTCTAGTGAACTGTGGACCCCGGTCCTATTCTTTACATAGCATACAATCTACTGCAATTGTGTTTTACTGTTTTCTTTGCAAACATCTTCCACTCGATACGCTTAATCCTTTGTTACAACAAGCCGGTGAGATTGACAACCTCACTGTTTCGTTGGGACAAAGTACTTGGGTTGTGTTGTGCAGGTTCCGCGTTGGCGCCGGAATCCCGGTGTTGCGCCGCATCACATTTCGACCATCAACCTTCAACGTGCTTCTTGGCTCCTACTGGTTCGATTAAACCTTGGTTTCTTTCTGAGGGAAAACTTGCTACTGTGCGCATCATACCTTCCTCTTGGGGTTCCCAACGAACGTGTGAGTTACACGCCATCAAGCCTCCCTCTCTCGCTCCCATCGCCCCCAACCGGAGCCCGAAGCTCGCCGGAGAGCACACCACCGCCGCCCCATTTTCTCACCCCCTCAGCCTCCACCACCTACACCGATTTGAAGCCCTGGAAAATCCTAGCCGAACGCAACAAACCTCGCCGCAAACCGTGCCCGGAGGTGAGCAGGAGAGCCGTCGGAAGTTCGCCGCGTCGGGAGGAAGACGACGGCCCAGCGCCGTCGGATCCTGCCTGCGCCCGCGCCCGACGTGCATGCGCCATGCACGCGTGGCCCAGGCCGCCGCTGGGCCGGCCCACTCCTTTTCCCGCCCGCGGTTTAAATTCAAATTTCGTGTTTATTTTATTTCAGTTTTGCTCTAGATGTTTGCTAAAATTTGAATATTTCAAATGTACTAATCCAAATTTATGAATTTTAAATGTTTAGAAATCTTGTGAAAATATCTAACTAACCCCACTGGTCTCAACCTGGTATTGCTATAGAATTAATGTAGCAAAAATAACAAATCAGTAACTTTTCAAACTTCAAAGAATTATTAAAATTCAACCATAAATGATTTTGAATTGATTCCAACTCTCATAAATCACATTTCAAATACTCTAATTGTTTATGTAAAAATATGATAGGGTTACTTCATATGATCATGGGCTAGATTCAAATAGTGGCTATATGGCCATTTCTAGCTCATTTAAACTATTTCAAAAATAGTATTTAAATTGTATGAGGTGTAGCACCTCATTTAAATCATTACTCCAAGTGATTAAATGTGAGTTGATGACACATGTCTTCATGACCCATATGTTCTTATTTGAAAATATTAAATCATTCTCCTAGTAGTATCTAAATTGTTCAAAACTACTTATTAAATCATATGAGATGTATTGGTCTCATTTAAATCTTTGTCTCAAGTAATTCTACATGGGGTAGAGACCATGGTCTATTAACTCTCATATTGAATTATTAGATGATATTAAATCATTATTATGTTGATATTAAATTGCATGAGGTGCATCACCTCATTTAAATCATTTTCCCAAATGATGATTATGAAGAGGTTGACCTTGGTCAACCTAGGTCATACATTATTATTAGAGGAAATTAAATCTTAAACAAGATTCAATGAGAGGAAATTATTTCTCCCAAGAATTAAATAGAAACCCTGATTAATATTTGTAATGAGAGGAAATTATTTTTCTTTAAAGGAAACACAAAGTCAACCAACATGAGAATAATGTGGTGATACTAGAATAACTTGTGTGAACCATTTGTGTGATTAGTCTAGACCTTAGGTATTGTTTGGTGATTGTATCCTCGTATTCGTTTATAGACGCTAGTACCGAGGAGTACCAGGAGGAGGAGGGCTACTTCCAGGAAGAAGAAGACCACTTTGATCAGTACACCAACCAAGGCAAGCTAATATTCTTGCAAGCTAGTATTCTTGCTAAGTGCAAAGTTCTACAAGAGCAAGGCATCATCACATTTTACTTTATGCTTAATGGTCCTATCCCAAGTTTACTTTACAAGCTTTATTGCTTTTGGTTTATCAAAGTTTACTTTTTGATTCATGATTCACTTGGTCTAGAGTAGAGCAAGATCATCAAATTTAGCCTAGAGCAATGAAAGCTAGATAGCACCCCTCATGATTAGTTGCTAGTGCTAACAAATAAAATTGACTACTCTAGATGGGAACTTATGAAGTGAAATGACTTTGAAAACCTTGGGATGATGAGTCATTCTATTGAAAGATTTTGAAGGTGAATGTGACTTGTGAATGACATGGTGAACTTTGCAAAAACTGATGGTTGGGTTCGGATGCGATACCATTCCAATTTTACAAGTACCCCCACAATACCTGATATGGGTAGGGCTTAACTAGAAGTTTATGTATCTTAGTATGGGTTCCCTCTAAACAAGCGTCATCGGGGTTATGCCAAGGCTGCCTCCAAAGAAATATGAAATGATGTGAAATGACGTGAAATGAGGTGAATGTCCGGCCCAAGTCCTGTGCAGTTCCCAGGCTGACCGTCTTCTCACTGGGAGGCCAAGCTCATGGGGAGAGGTGCCTATACTAGGATATGTAAATGAAAGGTTATGGTTGGTAATCCGCACACGGAGTGTGATAAATCATGGCCAGTTAACCCTGACGGATTATTGCACATGTTGTGGCACAAGTGTACGACCTCTGCAGAGTGTAGAACTATTCGAATAGCCGTGTCCACGGTTACGGACGATTGAAAGGCCATACTGTTCCGTCATCGACCATTTTCAAAAATACGACATATGACCTGTGACTTGAAGTTGAAAGGTGAATGGTGAATTTGACTTGAATCACAACAAAGTTGTGGGAATGACACTAATGTTCCCACTTGAGTTAGTTAGCAAATGAAGAAGCTTTTACTAAATGCTTATGAAACAAAATTGGCTTTATGCAAATAAACTTAGAGCTTAGCACCCCCTTACTATAGTTGATAGTGCTTACATTAGTATTAGTTTGCGGGTACTTTAAAGTACTCATGGCTTTGTCCCTGGCTATTCAAATGGCCAGACTATGAAGGAGAACAGCAGTACGAGGAAGATGGACAGCAGGACGTCTACGACAACTAGGATCACTCCTGACGTCAACAGTTGCCTGTGGAATAGATGGACCGCAACCGTTACTTCGCTTCCGCTATGTGTTTTGTAATAGGATCTCTAGATCCACTATGATGTATTAAGGCTGGATCATGTGATCCCTCTATGTAAGACAATTATGGGTTGTAATGAATGATGTGTTGTGATATCAATCTATTATGTCTCGCAAAAACAATATTCCTGGGATTGCGATGAATGGCATAATAGGCATCTGGACTTAAAAATCCGGGTGTTGTTACTCTAGTGATGTTATTAAAGTAGTCTATTCCTCCTCCATGATGTAATGTTGACAGTGTGTGCATCATGTAGTACTTGGCGTAGGTTATGATTGTAATCTCTTGTAAATTATGGAGTTAACTATTACTATGATAGTATTGATGTGATCTATTCCCCTTTCATAGCTTATTGGTGACGGTGTGTATGCTATGTTAGTACTCGGTCTAAATTGCAACGGTCTATTACACTCTAGAGGTTACTTAAATATGAATTCCGAATGTTGTGGAGCTTGTTAACTCCGGCTTGAGGGAGCTCTTGTAGCCCTACACAATGAATGGTGTTTGTTATCCAACAAGAGAGTGTATGTAGCACAAGTGAGGAGAAGTTATTTATTTATTATGTGATCAATGTTGAGAGTGTCCACTAGTGAAAGTATGATCCCTAGGCCTTGTTTCCAAATACTGCAAACATCGCTTGTTTACTATTTTACTGCATCTTTACTTCCTGCAATATTACCACCATCTATACCACCTGTGTTTTACTATCTCTTCGCCGAACTAGTGCGCCTATACATCCGACAAGTGTATTAGGTGTGTTGGGGACACAAGAGACTTCTTGTATCTTAATTGCAGGGTTGCTTGAGAGGACTATCTTTGACCTCTACCTCCCTGAGTTCGATAAACCTTGGGTGATTCACTTAAGGGAAACTTGCTGCTGTTCTACAAACCTCTGCTCTTGGAGGCCCAACACTGTCTACAAGAATAGAAGCACACGTAGACATCACCGCCGTCAATCCCATCTCGGGGGATTCAGGAGATCGCCTCCGGCACCCTGCCGGAGAGGGGAATCATGACCAGAGGGCTCTACATCACCATGCCGCCTCCGGAATGATGCGTGAGTAGTTCATCCTTGGACTATGGTTCCATAGCAGTAGCTAGATGGTTGTCTTCTCCTCTTGTGCTATCATGTTTAGATCTTGTGAGCTGCCTATCATGATCAAGATCATCTATTTCTAATGCTACATGTTGTGTTTGGTGGGATCCGATGAATATTGAATACTATATCAAGTTGATTAATTGATCTATCATATATGTGTTGTTTATGTTCTTGCATGCTCTCCGTTGCTACTAGAGGCTCTGGCCAAGTTGATACTTGTGACTCCAAGAGGGAGTATTTATGCTCGATAGTGGGTTCATGCCTCCATTGAATCTGGGACAGTGACAGAAAGTTCTAAGGTTGTGGATGTGCTGTTGCCACTAGGGATAAAACATCGATGCTTTGTCTAAGGATATTTGTGTTGATTACATTACGCACCATACTTAATGCAATTGTCTGTTGTTTGCAACTTAATACTGGAAGGGGTGCGGATGCTAACCCGAAGGTGGACTATTTAGGCATAGATGCATGCTGGATGGCGGTCTATGTTCTTTGTCGTAATTCCCTGATTAAATCTCATAGTAGTCATGATGATATGTATATGAATCTCTATTCTGTCAATTGCCCACATGTAATTTGTTCACCCAGCATGCTATTTATCTTATTGGAGAGACACCACTAGTGAACTGTGGACCCTGGTCCTTTCTTTTACATCTGAAATACAATCTACTGCAATCTCTGCAAACAAACATCATTTTCCACACCATACGTTTAATCCTTTGTTTTCAGCAAGCCAGTGAGATTGACAACCTCACTGTGAAGTAGGGGCAAAGTATTTTGATTGTGTTGTGCAGGTTCCACGTTGGCGCCGGAATCCCTGGTGTTGTGCGGCACTACACTCCTCCACCAACAACCTTCACGTGGCCTTCATCTCCTACTGGTTCGATAACCTTGGTTTCTTTCTCAGGGAAAACTTGTGCGCATCACACCTTCCTCTTGGGGTTTCCAACGGACGTGTGCATCACGCGCCATCAAGATGTTTTCGGGCGCCGTTGCTGGGGAGATCAAGACACGCTGCAAGGGAGTCTCTCACATCCAATCTCTTTACTTTGTTTATTGTCTTGTTTTACTTTCTTTTATTTTTCTGTCTTGTTTGCTTTCTTTATATCAAAAACACAAAAAAATTAGTTACTTGTTTTACTTTATTTAATTCGGTTTTGCTTATTGCTAAAATGAGTACTCCTGAGAACACTAAGTTGTGAGACTTCACTAGTTAGGCTTAATGGAAAACAACAAAATAATTAGAGATTTTTATGAACTTTATATTGAATTAGGACATGATGTGTTTGAAGAGAGAATTAAAAAACCCATGGAACTTTGTTTGCAAAATAGTTGTAGCAATGTTTTTAGCATGAACTCTTTGAACACTATTATTGCTAATGCTATGGAAGAATTTAAGCTTGGGGAGGTCGGTTTTGATGAAAATGATCTTTTTAGTCCTCCGGGTATGGAGGAGAAAGTTTATGTTGATTATGATATGCCTCCTATAAATGATGTTTACAATGATGAATATGATATTTTCGGTCCATCTACTATTGAGGATAAAATTCATTATGATTATTCTATGCCTCCAATTTATGATGATTATAATGATGGATGTGATAGTTTTACTCCCACTATTACTAATAAAATTGATTATGCTTATGTGGAGAGTAATGATACTTTTATGCATGTGGATCATGATAAGAATGCTTTATGTGATAGCTATATTGTTGAGTTTATTCATGATGCTACTGGAAATTATTATGAGAGAGGAAAATATGGTTGTAGAAATTTTCATGGTACTAAAACACCTCTCTATATGCTGAAACTTTTGAATTTATTTGTGTACAAGATTCCTATGCATAGGAAGTGGGTTAGACTTAAAAGTGTTTCTTATTTGCTTTCGATGCTCTCTTTTGCTTCAACTCTTATTTCTTGCGAGAGCATCATTAAAATTACTGAGCCCATCTTGATGGCTATAAAGAAAGCACTTCTTGGGAGATAACCCATGTTTTTATTTTGCTATTGTTTTGTTGAGTCTTGGAAGTTGTTACTACTGTAGCAACCTCTCTTTATCATGTTGTTGTGCCAAGTAAAGTCTCTAATAGAAGGTTGATACTAGATTTGGATTTCCGCAGAAACAGATTTCTTCACGTCGCTTTTTCTCTGTAGAAGAATCAAAAAAATCAGCGAAAATTCATGCATGATACTCAGATATGTACGCAACTTTCATTAGTTTGAGTTTTTCCATCTGAGCAAGTTAAGTGCCTCAGAAAAATTCGTCTTTACGGACTGTTCTGTTTTGACAGATTCTGCCTTTTTATTTCGCATTGCCTCTTTTACTGTGTTGAGTGGATTTGTTTGTTCCATTAACTTTCAGTAGCCTTTGTGAAGTGTTAAGAATGATTGTGTCCTCTCTGAACATGTGAATTTTTATTATGCACTAACCCTCTAATGAGTTTGCTTTAAGTTTGGTGTGGAGGAAGTTTTCAAGGGTCAAGAGAGGAGGATGATATAATATGATCAAGAAGAGTGAAAAGTCTAAGCTTGGGGATGCCCCCATGGTTCATCCCTGCATATTTCAAGAAGACTCAAGCATCTAAGCTTGGGGATGCCCAAGGCATCCCCTTCTTCATCGACAACTTATCAGGTCACCTCTAGTGAAACTATATTTTTATTCCGTCACATCTTATGTTCTTTACTTGGAGCGTCTGTTTGTTTTTATTTTTTTTATGTTTGAATAAAATCGGATCCCAACAATCCTTGTTTTGGAGAGAGACACGCTCCGCTTTTTCATATTGAACACTGGTGTTCTTAGCTTTACTTTAATGTTCATGGCGAAGTTGAAAACCGCTTCGTTGATTGCTATTTGGTTGGAAACAGAAAATGCTTCATGTGGTAAATGGTATATTATCTTGAATAATTTGATACTTGGCAATTGTTTTGAGCTCTCAAGTAGATCATGTTTAAGCTCTTGCATCATGTAGTTTAAATCTATTAGTGGAAAACTACCGTAGAGCTTGTTGAAATTTGGTTTGCATGATTGGTCTCTCTAAGGTCTAGATATTTTCTGGTAAAAGTGTTTGAACAACAAGGAAGACAGTGTAGAGTCTTATAATGCTTGCAATATGTTCTTGTGTAAGTTTTGCTATACCGGTTCATACTTGTGTTTGCTTCAAACAACCTTGCTAGACAAAGCCTTGTACTGAGAGGGAATTCTTCTCGTGCATCCAAACACCTTGAGCCAAAACTCATGCCATTTGTGTCCACCATAACTACCTATATGTGGTATTTTTCTGCCATTCCAAAGTAAATTGTTTGCGTGCTACCTTTAAAAATTGCATTCCTTTGCCTTTACAATACATAGCTCATGGGAAAATAGCTTAAAAACTATTGTGGTGACGAATATGTTGCTATGTATCTTAGTTCTTATAAGTTTCTTATTGAGCGGTAACCATGTTTCTGGGGACGGCATCAACTTTTTACACCTTTGTTGAATATCATGTGAGTTGCTATGCATGTTCGTCTTGTCTGAAGTAAGGGTGATTTATCATGATTAAATGGTTTGAGTATGCATATTGTTAGAGAAGAACATTGGGACGCCAACCAAAGCCATGTATCATGGTGGAAGTTTTCAGTTTGGACATTAATCCTCAATCTCTTATGAGAATATTATCGTTGTTGAATGCTTAAGCATTAAAGAGGAGTCCATTATCTGTTTTCTATGTTGTCCCGGTATGGATGTCCTCAAGTTGAGATATATCAAAATCGAGAAATCAAATGCGATTTATCTCCTTGGACCTTTGTACAGGTGGTATAGAGGTACCCCTTTGTGACACTTGGTTGAAACATATGTAATGCAATTATAATTCATGGAAATCCGATCTAATTAGGACAAGGTGCGAACACTATTGGTATTCGATGCATGAGGCTTGCAACTTATAAGAAGTTTTATGCATAACACATATGAATTATTAGTATCGTTGACAAAATTGTTTCCATGTTTTCAAAATAAAAAGCTCTAGCACATGAGTAATCCATGCTTCCCTCTGCGAAGGGCCTTTCTTTTACTTTATGTTGAGTCAGTTTACCTACTTCTTTCTATCTTAGAAGAAAACACTTGTGTCAATTGTGTTCATTGATTCTTACATGTTTACTTATTGCACTTGTTATATCAGTTTATATTGACAATTATCCATGAGATATACATGTTACAAGTTGAAAGCAATTGCTGAAACTTAATCATCCTTTGTGTTGCTTCGAAACCTCTTACTTTGAATCTATTGCTTTATGAGTTAGCTCTTATGCAAGTCTTTTTGATGCTTGTCTTGAAAGTACTATTCATGAAAAGGTTTGCTATATGATTCAATTATTTAGTCATTATCTTTTTGTTTGCAAACCATTGTTTCGAATCACTTCATTCATCTCATATGCTTTACAATAATGTTGATCAAGATTGTGTTGGTAGCATGTCACTTCAGGAATTATCCTTGTTATCGTTTACCTACTCGAGGGCGAGTAGGAACTACAGAGCTACGAAACTCTTCTCGAGAAATCGTCGATCCCCTTAGGGTTTTCAGGGCAGGAGCTTAATATAGGCGAAAGGGCGGCGCGCGGGGTGCCCGAGGGGCCCACCCCATAGGGCGGCGCCGCCCCCCTCCTGGCCGCGCTAGTGGATGGGGAGGAGGCTGTGCCAATAAGACCAAGTAAAATGTGCATGGATATAAGAAAATGTCTTATTGGCTCCCTCTTTCATTAGACGGTGCTAGAGTAGAATCATCGACAAGTGCATTTGAATATAAAGAGTTCAAGCAATAAGACCAACTCAAATGCGCAAACAATGTGCAAAATAAGTTTACAACACACGACTTATAGATCATTCAAAGCTAAACCTAAGGAAGTTTGTCATACAAATTAACAAGCAACATCGTCACTTTCAACTAGACCTCGCCTGGAACGGGCGGAGGCCATCAAACATCATGAAGTCCCATTGGTCGCTCTGAAGATGACAAAGCTCTTCTATCTGCCACTGACTTGGTTTTACAAGGCCATAGTAGAACAACCCCTCTGAACTAGAGAGGCATCCTTCCTAATGAGTTGCCCAAGCTTATGCTGAATGCGATACAACTCAAATCTGAAGTCTTCCTCACTACAGTTCGCAAAGTACTTGGCCCGTGTTGTAAGACTATATGGCAGGCGATGATCCCGTACAAACTCACGCATGTGATGGATTACGTAGAATGCCTCCCTCGTCCTATCCCTTGGTTGCTTCACGCAGGGGAACTCCGTTTTGTGGCCAAATACACGCCTGCCACTGATGACTACTTCTCTTTTCAAGCCTTTACCTTTCAAGTAGTAGCGGTTGGTGATACATTGCAAACGAATCTATAATTCTTGATGCTCCATGCTTGTTTTACACCAATTTCTATATGTTTTGTTTACACTTTGTTGCACTTTTATGCATTTTCTGGAACTAACCTATTGACAAGATGCCACAGTGTCAGTTCCCTATTTTCTGCTGTTTTGTATTTCAGAAAAGTTGTACAGGAAATATTCTCGGAATTGGACGAAACGAAAGGCGAAGTTCCTATTTTACTGTAATGGAGACGGAGTGATGATGACATCCCTACCGAACCACTACCTCCGTCATTGCAAGATGAAGAAGATGTTGATGTGAAGCTCAAGTCCAATGAAGTGAGAATTGGACCTATGACAAGAGCTCATGCGAAGCTACTAAAATAATAGGTGAACTTGTTCATAAATATACTCTGATTGATGAGAATTTTATACTACCTAAATCCTTTGACTTGTGTATGATCAGGTACGAGGATAAAGGAAGCATCGCACGAGAAGGAGGAGAACAGTTGGACATGGTGCTGGACATGAAGACACCTCATGGACGCGCGAGGGAGGAGAGGGAGGCATGCGCGAAGGAGGAAGATGAAGTCCAGGCCGGCTGATGTGGGAATTACCCTTCGGGTACCCGACATTGCTATACCCGGTATAGATTATGAAGATTGACCAGCGCAAGGACTCGACAAGCTGGACCCACAAGAAATATTAACTTGGATTACAAGAAAGAAGACTTCAATACGAATCCTACTAGGACTCTTCTAAACCCTAGCCTGGCTGATATATAAAGCCAGGCAGGGGCACCCCTTAGAGGACAGATATTCAGATTCAGAAAAACATAGAGGCGATACGCCTACACATCGCAACCCGCAGATTAGAACTAGACTAGATACAACAACTCCGCCTATGGCGACTCCTGTACGTACACATATATTCATATAGTGGATTTCTAGCATGACGTAGCGATCCTCCACCGCGGGAACGTGAACCTGGATACGTCGTGTCTTCCCTCGCTCCCAAAGTCTCCATCGTCGCCTTCCGTCAACCCTAAGCCCCTCATGGTGGGCATTGCTGAGAAACCACCTCGTCAATTGGCGCCGTCTGTGGGAAGTACGACGATCGGATTTTGTTATTCGAGTGGGATCCTTCATCTACAAAAGCTAGCCATATTGCATCTAGTCGAGTAGTTTAACTTGATCAACGGTCAGCCTCATTGTCCATGATTTCGCCAAATCGACTACTCAAGTACTAGAGGCAGCAACTTGATGCGGCTCGCCTCGTGAGTGCACAAATTTTCCGGCCCGAGCACTAATTGCATGCAACAAGGACCAATCAATCTAGTAAGCTCCACCCAAAGCAAAGAAGAAGATGAAAATCGCTTACGTACGTCGGCCGTAGGTACGCGCAATCGAACAAGCGTCGCAGTGGTTTGGCCAAAGATCACACTTACGCTCACCATGGGCCAAGTTTCAAAGTTCCAAGGTGCTGCAATCAAGATATCCAAGGCACTGCTAAACACGCAAATTCCCAAGGACTTGCTCCGATTGTTTCTCGTATCTTTAATAGAAAAGTCAAGAAAAGAAGAGACCAGCAAAAGTTGGATCAGGACATGGCAATCCCACGCCGGCTTGGCTTGGCTATTAGCATCACCCTGAAAATCAATACAAAAATAAAAATCCAACTTCGTGCGGCGTGGCTACTACTCCGCAACTAATTCGTACGACATAAGAATTCATTAGCGACGAACATCCGATACAAAAATATCAGATGCTATATTTCCAATTAATATCTATTAGCAAAATTTATTTGGCCAAATATTTTTGGCTCATGCTATTATTTGCGTCCGAGCTTGCGCCGCAATATAACTGCAGATTGAAGAAAAGCTTCGACTACTCTATTCGGTCGACCGCGCCCGCCGCCGCGCACTTGTCGCGCTCGGGGGTTCGCCTGTCGTGGACCCGACGTTGCGGACCCAATATACTCGGGTGCTCGCCCGTCACGGACCCGCCGCATCGACTGCATCCTCTTCATCGGTCATGTCGGCTAGGTGCCGCGCCGCTACATTGACTATTTCTGGCCGAACGATTACTTCAACTACGCCGCTACATCGACTATTTCTGGCCGGATGATTACTTCAACTACGCCGCTACATCGACTATTTCTGACCGGGCGTTTACTTCAACTACGCCACTACATCGACTATTTCTAGCTGAACAATTACTTCAACTACGCCGCTACATCAACTATTCGCAATTGCTTCGACTACGTCCACCATGCGACATGCTTCCATATTGGCATCATCGCAGCCGGGTCAATGGCTTCATCATCTATGGTTATCAATGGATTTATCTTCCTCGGCTCTGGATATATTTTCTCCCGATGCACTCCCGGGTCAATGGCTTCATCACCTATGGGTATCAATGGATATCATCTTACATAAATGAACCGATACACTCCCGGGCCGGTGGCTTCATCATCTATGGTTTTCAATGGATTTATCTTCTATGGTTATGTAAATATGGGTCGATACACTTTCAGCGGCGCTAGAATTACTCGGGGGCTCCTGGAAGATCTTCGACTATTATGTTTACTCCCATCGGGAGCGCTGGTTCGCTCGAATTCAAGCAAATATGAAGACTCTTTATATTATCAATGATTTCATCAAGGCACATGCAAGGGCTGCAATTGATCAAAATATTTATCGGTTACTACCGCTCCCACAGGGAGCTCTGGTTATCAACGTATTATGACTTACCCGTCAATACTCCTGGGTTACAAGGTTTAATTCGTCGGTTTCTACTTATCCCATTGGGAGCTATGGTTATCGGCATACCACAGTTTACCCGGCAATACTCGGGGGCTGCAAGATCTATTACGATTTTTCACCAAAAGCCTTAGGAAACATGCGAGTGCTGCAATTGGTGGAAGCAATAAAACATATGGAATGCTCACGCCGGCGCACTGAGTTACAAAGCCAAAGAGGCGCATGGTTCCTTCGTTTACTCGGGGGTTGTCGCTATTACATACAAACTTACGAACAGCCCTGCAGATGTGTTTGTGATTACTACGCGGTCGTCGAACGAGCTAACTGAATTGATCCCTCAGTTGCCTTCGACAGACAAAAGATTTGACTGGGCTCACGGTCCATCGCCTCCTCTTCGACAGACAAAAGTTTCGACTGGGCTCACGGTCCATCGCCTCCTCTTCGACAAACAAAAAGCTTCGGCTGGGCTCACGGTCCATCAACTTCTCTTCGACAAACAAAAAGCTTCGGCTGGGCTCACGGTCCATCGACTACTCTACGGCATCATAAAAATCATCGAATACCCTCTGGAACATCATCAAAATCATCGACTCCTCCGGGACATCATCAAAATCATCATTATCAAAATCATCGACTCCTCTGGAACATCATCAAAATCATTGACTCCTCTGTGACATCATCCAAATCATTGATGGCGTGTAACTCACACGTTCGTTGGGAACCCCAAGAGGAAGGTATGATGCGCACAGCAGCAAGTTTTTCCTCAGAAAGAAACCAAGGTTTAATCAAACCAGAAGGAGCCAAGAAGCACGTTGAAGGTTGATGGTGGCGAAATGTGATGCGCAACACCAGGGATTCCGGCGCCAACGTGGAACCTGCACAACACAACCAAAGTACTTTGCCCCAACGAAACAAAGTGAGGTTGTCAATCTCACCGGCTTGCTGTAACAAAGGATTAACCGTATTGTGTGGAAGATGATTGTTTGCGAAGAAAACAGTAAAACAAGTATTGCAGTAGATTGTATGCGATGTAAAGAATAGGACCGGGGTCCACAGTTCACTAGAGGTGTCTCTCCCATAAGATAAAAGCATGTTGGGTGAACAAATTACAGTCGGGCAATTGACAAATAGAAAAGGGCATAACAATGCATATACATGATATGATAAATATAGTGAGATTTAATCAGGGCATTACGACAAAGTACATAGACCGCCATCCAGCATGCATCTATGCCTAAAAAGTCCACCTTCAGGTTATCATCCGAACCCCTTCCAGTATTAAGTTGCAAACAACAGACAATTGCATTAAGTATGGTGCGTAATGTAATCAACAACTACATCCTTAGACATAGCATCAATGTTTTATCCCTAGTGGCAACAGCACATCCACAACCTTAGAACTTTCTCTCGTCACTGTCCCAGATTTAATGGAGGCATGAACCCACTATCGAGCATAAATACTCCCTCTTGGAGTTAAGAGCAAAAACTTGGCCAGAGCCTCTACTAATAACGGAGTGCATGCAAGATCATAAACAACACATAGGTAATAGATTGATAATCACCATAACATAGTATTCTCTATCCATCGGATCCCGACAAACACAACATATAGTATTACAGATAGATGATCTTGATCATGTTAGGCAGCTCACAAGATCCAACAATGAAGCACATGAGGAGAAGACGACCATCTAGCTACTGCTATGGACCCATAGTCCAGGGGTGAACTACTCACTCATCACTCCGGAGGCGATCATGGCGATGAAGAGTCCTCCGGAGATGATTCCCCTCCGGCAAGGTGACGAGGCGATCTCGATTCGCGCGAGGCGTCTCCGAAGGTTTTCCGGTACGCAGGGTTTCGCGACGAAGACTTTATAGGAAGGGCAACGCGGGGGCCACACGAGGGCCCCACACACAGGGTCGCGCGGCCAGGGCCTGGGCCGCCGCCCTAGTGTGGGCGCCTCGTGGCCCCACTTTCTTGCCCTTCGGTCTTCGGGAAGCTTGCAAAAATAGGACCCCTGGGCCTTGATTTCGTCCAATTCCGAGAATATTTCCTTACTAGGATTTCTGAAACCAAAAACAAGAAAACAGAACTGCTCTTCGGCATCTTGTTAATAGGTTAGTGCCGGAAAATGCGTAAATACGACATATAATGTGTATAAAACATGTAGATATCATCAATAATGTAGCATGGAACATAAGAAATTATCGATACGGCGGAGACGTATCAGCATCCCTAAGCTTAGTTCTGCTCGTCCCGAGCAGGTAAACGATAACAAAGATAATTTCTGAGTGACATGCCATCATAACCTTGATCATACTATTGTAAGCATATGTAATGAATGCAGCGATCAAAACAATGGTAATGACATGAGTAAACAAATGAATCATAAAGCAAAGACTTTTCATGAATAGTACTTCAAGACAAGCATCAATAAGTCTTGCATAAGAGTTAACTCATAAAGCAATAAATCAAAGTAAAGTGTTGAAGCAACACAAAGGAAGATTAAGTTTCAGCGGTTGCTTTCAACTTATAACATGTATATCTCATGGATAGTGTCAATGTAAAGTAATATAACAAGTGCAATATGCAAGTATGTAGGAATCAATGCACAGTTCACACAAGTGTTTGCTTCTTAAGGTGGAGAGAGATAGGTAAACTGACTCAACAATAAAAGTAAAAGAAAGGTCCTTCAAAGAGGAAAGCATCGATTGCTATATTTGTGCTAGAGCTTTTATTTTGAAAACATGAAACAATTTTGTCAACGGTAGTAATAAAGCATATGAGTTATGTAAATTATATCTTACAAGTTGCAAGCATCATGCATAGTATACTAATAGTGCCCGCACCTTGTCCTAATCAGCTTGGACTACCGGATCATCGCAATACACATGTTTCAACCAAGTGTCACAAAGGGGTACCTCCATGCCGCCTGTACAAAGGTCTAAGGAGAAAGCTCGCATTTTGGATTTCTCGCTTTTGATTATTCTCAACTTAGACATCCATACCGGGACAACATGGACAACAGATAATGGACTCCTCTTTAATGCATAAGCATGTGGCAACAATTATTATTCTCATATGAGATTGAGGATATATGTCCAAAACTGAAACTTCCACCATGATTCATGGCTTTAGTTAGCGGCCCAATGTTCTTCTCTAACAATATGCATGCTCCAACCATTAAGGTGGTAGATCTCTCTTACTTCACAAGACGGACATGCATAGAAACTCACATGATATTCAACAAAGAATAGTTGATGGCGTCCCCAGAAGCATGGTTATCGCACAACAAGCAACTTAATAAGAGATAAAGTGCATAAGTACATATTCAATACCACAATAGTTTTTAAGGCTATTTTGTCCCATGAGCTATATATTGCAAAGGTGAATGATGGAATTTAAAGGTAGCACTCAAGCAATTTACTTTGGAATGGCGGAGAAATACCATGTAGTAGGTAGGTATGGTGGACACAAATGGCATAGTGGTTGGCTCAAGGATTTTGGATGCATGAGAAGTATTCCCTCTCGATACAAGGTTTAGGCTAGCAAGGTTATTTGAAGCAAACTCAAGGATGAACCTGCAGCAAAACTCACATAAAAGACATATTGTAAACATTATAAGACTCTACACCGTCTTCCTTGTTGTTCAAAACTCAATACTAGAAATTATCTAGACCTTAGAGAGACCAAATATGCAAACCAAATTTTAGCAAGCTCTATGTATTTCTTCATTAATGGGTGCAAAGTATATGATGCAAGAGCTTAAACATGAGCACAACAATTGCCAAGTATCACATTACCCAAGACATTTTAGAATTACTACATGTAGCGTTTCCCGATTCCAACCATATAACAATTTAACGAAGAGGAAACTTGAACATTATGAGTAAAGCCTAAGGACATATTTGTCCATATGCAACAGCGGAGCGTGTCTCTCTCCACACAAGAATGCTAGGATCCTTTATTCAAACAAAACAAAACAAAAACAAACCGACGCTCCAAGTAAAGAACATAAGATGTGATGAATAAAAATATAGTTTCAGGGGAGGAACCTGATGATGTTGTCGATGAAGAAGGGGATGCCTTGGGCATCCCCAAGCTTAGACGCTTGAGTTTTCTTAAAATATGCAGTGAACCAGGGGGCATCCCCAAGCTTAGAGCTTTCACTCCTCTCGATCATAGTATATCATACTCCTCTCTTGACCCTTGAAAACTTCCTTCACACAAACTTCAAGCAAACTCATTAGAGGGTTAGTGCACAATTAAAAATTCACATATTCAGAGGTGACATAATCATTCTTAACACTTCTGGACATTGCACAAAGCTACTGGACATTAATGGATCAAAGGAATTCATCCAACATAGCAAATACGGCAATGCGAAATAAAAGGCAGAATCTGTCAAAAACAAAACAGTCCGTAAAGACGAACCTGAAAGGGGCACTAGACTTGCTCAAATGGAAAAACTCAAAACTAATGAAAGTTGCGTACATATCTGGGGATCACGCTCGTAATTTTGCATATTTTTTCGAATTTTCTACAGAGACTTATGCCAGAATTCGTGACAGACAGCAATGCTGTTTCTGCGCAGCGATCCCAAATATAACATCAACTTTAACATAGAAACTTTACTTGGCACAAAAACATGATAAGGAGAGGTTGCTACAGTAGTAAACAACTTCCAAGACTCAAATATAAAACAAAGTATTGTAGTAAAAACATGGGTTGTCTCCCATAAGCGCTTTTCTTTAACGCCTTTTAGCTAGGCGCAGAAAATGTAATTCAAATAACATCAAGAGTAGAAGCAAATGAGAGCATCAAGAAGCAAATTCAAAACACATTTAAGCCTAACCCACTTCCTATGAAAAGGATTCTTGTACATAAATAAATTCATGAAGAACAAAGTGACAAGCATAGGAAGATAAAACACGAGTAACTTCAAAATTCTTAACATAAAGAGGGAAACTTAATATTATTAAGATGCATATAACCATGGTTCCCTCTCTCATAATAACTTTCAGTAGCATCATGAACAAACTCAACAATATAACTATCACATACAGCATTCTTGTCATGAGCCACATGCATAAAATCATTACTATTAATTGTAGTGGGAGCAAATTCAATAAAGTAGCTATCATTATTATTCTCATCACCATAGTCATCATATATAGGAGGCATATTGTAATCATAATTAATTTTCTCCTCAATAGTAGGTGGACTGAAAATATCATATTCATCATTGCAAGCATCATATATAGGAGGTAAAGTATCATCAAAGTAAATTTTCTCCTCCATGCTTGGGGGACTAAAGATATCACAACCAGCTTCCCCAAGCTTAAATTCTTCCATAGCTTTAGCAATAATGGTGTTCAAAGAGTTCATGCTAATAACATTGCTACAACTATTTTGCAAACAAAGTTCCATGGGTTTTTTAATTTTCTTCAAATACATCATGTCCTATCTCAAGATAAATACTATAAAGATCTCTAAATTTTTTGTTGTTTTCCATTAAGCCTAACTAGTGAAAATAAAAACAAGTACAGGACTAGACATGATAACAAAATAAATTAAATGTAAGTAACTAATTTTGTGTGTTTTTGATATAGAGAACAAGACAGTAAATAAAGTAAAGCTAGCAACTATTTTTTTGTGTTTTGTTTAAGTGCAGCAAACAAAGTAGTAAATAAAATAAAGCAAGACAAAAACAAAGTAAAGAGATTGGAAGTGGAGACTCCCTTGTACGTGTCTTGATCTCCCCGCAACGGCGCCGTAAAAAGAGGGGCGTGCAGTTGACGTGGGAGATAGATATTTTTGTGGTGTAACTTTTCTTCGTTCCCCGGCAACGGCGCCGTAAAAGAGCTTGATGGCGTGTAACTCACATGTTCGTTGGGAACCCCAAGAGGAAGGTATGATGCGCACAGCAGCAAGTTTTCCTCAGAAAGAAACCAAGGTTTAATCGAACCAGAGGAGCCAAGAAGCACGTTGAAGATTGATGGTGGCAAAATGTGATGCGGCGCAACACCAGGGATTCCGGCGACAACGTGGAACCTGCACAACACAACAAAAGTACTTTGCCCCAACGAAACAGTGAGGTTGTCAATCTCACCGGCTTGCTGTAACAAAGGATTAACCGTATTGTGTGGAAGATGATTGTTTGCGAAGAAAACAGTAAAACAAGTATTGCAGTAGATTGTATGCGATGTAAAGAATAGGACCGGGGTCCACAGTTCACTAGAGGTGTCTCTCCCATAAGATAAAAGCATGTTGGGTGAACAAATTACAGTCGGGCAATTGACAAATAGAAAAGGGCATAACAATGCATATACATGATATGATAAATATAGTGAGATTTAATCGGGGCATTACGACAAAGTACATAGACCGCCATCCAGCATGCATCTATGCCTAAAAAGTCCACCTTCAGGTTATCATCCGAACCCCTTCCAGTATTAAGTTGCAAACAACAGACAATTGCATTAAGTATGGTGCGTAATGTAATCAACAACTACATCCTTAGACATAGCATCAATGTTTTATCCCTAGTGGCAACAGCACATCCACAACCTTAGAACTTTCTCTCACTGTCCCAGATTTAATGGAGGCATGAACCCACTATCGAGCATAAATACTCCCTCTTGGAGTTAAGAGCAAAAACTTGGCCAGAGCCTCTACTAATAACGGAGAGCATGCAAGATCATAAACAACACATAGGTAATAGATTGATAATCACCATAACATAGTATTCTCTATCCATCGGATCCCGACAAACACAACATATAGTATTACAGATAGATGATCTTGATCATGTTAGGCAGCTCACAAGATCCAACAATGAAGCACATGAGGAGAAGACGACCATCTAGCTACCGCTATGGACCCATAGTCCAGGGGTGAACTACTCACTCACACCCGGAGGCGATCATGGCGATGAAGAGTCCTCCGGAGATGATTCCCCTCTCCGTCAGGGTGCCGGAGGCGATCTCCCGAATCCCCCGAGATGGGATTCGCGGCGGCGGAGTCTCCGGAAGGTTTTCCGTATCGTGGCTCTCGGTACAGAGGGTTTCGCGACGAAGACTTTAAGTAGGCGGAAGGGCAACGCGGGGGGCCACACGAGGGCCCCACACACCAGGGCCGCGCGGCCAAGGGTTGGGCCGAGCCGCCCTAGTGTGGCGGCGCCTCGTGACCCCACTTCCTTTCCCCTTCGGTCTTCTGGAAGCTTCGTGCAAAAATAGGACCCTGGGCGTTGATTTCGTCCACCCGAGAATATTTCCTTACTAGGATTTCTGAAACCAAAAACAGCAGAAAACAAGAATCGGCTCTTCGGCATCTTGTTAATAGGTTAGTGCCGGAAAATGCGTAAATACGACATATAATGTGTATAAAACATGTAGATATCATCAATAATGTAGCATGGAACATAAGAAATTATCGATACGTCGGAGACGTATCAATCATCAAATCCTCTATGATATCATCAAAATCATCGATATCATCAGAAGCATCCAAATGTTCTCGGAACTCGAAGAAATCTATGGTATTTGACTCAGCATTTTTACACCCTATACATGACTATTTCATATTCATCTAAAGGCTCGGGGGCTACTCCCATCAGGAGCGTTGGTCGCGCACCCGATAAAAAGTGGAAGCCTCGTCGACAAAGAAGAATGAGCCCGGAGGTTTTAACAGTCCAGCTCTTCGGCTTCTTTCGAAGCTTGCACCGTTTTGAAGTCCCGATAGATTTTAAAGTATCGGATGATGGGATAAATTGAGAACGTCAACATCAAGCTCTTCGAGTAGTACAACTTGAGTCTACGCACAGTTGCAAGCACCCGCCCATAGACTCTGGGGCTACTCCCATGGGGAGCGCAGGCCGCACACCCGATAAATAATAACTTCAAATCTACATCAAGCACAAGATTCAATAGAACATCATGACATTCGGACAATGACAACTTTAGTCCCTGCCCGAAGCTTCACTTCGGCCAGACACTCGGGGGCTACTGATGTGGGCATTACCCTTCGGGTACCCAACATTGCTACACCCGGTATAGATTATGAAGATGGACCAGCGCAAGGACTCGACAAGCTGAACCCACAAAGAAATATTAACTTGGATTACAAGAAAGAAGACTCCAATACGAATCATACTTGGACTCTTGTAAACCTTAGCATGAATGGTATATAAAGCCAGGCAGGGGCACCCCTTAGAGGACAGATATTCAGATTCATAAAAACATAGAGGCGATACGCCTAGACATCGCAACCCGCAGATTAGAACTAGACTAGATACAACAACTCCGCCTATGGCGGCCCCCTATACACATATATTCATATAGTGGATTGCTAGCAGGACGTAGAGATCCTCCACCGCGGGGACGTGAATTTGGCTACGTCGTGTCTTCTCTCGCTCCCGAAGTCTCCATCGTCGCCTTCCGTCAACCCTAAGCCCCTCATGGTGGGAATTGCCAAGGAACCGCCTCGTCACCGGCACTACGCCCAGCGCGACCGGCCGCCACACCGTCTGGCCTGGCCCCACGCCGGGTGAACCCGGTGCCCGCCGGCTCCTGGACCGGTGCCATCCGGACGGGAATACTGAGAGCCCCGCCCCTTGGCCCGGTCACAGCCCGGTCCCTGGCCCGGTTGACCGTCCCCCAGGCCGGCCATGTCCGAGTTAGTCTCGACCAGATCCCGATCTGGGTCGGTTATTATTGTATTTTCTCGACTTCTGGTCGTCCTGAACCCCTATACAAGTGCCCAGGACGCCCCCATAATAGGTTCAGACCATGTTTAAGGTAAACCCTAGTTCATAGTTGATTCTTTGCAACTCTATTAAATCTATACACCAATTCGCATCGATCCGGTGTTTTGCTACTGAAAGTTTTGTGTGATCTGTTGTTCCATTGGGAATTAGACGGTTGCAATTTACCGCTTCATGGTCGGTGGCTACGTGCGCAAGTGTGTGGAGTTGCGAATATCTTGCAGGGTTGAGAGCTGTTGCATTGGCGATAGGAATCAATCGAGAGACTTCGTCGGTGTCATACAAGTTATCTCCACCTCCTCATCGTGTTATCTCCGCTGTGTTCATCGTGTGTTCATCACCACCACCGTGCTTACTGAGAAGATCAGGCAACCCCTTATCATCTTGGTATCAGATTTCAGCGTTTCCTCGGTAAGCCATCCACAATCCACCCCATGGTTGAGTTGTGCGTGTTTTCCTATCCAGAAAAAGCCAAAAATATTAGGGTTAGGGTTTGTCATAGCTTTAGATTGCATCAATTTCAAGTTTTAGTTGCTTTTCGTAGTTGTTTTTGCGTCTCCTTTTCTTTCATCTAGTAGACTGTTTAGGGTTTGTGTTTCGACATCTTCTAGTTTTTCAGTTTTTGTTGCTCTGAGTACATATAGCATATAGTTTGCTTGTTCCCAACCATAGACACAACCTTTCGATAGACGTGACTAGGAACTTTCCCAAAAGAGACTAGTTTTACCGCTCGACAGGCTGCTCGTTTGGCTTTTGGTGCTGTGCAATTTCTGTTGGCCGTGTTACAAGGATTAGACTCCAAAAAAATTTACTCTAGCTACGATAACCGTGAGAAATAGAGAGAAATAAAGTGATTCAAAAAAAAGAGAAAAAGAGTGAAGAGAAAAAGTGCAGTGCTAGTAAGATCAAGTGAAGGCCTGATACGTCTCCAACGTATCTATAATTTCTGATGTTCCATGCTTGTTTTATGACAATACCTACATGTTTTGTTCACACTTTATATCGTTTTGATGCGTTTTCCGGAACTAACCTATTGACGAGATGCCGAAGTGCGAGTTCCTGTTTTCTGTTGTTTTTGATTTCAGAAATCCTAGTAAGGAAATATTCTCGGAATCGGACGAAATCAATGCCCAATATCTTATTTCTGCACGAAGCTTCAGAACACCCGAGAGGCACCAGAGGGGAACCTGGGGGCCCACCCCACAGGCGGCGCGCCAAAGGCTGGGGCGCGCCTATGGTGTGGCCCCACCAGGGCCCCGATACGTCTCAAACGTATCTATAATTTCGATGTTCCATGCTTGTTTTATGACAATACCTACATGTTTTGTTCACACTTTATATCGTTTTGATGCGTTTTCGGAACTAACCTATTGACGAGATGCCGAAGTGCCGTCCTGTTTTCAGCTGTTTTTGGTTTCAGAAATCCTAGTAAAATATTCTCAATTGGACGAAATCAACGCCGATCTTATATTTACACGAAGCTTCCAACACCCGAGAGGAGCGAGGGGGCCACAGGGCCCCACACACTAAGGCGGCGCGCGGGGGGCGCCTGTTGTGTGGGCCCCCGTAGCCCTTCCGACTCCGTCTTCGCCTATAAGAAGCCCCCGACCTAAAACCTCGATACGAAGAAGCCACGCACGAGAAAAGTTCCGAGCCACCACCATCGTGAAGCCAAGATCCGGGGACAGGAGTCTCTCGTTCGGCACGCCGCCGGGACGGGGAAGTGCCACCGGAAGGCTCCTCCATCGACACCACCGCCATCTCATCACCGCTGCTGCTCCCATGAGGAGGGAGTAGTTCTCCATCGAGGCTCGGGCCGTACCGGTAGCTATGTGGTTAATCTCTCTCCTATGTACTTCAATACAATAATCTCATGAGCTGCCTTACATGATTGAGATTCATATGATGAGATTTGTATCGCTACTAGTTATGTGCTACTCATGTGATGCTATTGAAGTAGTATATTCCTCCTGCATGATGTAATGGTGACAGTGTGTGCATCGTGTGGTTCTTGTCGTAGATTATGATCATAATCTCTTGTAGGTTATGGAGTTGATTATCGCTATGATAGTATTGATGTGATCTATTCCCCTTTCATAGTGTAATGGTGACAGTGTGTATGCTATGTTAGTACTCGGTTTATTTTGCAAAGATCTATTATGCTCTAAGGTTACTTAAATATGAATGCCGAAAGTTGTGGCGCTTGTTAACTCCGGCTTGAGGGAGCTCTTGTAGCCCTACACAACGAATGGTGTTTGTCATCCAACAAAGAGTGTATGTAGCACAAATGAGAGAAGTTATTATTTATTATGCGATCAATGTTGAGAGTGTCCACTAGTGAAAGTATGATCCCTAGGCCTTGTTTCCAATACTGCAAACACCGTTTACTTACTGTTCTGTTGCATGTTTACTCGCTGCCATATTTTATTCAGATTGCTATTACCACTCATATACATCCATACTACTTGTATTTCACTATCTCTTCGTCGAACTAGTGCACCTATACATCTGACAAGTGTATTAGGTGTGTTGAGGACACAAGAGACTTCTTGTATCGTGATTGCAGGGTTGCTTGAGAGGGATATATTTGACCTCTTCCTCCCTGAGTTCGATAAACCTTGGGTGATCCACTTAAGGGAAAACTTGCTGCTGTTCTACAAACCTCTGCTCTTGGAGGCCCAACACTGTCTACAAGAATAGAAGCACCCTTAGACATCAAGCTATTTTCTGGCGCCGTTGCCGGGGTGGAAAGGTAAAAGGTACTCACACTCCGGATCTCGGCTACTAAGCTATTTTCCGGCGCCATTGTAAGTACTCGAAGCTATTTCCTTTAGATCCTGCAATTGCATCTTTTGGTTTCTTGTTTACACTAGTTAGGCATAATGGAAAGTAACAATGAGCTTCTTATTCTATTTCCTTAGTTAAGACATGGATTGTTTGCTGCGAAAATTAAAAAACCTATGGAATCTTATTTGCATGCTGGTAGCAATGATATTAGTATGAACGCTTTGAACACCATTGTTGCTAATGATATGGAAAATTCTAAGCTTGGGGAAGCTGGTTTTGATGAGCATGATATTTTTAGTCCCCCAAGCATTGAGGAGAAAATTTTCTTTGATGATACTTTGCCTCCTATTTATGATGATTATAATGATAGTGGTCTTTTGGTGCCGCCTACTATGGAGAGTAAATTTTATTATGATTATACTATGCCTCCTACACTTGATGAGAATAATAATGATATCTACTTTGTTGAATTTGCTCCCACTACAACTAATAAAATTGATTATGCTTATGTGGAGAGTAATAATTTTATGCATATGGCTCATGACAAGAATGTTATATGTGATAGTTATATTGTTGAGTTTGTTCATGATGCTACTGAAAGTTATTATGAGAGAGGGAAACATGGTTATATGCATCTTAATAATATTAAGTTTCCCCTCTTTATGTTGAGAATCTTGAAATTGCGCTTGTGTTGCTTTTCTATGCTTGCCACTTTGTTCTTCATGAATTTATTTGTGTACAAGATTCCTTTTCATAGGAAGTGGGTTAGGCTTAAATGTGTTTTAAATTTGCTTCTTGATGCTCTCTTTTGCTTCAACTCTTATTTCTTGCGAGTGCATCATTAAAATTACTGAGCCCATCTTAATGGCTATAAAGAAAGAACTTCTTGGGAGATAACCCATGTGTTTATTTTACTACAGCAATTTTTGTTTTGTTGAGTCTTGAAAGTTGTTTACTACTGTAGCAACCTCTCCTTATCATGTTTTTGTGCCAAGTAAAGTTTCTATGTTAAAGTTGATGCTATATTTGGGATCGCTGTGCAGAAACAACATTGCTGTCTGTCACGAATTCTCGCAGAGCTCTCTGTAAAAAAATCGAAAAAATCTGCAAATTTACGAGCGTGATCCTCAGATATGTACGCAACTTTCATTAGTTGTGAGTTTTTCCGTTTGAGCAAGTTAAGTGCCCCTGCCAGATTCATCTTTACGGACTGCTCTGTTTTTGACAGATTCTGCCTTTTATTTCGCATTGCCGCTTTTGCTTTGTTGAATGGGTTTCTTTGTTCCATTAACTTTCAGAAGTTTTGTGCAATGTCTAGAAGTGTTAAGAATGATTGTGTCACCTCTGAACATGTGAATTTTGATTATGCACTAACCCTCTAATGAGTTTGCTTGAAGTTTGGTGTGAAGTTTTCAAGGGTCAAGAGAGAGGATGATATATGATCAAGAAGAGTGAAAAGCCTAAGCTTGGGGATGCCCCCGTGGTTCATCCCTGCATATTTCAAGAAGACTCAAGCGTCTAAGCTTGGGGTTGCCCAAGGCATCCCCTTCTTCATCAACTTATCAGGTTTCCTCTATTGAAACTATATTTTTATTCAGTCACATCTTATGTACTTTACTTGGAGCGTCTGTGTGCTTTTATTTTCGTTTTGTTATTTTTATTCTATGAATAAGTTCATCCTTGTGTGGGAGATAGACACGCTCCGCTTTTTCGTATGAACACTAGTGTTCTTCGTTTGTGCTTTTAATGTTCAAGGGCGAAAGTTGATCGCTTCACTTGTTGCTATTTGGTTGGAATCAGAAAATGCTTCATATGGTTTTGAATAACTTGATACTTGGCAATTGTTTTGAGCTCTCATATATCATGTTTAAGCTCTTGCATCATGTAGTTAAATCTAGTAGTGGAGAACTACGTAGAGCTTGTTGACATTTGGTTTGCATGATTGGTCTCTCTAAGGTCTAGATATTTTCGGTAAAAGTGTTTGAGCAACAAGGAAGACAGTGTAGAGTCTTATAATGCTTGCAATACGTTCTTATGTAAGTTTTGCTGTACGGTTTATACTTGTGTTTGCTTCAAACAACCTTGCTAGCCAAAGCCATGTACTGAGAGGAAATACTTCTCGTGCATCCAAAACCTTGAGCCAAAACCTATGCCATTTGTGTCCACCATATCTACCTACTATGTGGTATTTCCTGCCATTCCAAGTAAATACTTCATGTGCTACCTTTAAACAATTCAAAAGCTATCATCTCTTATTTGTGTCAATGTTTTATAGCTCATGAGAAAGTATGTGGTGTTTTATCTTTCGATCTTGTCATTTACTTTTGACAGACTTTCACAATGGACTAGTGGCTTCATCCGCTTATCCAATAATTTTGCAAAAAGAGCTGGCAATGGGGTTCCCAGCCCCAATTAATTAACTTGCATTAATAATTCTCTTCACATGTTTTGCTCTGATTTATCAGTAAGCAACTTAAATTTGCAAATAGACACTCCTCCATGGTATGTGAATGTTGGAAGGCACCCGAGGATTCGGTTAGCCATGGCTTGTGAAAGCAAAGGTTGGGGGAGTGTCATCTAATAAATAAAACTAAAGTACATGTGTAAACAAAAGAGAAGAGGGATGATCTACCTTGCTGGTAGAGATAACGTCCTTCATGGGAGCCGCTCTTGAAAGTCTGGTTGATAAGGTAGTTAGAGTACCCATTACGATTCGTTGACAACAACAAACACCTCTCAAAATTTTACTTTTATGCTCTCTATATGATTTCAAAACTTGAAAAGCTCTAGTACATGATTTAATCCCTGCTTCCCTCTGCGAAGGGCCTATCTTTTACTTTATGTTGAGTCAGTTACCCATTTCCTTCCATCTTAGAAGCAAACACTTGTGTCAACTGTGCATTGATTCTTACATACTTGCTTATTTGCATTCATCATATTACTCTATGTTGACAATTATCCATGAGATATGCATGTTGAAAGTTGAAAGCAACTGCTGAAACTTATATCTTCCTTTGTGTTGCTTCGATGCCTTTACTTTGAATTTATTACTTATGAGTTAGCTCTTATGCAAGACTTTTTGATGCTTGTCTTGAAAGTACTATCCATGAAAAGTTTTGCTATATGTTATCTATTTGTTAGCAAACTATAGATCATTGCTTTGAATCACTCCATTCATGTCATATGCTTTACAATAATGTTGATCAAGATTATGATGGTAGCATGTCACTTCAGAAATTATTTGTTGTTATCGTTTACCTACTCGAGGGCGAGTAGGAACTAAGCTTGGGGATGCTTGATACGTCTCAAACGTATCTATAATTTCTGATGTTCCATGCTTGTTTTATGACAATACCTACATGTTTTGTTCACACTTTATATCGTTTTGATACGTTTTCCGGAACTAACCTATTGATGAGATGCCGAAGTGCCGGTCCTATTTTCAGCTGTTTTTGTTTCAGAAATCCTAGTAAGGAAATATTCTCGAATCGCACGAAATCAACGCCCATCTTATATTTACACGAAGCTTAGAACACCCGAGAGGAGCCGGAGGGGGCCACAGGGGCCCCACACACTAAGGCGGCGCGGCCAGAGAGGGGGCGGCCTTTTGTGTGGGCCCCGTAGCCCTTCCGACTCCGTCTCTTCGCCTATAAGAAGCCCCCTGACCTAAAACCTCGATACGAAGAAGCCACGGTACGAGAAAAGTTCCAGAGCCGCCGCCATCGCGAAGCCAAGATCTAGGGGACAGGAGTCTCTGTTCCGGCACGCCGCCGGGACGGGGAAGTGCCCCCGGAAGGCTCCTCCATCGACACCACCGCCATCTTCATCACCGCTGCTGCTCCCATGAGGAGGGAGTAGTTCTCCATCGAGGCTCGGGGCTGTACTGGTAGCTATGTGGTTAATCTCTCTCCTATGTACTTCAATACAATAATCTCATGAGCTGCCTTACATGATTGAGATTCATATGATGAGATTTGTATTGCTACTAGTTATGTGCTACTCATGTGATGTTATTAAAGTAGTATATTCCTCCTGCATGATGTAATGGTGACAGTGTGTGCATCGTGTGGTTCTTGTCGTAGATTATGATCATAATCTCTTGTAGGTTATGGAGTTGATTATCGCTATGATAGTATTGATGTGATCTATTCCCCCTTTCATAGTGTAATGGTGACAGAGTGTATGCTATGTTAGTACTCGGTTTATTTCGCAAAGATCTATTATGCTCTAAGGTTACTTAAATATGAATGCCTAAAGTTGTGGCGCTTGTTAACTCCGGCTTGAGGGAGCTCTTGTAGCCCTACACAACGAATGGTGTTTTTCATCCAACAAGGAGTGTATGTAGCACAAATGAGAGAAGTTATTATTTATTATGCGATCAATGTTGAGAGTGTCCACTAGTGAAAGTATGATCCCTAGGCCTTGTTTCCAATACTGCAAACACCGTTTACTTACTGTTCTTTGCATGTTTACTCGCTGCCATATTTTATTCAGATTGCTATTACCACTCATATACATCCATACTACTTGTATTTCACTATCTCTTCGCCGAACTAGTGCACCTATACATCTGACAAGTGTATTAGGTGTGTTGGGGACACAAGAGACTTCTTGTATCGTGATTGCAGGGTTGCTTGAGAGGGATATCTTTGACCTCTTCCTCCCTGAGTTTGATAAACCTTGGGTGATCCACTTAAGGGAAAACTTGTTGTTGTTCTACAAACCTCTGCTCTTGGAGGCCCAACACTGTCTACAAGAATAGAAGCACCCGTAGACATCAGGGCCCCTCCGAGGCTGCCCTTTCGCCTATAAAAAGTCTCCGTCGCGAAAACCCTATACGAATAAGCCACGATACGAGAAAAGTTCCAGAGCCGCCGCCATCGCGAAGCCAAGATCTGGGGACAGGAGTCTCTGTTCCGGCACGCCGCCGAGACGGGGAAGTGCCCCCGGAAGGCTCCTCCATCGACACCACTGCCATCTTCACCGCCATCTCCATCAACGCTGCTGCTCCCATGATGAGGAGGGAGTAGTTCTCCCCCGGGGCTGAGGGCTCTACCGTAGCTATGTGGTTAATCTCTCTCTCTCTGTACTCCAATACAATGATCTTATGAGCTGCCTTACATGATTGAGATCTATATGATGAGCTTTCTATCGCTACTAGTCTATGTGCTACTCATGTGATGTTATTAAAGTAGTCTATTCCTCCTGCATGGTGTAATGGTGACAGTGTGTGCATCGTGTGGTTCTTGTCATAGGCTATGATCATAATCTCTTGTAGGTTATGGAGTTAATTATCGCTATGATAGTATTGATGTGATCTATTCCCCCTTTCATAGTGTAATGGTGATAGTGTGTATGCTATGTTAGTACTCGGTTTATTTTGCAAAGATCTATTATGCTCTAAAGTTACTTAAATATGAATGCCGAATGTTGTGGCGCTTGTTAACTCCGGCTTGAGGGAGCTCTTGTAGCCCTACACAACGAATGGTGTTTGTCATCCAACAAAAGAGTGTATGTAGCACAAATGAGAGAAGTTATTATTTATTATGCGATCAATGTTGAGAGTGTCCACTAGTGAAAGTATGATCCCTAGGCCTTGTTTCCAAACATCGAATCTCCGTTTATTTACTGTTCTGTTGCATGTTTACTCGCTACCATATTTTATTCAGATTGCTATTACCACTAATATACATCCATACTACTTGTATTTCACTATCTCTTCGTCGAACTAGTGCACCTATACATCTGACAAGTGTATTAGATGTGTTGGGGACACAAGAGACTTCTTGTATCGTGATTGCAGGGTTGCTTGAGAGGGATATCTTTGACCTCTTCCTCCCTGAGTTCGATAAACCTTGGGTGATCCACTTAAGGGAAAACTTGTTGCTGTTCTACAAACCTCTGCTCTTGGAGGCCCAACACTGTCTACAAGAAAAGAAGCGTGAGTAGACATCAAGCTATTTTCTGGCGCCGTTGCCGGGGATGAATCAAGACACTCCATCAAGCCCGACAACCGCCATCAAACTTCCCACATCAACCACGCGCCTGTTGTGGACATCAAGGCCTAGTTTACTTTTCTGCACTCGTAGTTGAGCAATCTTGTGCCTGTTCCGTTGAGCTTTGCTAGTGTCTCTCGAGTGCATTGCAATACTATTCATCCATATAGTTGCATTGACACATTTATCGCCTTGTGTGAGTATCTTTGGTTGTCCATGGTCACCGCTAGAGCTTGTTATTGGTGCAAATAGATAGCCTGCCTACAGCCCCACATATATTATGTTTTGTCGTGTGATTGTTCTTATACCCTTGATATTCGCTTCGCTACACCCGTGCACTAGTTGTCAATCCAAGTGGTAAGCATACTAATTCACTTTGGAGCGGTAAGATTTACCTTTTCTTATCAGTTTTGAGTGAGTTGTGAGAGTACCACCACATATTTTTGTTTTAGTGCACTAATCTACTAACCATGTCTTCTAGTGATGCTAAACTTGTTAACTAGAAATAGAAGGATGGAGCTGATATTGTTTCTTGGAGGGAGTATGAAGCTCTTTGCAATGAGATGCGACGTGAATTCAGCGAACAGGGCCAAAAACTTTCTGATGACATTGAGAAGGTCACCAAGAAGTTTGACACTACTAATGAGACCGTCAATACAATTCAAGAACAAGTGACGGATATTCAACGCTCTCTTCAAGCGTTGCAGTTAGCTGTTGAGAACCTGACCCAACAACAACAACAACATGAAGAAGGGGACAGTGTTCATGGAGATTTTGAAGAAGAATCCGCTGCTGAAGAGCGTGGTGTTGGTCGTGGTGTTGGACATGGTGCCCGTGGTCGTGGTTTTTTTTCCCGTCGGAGCAGCTCGCCGTGTCCCTCTACAACCGCAAGACGATGTTTTGGGTAAGCCAAAGTTCTCAATACCCAAATTTGAAGGAGGTCCTGATGTTGAAGAATACCTCACATGGGAGCTGAAAATTGAGAATTTATGGCTCCTACATGACTATACTGAAGACAGGAAGATTGAGCTTGCTTCCTCAGAATTTGATGGCTATGCATTGCGTTGGTGGGATGGAGTTACACGTGCTCGTCAAGAAGATGGAGAAGTGCCAGTTCTTACATGGCGCGAGATGAAGGCAATTGTGCAAGCTCGCTTTGTTCCCACTAATTATTTGCGATCGATATATGATAAGTTGACCCTCTTGAGACAAGGTGTTCTGATGGTTGATGCTTATTTCATGGAGATGTAGATGCTTATGCAGTGTGGCCGTGTCCGTGAGTCACTTGAGATGACAATGCAGCGTTTTCTACATGGTTTGAAGTATAACATCAAAGGCATTATTCGTCATCACCGTTACACCAATATGAATGAGCTCCTACATCATGCAAGAGAAGCTGAAGCACAGTTAGCGGAAGAAGCGCAAATCAAAGGTCGTGCTACGGGAGTTGGGCGCTACACGCCTCGGGCGTCCCCATCTACGGCGCCGGCGCCATCCTCTCGCCCCGAACCTTTCCCTACTTCGTCTAGCAAGCCGGTGTCCAATGTGTCCAACACAAAGAAGCCCGAACTTGCTGCAAGTGGAAGTAGTTCTAGCATGTCTACTGCGCGCAACCACGACATGAATTGTCATACATGTGGTGGCAAGGGTCACTTCAAGAGAGATTGTCCTAACCGTAAAGTGATGATCATTAATGACAGCGATAAGTATGAGACTGGAGATGATGCGGATCCGGATGTTCCAGAAGACGATGATTATGACAGTGATGGTGTAGATGCTTTTCCGTCTGAAGCTCGAACTATTGTTGTGTCACAGCGTGCCCTTAATGTGCAGCCAAGTGCATCTACTCAGCGCTGCAATTTGTTCCAAACAAAGGCATGCACTAGTTGGTCCTGATAAAGCTTGCAAGGTCATTATTGATGGCGGGAGTTGTCGCAATTTAGCAAGCAAGGAGTTGTGTGCCAAGCTGAAACTGAAGTATCTACCGCACTCGCATCCATATTATATTCAGTGGTTGAGCGACAATGGTGATATGAAGGTCAACCACATGGTGCGTGTTGATTTTGAGATAGGATCGTACAAGGATTCCGTTGATTTTGATGTGGTTCCTATGACGGTGTGTCACCTACTATTGGGTCGGCCATGGCTCTATGACTGTTCTATGCAACACAATGGACGCGCCAATACATATCATTTGGATTTCAAGGGCTAGAAAATTAACTTGCATCCTATTTCACCACAACAAATTGTTAATGAATCTCGTTAGAAAGTTGAAGTGAACTTGGAGGATGCATCTATAGATAGGCGAGAGAATTGTAATGCCGTGAGGGATATAACAAAAAGTGAGAGAGTGAATTTCTTAGTCATATTAGCCACCAAAGAGTATATGAGAGAGTTTAGTGAGGATCCTGTAGCTATGCCTCTTGTGCTCATGTACAAGGGTGAGGTTTTGGTTTCTAACAACATGACCCCTATTTCTCTTGGTGTTTCTAGTGTTTTGCAGGAATTCAGCGACGTATTTCCGGAGGAGGTGCCCGCAGGATTGCCACCATTGTGTGATATTGAGCATCAAATTGACTTGATTCCCGTCGCCTCGCTGCCCAATAGGGCACCATACAGGACAAACCCCAAAGAGACAAAGGAAATACAGAAACAAGTGCAAGCGGTACTCGACAAAGGTTATATTCGCATCAGCCTAAGTCCTTGTGCTATTCCTGTTATTTTAGTTCCTAAGAAAGATGGTACATAACGCATGTGTGTAGATTGTAGAGCGATAAACAACATTATTATTCGATATCGTCATCCTATTCCCCGTTTAGAGGATATGCTAGATGAATTGAGTGGTGCTGCTGTTTTCTCTAAAATTGATTTGCATAGTGGTTATCATAAAATTAGGATGAAAGAGGAGGGTGAATGGAAAACAGCCTTTAAAACAAAATTTGGTTTATATGAGTGGTTAGTGATGTCTTTTGGTTTAACTAATGCACGTAGCACTTTCCTGAGACTGATGAACCATATTTTGCGTGATTTTATTGGCAAGTTTGTGTTTGTGTACTTTGATGACATATTAATTTACAGCCGCAATGAATCTGATCATACTATGCATAGTCGACATGTTTTGCAAGTGTTGCTTGATAATAAACTCTATGGTAATCTTGAGAAGTGCACATTTTACAAAGATAAGGTCATATTTCTTGGTTATGTTGTCTCTAAGCATGGAGTAGAGGTAGATTCATCTAAAATTGAAGCAATTCAAAATTGTCCTACTCCCATGAATGTGAGTCAAGTAAGAAGTTTTCATGGTCTTGCTGGGTTTTATAGAAGATTTGTGCCCAATTTCAGTACTATTGATGCACCTTTGAATGAATTGACAAAAAAGGGTGTTGCATTTGAGTGAGGCGCATCCCAAGATCATACATTTGATGAGCTGAAACATATGTTAACTTCTGCACCATGGCTTGCACTTCCTGATTTCAATAAGCAATTTGAGATTGAATGGTGATGCTAGTGGTATTGGAATTTGTGGTGTGTTGATGCGAGAGGGTCGCCCAATTGCATATTTTTCTCAGAAACTTTCTGGTGCTAAGTTGAATTATCCTATATATGATAAATAAATGTATGCTTTAATTAGAGTTCTTGAGGTTTGGCAACATTATTTGTGGCCAAAAGAATTTATCATACATTCTTATCATGAAGCTTTGAAATATCTGAAAGATCAATCTAACTTGCATAGGAGTCTTGCTAAGTGGGTTGAGTTCATTGAGTCTTTTCCATATATTATTAAGCAAGAAAGAAAAAACATAATATTGTTGCTGATGCTCCATCTAGGAAGAACATGCTATTAACTCAACTTGATGTTAAAATTTCTGGATTATTGATTCTATGTGATTTGTATGACACAGATCATGATTTTGCTGAACCATATCCGCTTGTGTGCTATTGGTAAAGCATGGGAGAAATATCACATGCATGATGGGTTCTTGTTTCGATCTAACAAACTATGTGTTCCAGAATAGTTTGTGTGTTTGCTCTTATTGCAGGAATCACATGCTGGATGTTTGATGGGCCACTTTGGGCGTGAGAAGACGCTACTCATGCTCGCTGATCACTTCTATTGGCCAAAGATGACGCGAGATGTGGACAGATATGTGAAGAGATTCATTACTTGCAACAAGTCCAAGTCCAAGCTAAAGCCTCACGGTTTGTATACTCCTTTACCGGCACCTACTACACCATGGGAAGATATTAGTATGGATTTTGTGTTGGGTTTGTCGCGTACTAAGAGAGGCCATGATTCTATTTTTGTGGTAGTGGATAGATTCTCTAAGATGTCACACTTTATTGCCTGCCACAAGAGGGACGATGCATCGTATATTGGTAACCTGTTTTCCAGAGAGATTGTACGTCTACATGGAGTCCTGAAGACTATTGTTTCTGGTCGTGACGTGAAGTTTATGAGCTACTTCTGGAAGATACTTTGGGGAAATCTGGGAACGAAGCTACTTTTCAGCACTACTTGTCATCCCCAAACTGATGGTCAAACTGAGGTGGTGAATAGAAAATTGTAACAATTGTTGAGATCCATGATCAAGAAGAACTTGAAGGAGTGGGAAGATTGTTTGCCACATGTGGAGTTTGCTTACAACAGGGAGGTACATTCTACCACAGAGTTGTGTCCATTTGAGGTGCTGTATGGTTTCAAACCCATTACTCCACTTGACTTGTTGCCTCTACCCATACATGAGAGAGTCAATATGGAGGCATCAAAGATGGCAGATTTTGTACAGAAGATACATGTGAATACTAAAGAGTTGATAGAGAAGAAAGGCAAGAACAATGTGGCACAGGTGAACAAGAAGCAGACGGAGATGTTGTTCAAGCCTGGTGATATGGTCTGGGTACATTTTCGCAAGGATAGGTTCCCGAAGCTATGGAAGTTCAAGTTGCTTCCTCGTGGTGATGGTCCTTACAAAGTGCTTGCCAAGATCAATGATAATGCATATTCTATAGATCTTCCAACTAATGAGTTTGGTGTCAGTAATTCTTTCAATGTTGCTGATTTGACACCATATGACGGACAAGACCATGATAAGGGGTTGCCCGATCTTCTCAGTAAGCACGGTGGTGGTGATGAACACACGATGAACATAACGGAGATAACATGCTGAGGAGGTGGAGATAACTTGGATGACGTCGACGCCTACCGACCTCGCCCTTCCGCCTATTTATTCATATGATCGGGAAAAACCTAAAGACTCGAGCCTCCATCCACAAAAAGTTCCATCGCGGCCGCCATCGCCGTCCCTAGCTCGGGAGGGTTCTGAAGCTCTTCCGGGCATCCAGACGGAGAGGGAGATCATCACCAGAGGCCTCTACATCGCCATGCCCGCCTGGAAGTGATGCGTGAGTAGTTCAACTCTGGACTATGGGTCCATAGCAGTAGTTAGATGGTTTTCTTCTCCAATTTATGCTTCATGTTTAGATCTTGTGAGCTGCCTATCATGATGAACATCATCTTTATGTAATGCTACATGTTGTGTTTGCTGGGATCCGATGAATATTGGATACTATGGTTGAGATTGATTATACACTTGTCATATGTTATTTGTGATCTTGCATGCTCTCTGTTGCTATTAGATGCTCCGGCCAAGTATGTGCTTGTGACTCCAAGAGGGAGTATTTATGCTCGATAGTGGGTTCATGCCTCTAGTTATCTAGGAGAGTGACAATAACTTCTAAGGTCGTACATGTGTTGTTGCTAGTAGGGAGAAAACAACAATGCTTTGTCCAAGGATAATTCTATTTTTTTACTTTACACACTTTGCTTAATGCAATAATCTGTTGCTTGCAACTTAATACTAAAATGGGTGCGACGCTAACCGGAAGGTGGATTATTAGTCATAGACGCAGTTGGATTACGGTCTATGTATCATATTGTAATGCCCAAATGAATCTCATAGTAATCATCTTGTCATGTATGGTCTTTATTATGTCAATTGCCCAAATGTAATTTGTTCACCCATCATGTTATTTATCTTTATGGAGAGACACCTCTAGTGAACTATGGATCCCGGTCCTTCCTTTTACACTGATAAAACCATCTACTGCAAACACCTGTCCTGGCCTGTTTACTTACTGCAAGCACTGTTCTCTTTATTTCACTGTAAACAAACATCTATTTCCACACTATATGGTTAATCCTTTGTTTTTAGCAAAACCGGTGAGATTGACAACCTCACTGTAAGTTGGGGCAAAGTATTTTGGTTGTGTTATGTGCAGGTTCCACGTTGTTGCTGACGCCGATAGTGCGCCCTGCTAAAAGTCAGCTAGCAACACCTTCAGAAGTGATTTCTTTCTCTTACTGGTCGATTAAACCTTGGTTTCTTTCTGACAAAAAACTTGCTAATGTGCTCATCATACCTTCCTCTTGGAGTTCCCCAACGATGTGCTCTGCATTCATCAGTTGGCAACATCATCCAGAATGTTCTTTATGTTTTGAAAATACGCGGCGTGCGAGTGTTGGAGGTGCAAAACAATGAGGGTGCAATATTGGTCTATGTGCAACATAATTCAAACAGACCATTATATCGTAAAATAAAACATAATGAAAGAAATATATACGAAAGCATCTTGTGGTGCTAGCAAGTGACTTACTCGGGAAAATAAGGAAGGACAAACTTTTCTTTGTCCTTATTCACCAAGAAGATATTTTCGATGTAATACATCACATTGAGTCTGTTCTCCTAGGTGACCACGTAGATCTCATACAGGTAGTAGGGGTACGCTATCGCCAAGGTCGGGGTAACTCTTGCTCTTTTCTAACCTGGTTGGCCTCAGCAAGCGTAAATAGATAGACAAATTTTCGGTGGACTCTATTCATTTGAAACATGAAGAATATGTCTTCAAATCTTAGGAAAAACACATCCGCGGGGTGTTTATCGACAAAGTCCAAGCCCTTACGAATCCTGACAACAAAAAGCGGGCCGGTATGTGGGAGATTCCATACAAAGAAGATGCCTTTCTTCTTGAAGAATGAGGTCATGTAGACTCTTCATATATATCACCGGGTAGCGTTATGTACTTTTCCCACGATACTATAGGGTCACCCGCCACATGATATTGCCGGTCTTGCGTGGAGATCTTGTCCATAACCTGGGTTGTCTGGCAAGCGGCATAATCCTTTTTCTTACGTCTTTTCCATCTATTTTTCTTCAAAGCAGGAGGATCTAACACCACATGCGTTGCGGGCTCGGCAGGATCTGACAGCACATGTGTTGCAGGCTCGGTAGGACCAGACACCACATTGTCTTGCCTTGGCGCCAACTCAACTGGTGTTGCCTGGTACATGGGATGTGGCCCTTCTCGACCTCCGGCAATCCAATCTTTGATCGACTAGATCAAGATAGGAAGGAGGTCGTTGACCCTATTTTTCACTTGATTTTCGACAATGGTGGCCATGTTTGCTTTCAGGATCGCTAATTCTTGCTTAACTACATGAAGTTTTCTTGGAGGGTGCGGACCGTGTCTGCATTTTCTTCTTCGCCTCCACGCAAACCGCTTGAAGATGACCCGACAACAACATCATTGCGTTTTCCGCAAAATGATATGGCTAGCTAACAATAATCAAAATTTAAAATTATTAGTGATAAAAAATCACTGAAAAATTTGGCATGACCTTTGGTAAAAAAGGACATACGGAGTGCTAGAAATTTGTCAAAATGGAAATTAACCAACATTCCGACAAAACATCAGCAACTCATATTCCTGTAAAAAAAACTTTTTTGCCATACACTATATGCCCATTCAACAAATCAACAACTCATATGTGCATTTCATCGAACAGGTGTAGGGTGTGCGGTTCATACCAGGTGGGGCGGGGGAGGGGGTGCGGTTCGGCGAGATCGACGGGAAGGAGGCGCGGCACGCCGATGACGGCGAGGCACGGAGAGGCGGGGATCAGAGGCGTGATACGTCTCCAGCGTATCTATAATTTCTTATGTTCCATGCTAGTTTTATGACAATACCAACATGTTTTAGTCATACTTTATAATGTTTTTATGCATTTTCCGGGACTAACCTATTAACAAGATGCCGCAGTGCCAGTTTCTGTTTTCTGCTGTTTTATTTCAGAAAAGTTAGTTTACGAATATTCTCAATTGGACGAATCAAAAGCCCACGGTCTTATTTTCCACGGAGCCTTCCAACAGAAGAGGAGACGGAGAGACGCGAGGCGACCACACCATAGGGCGCGCGGCCCCACCTCTGGCGCGCCGGCATGGGGTGGGCCCCGGGCGCCCCCGCGCCTTCGCCTATTTATTCCTTCCGAAACCCTAGTACCGAGAGAGCCACGATACGAGAAAGTTCCGAGACGCCGCCGCCGTCAACCCCATCTCTCGGGGTTCGAGATCGCCTCGCACCCCCGGAGAGGGAATCATCACCGGAGGGCTCTACATCACCATGCCCGCTCCGGATGATGAGTGAGTAGTTCACCCTTGGACTACGGGTCCATAGCTGTAGCTAGATGGTTGTCTTCTCCTCTTGTGCTATCATGTTTAGATCTTGTGAGCTGCCTATCATGATCAAGATCATCTATTTGTAATGCTACATGTTGTGTTTGTTGGGATCCGATGAATATGGAATACTATGTCAAGTTGATTATTGATCTATCATATGTGTTATTTATGTTCTTGCATGCTCTCCGTTGCTAGTAGAGGCTCTGGCCAAGTTGATACTTGTGACTCCAAGAGGGAGTATTTATGCTAGATAGCGGGTTCATGTCTCCATTGAAATTGGGGGAGTGACAGCAACCCCTAAGGTTGTGGATGTGCTGTTGTCACTAGGGATAAAACATCAATGCTTTGTCTAAGGATATTTGTATTATTTACATTACGCACAGTACTTAATGCAATTGTCTGTTGTTTGCAACTTAATACTGGAAGGGGTGCGGATGCTAACCTAAAGGTGGACTTTTTAGGCATAGATGCTGGATGGCGGTCTATGTTCTTTGTCGTAATGCCCTAAGTAAATCTCATAGTAGTCATCATGATAAGTATATGCATCTCTATTTGTCAATTGCCCAACTGTAATTTGTTCACCCAACATGCTATTTATCTTATTGGAGAGATACCACTAGTGAACTGTGGACCCCGGTCCATTCTTTTACATCTGAAATACAACCTACTGCAATCATTGTTCTCTGTTGTTTTCTGCAAGCAAACATAAATCTCCACACCATACATTTAATCCTTTGTTTTCAGCAAGCCGGTGAGATTGACAACCTCACTGTTAAGTTGGGACAAAGTAGTTTGATTGTGTTGTGCAGGTTCCACGTTCGCGCCGGAATCATTGGTGTTGCGCCGCACTACACTCCTTCACGAACAACCTTCACGTGGCCTTCATCTCCTACTGGTTCGATAAACCTTAGTTTCTTACTGAGGGAAAACTAGCTGCTGTACTCATCATACCTTCCTCTTGGGGTTCCCAACGGACGTGTGCTTTATCGTCACAAGGAGCTGCCTCCATGCCAGCAGCAAGGCGCGGCGCGGTGGTGGCGTGGAGGTCGAGCGCTTTGCCGTTATCTAGAGAGATTGGGGAGATGTGTGAACTGGGAAACTGAAATGCGCGTCCACTGGAATTTTGGTTTAAGTCAAAATAATAGCAGCGGGAGCCACCAGGGTACGCTGCCAGTATTTTTCGCTCCCTGTGTCATAAACTAGTGGCAACATGCGAACACAAGGGCACGCGACCGATAAGTGAATACTAGCCGTGTGCCCACAAGATTGCACGCTTGCGGCTAAGTTATGTGCCTACGTGCAGCCGAGGCCCACATACTAGTCGTGTGCCCTACCTTGTCGTCCACTACTACTGCCTTACTAGTCGCGTGCATCTTTTAGGCCTGCTGCTAAAAATAGCAGTTGCATGCGCTAGCTAGAGCCTGCTTCCATTAGTCGAGTCCCTATAGCCTTTTTCTTACTAGTGCGTGTATGGGAAGACAAAAGATACATCGAAAACATGGCAGGACCAACAACCTATGAAAGAATGAGACGGACTTCATCCAGAGAAGACAGATGAAGGATGTCAATACTTAAGTCCTTCTAGCTACACTCTTACCAAAGCAGAAAAGGAAATCATTTTTAATTAATCCTGAGCAGTATCAAGGTCTCACTTGGCTTCTTGTCGAATATGAAGGGAATAATAAATATGGGAGTGAAAAATCCAAAACTGCGAATAGACGAATGGGAAACAAATGATGAAGAAAATATTGGACCTTAACAAAGTCCGGATAGGTATATTAATTAAAGCTCTTGTGACTACATGCATTAACTGATTTGTATCTATCTATTAACGATATTTCTTGTTTTAGCCCCCCGGATAGAGCCAATCTGGTAGAAGGAAATGAGCCCCAACCAAAAAGTTGGGCGATCATCAAAGGTTCACGATTGAGAAAGTCACTGAAGATGGTGAACCGATTCCTCCCGTTGAGAACGTACATTTATTTGTAAATCAACGTAGATTTATTGTTAGGGACAATATCCTCATCACCACTTGAGAATGGAATAAGCCAAAGGAAGATGGAGTTAGTTATTTGCTTTGGGATACGCTCTTGTCACATTTCAACCTACCATGACGAAGAGGAAAAACTGAATTCAAAAGTCAAGGAGAGTAGGTTCTGAAGAACATGGCCACACAATTTCGGACCTTCAAGAAAATATTATACAATGACTCTATGAAGGAAAAAAGAACTCCAGATTTCATTGGACCACTAGAGAAGATACAAAATCACTAGGACGCATTTGTGGAGTATAAGGAATCGTCTGAAGCTCTGCAAAGGTCAGCAGAAAGCAAATTCTGCGAAAAAGAAATATCACCATGTTATGGGGACATGTGGCTACAAGAGTGCCCTACCTAAGTGGGAAGAAAGTGAGGCCTCCCTTATTGGTAAAGGGGTCACTCTAGAGGCAGCGGATTGGCCCGAGCGGTCAAAAAACTTGTTTTACGCTGGTACATATCACCAAGAAACCTCCAACAATCCTTGTATATGGCGGTCCAGAACATTATATACACATGAAGCAACATCCATTCGTAGTTGCAACCCAAGATGACACATGTAGAAGACGACACATGTAGACAGTAAAGAGAAACAACGGACTCCTAGTGTCACTTGCACCGGCTATAAAGGAGGGAGAGACAACATAATGGGTTAAAGGGGGCAGTCATGTAACCGAAGATAGGACGAGGACCGAAGCAGGCCATCGCATACCCGACTTGCTCGTGTTCCCATCAATACGACTCACCAAAGTGACTAATTCCTAGACAAAATGATAGCCTATGCATGTATTAAAACTCCTTTCGGTCCACCTACACCAGCTCAAAAAGAGCCAAGACCACCCTCGAATAAAAATCCAACATCAACCCGAAGCCTCGGGGGCTAGAACCACCACTGCCAAAAGAGAGAGGACACACTCACCTCCAAGAACACCTCGTCCTAACCCATAGTCAGCAGTTAGTCAGCAGCACGCACGGCTGCTACACCGCCTCATGCCCACATCCTATAGAGACCTCGCTACATTGGAACGTTGAGGCACCGGAGGAATAGTCCGCAACCCCGACGAATAGTCGTGGGCAGCCAACAAGGCATATGGGTGCGTCACCAGCACACCAAAACTCCCAGGCCAAACAAATGGCCTAGCGTCATCGCCCCCAACCGGAGAAACCGGCTCACAAACAAGCGACCCAAATTGTTTCTATTTTAGACCTTACAAGAGAAATAGAAGCTCCACTGCCGGCCCCTACATCTCCTAAAGAGAAGTGGCGCCTCAAAAACCCGAGGTGTCATCGGGGCTTTGCCCAAAGCCCATCCTACTTGAACTGAATGTGGAAGTGGTGGAGGAAAAATGCAGAAAATAAGAAACACGATCGCCGGCTACCAAAAGAAGGAGAGCTGCACAATATCAATCGACATCCATGCAAACTGCAGTTAGAGAAACAACAACAATCCAGTGATGGACCATCCTGAAGAACACTATGGAGGACCCCTCTAAGGAGAGGGAAACAACACCTTCAACATTTACATAGGCAAATGAGAACTCATGGAGGAGCTGGGTCGCGTAAGGCCGAAAACCATCGCTCACTTGATGGTATTTCCAATTGATGGGCAGATGCTGTGGACTCTCTACACAACAATTGTGCATGTTCGCAACGCAGACACAAGATACCCGGTAGATTCGCGACAAAGACAAGGAAGCACAAAGGACCGCAGCTATGAAGGAGTGGACAACATTAAGATGGTCCCGGCCAGCTTCCCCTTTAGGCGTGACGGCGAAAACTGAGGCGGCAGCGACCGCAACACTTGCTACCATAGTAGTAACTACCCCTATGGAGCAAGCTACCTTAGGCGAAGGCGGAAGTGCCAGACACGCCCCACTCTAGACGTTGCACCATCGCCTCTCCAGCTACTCTCTGGTCCTTGTAATGTCTATTTCTACACACATGACGATGAAAACCGGAGTTCGTGTCATCTCCTAAAAGATTGTCATTGGTTCCAGAAGCTCCACGAAGCCTACACCAAGATGCAGGAGGAGGAGGACAACATACTACTCAAAGCAAAATTCATTCGGGAGACTAAGCAATCCACCTGGGTAGTAACCCTATACTGGTCCCAAAGAAAAACACCGACGTGATCCGCATGTGTGTTTATTACACGGCCCTGAACAAGCACTATTTAAAGGACCACTTCTTGTTCCCGCACATCGACCAAATAGTTGACACAACCGCTGGCTACGATCGAATCAAAGAAAATAACGCCTTCATATGGTGTATTTTGCTACACAACAATGACATTCGTTCTCATGAACGCATGCGCCACCTATCAAAGGGGCATGCAGCCTGCCTGAAGGAGAAAATTGGTAGGAACGCACACGTTTACGTAGGTGACGTCATCATCACAACCAAATATGGAGACACGCTCATCAACGACCTCCACGAAACCTTTGACAGCCTTGATCAATACCGCATCAAGATAAAAACAGCCACATGTTTGGGGTCCCCACCGGGAAACTTCTCAGGTACTTTCTATCCACTAGAGGAATCGAAGTAAGCGTAGAGAAGATACAAGCAATCTTGACAATGGAACAACCAGCAAACCTCATAGGTGTCCAACAAATACTAGGACGTGTGGCGATGCTCAACCGATTCGTGAGCAAGTTGGGTGAACAAGTGATGCCATTATATCAGCTGATGAGGAAATCTGATAAGTTGCAGTGGATCTCCAAAGTGCGAAAGAAGGCAAGACTCACAGGGTGCAACGAACTGTCCATTACCTCAGCAAGGTCCTCTCCCCCACCAAGCAGCGGTACCTGCACTACCAGAAGCTGGCATATGACATCTTCATGATAGCATGAAGACTACGCCACTACTTGTAGCAACACCCGATTGTGGTAGTAAACGAGGCCCCGCTGTCTAGCATCCTCAATAACCCTGAGGCCACCGCACAAATCTCCATGTGGGGAATCGAGCATTCTCCATGAGATATTGTTGTTGATTTCTTATGATTATGTTGTTGATTACTTCCATGAGTGAATAGTTTACCCTTGTTATTGGGGAAATGGTAAAGCCCATTCATGATTATGTGTTGGTTTTCTCTCTAGATTAATATTATATGAAGTCACCACGTAATATTTGCCTTCGGGACTAGAGAGGGAATTGTCGTTTGACATATGGTATTATGTACGGTTTTAAGTGAGATAACATGTTGGCATGCTATTCACATGGTCAAGGAGGTAAGGAGATATTCACAAAGCTCATATCAATACCCATGGGAAAACACTTAATTGTGAGGGTTCGGAGTGGCTTTCTTAAGATCATTGAAGTGGTCATTCGGGATGAAATATCAGATGGCTTTTCTTTGATCAACTTTTTTATGGAGCTTTGCCCACACATGTTATTAAGAAATAATTAGATTGTTATAATCATAATTAACACCAATGGTGGAGGTGCATCCTACATTCCCTGAGAACATTTTGTCTTACTGTAGTTTCATTACCTTTTACATTACATTTGTCTCTTTGCTTACTTTTCTCTTCAGTTATTTCTTTTTGCAAAACAACTCTCTTGAAAACACTCTTACTTCTGAACAATGGAAGCTTTCAAGTATTCTTTGATAGATAATGACGAGGGGCATAAAGATCTCAACCAAATAGCTCTCCGTGGTTCGATACTCTTACTTTTGAAACTAGCTACAATATACATGCAATTGCAGTCAGCGATGACGTGTTAGCAAGCATCGCACCCAAATGGCAACACATGCACCAAAGTGAATGCCGCAGCAATACACGCGTCATGTAGAGAACCACATAGAAACATGTGTCCATGTCCCTAGATTCATCACCCCATGAAGCATGCAGTGTTGAGCCGGTGAACCATGATAAACCAGGTAGTTGGCCCATAGAACACATGAACCCGAGGGTAGAGGCCGAAGAAGGACATGAAGCCAACATGTCTAGTTGGTCAAAATATGGCTTGTACCAGCACCACATGAATGCATAGTTTTCATGGACTCGGCAACAGTGTGCACGGTCCGGAAGCCGATCCGATAAGCTAGTACACGAATGGCTAGCCTGGCTCAGACACTAATGCCCATCGGGCAAAGCTGCGCACGGCTTGGCAACCGAGACGATAAGCCCAGCCAGCTTCGCCCAGCCATGCATGGCCACCTAGCCACGAACGCACAGTGCCTGCGGGATGAGATTTCACGAGGTCTCACACCAGACACTCAAACCACGTGCATCCACGCCTCATCACAGATCCACCGGTCAGACGTGAGGGGAGAAAGTGGATCAGCGTGCTGGTATCTGCAACTAGAAGATGACTGGAAGATTCTTGTTGCATCTTGGAGAGTACCACATGGCGGTCATGTACGCAACCGTCATCTTTGACCGTATCAGAAGCCTCTCCAGACGCCTGGACGATGTTTCTTCAACCTCCATGATGGAGGCCCCATCTCGAGATTCTCATCGGCGCTCCACACCTTGTTTCCACGAAGTGGTTCCTCCCGGTGGATTCAAGGTGGCCGACGACACAGTCTTGTTTCCGGTGGAGAGGACCAGGGTTTCTATTGTATTTTTTTTATTATAGGTTCCTTTGCGCAAATGTCCAGGGTTGCGATGTATTTATCTTTTCTATAAGAACTTTGATATAAAATTGTATGCGCTGATGATTAACTGATGCAACACTCAGGGTCATTCTGGTTAGGAATATTTTTGTTTTCATCTTTTTCTTTCATATGTTACTTTCATATTTTTTCTTTCTACTTTCATTTTTTTAATTTTTTTTATCCTTTTAAAGTATTTTTAATTTATGTTCTATGTGATGTACCATTTTGTTCCCAGATGATAATAATATGTTACTGTCATTAAAAGATTTTCTCCCCTTCATTATGAAAACTAGTTTCACAACATTGTTTTTGTTCCTGTTTGTTTTCTCCTTTTGTTCCCTGTGATTTACCTTTTTGTTACAACAAAAATAATATTGTGTTTCTTAGCTAACAAATATTTGTTCCAATTATTAAAAAAAATCAGAAAATTATTGTTCATGATTGTATTTTTCTTGTTCCCTAATATATAGTGAGTTGTTCCTTTGTTGTCAAAGATTCGTTCCGATCATTCCAAAAATTAGTTTCACAAACACTTTTGTTCCCTGGTGTGTTTTCCTTATTCCCTTTGATGTTCGATGTTGTCCCCTAGTATATAGAGAGTTGCTCATTTGTTCATAAATGTTTTGTTCTAATTGTATGATAAAATTAGTTCCACACATGATTTTGCTCATGTGTGTATTTTTCTTGTTCCCTCCAATGTTCTCTTTTGTTCCCTAGTGTATCATGAAAATTTGTTCCGTCGTAAGTATGTGTTCCTTTCATTCCAAAAAATAGTTCCAGTCTCTTATTTGCGGGTGTGTTTTTCTTTTTCCATGTGATGTAATATGTTGGTTCCCACCTCAGTTTTAGCAATTTAGAAGACGATGAGCACCTAGAAGAATTAATTAAAGGATTAGCTGATTCTCAGCTAGCTGAGAACTAGCCATTGCATGAAGGTCTGCTTGTCCCGCGCCAACATTTGTGTTTTTGTCGCTGGTTGACCTGTATTTTTGCGTGTTTGAGCCGTTTTTTATTATCGGGCCTTTAGTGTTTTTCGTTCATGGTTTGATTGTGTTATGCAAGGCGTTACCGTGTTCTAGTCGTTCCCCATTTCTGCCAGGCCAGGTATTCTGGCCACGAGAAAACGTTGAGGACGGTGAGGCTAACGGCCGGTGCGCCAACGCCAGCCGTTAGAAGTATCACCGCTTGCCTAGAGCGTGCGTGTGTGGTCAGTCTACTAGGCGGGAGGATATTCGTCGCCCTGAGAGGCCAAAGTGAGTAGAGTTCGGATTTGTGATTGTCGACCAACATCAGTTCTCCAATCAAGAGGTAAAGGAAAAGATCCATTCAATCCCACGTGCGCCTTCTACTTCCCTCGTAATGACGTGAATGGTAGCTAGGTATTTTTGTAGTTAGGGTTCGTTTTTGTCATTAACTTTCAACAGGGGGTTCTAGTGGTTGTTGTGGTTGTTCCTTACGTACATGATTAGTTGCTAGAATGGAATTTTTCATGATTATGGTGTACAAAACCCCTTAGTTCTAATTTGTCTTCTATTTTTTTTGCTTTAGGTTATTAAGCCGAATACTACGCTAGGAATCAAATTTGTAGCTAAGAGTTTTTCTCTCAATTGCAGCAGGGTTGCAACCATGAACTCTTTTTTCCTCCGTGTCACAAATTTGTAACTTTTGCATTTTTCTCCTCACTTACAACCTGGTTGGACTGAGATGTTTTCTCTCAGTTGCAATATGGAGCTTTCTCTCTGGGTTCCAGCTAGCGGAGAACTAACTCATTGCTCAGTCAAATCCAAAACCAATAGATTTGCATCGCGATTTGTGCGTTCTATAAGTTTCTGGTGGAATTGGCAAATGTGATTTTTAGTTGGAAGTGGGGTTTTAACTCAAAAAATTTAGTTGCAAGTCGTGTTGCAACTGAGAATTTTCTAGTTGTAAGTGGGGGTGCAACTGGAATTTTTCGCAAGTTGAGTTGCAAGTGGGTTGCAATTGGGATTTTTCAGTTGCAAGTCGGGTTGCAACTATCTTTTTTCAGTTGCAAGTCGAGTTACAACTGAGATATTTTCCACTCGCAAGACGAGTTGCAACTAAGATTTTTTAATTACAAATCAGCTTATGATAATGACATCACTTGACTCAGAACTAAGGTAATTCTAAGTCAACTGAAAATTAGTCACAACGCTATGAGTTGGAGTAATTGCAACATGGGTTGCAATCGAGAGTCTTTTCATCTTTTAAGCGAGAGCTTTTTCTCAGTTGCAACAAGGGTTGCAATCTTTTGCTTTCTATTTTTAGTTGCAAGTGAGAGTTTTTTTTGTCTCAAATATGCAATACAGTTGCAACTGAGAGCTTTTTGCACAAGACGGTGGCAATTTATGTGTTATCCCCTCACTTGCAACACGGCTGCACCCGAGAGAATTTTATCTCAATGGCAACAAGGGTTGCAACTGAGCTTTTCTCCCAATTGCACCAAAGGTTGAAACCAATGTATCATTTCTACCAAATCATCGAAAAGTTGGTTACAACAATTAATGACCTTGAAGCAAAATATTTAGCCATACATCTATTATCATGTCAGTTTAGTTATTAAATTTTTCACTTAATTATTAAAGCACACATAATAAGCTTTTCTTCAACTCTTTTTGTATTTATTTTTTATCAGAACTTATAGGAAATTGAGTTTCACTAGAGCAATTGTGTTGGTATTAGTCAGGGGTCTCATTTGTAACCCATGAGTGTTTACTGGTGGTTATAGCCTTGAAGTTTTACCTTGCTGATTTTACATTGACTGGCAAGGCTTTGCGTTGCTTACTTTACACTGAGATTTGTCGCCTTCAAGTTTCTTGTTAGTCTTTTTATGGACAAAATTGTGTGCAACAACATAAGGGCGAAAACTAAAGGCAAGCCCAAACAACTCAACAACAAAGCCAAGAACTCGACAACAAGCCCAACAAAATTAACAAAACAAGAAGACGATCCAACTATAAAGGAGGGGAAACGAGGCTAAATTCATATCCACGAAAAAACAGATGTCATTTGATGGGGCCCTAGAGAGACCCATTAATTAATGATCGTTAAGATCAGTCAAGGAGAAAAATACGGTCCCATAGCAACAATGAATAGAACATACGAAGTTACGATCCCTCTATACTAAGGGCAGTGGTGACCGTCGGTCGGCTTATATCTGCATGAAAATCGGTCGCAGTCCGCACCATTCAATCGATACCTGACGGTCAGAACAAAGTCGCGACATAGTTTTTCATTTGCCCCCCTAGTTTTTGCGAAATCAAACTGCGGTCCAAGCTTCTTCAGTTAAACCCGAACATGTATACCTCTTTAGCCTAGTTCTTGCCGATATTTACAATAAAATGCCACCGTGATGATTCGCCCATATGTCAGATGGTATTACAACAAAAGAAAATTCCTTGTAAACAAAAAAATATATATGATTACAACAAAAATGTTACAAATTTATAAAAAAAATTAATACTACAATAAAGTGCTTAAATCAACATTTTTTTGTTGTAGCTTGATTTGCAACAAAAAACGCCAACAATTTCTTTAAAAACCGTAGACTATTACAACAAAAAATACATATGTTTGCAAAAAAAATGCAAAGTGGTCAAGTAATAATTAATTTTCCACCGATTGAATTATATCAAAAATCACCAACTATTTGAATAAAAGTCGTAAGCAATTACAACAACAACAAAATGTTGATTTAAGCACTTACAACAAAATCACAAATACATTTACAACAATAAACTAACAACAAAACCAACATTTTGTATTTGGGTGTTTACAATAATAGTCGGCAACAGTTTTAATAGGAAAACAAAAATTATATTTACAACAAATTAGCAACATATTTACAATAATAATTAATAGTGAAAACAACAAATAATTTGGGTGTTTACAAAAAAAAGCCATCAACAAATTTAACCAGAAAAAAACAATTCTCATGCCAAAAATTTTTTACAACAAATCAACAATATATTTACAACAATAATTAACAATAAAACAAACAAAAAAACATTTATCGTATCCGCGCCCCACATCTCCTTGGCCATCTTCATCAGTAACTCCCACACCGGCGACATCACCGACATCAACACCAAGCTCGTCGGGGGCGTGGGAGCTTGCAGCTGGATGGTGTCATGGGGAGCAAAACGGTGAACTCGCCGGGAGGATCTAAGGCGCTTGCTAGTGGAGGAGTTGTAGTGGCGCGCTCGCCAGGGGAGGAGCAGGGACGCCACGCTCGCTGGGAGGAGTAGGGGACACGCGACGGGGGAGGAACAGGGTGGCGCGCTCACCGGGGGAGGAGCAGGGCGGCGCGCTCGATGGGAGGAGCAGGGGCGCGCGTTGAGGGAGGAGCTGTAGCGGCGTGCTCGCCGGATGGAGGAGCAGGGTGACGCGCTCTCCGGGACGAGCACGGGGTGCTTGCGGTGGTGGAGCAGGGGCAGAGTGGTCGCCATGGGAGGAGCTGGGCGGCGCATCGCTGGTTCGTTGGTAAAAATCGGGGAAATAGACGAGGAAGGTGCGGTGGGACCCATCCACGTGCGGGTCATGTCTCCGCAGAAGGCAACGACCGATTTTCTTCCCACGATCGGTGGGCTGATCGGAATACTAAGTTTATATATATATATATATATATATATATATATATATATATATATATATATATATATATATATATATATATATATATATATATATATATATATAGGACGTGGTTTTGGTACGTAACCTTACCCCGGCGCTAGCTATCATAACCGTCCATATGCTTTGGGATTGGTGCTTCTTTTCTCCTAGTAGTTTCTAGTGTGACTCATAGAAAAGGAGTGTAAGATGTTTTCTCTCTCCTTGGATCTGACATGTGGTCAGGATTTTGAATATGGTTTCTATTTTTGTCGACGTTGAGCTGTGAGCATTCCTTTCTAATTCAAAAACGACCTACTTATGAAGCGTTGTGCAGTGCGCTGGGCCAGAGACGCGCAGAGATTTTGAACCAACCGTGTCAGCACTCTGGGCTGTACCAGGCCTAGCAGACCGATGGGAATCCCATTTTAGCAAGTTATCCTTCAAACTGGTATGCGTTCTCGGTTTTAGTTTACACAGGGGTAGCAAGCTTGGGCCGGTACCGTAGTGTTGTGATTCCATCTTTAACCCACGGTACTTGAATTTGGTTCATGTGCTCTGACGTCTTCGTTAGGTGCTAGAAGCCCAGTAAGGCTTGCCTTGCGAAGTGCTACAGGGTATTCTCCAGGATTGTAGGGTGGGGTCGAAGTTCAGCTGGAGGTTGGCGTCAGCAACACGCCGTTATCCGGCCGCCGCCGTCCGTATCCTTCCCGCGCCTTCCGGCAGGACGACGGCAACGACGAGGCCTAGCTATCTCCGACGAACGGCGGTGCGAGCTCTCGTCCACGTCCCCACCCGTGACCCGGCAAGCTGCGCCCTATCCCGTGGCCACCACCAGCACTCCAGCCGCCGACTGCGGTCCTCATGCTCGTTCGTTGGCCACGGGGATAGCAGGAGCTCGCTGCTAGGAAAGTCCCTGCAGCTCGATTCGGTCCCTCTGGCCTATGTGCAAGACCTCCTACGATTTGTGCAGATCCTTTCTAACTGTTCGTGCTATCACTAGATGCAGCAGAGTTTATCTGTTTTCTTTCCTATTTCCTATTTTCTGAATTCTGTGTAGTCATGGCGTTACTGATCGGAGATCTGTAATCTACAAGATGACCTTCACATGTTGTAACCCCGGTTCTAATCCTAGAATTGTTATGTATTCACTATTCAGCATAGGGGGAGCTAGATGGGTACATGAGTGTACACTTTACACCCATTATTTTTGACAATTGTGAGGTACCTAAAATTTGACTAAAAATATAATCAAACTTTTCCGATGTTGCAAGTCATTTTGTAGGTCAACCAATATTATTCGGCCCCACAACCAAAATTAAATTTTCAAGCACCCTCTTATTAATACATGCCGCACCACGATGGACATTATTAAGTACTTATGTCATGTCTCGATTAATATATAGTTGATATCCATGGATAAATAAAACCGGTATCCAGGAAATTTCGGTACGAAATAAATATAATTATACATTCCCCGATCAATATCTATTTAGCATAAATAGAATCGACACCCGAAAATTTAATCGGCGTCGTCACTTAACATTTCAAGCACCCTCCTACAAATCTATCCAGCACCTGGTTGAAACTTTTAAGTACCTAAAATCTGTCTCAAAATATCGGTACCACACTTTAGTTTTTAAGCACCCTCTTATTAATACATGCCGCACAACGATGGACATTGTGAAGTACCTAAAATCTGTCTCAAAATATCGGTACCACACTTTAGTTTTTAAGCACCCTCTTATCAATAGAATCGGTTTTCGAGAAAATTTCCGTACCATCAATCTAATTATCTCTCGTGCCTCGAGTAATATACATTCGGTACCCAAAATCCAATTATGTCGCACCTTGCTGAATTGGTACTATCAATCTTATTATCGCGGACCTCAACTAATATTCATCCAGTACCCGATGATAAAGACCGAAAATTTGAAGCACCCTCGTAAAGACACATCCGGCACCCAGTTAAAATTATTAAGTACATAAAAATAAGCTTAAAAATAATCTAACATAAGTATGAGCATAAGGGATGACTACAAGTGATCCTATAGTCCATGCAAACTAGCACTCCTAAGAATACATTCCGCACTAGGGTCAAAATTTGAAGTACCTAAATTTCATCTTAAAAGATAACCAGACATGCAAATCGGCATGTTCAGCACCAAGACTGATAATGTTAAGTGCATTGTTGTATTAGACTTCAGCACGATAGAAAATGAATGAGAGAAAAAAGCAATCTTCCTGCTGAACCTGTACTTTTGAGCATCACAAACTTCAATATTTCTCCTTTGAGAGGGAAAATTAAAATCTAAACCGGGATTTAGAGCAGGTATTGCGGTGAGAGATTTGTCCACACGAAAACCCATCACAGAGACTCAATATTTGATTGCAAGGATACAATAAGATGCATCTGCTACTAGGAGGACGAGGTATGTAGCTAGCATCCACCCAATTGTACAAGCATGGTCAAAAGTGAAGCACCCACACCGGATCTCCTCTAAGATGATTTTGCCCAAAACTTCAGGCACCACCATTTACATAAAACATGGTAAGCACCATTCACAATTCACAAAGATGCGAAGTCAAAATGCAGAAAAAGAAAATGCATTGACAAGAAAACTCTCTCTTCTTTTCTCACGAACTGGACAGGAGGAAAAATTGTCACGCAATACAACTACGCGTATCCCCCTCCAGTTGAACATATCCAAAATTTGCTCGTACAGAGATTGCAATAGCGTCTCTTTTCACATACTCTGAAGAAATTAAAAACGAACTGAGCCAATCCGGAAACTGGGAGCTGCAGCTGGTGGAGCAGCGCGCAATCGGCTTGTGTATGGGGACGGCGATGGCGTCGAACTGGAGCTGCTCGAGCGCCTCCACGATCTCCTCCAGCTCGTCGATGAGCAGCACCTCCTTCTGGCGGTTGGTGACCGGCCACCGCCGGAGAACCCATCTACGACGGTGCAGGCGACCCCGGGGTGCTTGTGCAGGAAGTGCCGCACGCAGTAGACGAGCTGACGGTGGTAGGCGTGGAGCCACCGGTACGGTGCAGCGGCAGCAATACCCGCATCAGGAACCCCCGGTGCTCCTCCTTGAGCGGCACCACGAAGCCGTTGATGATGCTCCCGCATATCTCCAGCATCTCGCAGACGCCGGCGGCGCCAACGACCGCGGTGGAGGACGACAGCGACGAGGCCTCGTTGGTGAATCGGAGGAGGGCGTTGGCCATGGAGCGGCGCATGAAGGCGCGCTCCAGGGTGAGCTTGGAGAGTGCCAGGAGGGCGGTGAGGAAGCGCCGGTCGACGTGCGCGCGGAGGGACTGAGAGTCGGTGGCGGCGACGGCCTCGAGGAACACATTGTAGACCGAGCCGAGGTGCGGGCATGACGGGAGCAGCAATGCCGCAGCGGCTCCTCTGCGTCGGCGCCCGCCTCGGCGAGCGGGCATCCTCACCAGCGCCGCCATGACCCGGTGGTCCAGCCCCGCACAGCGGCGAATACCTTGGCGAGGTGGGCGCGCTTGGGCTCCCGCTCGACCGCGCCCTTGCCCCGGCGGCTACGTCGGAGAAGGTGAGGACGCGACATCAGGAGTCGATCTTGTCGATGAGCCTTTCGGCCTCGGGCTCCGGCCCACGGCGGCGGGATCTTGACCGCGGCGGTTGAGCAGCTGCAGCAGCGTGGTGCAGCTCCTCGGCTCCTCGGAGGGGTAGCCGGAGCCCGAGGAGCAATTTCAACCCGGGGGCGGCCTGGGATGGGCTCCGACGGTGCGGGAGGCCCCGGGACGCACAGTTAGCCAGCATGATCTCGCCCAGCTCGGCTGGGGCTGAAGCGATCGTCGCCGGCGGTGTGGAATCCCTCCTCCACCTGCGGGTGCATCTTGTGGTCCTTGAGCCTCACCGTCACCGGCCGCGGCATCTCCCCGGCCATGCGCTCGAAGGATGGAAACATGGTGTGCCTCCTTTTTTGCCGCTCTCGATAAAGTAAGGACGGGATGGAGAGAAAATGTCTGTACGACTGTGGTACACATGCAAGCTGAGAGAATCTGCATGTTGATTGGTAGAACCGACGAGCACAACGGCTCTCTGCACAGAGCGACCAGGGCGTGGACAGAGTGGCCTGCTGGCCTGACGCTGTCGTCGCCTGCAGGACATCGATCCACTAAATCGGCAGATGCTCATTTGGAAATGATTCTCTTATTCTTCCCATACTCTTAGCACAGATCTTGGCGCTCATATGAACGGCAACGATAGCTAGCACCGGGGTAAGGTTACATACGAAAACTTTTGTCTATATATATATATATATATATATATAGGGTGTGGATTTAATGACATGGGTGGTAGCTACCCCTGCACTAGGAGCCCTTGGATGCTGCGCATCACAAACGGCCATCTCACAGCTACTTGACGGTAGTAGGGTGTGCGATTAAAAGGTATCTCACTTTGTGTACTAGTTCCTTGGTAACAAAGTTGATTTGAAGAGCCTAGTAATATGTACGTCCAGCCTAGAAAGCAAGTAGGTCCAATACATGCATGCATCCATTTAAAAAACAATCAATTATGGTGGACCCCAAGCATGCGCAAAAGCTGACGCTAATAGGTCATCGTGAAGAATAACCATCACTAACTATTTTACTAAGAAAACTAGGCAACACCAAGGCATGGTTCCATGCCTCGACGAGAGCAAGGCTTTTCTTTCCGATACGTGAGCATAAGATTTTGAGCTACCCACAGTTTGTGCAAAACAAAAAATCTAACAATGGTCCACATCCTGTTTTAACTAAATCTTTCCTTTGCCCTACAACTTTCTCCAATTGGAGTAGCTACCGAGTTCAGGGACCTCGTGTTGAACATCTAACTCCTTTTCTTGCTTCCTTGCTCCACTTCTCACCACGAATCAAAGCTAGAACCGCCATTTTAATACCCAAAATCCATGTGTTAATTGTTCCTACTCCGCTATAACATATTATTTTACGTCTTGACCTGTCTCAGATCCCTCCCCTAGTTCTTGATTTGTTACCATGCCATCAGCCACCATCTTACTCTAGCTGGCGATCCTCTCATGGCAATGGCGCCACCATCTTGTTGCTGGCCGATGATGGATGTGTTCTCACTTGGCGTGTGCCGCTCCCCTCCTTTCTCCCTCCTAGAGTCCTAGTACAACTAGCTAGGCCACACTTGATCTTCCCGAGCGACTTTCACGAAGGTGGCGAGCTGGGTGGCGATGTTCATGGAGGTGTCAAGCTGAGCAGCCAGGGGCTGCTCATCGGCACGTCATCCTAGGAGTCGACCTGGCACAGCCCTATAGGCCATCGGCGATGGGGATGACCCTTGCGCGACCTCAAGGAGCAGGCATCGACGAACAAGTGAGCGGAGATGAAAATGAACAGTGTACTCCAATTTTTAGTTGAACATCCTGGTTTTAAAACGCTCCTTAAAAGTGCCATGGTCCAGGTAACGTCCGATCCTAAATAACCATACTTACATGTTGGTTCATTATAGTTTTTAAAAAATGTTGGTCCTTTTCTAGTTCATGCAACCTGAAACTCTCTGATAGTAAGCCAATGATTCCCGTTTCAAGTTGATTAAATGGAGAAAATCGGTACTAACCTTTGTTAAACTAATGTGCTCTACTTTATCTTCCGGTGATTTCATAAAATTTTGGTCTGGGAAATACATCTTGTCTGCTTCTCATCGCAGAAAAGAGGACCATCTCAACAGAGAGAAAGCCTGAGAATAGTAGGCTTTATTTTGGGGAAGTGACGAAACAGAGAGGGAGTGAATTAAAATATTGCAAGTAGACCTAAAACTGACATGCCACAGCAGGCCACGCTCGGTGCCTGCTTTTTATCTCTTTTATTTACTTTGGGGTACTAGCTGGTCGAGCTGCCGATGGAGAAGCGTGATTTAATTTGAATAGCAGCCCGATTTCAGCTCGACAACCAATTTTCTGCGAAACAACAAGCCTGGAATCTCAGCACCGGTTACTTATTAACTGTCCTGGAGCGTGAGAGCAAAAACTAGGAGATGCCAACGGACCAAATCCATACCTGAAAGATCTATTAAAACTGCACCAATGAAACCTGTTTTAAAATCCATGACGGAAAGCAAAATCTCTGGCTACTGCCAAAAAGAAGGTTATTATTTCCAGCCCTATGTTAAAAGGCTACTTCTTGCAGGGAGAAAGAAAAGGCTGCTTTTTTACTCAAGGTAGGATGAACCAAAGCAGCCAAAAAAGCCATGACAGAGAACTAATCTAATCAGCTCAGCTCGAGAATCTATTAAAAAACCAATCTCAGTCCCCCTGCAGAGGCTCGTGGCCTAGTTGCGACGGAGAAGCCTGATCCATTACCAATTGCTATCCAATTACAGGTCGTTGACCAATATCTCAAGGAATGCAACCAATTTTCTTGAGAAAAAATGGAACATATTTCTGACTAGCACTTTGGATCATGTATAGACTTATCAGTACATTTCAGAGCATGGAGGAAAAATAATGGAAGAGATCCCGATTACTGAACCAATTCTGTCCAAAACCAAAACATAAATTCAGATCATGGATAAACCCTTGATTTGGGAGAGAGAGAAGAGAGAGATGTACAATAGCATGGAGGAGAAATAAATTGATGTAGACTGTACCACTCAGAATTTGAGCCGATACATTTACAAAGGTGCATACAGTGATACAGAAACTTGCATCAGAGACATAAAAAACTAGCCCGTCCATGATGCTAACGAGTCTCGACAACGCCCTTCTTCAATGCTAACGTAGCTGCACATGTGAAGAAATAAAAAACAATCTCATGGGAAGAAACAAAGAAACCAAAACGATTCAGAACAAGAAATGCAAACTGCAGAGAAGGGGCGAGAGGGGCTTACCAGTGGCCGAAGAACTCGACAACAACGAAAGTCCATGGCAGCAGACCGGCAGTCCCCGCATTCATGCTGTCACCGATACTGAGCGAGATACAAAGAAGATGGACGAACATAATTAAGATGGGAAAAAACCTTTGGGCAGCAATATGGAGAGACTGGCAGGCCACGTTGCCATGAAGCTAATCCATACCGAAAAGATGAACTAAAATCGCATCAAAGAAAGAAATGGTAGAATCAATCCAGCTAAAAAATCATTACACATGCGCCCAAACATTTTGAAAAAAAAGAAACTCAAGTAATATCGAACATGTAAAGACTACATAGTTATCAAGTCATGGATAAATCCAGAAATAGACACGACATGAAAGAAAAAAATCATTGAACATCTCTGAATAATTGTTGGGTGGAGGAAATCTAAGTGTTTTCTCCCTGAAGATCGTTTGTGCAAAAAAAAAAAAAACTGAAAAAGGGAAAAGATAAGGAGAAACATAATACACAGGGGATCATGGAGAGTATCAAGCGCGTACAGAAAATCTAACTGCCATCCAAGATCCCAAATATGAACAACATGTGGAGCTAGACCACGAACTGAAAAATGATCTGCTAGTACAAAGGAAGAAAAGAATGAAGGAGACTGATGTAGAGAACTATGGATGGAGACGGCACACCAAGGGAGCCCAGCTCCATCGGAATGGGGGCAGTTGTCGGTCGCCGGCGGCGGCCACGGGACCAGCACTACACGGGGCTGAGCGGAAATCGGCAAACCGCTCATGAATGTTGTTGTGCAGTCGCCCCCGAATATAAGATTGGTAAATTGCCCAGCAACTAGCATGGAATCTCTGCAACAAACGGCCACTTAATAGTCCTAGAGGCTTAGAGCAACATCAAGTGCATGCTGACGGGTTCATCGATGCCGCAAAGATCAATTCGATAAGGCATCAATCAAACCTGATTAAAAAATCCATCAGGGAAAGCTAGTTAAATCAGCTCAGCCTAAAAATTCAACACAAACTAAGCGTCAAGGTCTAGATCACGAACGTGATTTTGGATCTGCAGTATACAAACCAAAATTGGATCCAGAAAAGGAAAGTCAGGCAAGATGGAGAGAATGACGTTGTGGATGGAGAGGAAGAGTCGGGGGATTCAAGCTCGAATAGGATGGAAACAAGCGGATCCTTGTTCAACCTCGTTCGATGCGGCCGGACCAGAACTGCATGATCTGAACGGCCGGGCCAAAGTCGACGAGCTGCGCGTGGATGGTTGAGGACGCAACCATACAGGCCCTGTCAAGGGTTAGTGAGAATACAACGGGATGAATATGGGATGGCTGTGGTGCTTCACCATGGATTTCGTGAAAATAAAGTGATAAGAATCACAGGGAGAGAGAAAGAATGGTATCGGGCTGGTAGAGAGAGAAAAAGTCACTAGAAAAATGAGACGAGAAGAGGAGAAAACAGGTAGAAGTGGGGCTACAAACTCGCACGCTCGTGACCGAAGGCGCGTCCGCACTCATCGACCATACTAAACGGCGTTAGACACATGTCGATATTCTAAGGGAAGGGTAGCTACCCTCCTTTGCAGCACACAATTTTTGATATATATATATATATATATATATATATATAGGATAAATACTTCCTACTCCTGGGTGTAACTACACCCATCTCTAGTATACGATCATACAAAAGTATATATGATACTTTATCGATTTGAGTATGTTCGTATGTTGTATCTAAGATACTCCATACCAACTTTAGTGAAAAAAAAATAAATACACCCACAGTTTGCAATATATATACAAAATACATGCATATTTATACGTAAAGAAAGAGTGTACGTAAAAAAGTGTACATACTACCTACAAAGTAGTATATATAGTACCAAAATATTCTTATATACTTCATACTACATGTATATACTCTTCGGTATGATAGATACTACCTAGATTGTGTGAAACACACGTGGGAGTAACTACACCCGGGTGTAGCATGAATATGTCCTATATATAATTGCACATTCGCCAAAAAATAAAGTAATTACTAAATCCAACAAGAACTTTGAACCTATCTTAGCTATATGCACTGGAAACGTAACAAAAAGTATCACCAACGCCCTACGAACGGCAACACAGCATGCATGTGCCGAAATGTGGCACCAACCAAAATTCATAAGATCGGCTCACGACAAAGATCAAGGACCTAATTAGTATGCGCACTAGTTGATGATCCAACACTTCTTCCGAATCTCGCCGTCGGCGCTGGTCTTCACCCCAACGCCGCCCATCTTCACCATCGCCGCCACGAATTTGCTCTCCCACAACCCAAGAACAGACGCATTATCCATCACCATCTTGGCCGTCTCGTTCGAGGACATAAGCGCCGCGTCGGAGCCGAGCAACACGTCATGGCTTATGACGTCTCTGTAGTACTCCCGGTCCAGATCATCGGGCGTCCTGTAGTCCTGCGCCGCCATGCCGCCATACCCGCTGCACTGCTTGCTAAGGTACGCCGCGTACCCTGGGTCCATGTCGGAGGAGTTCGACGTTAGGCGGTCGGAGAAGGAGGAGCAGCTGGAGCGCCCGACGGAATGCGCGCCGGAGAGGGTGACCATGTCCTCGAGGCTAAGCCCCTTGGCGGCGAAGCTGTCGTTGAGCTGCTGGATGCCGTAGAAGGGTGCGGGTAAGTTAGGTACGGTCTCGTTGGCCAGGGAGATTCGACCGTCGTATCGGCCGGCCGGCATGGCGAAGTCGGCTGTAAGGTTGGTGAGGAAGTAAGTGGCGTCGCGGCCGGCGAAGGCGAGGATGTCGGAGCACGAGACGACGCCCGGGCAGGACTCCTCCAGGGCAGACTTCGCCGCGTCGATGACCTCGAAGCCGCGGAGGGTCAGGTTCGGCCTGCCGAGCCGCTCCGTCGCTTCGTCGGAGCCGGTCGTGTTGAGGAGTACCGAAGCGTCGCACCCCTGCATCATCACATGGTGACAGCATGTAAGAATATGGCATGCTAATTCTGCAGTTATACATTGTATATATGCATGCATGTGACGCGTTTTCATGGACTCTGATATAATCAAGCTGTGCAATGAGTCATGGTTAAATTTCATTCTTTTCATGTATGATTAGGAGAGATGATGAGTGAGATTTACCCGGACGAAGCAGTCATGGAAGAAGAGACGGATGAGCCCTGCGCCAGTTCCGCGGTTGCTGTCGATGGCCTTCTTCACTGCTTCCCTGACAATTGCTTCCGCATTTGGGCAGGAAGTGCTGTAGTGGTCGACACTTAGACCAGAATCAGGTGCAGGACTTGGGCTAGGAGAATCAATAGGTGAGTTTGAGCTAGGAGGATAAACGGCACGGGCAGGGCCATATGCACTCGGGCTAGGGCTAGGAGGATATGACGATGGAGTTGGGCTAGGAGGATTGGTGTGTGGGCTTGGGACTGGGCTGAGGGAGCTTGTGCTAGAGGTAGGAGAATAGGTGGTAGGGCTTGGGCTCCCTGGACTCGGGCTAGGAGGATATGCTAGATGGCTATGGTTCGGGCTCCGAGGGCTTGGGCTTGGAGGATATGCCCGCTGGCTAGGGCTAGCGAGGGGTGAAAATTTGGGTTGACTTGGGCTTGGACTAGGAGGATAAGCAGGTGAGCCATGGCTTGACACACTTGGACTAGGGCTAGGCAGGTACGTAGGCGCGCTGCTCGGTGCCCTCGAAGCAGGAGGATAAGCCGGCGAGCCATGGCTTGGTACACTTACATCAAGCGTAGGAGGATAAGCAAGCGGGCTCGGGCTAGGGCTCGCACCTGGTGGATAGGTGACGGTTGGGGTCGGGCTCTGGGGGCTTGCGCTGGGAGCAGAAGCAGGGACGCTTTGGCACGACACGGTACCATTGGCGGCGCTGGGGGTATTCCCCTGTATTCACGTGAATACCAAAGGATTTGAGCAGATTTTTTATTTTACATGTAATCAACTAGCAAGCCCATAGCTGAGAGCCCACACAGAAGCCCAACTAGAGAATGCTCCTCCATCGGTCGCACGGCACAACGCCACGAACTGGTCGATCCACTCACACGGTCGCACCACGCGCACACACAGGAGTCGGCAGGCGTGCGGCGGTGGCGGCGAGCCGGCGACCAGCGGAAACGGCGGAGCAGCGGCAAGTAGCGAGCGGCATCGGAGCATGCTGCAGACCAGGAAGCCACTCGCCAGGTGCTGTCTTATTCCCCTGGTCCCTAAATTTCTATTCTCCTAAGATTCGAATCGAATGCCTGTCTATTTTGTTCTCTCTTTTTTTTTTTTGAAAATCTAGGAGATTTCTGCCAGGACGCCTGCAGTAGTGTAGTCTGCAGGTCTCTAGCAGATTAGCATAGTTGCACCTAGCAAGTAGTAATAGCAGTACCAATCTACCATTATATTAGCTGTTTGCAAGCTTTGTGTACTAGCCTATTTTTCTGTAATTGACTAATTTCCCTGTAAACACCTAGATTATACTGTTATGTAGATGAAGAAGAAGGGTGCTGCTAGCAGTAGCCTATTTATATTGTGGGAAAAAGCATCAAAAGCAAAGAAGACAGGTGAAACTATGTTTGTATTGATTCTTCCAGTGCCACTGTTGAAGGAGTATTCTCCTCAATGAACTATGTCAAGAATAAGCTAAGGAACAAGATGGGTGATGACTACTTGAACAATTATTTGGTTATATTTGTTGAGAGAGAATTCTTCAATCAAGTGAAGGATAAGGATGTCACCAATCTCTTCCAACAAGGCAATCACAAAGTTATACTGTAATATCATCAATTCTTCACCCAAGAGTCAAAAGGTACTGCCTAAATGCAAATTTATTGTTGTAGTATTGACAATTTATTATGGATTTGGGGTCTTAAGTATTATGTACTATTACTTGAACAATTGTCAGTGCTACTGAAAATACAGTCCTACTGGAATTGTGGCTATGTGTCTTATATATAGTGGTTGTTTTTGTTCTCAAATTTCTTGGGAGAGATTTTTTTTTGCAATGAATACACGGTCTCCAATTCCTGGAGCCGCCACTGCACGGTACCGAGCAACGCAAGCAGAGTGAGGGCAGCGAGCTTGGCCATCTTTGCTAGATCGATCGTCTCTCTGTAATCTCTGAACCTTGTTTTCCTCAAACCAGGCACCTGAAAGTGTGTTATATAGCTCCGGGAGGCCGGGCGCGCGGTACGAGAGCGTACGCGGAATGTCTCCGCGAGTTCAGGGTCTCCTCCCACGTTACGACGGACGTGAGGTCAAAGACTGGAACATGGCATTATGCTCAGTTGTACACGTCCTAGATACTAATTGTGGTTCCCAGCTCAAGCGGCTGGCCCAGCCGCGTCTGATTGCGGAGCTAAACTGGCCGGCACCCAATCATTCTCCACCATTCTGCGGAGAATACAAGAGAGAATCGCGGTTCTGTGTTGCAGCTGTAACGCGGCAGTGATATGTATATATGTAGACTGTACCACAGTGCAAGAAATTCAAGCAGTTAGGATATAAATATATCTGGAAAATTGATTGATCACACTGCACCGGCCATTCAGAGCCATCTATTTCCTTAATGAAATTGTATATATCCCTGATGTCGGTGTCAGCGTGTAAGCATCAACAACATGTACTACAGCTGTTGTTGCTGTGTGGGAAGAGTTGCGGCACCGTCTTGTAGCAGAGCTCCAATTGTCCTAGTACTGATTTTCGTTGTGTTATGGCCCAACCAGTGGTTGCATAATTAATTTTGTTTAGGTTTGCTTGTGGCGGTGGGGGTGCTGTTCTGGGGGTGCTCATATTGTTTTCTTGTCCCTATTCGCTTCCTCACTCTCTCTTTCTTACCAAATTTATTGGTACCACTAGTGTAAAAGCTTTGTTTTGTTCATTAATTAAGAAAAGGATGTCCGGTTAACTAGAGGAAAATCGGAAGAAATTTAATACAACTAGGGCAAAACCCACCTGAACACCAACACAACAGTATGGGAAAACTGAATAGATTCGTTTAAGTGTGCCTTGGACTCGGCAGGTCTGTGTGTCAATATAGGCGGTGAAGGACCAGATAAGTACATGATCGAGTTATTGCAAGCTTGGAAGTAACCAAAAAGCGATAATGGTTCGGCATATATCTCCACCGACCTGATTCATAAAGTTGTCTAGGTTGAGGGTTGCTCTTGAAGGATTCTATTTGTCGAACATGTAGTGGCTTTGTAACACACATGCAACTTGATCACCGAATTTCCAACAATCTTTGTGCAACTCTTTCTCTTACAAAATAAAAGTCAATCTCGATATGTTTTGTTCTTACATGGAACCCATGATTGGAAGAAAGATAGGTTGCACCTAAATTCTCACACCACGAACACGACGTTTGAGGATGATCAATACCAAGCTCATCAAGTAAGGGTTTTTCTGTCCACATAACAGAAGCACCATTTGCTACGGAATTATATTTAGCTTTTGTGTTTTATCCACACACCGTGGCTTGTTAATTTCCTTGCACTTTGTGATAAAAGGTTTGAGGAAAAAAAACACAGTGAAACCTCCTGTTGATCTTCTACCATTAGAAAATTTCTGCCCAATCAACATCGGAAATAGCACTCACCAATGCGGATGATTATTTACGAATCCTAAGCCCGGTGGCTACACTTCATCAAAGAAGCCTCAAACAATCCTCTTTAAAGTTGCCCAATGCAATGTAGTACGAGAATGTAAGAACAGGCAATATTTATTAACTGAAAAATATGCATCAAGCCTTGTTAGAGTGAAATACAGCTAAACTCTAACAAAAATACTCCTATGGAGACTTGAATCCACATGGCTCTACAATTCTGCCTCATGCATACATAGCTTCTCCGTCGTTTAGAGTGGAGTGATCTAGGCCTTACAACCTGTTATTCCCACACGTGGCATCATATCTGTGGCATACTTTTCTTGACTTAGCAAAATGTCACTACCAACTCTATTAACCTCAATAACCAAGAAACAGACTCATTTCTCAAATCATTTAGCAATGCTACAGTAGCTTCTCAAGATGAGCTTGCACTTTTTTTTTCATCAACATAAATGAACACAAAAATTATAATATTTCCTTTCCTATAGAAGAAAACATGATGTGTCACTTTTCGATGGACTGAAACCTAGTTCTCGCAACTTCATTCTTAATCCAGAGTACCATGCTCGAGGAGCCTATTTCAATCCATAGAAAGATTTATTAATCGTACACACATGATATGGCCTAGTTTTGTCCTTATAGGTAGGTGGTTGTCTCATGTACACTTCTTCCTCATGGTCAAGAACGCCATGACGATACGCATTCTGCACATCCAATTGGCGAAGACAACATCCCTTGAAAACAGAAATAAACAACATCAATCTGACAGCTAAAAGTATTCTCATACTCTAGACCAAAATTTCTTCGAACCCTTTAGCTACTAATCTAGCCTTATACCTATCTGTGTGTACATCAGCATTTGTTTTAATTTTATACACCGACTTAGGGGGTGTTTGGTGTGGCTTTTTTTGGCTTTTGGCTTTGGCAAAAGCCAAAAAACAAAGATCCTATTCTTTTGGCTTCCAAAATCCAAAAGCCAAAAAAAGCACCTATTTAGGTGCTTTTGGTGGCTTTTGCCAAAGCCAAAAGCCAAAAAAAGCCACACCAAACACCCCCTACTATTGTTGATAAGTGCACCATATCCCTGATGTCGCTGTCAGGGTGTAAGCATCAACAACATGTGCTACAGCTGTTGTTGCTGTGTGGGAAGAGTTGTGGCACAGTCATGTAGAAGCTCCAATTGTCCTAGTACAGAATTTTGTTGTGTTATAACGCCCAACCAGTGGTTGCTTAATTAATTTTTCAAATTTAGCTTGTGCCGGTGCTGGTGCTGTTCTTGCGCCTGCTCATATTGTTTTCTAATCCACCGTTCTATGTTTCTTTAATGCTAATGGTGTATACGGCTATATGTAATGTATGTCTGCAGTCCAGCACGAATATACATAGGCCAGTACTCGTATTTTATTCCTTTTGCTTTGGTATACGGACTATTCCTGGTGATTCCTTGTAATGTGAAACGGCAATGAGATTGAGATTTTTTTTTTGCGGGGGAATGAGATTGAAATTTATCCGAAAATAAATAAGAAATGGGCAAACAATACCCTTGCTGCAATAAAATAAAATGCGACGACAAGCATGTTAATTTCGACACTGGTCGCCTGTATTCTGATTTCTGAGCACGTTTTTTTGAAACGGTCTTCTGAGCACGTGAACCCAGCAAACAATGTTCCCCATGTTTAGTCTGATTCTTTGGGACTGATTCAAGCCTGCAATGGAGAGACTCAAGTGTGGAGCCTTTATGCTGCCATCTTGACTGAATGTTTTGCGAAAACTAGTAATATGTCTAATATCTTCTTCAAGCATTGTCAAAGGGGGATGCAAATCAGGTGGCGCAAGAATTGGCGAGGAATTCCTTTGAGTCGCATCAGAAACTATGTGTTCAGATGGTGATCCCCGTAATTTCATTCTACCATTTGTAATTCGTGATGTAACTATCCTCTCAAATGAATAAATCGCCACTAGGCACCCTTTAAAAAAAATCAATATTCTCCATGTTTAGTCGGACCAGTCTAGTTTTTCTCTACTCAGTGTAACTCGGACCGTTCCAGTGTTCTGAAACCTTCGAGTCACTTAACCAGCCCACCCCATCTCACTTAACCAGCCCCCCTTAAGTGCAAAATCTTTGGGTGGCTGGCGCTAAGAAGGAGGCTGTGGACGTCGGACAGGAGGGCTCGACATGGGCTGCAGGACCACCCAGATGCCTGCGCCACATGCCTCCAGGAGGAGGATAATGTCGACCATATTCGGACACAGTGCCCGTACGCCAAGATGGTCTGGTTTGGGTGTCTCAGAAGGCTGGGCTCACAGTTACAGGAGCCGCAGGGTAGCGCTGACCTAGAGAGATGGTGGACGGAGGCGAGGAAGAGGCTTCGGAGGGAGGATAGGAAAGACTTCGACACGCTGATTCTGCTGATCGCTTGGACGCTCTGGAAGCAAAGGAATGCCCGGGTGTTTGGGAACTTGGATAGACAGTTCTCCACGGCGCAGATCATAGATAGGGTTCTTGAGGAGTTCAGCCTCTGGGGGGCTGCGAGGGGAGGAGAGCGGAGAGTCATGATGCGAGAGTAGGTGTTGAGTGTGGGTGGTGTGTGTGTGGGTCGGCCAAGGGCAGATGTTCGCATCCCTCTTCGGTCTCTTGTAAATGTTGTTGCTCCCTTCTATAAAGGTTTGGCACGCTTTTCGCGTGCCCGCGAAAAGAAAAAAAATTTGCTGGGCCGCTTAACCAGTTGGCAAATATTTGTTCCCATTTTTTGTGTGGTTTCTATTAATGGGTAGATCCCGAAAGGGATACAGTGCACATAATTTTCGGACCTTAGTAGAAGTTTCACACACGGCTTACCCTTAATAAGCGTCAATACAAAAGTCCAGCATCGCACGCGACTGCATGATTTAGCACCGCACGTAAACTTTTTGTGATAATTTTTTAAATGGGTTCGTCTCATTTTCTTCTATTCATCCCAAATGCTAACAAACAAAAGGTCTTGTGTATTGATTCCTGGCATTTTATCGATGTGTGTAGCCTTTTTCGCCTTCCTCACACGTACCCCTATGACTCGGCTTCCTCAGTCGTGCTACATAAAGCCCCTTGCCGCCTCCCTGTTGGAACACACCACCACGACAGTAGACACACACCACTTAGACATGGTTCGCAACAAGAAGACTGCTCGCCTCTATTGCGTCCGGCGGAGCCCGCGGCACAACGTCGCCGTGTTGACAAGGCACATCTGGTGTCGGAGGAGGGACAAGCATCTCCGGTCACGGAGGAGGAGCCCTCCTACATACTGACCATCAACCCGGATCCTTCCCATCATACCCCGGCTAGTCCTTCGACAAAGAAAAAGGCGAAAGGAATAGAGGATGACAACACGATTCTTACATGTAAATAATTGAAGGAGTCAGATCTACTTACTTTATGATTCTTTCTTGATAAATAATCGACAATTGACAAAAAAAGTGATTTATATGTTATGTTGTATGCTAGGATTAGATTGTTAGATCTACATGTTAGATGTTGTATATATATTTTAGTGTATTGTTTGCTCTATACATTGATGTGTATTACCAGATTTTGTTATGAAGTAAATCACGTGCATGGTATTTTGGTGACACATAAGAATTTGATAGGAATATTTGGTCCAATAGATTAAATAATGCTCCTTCCTTTCTAAGTACGAACAGTATTTGGTCCAATAGATTAAATAATGCTCCTTCCTTTCTAAATATTTGGTCCAATATTTGTACTTGACCATTTTAACTCTAGTGATCATGTGTTTTGTATGTATATATTCTAACTGCAAAAATATATTTATCTAGTATCTTAATGAGTTGGACAAGATCCGCTGTCTCATAAGAATTCTTTTAGTGATGCAAAAACCCTCAGGATACAAGGAAATATATTTGTCGATGCAATGAAATTGATCTATCTTGCTTTAATCATTCCATTGATTCACTTCTATAATTTTGTGTAACAAGTTGAGAAGAATTCAACCCAGTTGCTACACTGAAGACCTTGTCACAATCTCTCTGCTGGTACACCAAGTGGTGTGTACTAAATCAGCGGCCACTGATGGGCAGTAATACGTCTCAAACGTATCTATAATTTCTTATGTTCCATGCTACTTTTATGACAATACTTGAATGTTTTATACATATTTTACAGCATTATTATACATTTTCCGGCACTAACCTATTAACAAGATGCCGAAGCGTCAGTTAATTTGTTTTTGGTTTAAATCCTAGTAAGGAAATATTCTCGGAATTGGACGAAATCAACGCCCGGGTCCTATTTTTGCACGAAGCTTCCAGAAGACCGAGGGGAAAGGAAGGGGCCACGAGGTGGCCAGACACCAGGGCGGCGCGGCCCAGGCCCTGCCGCGCCGGCCTGTCGTGTGGGCCCCTCGTGACGCCCGACCTACCCTTCCGCCTACATATAGCCTTCGTCGCGAAACCCCTGTCCGAGAGCCACGATACGGAAAACCTTCCAGACGCCGCGCGAATCCCATCTCGGGGATTCAGAGATCGCCTCCGGCACCCTGGAGAGGGGAATCATCACCGGAGGGGCTCTACATCATCATGCCCGCCTCCGGATTGATGCGTGAGTAGTTCATCCTTGGACTATGGGTCCATAGCAGAGGTAGATGGTTGTCTTCTCCGCTTGTTCTATCATTGTTTAGATCTTGTGAGCTGCCTAACATGATCAAGATCATCTATTTGTAATGCTACATGTTGTGTTTGGCGGATCCAATGAATATAGAATATTATGTTAAGTTGATTATCAATCTATCATATATGTGTTGTTTATGTTCTTGCATGCTCTCCGTTGCTAGTAGAGGCTCTGGCCAGAGGGGGTAATTATGCTCGATAGTGGGTTCATGCCTCCATTGAATCTGGGACAGTGACAGAAAGTTCTAAGGTTGTGGATGTGCTGTTGCTACTAGGGATAAAACATCGATGCTTTGTCTAAGGATATTTGTGTTGATTACATTACGCGCCATACTTAATGCATTTATCTGTTGTTTACAACTTAATACTGAAGGGGTTCGGATGATAACCTGAAGGTGGATTATTTAGGCATAGATGCATGCTGGATAGCGGTCTATGTACTTTGTCGTAATGCCCATCACATAGTAATCATCATTGATATGTATTGAATCTTTATTTGTCAATTGCCCGCCTGTAATTTGTTCACCCAGCATGTTAGTTATCTTATTGGAGAGACACCTCTAGTGAACTGTGGACCCCGGTCCATTCTTTTACATCTGAATACATTCTACTGTTCTTACTGTTCTTTGCAAACAAACACCATTTTCCACTCGATACGCTTAATCCTTTGTTTTCAGCAAGGTGAGATTGTCAACCTCACCGTTGGGGCAAAGTACTTTGATTGTGTTGTGCAGGTTCCACGTTGGCGCCGGTTTCACTGGTGTTGGGCCGCACTACATTCCTCCACCAACAACCTTCATGTGCTTCTTGGCTCCTACTGGTTCGATAACCTTGGTTTTATACTGAGGGAAACTTGCTTCTATACGCATCATACCTTCCACTTGGGTTCCCAACGGACGTGTGCATCTACGCGTATCGCTTAATTTCTGGCGCCGTTACCGAGAGATCAAGACAGCAAGGAGTCTCCACTTCCAATCTCTTTACTTTGTTTTTGTCTTGCTTTACTTTATTTTATTTACTGTCTTGTTTGCTTCATATTAAAAACACAAAAAAATTAGTTACTTTACTTTCTGTCTTGTTTACTTGTTCTATATCAAAACACAAAAATTAGTTACTTGTCTTTACTTTATTTGCCTAGTTTACTTTATTGCTGCTATAATGGGTACTCCTGAAAATACTAAGTTGTGTGATTTCACTAGCACAAATAATAATAATTTTATATGTACTCCTATTGCTCCACCTGCTACTATAGCAGAATTCTATGAAATTAAACCTGCTTTATTGAATCTTGTTATGAGAGAGCAATTTTCTGGTGTAGTACTGATGCTGCTGCCCATCTTAATAATTTTGTTGAACTTTGTGAAATGCAAAAGTATAAGGATATAGATGGTGATATTATAAAACTGAAATTGTTTCATTTCTCATTAAGAGAAAGAGCTAAAGATTGGTTGCTTTCTTTGCCTAAAAATAGTATTGATTCATGGACTAAATGTAAAGATGCTTTTATTAGTAAATATTATCCTCCTGCTAAGATTATATCTTTGAGAAGTATCATAATGAACTTTAAACAATTTGATAATGAGCATGTTGCTCAAGCATGGGAGAGAATGAAATCTTTGGTAAAGAATTGCCCAACCCATGGACTAACTACATGGATGATCATCCAAACCTTTTATGCAGGATTGAATTTTTCCTCGAGGAACCTATTGGATTCAGCTGCTGGAGGTACTTTTATGTCCATCACCTTGGGCGGCGCGACTAAATTACTTGATGATATGATGATCAATTACTCTGAATGGCACACTGAAAGAACTCCTCAAGGTAAGAAGGTAAATTCTGTTGAAGAAACCTCTTCTTTGGGTGATAAGATTGATGCTATTATGTCTATGCTTGCAAATGGTAGATCTCATATTGATCCTAATAATGTTCCTTTAGCTTCATTGGTTGCTCAAGAGGAAAATGTTGATGTGAATTTCATTAAGAATAATAATTTCAACAACAATGCTTATAGGAATAATTATGGTAACAACAACTATAGGCCATATCCTTCTAATAATGGTAATGGTTATGGTAATTCTTACAACAATAATAAGAGTGTACCCTCTGGTCTTGAAGTGATGCTTAAAAAATTTATGAGTACATAAACTGCTTTCAATAAAACTGTTGAAGAAAAACTTGGTAAAATTGATATTCTTGCTTCTAAGGTTGATAGTCTTGCTCTTGATGTTGATCTTTTAAAATTGAAAGTTATGCCTGAGGAAGTTAACGATGCTAGGTTTGCTAAAACAAATGCCATCCAAGTTCGAATTAATGATAATATTAGATTGTTGGCTGAATTGCATGCTAGGTGGGATAGAGAAGAAAAAGAAAACTTGCTAAAGAGAATAATGTAGCTAAAGTATGGAGTATTACCACCACTAGTAATGTTGATTCTTCACATGTTGCTGCACCTCCTACTATTAATGGTAAAATAATTGGTGTTGGCAATGTTTCTACTCCTAGTGCAAAGCGCATAAAATTGCTTAAAACTGGTTTGTGATAAAACTGAAATTTTTCAAATATTGGTGACAATGATTTCATTGCTGTAGAACATAATGGTTTAGATTTTGATGATTGTCATATTACTGAAGTTATAAAGTTCTTACAAAAACTAGCTAGAAGTCCCAATGCTAGTGCTATAAATTTAGTCTTTACGAAACATATTACAAATGCTCTCATTAAAGCTAGGAAAGAGAAATTAAGACTTGAAGCTTCTATTCCTAGGAAGTTAGAAGATGGTTGGGAGCCCATCATTAAGATGAAATTCAATGACTTTGAATGTAATGCTTTATGTGATCTTGGTGCAAGTATTTCTATTATGCCTAAAAAGATTTATGATATGCTTGACTTGCCACCATTGAAGAATTGTTATTTAGATGTTAATCTTGCCGATAATGTTAAAAAGAAACCCTTGGGGAGGATTGATAATGTCGATTACGGTTAACAATAACCTTGTCCCCGTTGATTTTGTTGTCTTGGATATCGAATGCAATGCATCTTGTCCTATTGTGTTGGGAAGACCTTTTCTTCGAACCGTTGGTGCTGTTATTGATATGAAGGAAGGTAATATTAAATATCAATTTCCTCTCAAGAAAGGTATGGAACACTTCCCTAGAAAGAGAATGAAGTTGCCTTTTGATTCTATTATTAGAACAAGTTATGATGTTGATGCTTCTTCTCTTGATGTTACTTGATTTGCACTTTCTGCGCCTAGCTGAAAGGCGTTAAAGAAAAGCACTTCTTGGGAGATAACCCAAGTTTCATTTTATTTTATGTATTGTTGAGTCTTGGAAGTTGTTTACTCCTGTAGCAACCTCTCCTTATCATGTTTTTGTGCCAAGTAAAGTTTCTATGTTAAAGTTGATGATAGATTTGGATCGCTGCGCAGAAACAGCATTGCTGTCTGTCACGAATTCTCGCAGAGCTCCCTGTAAAAAAAATCGAAAAAATCTGCAAATTTACGAGCGTGATCCTCATATATGTACGCAACTTTCATTAGTTTTGAGTTTTTCCATTTGAGCAAGTTAAGTGCCCCTGCCAGATTCATCTTTACGGACTGTTCTGTTTTTGACAGATTCTGTCTTTTATTTCGCATTGCCGCTTTTGCTATGTTGAATGAGTTTCTTTGTTCCATTAACTTTCAGAAGCTTTGTGCAATGTCCAGAAGTGTTAAGAATGATTGTGTCACCTCTGAATATGTGAATTTTGGTTATACACTAACCCTCTAATGAGTTTGCTTGAAGTTTGTGTGGAGGAAGTTTTCAACGGTCAAGAGAAGATGATGATATACTATGATCAAGAAGAGTGAAAGGTCTAAGCTTGGGGATGCCCTGGTTCATCCCTGCATATTTTAAGAAGACTCAAGCATCTAAGCTTTGGGCATCCCCTTCTTCATCGACAACATTATCAGGTCACTTCTAGTGAAACTATATTTTTATTCCATCACATCTTATGTTCTTTACTTGGAGCGTCGGTTTGTTTTTATTTTTGTTTTTGTTTTGAATAAAGTTGGATCCCAATAACCTGAGATTGGTTCCCGTTTAACCGGGCCTGTTGGTTTGGTTTCTCCACTTGGGCTTTTTTGGTTCACTTGTGAATGGGCCGACTATCAAAAAATTTCAGTTCAGTTTGGTTTGGTTTTATATAGAAGTAAGTTTGGGTTCGGTTGGGTATGGGCTTGAACTGTTGGGTTCTAAACAGGCCAGAACCAAAGGTCATAACCGGTTCCTGCGACTGGTTCCAGGCATCCGCCGCACCTGCACGGCTGCTCCATCCCCTGTCTTCATCGGCGGCGGCGGTCACCGGGCCGGCGGCGCAGGAGGCGGCGGGGCCGGAGGAGATCGCGGCGGCGAAGGCGAGGGCACAGGAGGAGGAGGTGGTGGCGCTCGAGGCTGAGAGATTCCCGCTCGTCCCCCGCTCGATTCCCGTCATCCTCAATCTCGCGCCTCGCATCTTCGGCCGCGCGATTGGAGGTGTTCGAGGCGCCGCAGGCCCCTGTGAGCTTCCCGGCGACGTGCTGCTCCGATCTCCGCCGCCTGCTGCGCCACCCTCCTCCAGCGCGGCAAGGTGAGGCGCTTCCCCCTGTACCTATTTAATTCTCGTGAGATGAACATGTTCATAAAGTGTACATGAAGTGCTGGGAGTTTTTCAGTGCTCAAATCTGTGAGTTGATGCCATGTCTGTGAAATGCTGTGAGAGATTGAAGTGCTGCGAGTCTTTTAGTGCTCAAATCTGTGAACACTGATGAGATAAATTGATAGACATCTAGTGGTATTTTAATATAATTTGATATATATCAGGATGGGTGTCTTTTACCATGCCTGGGAGACATTGATGGGACCTGTAGATTGTGAAACGGGAACCAATCTCAGGTTTACTCCTGGGCATGTTGCTTCCACATCAGGAGGCAATGTGGGCAATGATTTTATTGATGCCATATCCAAAGTTGCCAGTATATTTTGTTTGTTGGTACACTGGGATACATACATGAACCTGCACTAATACATCCAGCATATAAATATTTGAACTGTGTTCTCATGCACAGTTATTTGTTATTTCTCTCGAGACAAAGCGTGCAATTCATTCTAACTGCTATATGACCAACATCTTACAGAACCAACATCTTACATATACTGTCTGTATTGGCAATTCAGTAATGCAGTGTGCTTAATAATCCAGTAGTGAAAGCAAGGGTGAAGTGACATCATGGGATGTGTTTATTTCTTTGAGCAGTACTTCCTTTACTTTGTATGGAGCATTTATGATCTGGTCTTAAAATACATTGCTGATTTTCTTTATGTATCTGTGCGTGCAGTGTGCCCTTAAATTTGAGGATACATGGCTACATCAGAGGGTTCAGAGAGTTTTGATTCCATGGATGAGGATATAACTCAAGTGACACGCACTAAAAGGTCGAAAGTATGGGAGCACTATGAACCAAATCTGATTGTCGTGGATGGTGACCTGAAGGCAGTGTGTAGATATTGTGGAGTGCAACTTCAGACCAAGTTTGGGACTAGCAGTTTGAGGTCGCATATCGCAGAGTCTTGTAAATCAATTGAGGATGCTTGCAGGAAAAGGTTTTTGCTGACCATGAAAAATAAGGCTGAATCCTTTTTTGTATTTGACCCAAAAGTTTGCCGTGAGTTGATGGTGAAGTTTTGTATCCATGCTGAGATTCCTTTTCTGAAGTTCGAAGATCCCTACCTTCAGCCGTGGATCGACTCAATGCAACCAGCCTTTCAACTCGTTGGTCGTCACACAATTCACGATGACGCAAAGAAGATGTACGAAGGAATGAAGAAAGATATTGAATTTGAGCTGCAAAATTTGGATTCTCGCATTTCTTTAACATCTGACATGTGGACTTCATCACAGAGCTTGGGTTACATGTCCATTACTGCCCATTACATCAATGCGGAATTCAATTATAAGAAGAAGATCATTAGTTTCAAAGAAGTAAAGTATCCTCACACTGGCTATGCAATAGAAGAAGCAATTCTGGGTTGCCTAACAGAATGGGGCATAAGGGGCAAGTTGTTTACTTTGACATTAGATAATGCCAGCAATAATACTAGTGCTTGCGAAGAATTAATAAAATATCACAAGCATGAGCTGCTCCTTGAAGGTCAACATTTGCATGTTAGGTGTTGTGCCCACATTCTCAACATCTTAGTTCAGGATGGAATGAAAATAATACATGGAGCTATTGACAAGATACGTGAGCTGCTGAAGCATGTAGACTCCTCTCCAGCAAGACTTCAAGATTTTAATACAATTGCTAGTAGGATGGGTCTGTCTGCAAAGAATGGTATCTACCTTGATGTACCAAATAGATGGAACTCCACATGGAAAATGCTTGTAGAAGCACAGATATACAAATCTGTCCTCAATAGTTATGCCAGTCAAAAGTTGGAAATTTCTCCAAGTGAGCAAGAATGGAAGAAAGCTGAAGCTATCTGTGAATTTCTTAAAGCATTTGAAGAGCTGACCTTAACCGTTTCAGCTCACAGGAAGCCAACTGCTCATAAGTTTTTGCCAGTTGTGCTCTGTATTCGCCATGCATTGAAAGATCCGGGTTGGCAGACCCATGATGTGTTGAAAGAATTGGCACTTGTGATGCAAACTAAGCTAGACAAATATTGGGATCCTGAGGAGAAGGAGAATGAAGAGCCTAGTCGTCGCAGAAAAAGCAAGGAAATTGAGCTTAACATCGCACTTGTCATTGCGACATTCCTTGATCCAAGGAGGAAAGAAGACTACTTGTATTTCTTTTATAGCAAGGTGTGTACAAATGAGGAGATGGTTTCCAAACAAGTGGATATTGCTCTAGACTGGGTGAAAAAATATGTGAAAGAATATGAGCTACTTGCGGCGACAAGCACTGCATTTTCAACACCTCCTAGTCAAGGCAATACGACCATTGGATCGCCAATTGCATGGAAAAGAAAGCTGGAAGAAGAGTTTGCACAATACAAGTCTCGCCGAAGGTCACGTGTACACAAGTCCGAGCTTGACACATATTTGGATGAATCATGTGAGGAGGACACTCTTGACTTCGATGTCCTGGGTTGGTGGAAGAAAAATGCTGTGAAATATCCTATATTGTCATCTATGGCACGCGATTTCCTTGCAATTCCTCTCAGCACAGTGGCATCTGAATCAGCATTTAGTTGTGGTGGTAGGATACTTGGAGATACTAGAAGCTCATTAGCCCCTGAAATGCTACAAGCTTTAGTTTGTGCTAAAGATTGGCTATTTATACCGAAGGGAGATGAAGGACAAGGACATTAAAAGGATAGATCTAGCACGGACTCTGTGGTCTAGGTAATTCATCCCTTTCTCCTCTCCTTTGTCACTGTCATATGTTTTTGGCGCTATACTGCATTAGTTTGTGCTAAAGATTGGCTATTCATACCAAAGGTCTCCTAGGTAACGTGTCCCATTCTCCTCCATCTCCTTTGACGCTGTTCCTCATGGTACCTTTTTGTCCTAAGTAAACCAGCAGCAGCATCATGTGCTTTAATTAATTCAGACATTGAGCTCCATGTATGCATGCTTGTTCTTGCTTTAAAACATGGATTCACAACCTTATCTAGCAGTAGGCTGAACATTGATGTTCCAGTTGAGGCGACCTGAAGTCCTGAACAAATGACACGTTGAATAAACTAGCTATATCAGGTTATCTGTGATGTGTGTTCCATTTCTTTTCCTGGCAAGTTTGTGTAGTTCGAAAGTCCTATGTCGTTTCATCTTGCTGGAAAAATCATGTTGCATGCTTTTAGCATTCGTTACAGGAACCCACATTCTCTTGTTCGTTAATAGTGTAAAAAATTCACTGAAATGGTTGCTAACATCTTCACGCTTTCTTGTGATTCAGCAAACATCGAGCAATGGTACGTGATGTCGATGCAACCATGAGGAAGAGAAGTGCTGGATTCTGCTGGCTGAACTTTTTTACATTGAGATATATATTGGTCTAGAACAACCTGGCAGCTATTGTGTTCTGCTCGCCGAATTTTTTGTTTGAAGGGTCTGCTAAACTTGACCAGCAACTACTGTGGTGCATTTCTATATTTCCAAGCCTACTTGAGCTATGAGGCAACCATATTAGTTGTAGTTGCAGCTATCAATATGTATACTCTGAAGAAGTAATAGATTGCGTCATCACAATATTATTTCATTTTTGTTTTTTTTTCTTGCATGGAATACCGCACTTTTTTTTTGGATTTATTTAATGCTTAGATTTTACCCCAAGAGACCGAATGAATGAATGAATCAAGCAAGCTGTTCTATATACTCCGTATGTGCTGGTGTGCTGCGACGGGAGGTGCCCCAGGTGGGTAACTGTTTCTAGAACTGTTGGCCGTAACTATGGTTAATGTACTGGTTTTAGTCCAGTTCAAGTGGGAACGTAACGTGGTTGAGTTTTGGTTGGGTGTGAACGCGTTTCCGGTGGGTTCAGTTTAGTTCGGTTCCGTCACGTGCATTCCGTGGGTTCAGTTCAGGTCTGGTTTAGGTCCCCAACCAATCTCAGGTTTAGATCCCATCATTCTTATATTGGAGATATTACGCTCCGCTTTTTCATATGGAACACTTGTGTTCTTAGTTGTGCTTTAATGTTCATGGCGAAGGCTGAAATTGCTTTGTTAAATTGCTATTTGGTTGGAATCAGAAAATGCTGCATATGGTTTGGCAACTTGGCAATTGTTTGAGCTCTCATAGATCATGTTTAAGCTCTTGCATCATGTAGTTTAATCTATTAATGAAGAACTACCGTAGAGCTTGTTTAATTTGGTTTGCATGATTGGTCTCTCTAAGTCTAGATATTTCGGGTAAAGTGTTTGAACAACAAGGAAGAAGTGTAGAGCCTTATAATGCTTGCAATATTTCTTGTGTGAGTTTTGCTGTACCTGTACATACTTGTGTTTGCTTCAAACCCTTAGCCCAAACCTTGTACTGAGAAATTCGTGCATCCAAACACCTTGAGCCAAAACCCATGCCATTTGTGTCCACCATATCTACCTACTATGTGGTATTTTTGCCATTCCAAAGTAAATTACTTGAGTGCTACCTTTAAAATTTCATTCCTTATCTTTACAATATATATCTCATGGGACAAATAGCTTAAAAACTATTGTGGTGATGAATATGTAGTTATGTGTCTTAATTTTTATAAGTTGCTTGTTGAGCGGTAACCATGTTTCTGGGGACGCCATCAACTTTACCTTTGTTGGATATCATGTGAGATGCTATGCATGTTCGTTTGTCTGAAGTAAATGCGATTTCATGATCAAATGGTTTGAGTATGCATATGTTAGAGAAGAACATTCGGCAGCCAACTAAAGCCATGTATCATGGTGGAAGTTTCAGTTTAGACATACAACCTCAATCTCTTATGAGAATATTAACTGTTGTTGAATGCTTAAGCATTAAAAGAGGAGTCCATTATCTCGTTGTCTATGTTGTCCCGGTATGGATGTCTAAGTTGAGAATAATCAAAAGCGACAACCAATGCGTGCTTTCTCCTTAGACATTTGTACAAAGCACAGAGGTACCCCTTTGTGACACTTGGTTGAAACATATGTTATGCAATGATAATCCGTGTTTTCCGAGCTAAGTAGGACAAGGGGCGAGCACTATTAGTACTCTATGCATGAGACTTGCAACTTGTAGGAAGTATTATGCATAGCACATATGAATTATTACTACCGTTGACAAAATTGTTTCTATGTTTTCAAAACAAAAGCTCTAGCACAAAAATAGTAATCCATGCTTCCCTCTGCGAAGGGCCATTCTTTTATTTTATTGTTGAGTCAGTTTACCCACTTCTTTCTATCTTAGGATCAAGTTAGAGAATGAAGACGTGCTAGATTTCAAGTTCACTCTAAAAGATCAAGTTAGAGAGGCTCATAAAAACTACAAGGGAATCGAAGAGATTCGAGCAAAGATCAAGTCGGGGGAAGTACCTGACTATAATGAGGATGAAAAGGGAAATATTTCATTTCGAGATCGTTTATTGGTGCCATACCAAAAGGAACTCAAGGATTCAATCATGAAGGAGGCGCATGAAACAGCATACTCCATACACCCAGGAAGTACAAATATGTATCATGATCTTCGAGATAGTTTCTGGTGGCAAAGCATGGAACATGAGATTACCGAGTATGTTACACGATGTGATGTATGCCGAAGTGATGAGGACATCCCTACTACACTACTACCTCCATCATTGCAAGATGAAGACAATGCTGCTGTGAAGCTCAAGTCCAATGAAGTTAGGATTGGACCTATGACAAGAGCTCGTGCAAAGCTACTGATACGTCTCCAACGTATCTATAATTTCTGATGTTCCATGCTAGTTTTATGACAATACCTACATGTTTTGTTCACACTTTATATCGTTTATGCATTTTCCTAACTAACCTATTAACAAGATGCCGAAGTGCTAGTTCTGTTTCTGCTTGGTTTCGTAAATCCTACAAAGGAAATATTCTCGGAATTGGACGAAATCAACGTCCACGACCTTATTTTCCCGGAAGCTTCCGGAGCCGAGAGGCACCGAGGGGGAGCCCCGGGGCCCCCACCCCATAGGGCGCCGCCTGGACCCCTGGCCGCGCAGCCTATGGTGTGGGACCACTGGTCCCCGAGGCTGCCCTTCCGCCATATCTCTCCGCCTCGAAACCCTAAAACATAAGCCACGATACGAGAAAAGTTCCAGAGCCGCCGCCATCGCGGCCAAGATTCGGGGGACAGAAGTTCCCGTTCCGCGCCGCTAGGGACGGGAATTGCCCGGAGGCATCTCCATCGACACCACCGCCATCTCCATCAACGCTGCTGTCTCCTATGATGAGGAGGGAGTAGTTTTCCCCCGAGGCTAAGGGTTGTACCGGTAGCTATGTGTTGTTAATCTCTCTCTCGTACTTCAATACAATGATCTCACGAATTGCCTTGCATGATTGAGATCCATATGATGAGCTTTGTAATCTAGATGTAGTTATGTTATTCAAGTGGATTTTACTTATGTGATCTCCGGAGACTCCTTGTCCCACGTGTGTAAAGGTGACAGTGTGTGCACCGTGTGGGTCTCTTAGGCTATATTTCAACTGTTCATCACTGGTTATGATTTGAGTTGGATGTCTCTATGAAATTGTGGTGTGTTAGTACCTCCTATGAATGCTCAAAGTGATAGCGTGGGTTATTAGTACTTGGGAATACATCTTTAAGGGTTGCTTTGCATCCCTACATGGTGAATTAGTGTTCGTTATCCAGCCAAAGAGTAATTCAGAATAGCATAGTGAAGTGCTTATATTTATATTCAATTATGATTCCATTGTTGAGAGTGTCCACTAGTGAAAGTATGATCCCTAGGCCTTGTTTCTAAGCATTGAAACACCGTTTCCAACAAGTTCTGCTACATGTTCGCTTGCTGCAATATTTACTTCATATCGCAATCACCGTTACTACCATCTATACCACCTGTGTTTTACTCTCTTCGCCGAACTAGTGCGCCTATACATCCGACAAGTGTATTAGGTGTGTGGGCACAAGAGACTTCTTGTATCTTAATTGCTGGGTTGCTTGAGAGGACTATCTTTGACCTCTACCTCCTGAGTTCGATAAACCTTGGGTGATTCACTTAAGGGAAAACTTGCTGCTGTTCTACAAACCTCTGCTCTTGGAGGCCCAACACTGTCTACAAGAATAGAAGCACACGTAGATATCAGCTACTCAAACAACAGGTGAATTTGTTCCTAAGTGATACTTTGATCGATGAGAACTTTATCCTGCCTAAGTCCTTTTACTTATGTATGATCAGGTACAAAGAGGGAGCAAGCATCACACGAGGAGGAGAGGAGCAGCTGGACAAGAAGCTGAACATGGAGCTGGACATGGAGCTGGACATGAAGATATCCCATGGACGCGCGAGGGAGGAGAGGGAGGAATGCGCGAAGGAGGAAGAAGTCCAAGCCGGTGTGACCGATCGTACGGCCGCCACGCCGGCGCGCCGGGCCCACCTCCGACCGGACCACATGCCGGACGAGCCCGGCGCCGACCGGCTCCTCAGCCGGTGCCATCCGGGGCGGGTGTACGGAGCCACCCATCCCGCACCCGGTCACCACCCGGTCCTTGGCCCGGTTGAAACCGGACCACCCAGTCCCTGGCCCGATCGACCGGCCCCCAGACCGGCCGAGTCCGAGTTTGTCTCGACCAGATCCAATCTAGGTCGGTTTTCTATGTATTTTCTCGAACCTTGGTCATCCTCAACCCCTATATAAGTGCCCAGGACGCCCCCAAATTAGGTTTAGACCATGTTTAAGATAAATCCTAGTTCATAGTTGATTGCTTTGCAACTCTATTGAATCTCTACACCATATTGCATTGATTTGGTGTATACCCCTGAAAGTCTTGTGTGATCTGCTGTTCCATTGGGAATTAGACGGTTGCAACTTACCTCTTAGTGGTCGGCGGCACGCAAGTGTGTGAGTTGCGAATATCTTGCAGGGTTGAGAGTTGGTATTGGCGACAGGGACCAATCGAGAGACTTCGTTGTGTCATACAAGTTATCATCCACTTCATCATCGTGTTATCTCCGCCGTGTTCATCCTGTGATCATCTTCACCACCGTTGCTTACTGAGAAGATCGGGCCATCCCTTCTCATCTTAGTATCAGATTTCCGTGTTTCCTCGGCAAGCCATCCACAATCCACCCCGTAGTTGAGTTGTGAGTATTTTCCTATCTAGAAAAAGCCAAAAATATTAGGGTTAGGGTTGCCATAGCCTTTAGATTGCACTAATTTCGAGTTTTAGTTGCTTTTCATAGTTGTTTATGCGTATCTTTTTCATCCATCTAGTATTGTTAGGGTTTGTGTTTCCGCTATCATCTAGTTTCAGTTTTTGTTACTCTAAGTCCATATGTTGTGCTTGTTCCCAACCATAGACACAGCCTTTCGAAATAAGTTACTAGGAACTTTCCTAGAAGAGACTAGTTTTACCGCTCGACAGGCTGCTCGTTAGGTTTTTGGTGCTTTGCAATTTCTGTTGGCCGTGTTACAAGGAGAAGAGTCGTAAAATCAAAAAAAAAGAGTGATTTTTTTTTTCTATTGGCTTTGCAATTTTACTGTAGCTACAGTAACCGTGCGAAATAGAGAAAAAGAAAAAGTGATTCAAAAAAAAGAGTGAAAAAAAGTGAATTGCTAGTAAGATCAAGTGAAGGCCTAGTTTACTTTTCTGCACCTGTAGTAGAGCAATCTTGTGCCTATTTCGTTGAGCTTTGCTAGTGTCTCTCGAGTGCATTGCAACCTATTCCTCCATATAGTTGCATTGCCACATTTATCGCCTTGTGTGAGTATCATTGGTTGTCTACAGCTAGAGAACTTATTGCAAATAGTAACCACCTACAACCCCACATATATCCTGCTTTGCCGTGTGATTTGTTCTTATACCCTTGATATTTCCTTCCCTACATTCGTGCACTTGTTGTTACTACAAGTGGTAAGCAACACTAATTCACTTTGGAGCGGTAAAATTTCCTTTTCTTATCAGTTTTGAGTGAGTTGTGAGATTACCCCCATATATTTTTGATTTACTGCACTAACCTACTAACCATGTCTTCGAGTGATGAGAAAATTGTTAACCAGAAAAACAAGGATTCCGCTGATGTGATGACATGGAGGGAGTATGAAGCTCTTCGTAATGAGATGTGACGTGAATTCTGCACTCAGGACGATGAACTTAGGGGGACTGTTCAAGAGATCTCCCAGAAGTACTACGTGATTTGTATGCCACTGATCATGATTTTGCTGAACCATATCGCTTGTGTGCTATTGGTAAAGCATGGGAGAAATATCACATACATGATGAGTTCTTATTTAGAGCTAACAAACTATGTGTTCCAGAATCGTCTGTGCGTTTTCTCTTATTGCAGGAATCTCATGCTAGAGGTTTGGTGGGTCACTTTGGGCGTGAGAAGACGCTACTCATGCTCGCTGATCACTTTTATTGGCCAAAGATGAGGCGGGATGTGGACAGATATGTGAAGAGATGCATTACTTGCAACAAGTCGAAGTCCAAGCTGAAGCCTCACGGTTTGAATACTCCTTTACCGGCACCTACTACACCATGGGAAGACATTAGTATGGATTTTGTGTTGGATTTGCCGCGTACTAAAAGAGGCCATGATTCTATATTTGTGGTAGTGGATAGATTCTAAGATGTCACACTTTATCTGCCACAAGAGCGACGATGCGTCGCATATTGCTAGCCTGTTTTTCAGGGAGATTGTATCTACATGAGTCCCGAAGACTATTGTTTCGATCATGATGTGAAGTTTATGAGCTTCTGGAATACACTTTGGGAAAGCTGGGGACAAAGCTACTTTTCAGTACTACTTGTCATCCTCAAACTGATGGTCAAACTGAGGTGGTGAATAGAACATTGTCACAATTGTTGAGATCCATGATCAAGAAGAACTGAAGGAGTGGAAATATTGTTTGCCGCATGTGAAGTTTGCTTACAACAGGGTGGTGTATTCTACCACAGAGCTGTGTCCGTTTGAGGTGGTGTATGGTTTCAAACCCATTACTCCACTTGATTTGCTGCCCCTACCAATACATGAGAGAGTCAATATGGAGGCATCAAAGAGGGCAGATTTTGTGCGAAAGATTCATGTGAAGACTAAAGAGTTGATAGAGAAGAAAGGCAAGAGCAATGTTGCAAGGATGAACAAGAAGTGCAAGGAGATGTTGTTCAAGGCTGGTGATATGGTCTGGGTACATTTTTGCAAGAATAGGTTCCCGAAGCTACGGAAGTCCAAGTTGCTTCCTCGTGGCGCTGGTCCTTACATAGTGCTTGTCAAGATCAATGATAATGCATACTCTATAGATCTTCCAATTGATGAGTTTGGTGTCAACAATTCTTTCAATGTGGCTGATTTGACACCATATGACGGAGAAGAACTTGGAGAATCGAGGTCGACGCCTTTTGAAGTGGGGGGGGGGGGAGATGATGAGGACATCCCTACTACACTACTACCTCCGTCATTGCAAGATGAAGACAATGTTGCTGTGAAGCTCAAGTCCAATGAAGTTAGGATTGGACCTATGACAAGAGCTCATGCGAAGCTACTCAAACAACAGGTGAATTTGTTCCTAAGTGATACTTTGATCGATGAGAACTTTATACTGCCTAAGTCCTTTAACTTATGTATGATCAGGTACGAAGAGGGAGCAAGCATCGCACGAGGAGGAGAGGAGCAGCTGGACAAAAAGCTGAACATGAGCTGGATGGAGCTGGACATGAAGATATCCCATGGACGCGCGAGGGAGGAGAGGGAGGAATGCGCAAGAGGAAGAAGTCCAGACGGGTGCCAGCCCGTCAGACCGGCCGACGCCGCGCACCCGGTCCAGGCCCGGTCCCGGGACCACACGCTGGACGAGCCAGCGACCGGCTCCTCACGGTCTCCATCCGGGGCCCGAGGAGCCACCCATCCCGCACCCACACCACTCGGTCCTCGGCCCGGTCGATCGCTCTGACCGGCCGAGTCCGAGTCTGTTCGGACCGATCCAATCCAGGTCGGTTTTCATGTATTTTCGAACCTTGGTCGTCCTGAACCCCTATATAAGTGCCCAAGACGCCCCCAAATTAGGTTTAGACCACGTTTAAGATAAACCCTAGTTCATAATTGATTACTTTGCAACTCTATTGAATATCTACACCATATTGCATTGATTTGGTGTATACCCCTGAAAGTCTTGTGTGATCTGCTGTTCTATTGGAAATTAGAGGGTTGCAACTTACCGCTTCGTGGTCGGCTGCTACGTGCGCAAGTGTGTGGAGTCGCGAATATCTTGCAAGGTTGAGAGCTGTTGCATTGGCGACAGGGACTAATCGAGAGACCTCGTTACGTCATACAAGTTATCATCCACTTCATCATCATGTTATCTCCGTTGTGTTCATCCCGTGATCATCATCACCACCGTTGCTTACTGAGAAGATCGGGCCATCCCTTATCACGAAGGGTCAAGACTGAGCATGAGAAGCCTGCAAGAATACTTCAACCACTCAAGCTCCTTGAGTGCAAATGGGAAGAAATTAGGACGTACTTCATTATAGGCCTTCCTAGAACATCATTAGGATATGATTATATTTGGTTCACCGTCGATCTATCGGCCAAGTCAGCCCATTTTATTTTCATTGAATACTACTTTTAAGGGTGATAAATTAGTAGAGTTTTACATGGCCAGAATTGTTTGCCTACATGGATTTCCTAAAAACATTATGTTTGATCTAGGTACTCAATTCACCTCGAGGTTTTGGAAGAAGATACATGACGTTTTAGGAACACAGCTGAATTTCAGTATCGCTTACCATCCGCAGACTGATAGACAAACTGAGCGAGTGAACTAGATTTTGGAAGACATGCTTAGGACATGCATTCTAACCTATCAGCGCACTTGGAGAAAAGTGATATACACAGAATTCTCGTACAACAATAGCTTCCAAGAAAGCGTGCGTATGTCTCCATTTGAAGCTTTATATGGACATGGGTGGCCACTCAATTGGCACGATGTGGGAGAGAACCAAGTATTTCACTAGTAACATATGGGTCTTCAATGACGGTATGATACTGACGATTGAGAAATCTGTCAGCGGTTGTCTTTTTCTATGATCATAGGGCATTTTCGTGTCACGGATGGCGATTTGGGCTGCTCGGCCCGAAAAATTAGTGACGGGCAAGGTCTAAACGTCAACAATTGTGCATAAATGAGCGTTGCGGGTGGTGGGCGGCCCGAACTGCTGAGTCAGCAGGGGGCGTTACAACAACTGGGCTTCGGTCCGGTGGACACACCTGACCCACACTCTACAAGCTCCTGTTAACGTACTTTTCTATCTGCCCGCACAACAGTCCAAGTCCTGCAACACTGGGACCCATATTTGTTAGGGAGACAACCACTGTCTGCATACATGTACCTAGCCTTCAGCACTCAGCCCCGCATGTCAGGTACTGACACGACGACCGCGCGGGGGCTGCCTGCTCCGACAGCCTGCATGCGAGTGGACCAGAACTGTCGACCACCAACATATGTTCCACATGTCGCTTGTCATGCCAATTTTTTTTGTGCCGTGCACAATTGTCCGCCGCCGTCAATTCCGACGATGGTCCCGCAGGTCAGAGCTTGCTGGGCCTTGATACGTCTCCAACGTATCTATAATTTCGTATGTTCCATGCTAGTTTTATGACAATACCAACATGTTTTGGTCATACTTTATAATGTTTTTATGCATTTTCCGGGACTAACCTATTAACAAGATGCCAAGTGCCAGTTCCCGTCGTCTGTTTTTAGTTTCAGAAATTCTACACAGGAAATATTCTCGGAATTGGACCCCACGAAGACAGAAGTCAATATTTTACCGAGACGGACCCAGAGAGCCAGAGAAGGGCAGACGGGGCCAAGGGGCCTCCACACCATAGGGGGGCGCGGGTGGCCCCCTGGCCGCGCCCAGATATGGGGTGGGCCCCTTGGGACTCCCCCGACGCTGCCCCTTCGCCTATATATTCTCCTAGATGCGAAAACCCTAAATCAGTCGGTCTTCCTCCACGAAAAGTTACGTACCCGCCGCCATCGCGGGAAGGTCGGGGACAGAAGTCTCTGTTCCGGCACGCCACCGGGATGGGAAGTGCCCCCGAATCCATCTCCATCTACACCACCGCCATCTTCATCGCCGCTGTTGTCTCCCATGATGAGGAGGGAGTAGTTCTCCCCCGGGCTGAGGGCTCTACCGGTAGCTATGTGGTTCATCTCTCTCCCATGGTGTGATCTTTATGTGATCATGAGCTTTGAAATCTAGTTGAATATGTAGATGTTACTCTTGTCTATTATGCACTCTAGAGGTTACTTTAATATGAACTCCGGATTCACTCTCCACGGTGTGATGGTGACAGTGTGCGCATCGTGTGTGATTCCTTTATGAAGTTGTGGAGATTGTTTACTCCGGCTTGAGGGTGCTCTTGTAGCCCTACAGAATGAATGGTGTTTGTTATCCAACAAGAGAGTGTCTAAGAGTAGCATTTATTTATTCAATTATGTGATCATTGTTGAGAGTGTCCACTAGTGAAAGTATGATCCTAGGCCTTGTTTATAAGCATTGAAACACCGTTTCCAACAAGTTCTTGTTTGCTTGCTGCCATTTTTATTTCAGATTACAATTACTACTTATAATCCTCCATATTACTTGTATTCCTATCTCTTCGCCGAACTAGTGCACATACATCTGACAAGTGTATTAGGTGTGTTGGGGACACAAGAAACTTCTTGTATCTTAATTGCTGGTTGCTTGAGAGGGATATCTTTGATCTCTACCTCCCTGAGTTCGATAAACCTTGGGTGATTCACTTAAGGGAAACTTGTCGCTGTTCTACAAACCTCTTCTTGGAGGCCCAACACCGTCTACATGAATAGAACGCAGAGACATCAAGCTATTTTCTGCGCCGCGCTGGGGAGGTAAGGTAAAAGGTATTCACATCCTCCGACACTAAGCTTTTCAGCACTGGTGTGTGATTGCTCGGGTATTTCCTTTAGATTCAGAATTAAATCTTTTGTTTCTTGTTTTTATTTTTCACTAGTTATGCATAATGGAAAACAAGAACAAATTTAGTGAGCTTTTTAATCTTTTTCCTGAGTTAAGACATGAATTGTTTGATGCGAAAATTTAAAAAAACCTATAGAACCTTATTTGCATGCTAGTAGCAATGTTATTAGTATGAACGCAATTACTGCTAATGATATGGAAAAGTCTAAGCTTGGGGAAGCTAGTTTTTATGATCTTTTTAGCTTCCTAGCCTTAGGGGAGAAAATTTGCTCTGATAATACTTTATCTCACATATGCGATAACTCTAATGATGCTTGTGATATTTTAATTCCACCTACTGAAAGTATTCCTTTCAAGATACCTACGAAAATTGTTGAACTTGCTATGAACAATTGCTATTTTGGAGATGGGACTGTCCATCCTAGTGATCATTTACTCTTTATACATGAATTATGCGAGTTGTTCGAGAGTGCAGGTATTTCAAAGGACCAAGTTAAGAGGAAGCTATTCTCTATAAGGGGTAGAGTCTGGAATGGTATAGGATGCTAAAGAATGGTCGATCTATTGGTTGGGAGGAAATTGTACCTCTCTTTTATTCTAAATTTTATCCTCCTCATGAAATGCATGTTGATAGGAATTACATTTATAATTTTTATCCTCGTAATGGAGAGAGTATTTCAAGCATGGGGAGATTGAAGTCACTAATGCTCAAATCTCCCATTCATGAGCTCCAGTAATGTTATTATTAATAATTTTTATGCAAGGCTTTGAGGACACCACAAGACTATCTAGATGCCTGTTCGGAGGGATCTTTCACAAGAAAGGACGTTGAAGCTAGATGGGATCTTCTTGAAAGAATTGAAAGAAATAATGAAGATTGGGAGAATGACAAAGGTAAAGAATATAAACTACGAGTATGATTGCATTAAGTCTTTCGCTCAAACTGCTGATTTTCAAGAGCTTAGTGCTAAATATGGTCTTGATCCTCAAATTATGGTCCATTGCTATAGAGCCCTTGCTTCTCACATTAATTTTCCTAAAGAAAATTGGTACATGTATCATGAACCTTTTAAAGACATCAGCATGAAGGATGAAACTGTTATTAATGATTGCAATGAACATGCTCAAACTTCGAAAATGCTATTTCCTATAAGCATGTTAATTTTTATGGAGTTCAGACCTTGTGAAAAGAATAAAATTGAAGAAGAAATATTGTATCCATCACAGAATGAAAAACTAGAAAGTCTAGGGCTCTAGATGATCTTGGTGAAAAAAGTTTGTGCCCTCTATCCTTTTATTTGTAAACTTTGCCATAGAGTGGGTCATTTTAATTTTCAATGCTCCTCCAATGATAATTTGAACCCATGAGTGCTGCAAATTTGTATTGATGATGAAATCATGTTGATCAGCATGAGGAACCATTATTTTTAGGTGTGAAGAGTTATTGAGAAAAAACTTCTTTGGTTATGAGTGCTCTTGATATTAATAGTGTCCCGCATGGGTGTCTTTCTTATTGCATTGATAATTGCCACACAAATACTTACATACAAAATATTATAGAAGATGACACTTTGCCAAAATATGATAGGACCGCTGTATGTTTGAACTTATTAATGAAAAGGAGGAATCCTCCAAGTTTCTTCTATTGTTTTGAAACAAATTTGTTGGAGAAGCTCCCTTTGAAGCCTCTTCTCCTAAAGGAGGGAATGAGGAGAAGAAGAAGAAGAGGGGGAAGAAGAAGAAGAATAGGGAATAAAAAGAAAGAGGTAATGGCATATCCCCGCGTGTATGAGATAACGATAGTAGTAAGTATGTTGCTCCTAATGATTATTATGATAATGAATCATACAATGATCTTCCTATGCCCTTTACCTATATTAGTGATCATGATTTGGAAGAGCACACTACTTTTGATACTGAAAATCTCTTTGGTACCGATTATGAAAGTAATGATGTTAGCACTATCCATGTTCCCTCAAACGATGATATTGAAAGCTCTAAGCTTGGGGATGTTGTGCTTGAAGACCCTATATTTGAGACCTTTACTTTTATTGAAAATGATGACATTATATCTTCGGGTTTATAATCGTTATAGAGATTGCTATGACACGGTTATAATTATCCTTATGAAACTTGTCATAGTTATGATGGGATTGCCAAAAACCATTCCCTTAGTATGCAACTAGTTTACCATGTTCAAATTCTTGATAATGATCCTGCTCCAATTACTATTAATGAGAAGAGTTTTTCTTATGCCAAAATAATGATACTTTTATGCATATGAACCATGATAAGAATGTTTTAATGATGCTTATATTGTGGATTTCATCAATGATGCTATTGAAAGTTATTATGAGAGGGAAACATGGTAATATGCATCTTAATAATATTAAGTTTCCCTCTTTATGTTGAGAATCTTGAAGTTGCGCTTGTGTTGCCTTTCTATGCTTGTTGCTGTTTTAGTACTTGTTCCCTTACAAGATTCCTTCTCATAGGAAGTGGGTTAGGCTTAAAAGTGTTTTATTTGCTTTTGATGCTCTCTTTCTTCAACTCTTATTTCTTAAAGAGCATCATTAAAATTATAGCCCATCTTAATGGCTATAAGAGCACTTCTTGGGAGATAACCCATGTTTTTATTTTGCCACTGCTTTGTGTGTTCTGAAGTTGTTACTACTATAGTAACCTCTCCTTATGATGTTTATTTAGTTTTTGTGCCAAGTAAAGCCTCTAATAGAAAGTTGATACTAGATTTGATTTCTCGCAGAAACAGAGCTGTCACGAATTTGCGTTTTTCTCTCTGTAGAAGAATCTAAAAATCTGAAAAATTCACGCGTGATCCTCATATATGCAACTTCTATTAGTTTTGAGCTTTTCCATCTGAGAAGTTAAGTGCCTTGAAAAATCCGTCACTGATCGTCTGTTTTGACATTCTGCCTTTTATTTTGCATTGCCTCTTTTATTGTGTTTACTATTTTTCTGCTCCATTAAATTTAGTAGCCTGGTTAATGTCCAGAAGTGTTGGTAATGATTGTGTCCTTGCTGAACATGTGAATTTTTTATTATGCACTAACCCTCTAATGAGATTGTTTTGAGTGTGGTGTGGAGGAAGTTTTCAAGGATCAAGAGAGGAGGATGATATGATATGATCAAAAAGAGTGAAAAGTCTAAGCTTGGGGATGCCCTAGTGGTTCATCCCTGCATATTTCAAGAAGACTCAAGCGTCTAAGCTTGGGGATGCCTGATACATCCAATTTGCATCACTATTTTGTATCATAATTTGCTGTTATTCATTGATATATTTCATATTGGGACACAATACTTATGTTATTTCATCTATTTTGCATGTTTCATCATTATTGGAGGATCAAGCACAGGAGCCAGGATTCTGAAAAAAACACCGTTTAACGCAATATTTCAAGATCAATCGTGGAAGGAAATTACACGGAATTCCTATTTTTCCAGATGACTGAGGGCAGCGGGGAGAAGAGGAGACCCAAGGTGGGCGGATCATAGGCGGCGCGGCCGGCCGCGCCACCTTGTGGTCTCTGGGCCCGCCCCTTTCGCCTTTTTCATCTTTCGTCTCCAAAACCTAAGCCACTGGGAGAACTCTCACGAGGGTTACACGCCTCCAAGGGGCAGAGAACACGAGAGAAAGAGCTCTCCGGCGGGCGAAACCCGCTGCATTCCCTCCCGGAGGGGGAAATCGACGCCATCGCCATCGTCACGAGCTGGACATCATTCCATCGTCATCATCATCATCCACCAACAGCTAAATCACCACCGCTGCACCTCGTCATCAGTGTAACAATTTGGGTTGGATCTTATTGTTTGATAGGGAAACTCTTGGCATTATTCTCTACTTGTTATTGATGCTATTGAGGAAACCATTGAACCAAGGTTTATGTTCATTGTTATCATCATCATATCACCTCTGATTGTATTCCATATGATGTCTTGAGTAGTTCGTTTAGTTCTTGAGGACATGGGTGAGGTCTAAATGCTAGTAGTGAACATGTTGAGTAATATTCAATGTTATGATATTTAAGTTGTGGTGTCATTCTTCTAGTGGGTGTGAACGCTCGACTACGACACTTCACCATTTATGGGCCTAGGGAGTGCATCTTATTCGGTTGCTAATTATGGGTTAATGAGGACAAACCTAAGCCCCGTTAGTATATCGATGCGTATCGCAGGATCTCGAGTTTAAGGTGGTTAGATTTATCTTAATTACTTTCTTGTAGTTGCGGATGCTTGTTGTATAATACAGTATTCATTTAGTATAAGAATAAAAATAAAAGTGAGCATAGGTTCACCACACAACACTTATCAAAACAATGAAGATTATTTAGCCACATGAAGCGAAAGTACTAGACTAAAAACCCCGTGTGTCCTCAAGAACGTTTGGTCATTATAAGTAAACAAACCGGTTTGTCCTTTGTGCTAAAAGGATTGGGCCACTCGCTGCAATTATTTCTCTGCATTTTACTTACTCGTACTTTATTCATCTACATCAAAACCCCTTGAATACTTGTTTGTGAGCATTTAGTGAATCCTTCATCAAAACTTGCCAACACCTTCTCGCTTCCTCGTTGGGATCGACATTCTTACTTATCGAAGATACGAACCCCCATACTTGTGGGTCATCAAGACTATAATCTGGCGCCGTTGGCGGGGATGATTGATGCTGGTAAGCTGGAATTGGTAAGGAAAACTTTACTGTTTGTGCTGATTTTATTTTCCTGCGCTTATAAATCATTATGGAGAGATCTTCTTCAATTATTTGGGAAATCTACTACTACTGCAACGGTAGTGGATGAAGCGCCAAGGGGGAAGTAGTACCATATAAAATACCTATGAAAATTATTGACGTGATAATCGCTATGAAGGGATGGAACTGTCCATCCTAGTGATCATTTATTGTTTTGAATAGGAATTATGCAAATATGAAGTAGTTTCTATGAATGAAGTAAGAAGAAACTATTCACTATATCGTGTCCTGTAAAGCGGCGCACTGGTATAAATTGCTGAAGAATGGTGATTCTATTGATTGGGAGGACATTGTGCCTTATTTTATTCCAAATTTTATCCTCCAAGTGAAATTCACAAAGATCGGAACCGCATATATAATTTATGCCTCATGATGGAGAGAGTATTGCCCAAGCTTGGGGAGATTGAAGTCTTTAATGCTCAAATGCCCCATTCATGAGCTTCTGGTAATGTTATTATTGATAATTTCTATGCAAGACTTTCTTTTCAAGACAAGACTTACGATACTTCTTGTTCGGATCATTTACACGCAACAAAGAAGAGTTTAAAAGGGACCTTCTTGATCGGATCCAAGAAAATCTGAAGGAACGACAAAGATAGAGAATCAGGTATAATTTATGATTATAAATGCATTGAAGCTTTTATGGATACTGATAAATTTTGTAATATGAGTGCTACATATGGTCTTGATTCCCAAGTTGTTGCAAATCTTTATAAAGCTTTTGCCTCTCATTATGAATTGCCCAGAAGTATTTTGATAAGTATCATGAACCAGACAGATAAAGTTGATTCATCCAAACAAATGTGTATAGTGATTGAAACTATTGATAATATTCCCGAAGCTTATATTGAAAAACTCCTTTCCCTGCTAAAATGAAGTATTCTGTTATATCTAGTGTGGTTAATAAAAGTGAAAAGAAACCTAAAGAACTCGAAGAACAAATTAAAATTGAACCTGCTGTAATAGTTAAAGATCTTGTGACTCAAAATGTGGAGGATGGTCATATTATTTTCTGTGAAGATGCTTCTAATATTGTTTCACATCCTAATAAACCCAAACAAGTTAGTGTTCCTATGTTATCTGTTAGAATTGGTGATCATTGCTATTATGGTTTATGTGATATTGTGCAAGTGTTAGTGCTATTCCTTATGAGCTTTATACGCGAGATTATGCACGAAATTGATTCGAACTTGAAGATATTGAAGTGGTTATTCAGCTAGCTAATAGAGAAAATATTTCTCCAATTGGTATTGTTCGAGATGTGGAAGTTCTATTAAGATTAAATATCCTGCTGACTTTTTGTACTTGGTTCTGTTGATACGTCCCAATGATCTAATTTCTCATGCTCCATGCTTGTTTTATGACAATACTTTACATGTTTGCTTGCACTTTATGATGTTTTTATGCGTCCTAACTAACTTATTAACAAGATGCCAAGTGCTTCATTATTATTTATTTAGCAAATCGGGCAATATTCTCGGAATTGACGAAATCAACCAAAGATCTTATTTTTCGGGAGCTTAACACCGAAGAAGAGTCTGAGGGAAGAGGGCCACTGTGAGGGTGCGGGCTAGCCCCAGGCCGCGCCCCTATGAGGAGGCCACCAGTGCCCCTCCGACGCCGCCATTTAACCCCTTTCGACCTAAAACACCGTATCATGGATAAAACTCCAGAAGACTCCAGGGCGCCGCCACCATCGCGAAACTCCCCTGGGGAGGAGTCTCTGACCCGCTTTGGGGAAGTGCCCCGCTTCATCTCCATCAACGCCACCGCCTCCATCATGCTCCGTGAGGTTCCCCATGGACTACGGGTTCTAGTGTAGCTAGTTGGTATTCTCTCCCCCATGTACCAATACAATGATCTCATGAGCTGCCTTACATGATTGAGATTCATCTGATGTAACCGGTGTTGTGTTTGTTGGGATCCGATGGATGATACATTATGATTAGTCTATCTATAAAGTTTGAAGTTATTGTTGCCAATCTTGTTGCGCCATGCTTGTCACTAGGGCTAGTGGCATGATCTAGATTTGAGCTCTATAATTATTGCTTAGATTGTATCTACAAGTTGTATGCACATGTCATGTCCGGAACCAAAGGCCCCGAAGTGACAGAAATCGGGACAACCGGAGGGGATGGCGGTGATGTGAGGGACACATGTTTTCACGAGTGTTAATGCTTTGCTTGCTCTATTAAAAGGAGTACCTTAATATCCAGATTCCCTTTTGAGGCCCGGCTGCCACCGGTGGTAGGACAATAGATGTTGTGCAAGTTTCTCATTGCGAGCACGCAATAAATATGGAAAACATGCCTACATGATTAATGAATTGATGTTCTTTCTTAATGCCTTATCAATCCTATCAATTGCCAACTGTAATTTGTTCACCCAACACTTGTTATGGAGAGTTACCACTAGTGTAGATAGATGGGAACCCCGGTCCATCTCGCATCATTTTATACTGTCACATGTCATTGAAGTAGTATCAACTATTTTCTGCACCATTGCTCTCATATTACTATTACCGCTGCTGTGTTACACACACGCTCTCATATCGCTACTTTCACATCACCCCTGTTACTAGTGCTTCAGACTGAATTGACAACTCACTTGTTAAGGTTACAAAGTATTCACCTCCCTCGAATCAATAAATTGGGTTTTACTTCCTCGAAGACTGTTGCGATCCCCACTTGTGGGTCATCAAGACTATTTGTCGCGTGCCGGGAGGCACTCTACTCATAAGTTCACCGGGAGTACACTCTACCTCTCTCTCTCTGTTTTATTTTATTTTGCTTTATTTAGTTTATTATTTATTTGTGCTTAGTTTATTTCTGTCTAGTTTTACTTTGCTTAGTTTACTTTTGTGTAGTTTATTTTTCTTGTTTTATTTTCCCTATATACACGAAAATCCATAAAAATTTGAAAACTAAAAAAAAAACTGATGTTATGGGAGAACCAATAACCTACTTGGAGCTTATAGAATGTTATAATAATTATAGAGAATCAGGAGCCAGAAAATAATGAGTGCTATGAGAAAAATTGAATACAATGGCTAGAATCTTGCTTAGACGCCATGATATAAATTGTTGCTCTCAACATGATACTAAACATCTTAAATTTCAATGTGGCTCTAGTGAGGAATTTTTAATTAAGAACTATAATCGGAATTGCTATATTCATTATGGGTTCGAAGAGGTAGAACAATTTGTCTTATTTATGGGAGCCTCCGAGATAGAATCCTTCATGGTTGAAACTTGTGCTATTTGTAAGGACCTTAAAGATTATGTCTCTACTATCCTTAATTCTTGCATAGAATGCTACAGTAGGAATCCTTATATCCTTGATTATAAAGAGAGACACATTAATGCACAAGGATGCACTCACAATTTGCAGGAACCGGTGGAAGAAGAAATTGATGAACCTGAAAGCTCATTGATGAAAAAGAGGAGGAAATTGATGAACTTGAAAGCTCATTGGATGAAAAAGAAGAAGAGCGACGAACAAAAGGAGGAAGAATGGATTAGCTACCCATGTCAACCTTCTAATGAGAGTAACTCTTTATCTCTTACACTATTTGATTGTCCTCCATGCTTACCGAAAGAGGTTGAATGTTATGTTCCTGTGGATTCTCTTGAAATAGTACCTATGAGTAATACTTGTGAGAATGATTATGCTACTATTATTTATGATAATCCATGCTACTTTGATAAATCTTATGATAATGCTTTGTTTGTGCCTGATGTCGAAATGCATGGTACTAAAGAATTTTGCTTGGCAAATGTTTATGATAAAGCTCTAGATGATGGTCCTATGTTACTTGATAATATTAATTGTACTACTAATGAAAATGGGATTGGAGAGTTCTTGACTTATTCTATGAGTCCCATATCTATTGAGATTGATCACCTACCTTGTTATATATTGATAAAAGTGAGTTTGAAAGTTTTAATTCCACTATTCTTGAGATTGATAAAAATTATGTGTTTGGAAATCATGAAAAGTATGCTGCATGTGATAGTTATATTGTTGAGTTTGTTCATGAAGCTACTGAAAATTATTATGAGAGAGGAAAATATGGTTGTAGAAATTTTCATGGTGCTAAAACACCTCTATATGCTTAAAATTTTGAAGTTACTCTTGTTTTATCTTCTTATGCTTATCACTTTGTTCTTCATGAATTTATTTGTGTACAAGATTCCTATGCATAGGAAGTGGGTTAGACTTAAAGTGTTTTGAATTTGCTTTTTGATGCTCTCTTTTGCTTCAAATACTATTGCTTGCGAGTGCATCATTTAAAACTGCTGAGCCCATCTTAATGGCTACAAAGAAAGAACTTCTTGGGAGATAACCCATGTGTTATTTTGCTACAGTACTTTGTTTTATATTTGTGTCTTGGAAGTTGTTTACTACTGTATCAACCTCTCCTTATCTTAGTTTTGTGTTTTGTTGTGCCAAGTGAAGCTTCTAATCGAAGGTTGATACTAGATTTGGATTTCTGCGCAGAAATTTCTATCTGTCATGAATCTGGGTCTAATTCTCTGTAGGAAACTCAGAAAATTATGCCAATTTACGTGCTTATCCTCAGATATGCCAACTTTCATTAGTTTTGAGTTTGATTTGAGCAACGGAAGTACCATTTTAAATTCATGTTTACTGGCTGTTCTGTTTTGGCAGATTCTGTCTGTGTTTTGCATTGTCTCTTGTGGACTTTATGTGAGGCTTTCTAGACGTGGAGAGCTGTAGCTAATGTTTTATTGAGTTCTTGCAATGTGCCACTACAGGACCAAGGTGGATTCAAATTTTTTGAGTACTAACCCCTCTAATGAAGTTTATGAGAAGTTTCGTGTGAAGGAAGTTTTCAAGGGTCAAGAGAGGAGGATGATATATGATCAAGAAGAGTGAAAAGTTTAAGCTTGGGGATGCCCCCGTGGTTCATCCTCATATTTCAAGGAGACTCATGTTTGCTTGGGGATGCCCAAGGCATCCCTTCTTCATCAACTTATCAGTTTCTTCTATTGAAACTATATTTTTATTCGGTCACATCTATGTGCTTTACTTGGAGCGTCTGTGTGTTTTATTTTTGTTTTTGTTTGAATAAGATTTGATCCTAGCAATCCTTGTTTAGAGAGACACGCTCCGCTTTTTCATATGAACACTTGTTCTTCGCTTTTACTTTTAATGTTCAATGAATAAAAGTTGGAAGCTACAATATTTATCTTTATTTGGTTGGGAAAAGAAAATGCCTCATATGTTTGGATAATTTGATACTTGGCAATTGTTTTGAGCTCTCAAGTAGATCATAAGTTTTTGCATGTAGTTTAAACCTATTAGTGGAGAACTACCGTAGATGCTTGTTAAAATTGGTTTGCATAATTGATCTCTCTTAAGGTCTAGATATTTTCCGGTAAAAGTGTTTGAGCAACAAGGAAGACAGAGTATTATAATGCTTGCAATATGTTCTTATGTAAGTTTTGTCGTACCGGTCATACTTGTGTTTGCTTCAAACAACCTTGCTAGCCTAAACTGTACCGAGAGGGAATACTTCTCGTGCATCCAAAAACCTTGAGCCAAAACCTATGCCATTTGTGTCCACCATACCTACCTACTACATGGTATTTTCTGCCATTCCAAAGTAAATTGCTTGAGTGCTACCTTTAAACAATTCAAAATTTATTACCTCTGATTTGTGTCAATGTTTTATAGCTCATGAGGAAGTATGTGTGTTTATCTTTCAATCTTGTTGGGCAACTCTCACTGGACTAGTGGCACATCCGCTTATCCAAAAATTTTAAAAAGAGCTGGGCAATGGGATTCCTCCCAAATTAATTAATTTAAATAGACACTCCTCTATGGTTTGTGATTGTTGGACGGCACCCGAAGGATTCGGTTAGCCATGGCTTGAGTAAGCAAAGGTTGGGGGAGTGTCATCATCATAATAAAACTTAAATAAAAAAGGCACTCCTTTCATGGTATGTGATTGTTGGCGGGCACCCGAGGATTCAGTTAGCCATGGTTTGTGAAAGAAAGGCTGGAAGGAGTGCCACCCAAAAATAAATAAAATGGGAGCCGCTTTGTACGTCTTGATAGTTAGTTAGTACCCACTACCATTCGTTGACAACAACAAACACCTCTCAAAATTTTACTTTTATGCTCTCTTTATGTTTTCAAAACCAAAGCTCTAGCACAAATATAGCAATCGATGCTTTCCTCTTTGAAGGGCCACCTCTTTTACTTTATGTTGAGTCAATTACCCATTTCCTTCCACCTTAGAAAAACACTTGTGTCAACTGTGCATTGATTCTTACATACTTGCATATTTGCATTCATCATATTACTCTATGTTGACAATATCCATGAGATATACATGTTGAAAGTTGAAAGCAACCGCTGAAACTTATATCCTCCTTTGTGTTGCTTCGATGCCTTTACTTTGAACTTATTGCTTTATGAGTTAACTCTTGTGCAAAACTTTTGATGCTTGTCTTGAAAGTACTCTCCATGAAAAGTTTTGCTATATGTTATCTACTTGTTAGCAACTATAGATCATTGCCTTGAGTCACTTCATTCATTTCATATGCTTTGTAATAGTATGATCAAGGTTATGTAAGTAGCATGTCACTACAGAAATTATTCTTTTTATCGTTTTACTCGCTCGGGACGAAGCGTAACTAAGCTGGGGATGCCGATACGTCCCACGTATCCATAATTCTTTTCCATGCTTGTTTTATGACAATACTACATGTTTTGCTTGCACTTTATGATGTTTTATGCGTTCCGAACTAACCTATTAACAAGATGCCACAGAGTTAAAGGCCCGGTTCTTTAATTGGACTCAACGCCAAAGATCTTATTTTTCCGGTTCCAGAGACCGTGAGGAGAGTGTTCCATGTGTGAGGAGGGTGGTGTCGCGCGGGACCTAAAAGATCAGATCGCGCGCTCAGAACATCCGAAGGCCACCTGAGTCATGCTAGCCCCTTGGCAGGGGTGGGCTGCGAAGCCACTGCCCTCCTAGGGAAGTACTCTGCAGGCTACGCCGCCCGCTATCTCGACTATATTAACCAAGTCGACCCTAGCCTAAACGATCTCGCATCCGTGGGAAGACCCGCTCTCGCGGGGCGCCGTCACCGCCACCGCGAAACTCCACGGGGGACGGGAGTCTCCACTCCCGGCGACTCTTGCCTTATCGGGACGGAAGTTCCCTAGTATAGCTTCCATGGTATTCTACAGTCAGCCAGTATCTGGTAATTCATGTACTTCATCATGAGCTCCATGGGTAGTGACGCTTATACATCCGATCTCTCCCCCATGTACTGTAATGTGATGTGGGAGCTGATTTACATTATGAGATTCGTGATATCTATAAAGGTGTTGTGATGTTGTTATTGTTGCCGCAATGGATGCTTAATGCTTGTCACTAGGGCCCGAAGTGGCATGATCTTAGATTTAGCTCTATAATTATTGCTTATGATTATATCCTTGTCACTGGGTGGAAATGGATAATGAGGCTCCCCGACTAGAAATCAGGGACAACCGACAGACCGGATGGCGGTGATGTGAGGGACACATGTTTTCACGGAGTGTTACTTTGCTCCGGTGCTCTATTAAAGGAGTACCTTAATATCCAGTAGTTTCCCTTATGATGGCTGCCACCGGCTGGTGGGACAATAGATGTTGTGCAAGTTTCTCATTGCGAGCACGTACGAATAAATATGGAAAACATGCCTACATGATTAATGAATTGATGTTCTTTCTTAATGCCTTATCAATCCTATCAATTGCCCAACCTAATTTGTTCACCCAACACTTGTTATTGGAGAGTTACCACTAGTGTAGATAGCTGGGAACCCCGGTCCATCTCGCATCATTTTATACTCGTTCTACATGTCATTGGAAGTAGTATCAACTATTTTCTGGTACCATTGCTCTCATATTACTATTACTGCTGCTGTGTTACTGTTACTACTGCTCTCATATCACTGCTACTTTCACATCACCCACTGTTACTAGTGCTTTTCCAGGTGCAGCTGAATTGACAACTCAGTTGTTAAGGCTTATAAGTATTCTTTACCTCCCCTTGTGTCGAATCAATAAATTTGGGTTTTACTTCCCTCGAAGACTGTTGCGATCCCCTATACTTGTGGGTCATCACTAGTGATCATTGTCCTATCATTTTTGGTAGACCTTTTCTAAATACTTGTGGAGCTATTATAGATTGTAAGAAAGAGAAAATTTTGACTAGATTTGCTGGTGAACCTTATGAATTTAACTTTTCTAAATTTACCAAAACTCCTTATAAAGTGACTTGCCTAGTAATGATTTTAAATGGGCAGTGTGCATCTATTGTTCTTGTTCCTAATAATCCTTTGGCAACATTTGGAGAATAGTGAAAGTGAAGCTTTTAGGAAAGAAAGAGATGAGCTTGAGGAAATTTTTCTTCGCCAACCTATTCTCAAGCATGATTTACCGGTGGAAGATTTGGGTACAACACCGCCACCAAAGGAAGATCCTGTTTTTGATTTAAAGCCTTTACCTGATAATCTTAAATATGCTCATATTGATGATAAGAAAATATATCCTGTTATTATTAGTTCTAAGCTTTCAGAGATTGAGGAAGAAAGGTTATTGGAAATATTGAAGAAACACCGAGGAGCTATTGGCTATACTCTTGATGATTTGAAAGGGATTTCTCCTTCTATTTGCCAACATGCTATCAATATGGAAGATGATGCAAAGCCTGTTGTTGAACATCAACGTCGTCTAATTCCAAAGATGAAAGAAGTGGTAAGGAACGATCAGTATTAAAACTTCTTGAAGCAGGTATTATATATCCTATTGCTGATAGTAGATGGGTTAGTCCTGTGCATTGTGTTCCTAAGAAAGGAGGAATGACTGTTGTGCCTAATGATAATGATGAGCTTATTCCTCAAAGAATAGTTGTAGGTTATAGAATGTGCATTGATTTTCAAAAAGTTAATAAAGTTACTAAGAAAGATCATTACCCTTTACCCTTTATTGATCAAATGCTAGAAAGGTTATCTAAAAATACTCATTTTTGCTTTCTTGATGGTTATTCTGGGTTTTCACAAATTGCTGTTAAAGCTAAAGATCAAGAGAAAACCACGTTTACTTGTCCTTATGGAACTTATGCTTATAGGCGTATGCCTTTTGGTTTATGTAATGCTCCTGCTACTTTTCAAAGATGCATGTCTGCTATTTTTCATGGTTTTTGCGAAAGTATTGTAGAGGTGTTCATGGATGATTTTTCTGTCTATGGGAATTCTTTTGATAATTGCTTGCGAAACCTCGATAAAGTTTTGCAGAGATGTGAAGAAACTAACCTTGTTCTTAATTGGGAGAAATGCCACTTTATGGTTAATGAAGGAATTGTATTGGGACATAAAATTTCCGAGAGAGGTATTGAAGTTGATAGAGCTAAAGTTGAAGCAATTGAGAAGATGCCCTATCCGAGGGATGTTAAAGGTATTCGTAGTGTTCTTGGTCATGCTGGGTTTTATAGGAGATTTATTAAAGATTTCTCTAAAATTTCAAAGCCTCTTACTAATCTTCTTCAAAAAGATGTACCTTTTCGTTTTTGATGATGATTGTAAGGAAGCTTTTGAAACTCTAAAGAAAGCCTTAACAACTGCTCCTGTAGTCGAACCTCCTGATTGGAATTTGCCTTTTGAAATTATGTGTGATGCTAGTGATTTTGCTTTGTTCTTGGACAGCGGGTAGATAAAAAATTAAATGTTATTCATTATGCTAGTAAGACTCTTGATGCTGCTCAAAGAAATTATGCTACAACTGAAAAGGAATTGTTAGCTGTAGTCTTTGCTTGTGACAAGTTTAGACCCTATATTGTTGATTCAAAAGTTACAATTCATACTGATCATGCTGCAATTAGATACCTTATGACAAAGAAAGATGCTAAGCCAAGGCTTATTAGATGGGTACTTCTGTTGCAAGAATTTGATTTACATATTATAGATACGAAAGGTGCTGATAATCCTGTTGCTGATAATTTGTCTAGATTGGAAAATATTGCTTATGATCCTGTTCCTGTTAATGATAGTTTTCCAAATGAACAATTGGCTGTAATAAAGGTGAGCTGAGAGAGCCCTTGGTATGCAGATTATGCTAACTTTATTGTTTCGAAGTATTTGCCTCCAACCTTTTCAGCTCAGCAAAGGAGGAAATTCTTTTATGACTTGAGGCATTATTTTTGGGATGACCCACACTTATATAAAGAAGGAGTAGACGGTATTATGCGAAGATGTGTTCCTGAATATGAACAACAGGAGATATTGAGTAAATGTCATGGTAGTGTTTATGGAGGACATCACGCTGGAGATAGAACCGCACAAAAGGTTCTACAATCAGGTTTTTATTGGCCAACACTTTTCAAAGATGCAAGGAAATTTATTTTATCCTGTGATGAATGTCAAAGAGTTGGTAATATCTCTAGACGCAATGAAATGCCTATGAATTATACTCTTGTTATTGAACCATTCGATTGTTGGGGATTCGACTTCATGGGTCCTTTCCCTTCTTCAGAAGGTAACACTCATATACTTGTCGTTGTTGATTATGTTACTAAATGGGTAGAAGCTATACCTACAAAGAAGTGCTGATGGTGAGACCTCTATAAAAATGCTTGTAGATGTTATATTTCCTAGATTTGGAATACCTAGATATATTATGACTGATGGAGGTTCTCATTTTATTCATGGAGGTTTTAGAAAAACTCTTGCTAAGTATGGTATTAATCATAGAATTGCTTCCTTATCACCCTCAAACTAGTGGTCAAGTAGAATTATCAAATAGAGAGATTAAAGCTATTTTGGGAAAGACTGTTAATAAATCTAGAAAGAATTGGGCTAGCAAATTGAAAGAAGCACTATGGGCTTATAGAACTGCTTATAAAAATCCTATGGGAATGTCACCTTATAAAATGGTTTATGGAAAAGCTTGTCATTTACCTTTAGAACTAGAGCACAAAGCTTATTGGGCTGTTAGAGAACTAAATAAAGATCTAAAACTAGCCGGTAATAAGAGGTTGCTGCAATTAAGTTCTCTAGATGAATGGAGAAGTGAAGCTTATGAAAATGCTAAACTCTTTAAAGAAAAAGTTAAGAAATGGCATGATAGAAGGATTATCAAAAGAGAGTTTAATATTGGGGATAAAGTCCTATTGTATCGGTCTCGTCTCAGATTCTTTGCAGGGAAATTACTCTCGAAGTGGGAAGGACCATATGTTGTTGAGGAGGTGTATCGTTCAGGAGCAATTAAAATTAGCTCTCTCCAAGGCAATGCCACACAAGTGGTGAATGGACAAAGACTCAAGCATTATATCTCGGGTTTCTTATAATGTTGATGTTGATATTATTCAAGTGGAAACACCGGAGGCTTTCATCAAAGGACAAATTGACAGTCCCCCAGAACTAGACTTTGAATAGGTAACAGTACAGGTAATAAAAAGTCCGCGTTTACTTTTCCGAACAATACTTTTGCTGTTTTTGGAAAATATGAAAAATTACGGAATCGAAACGGAGTGGAAAAGACGCGCGAGGGCCCGTCACCATAGGCCGGCGCGGCCCCACCCGGCCGCGCCGACCTATGGGGACAACCCCTCGTCGCCCCTTTTCTACTCGTTTTCGGCCTGGAACCTTCCTTTTGTCGTAAAAATATTTGCTATATAATCCCCCGGACCCCCGGAGGTCCGTATATCGTTTTCTCGTCGTGTTTTGTTTTGAGCCGTTTCCAGATTTGTTTTGATCTAGAGGCACCATGGTCTCCAACAACAAGGACAAGGGACCTTTGAAGGAAGATATTCAAGACCCGGAACTGAAGGAAGAAGACGCAAGTGAGGATGAGGAAGAAGTGGAGGAAGCTCCGCGAGTACACCAGCGTGCCACCGTTGCAAGTATTGGCGTGATATCAAATCCATCCAACACCAAGAGGAGTGCACGAATCGCTACCGGAGGAGCGGTTCCACGTCATTACTTGGCTCCAAGGACATCTTCTCAAGCAATTACAACCCTTACCGTAATCTAATCTACGATCGTCAAACTGAAAGAACCCCCAAGGTAGTGTTGCCAAGTGGTTGGGATATAGATCGTTCTAACATTGCAGGAGAGATGAAATCTGAAGCTGAAGGATGGGGAAACAACTCTAGGAGTTGGGATTCACCACCTGACATGATTATGAGCCGCGTTGAGCACAACTCGGAACTGATTCGCAACCTCACCTATGAGATTGAAGATTTAAAGGAGCTTGTTAAGAAGCTTGTCGAGAGGAATCCATCACCATCATCACCGAAGGAGTAATTCATCATCGGTATTGGCATCCCCTTGGTTTGTTCCAAGCTTGGGAGTGCCGCGGTATCACATTATCACTACCTTTATCTTTTATTATCAAGTAGTGTCATATCATGAGTAGGGAAGTTATCATATGGAATAGTATGCAATGTGGAAGTATCTCTCTTAGTTGGTTATCTATGTATCCGTTGGTGTGAGTTATCGTTATGGAATATTAATGAGAAGTCTTATCATTTACTTTTTGCACACCTTATTTTAGTTTGCAATCTCCATTATATGATTACTCTTGACATAAGTATTGATATCACTTTGGGAGCATCAAGTAAATCTATTTGGTTTTGGCAAACTTAGCATTGGTCAATAGCAACAACACCATGATGTTTAATAAAAGAGAGAAATACACTTAGATACATTACTCTATTATCTCTATGCTAATGAGTTTAGTATTCTGAAGTTAAAATTGCTTGTGCTTATGAGAAAGATGCATGATTGTTCTATCATATGTATATTTGTTTGTTTCCCTCAACCTTTATGCTTGCTATCAAACCTTGCTAGCCAAAGACCTGTATCGAGAGGGAATGCTTCTCATACATCCATAACCTTAGACCAAACCTATGCCATTTGTGTCCACCATACCTACCTACTACATGGTATTTTCTGCCATTCCAAGTAAATACTTCATGTGCTACCTTTAAATTATTCAAACTACTACTCCTTATTTGTGTCAATGTTTTATAGCTCATGAGGAAGTATGTGGTGTTTTATCTTTCAATCTTGTTGGGGACTTTCACCAATGGACTAGCGGCACATCCGCTTATCCAATAATTTTGCAATAAGAGCCGGGGTTCCCAGCCCCAATTAATAACTTTCATTAATAATTCTCTTCACATGTTTTGCTCTGATTTATCAGTAAGCAACTTAATTTTGCAATAGACACTCCTCCATGGTATGTGAATGTTGGAAGGCACCCGAGGATTCGGTTAGCCATGGATTGAGAAAGCCAAGGTTGGGGGGAGTGTCATCCTTAATAAAACTAAAATACATGTGTAAACAAAAGAGAAGGGGGATGATCTACCTTGCTGGTAGAGATGCCGTCCCTCATGGGAGCCGCTCTTAGAAGGTTCGTTTGGCAAGGGGGTTAGAGTGCCCGCTACCATTCGTTGACAACAACAAACACCGCTCAAAATTTACTTTTATGCTCTTTATATGATTTCAAAACTTGAAAAGCTCTAGCACATGATTTAATCCCTGCTTCCCTCGGCGAAGGGCCTATCTTTTACTTTTATGTTGAGTCAGTAAACCTATTTCTCTCTATCTCAAGCAAGCAATTGAGTTGTTGTGAAAAAATCATTTATGCTATGATTCAGTTAATCATGTCTTTTATACTTTCTTGTTTAGTACAATTTTTATCTGAATGAATATGACTTTGAAGTTATCAATGATTATGAGGAGATTGTTATGATTGAATATGAAAGCCCAGCTATAAATTCTAATATGAAAGCTTTGCTTATTAAATAAGAACAATTCGTTAGTAGTTCTCTGACCAAGAACAAAGTTTGCCATCACCAACTATGATTTCTTATGCACCTTTACTTGTGATTTCTCTTTACTTATTTCAAGATGAGTTATATGAGGAAGTTGTTTACTAGAATGTCTTGTGTGAATGAATATGATGCTTCTTGTCCGTATTTTATTTATCGACTCTTCACTCCATAAACATGTGGTCTTGTCTATCGAGCTCAGTTTCGCTTGGGGACAAGCGAGGTCTAAGCTTGGGGGAGTTGATACGTCCAATTTGCATCACTATTTTGTATCATAATTTGCTGTTATTCATTGATATATTTCATATTGGGACACAATACTTATGTTATTTCATCTATTTTGCATGTTTCATCATTATTGGAGGATCAACACCGGATCCGCTGGAAAAAGCACCGTCGAACGCAATATTTCGGAAGATCAACTGTGAAGGAAATTACACGTAAATTCCTATTTTTCCGATGACGGAGAGGGCGAAGGGGGAGAAGAGACCCAAGGTGGGCCTGACCATGGGGCGGCGCGCCCATGGCCCGGCCGCGCGCCATGTGGTCCGGGGCCCCTACCTTTCGCCTCCTTTCTTCGCGTACTCCTCGTCCCGAAAATCTAAGCCACGGGAGAACCTCACGAAGTTACAGACCGCCTACTGGGGCGGAGAACACCAGAGAGAAAGAGCTCTCCGGCGGGCAGAAATCCGCCGGGGAAATTCCCTCCGGAGGGGGAAATCGACGCCATCGCCATCGTCATCGAGCTGGACATCATCTCCATCATCATCATCATCATCTCCACCATCTACACCGCCATCACCACCGCTGCACCTCGTCACCGCTGTAACAATTTGGGTTGGATCTTGATTGTTTGATAGGGGAAACTCTCCCATTATTCTCTACTTGTTATTGATGCTATTGAGTGAAACCATTGAACCAAGGTTTATGTTCAGATTGTTATTCATCATCATATCACCTCTGATTGTATTCCATATGATGTCTCGTGAGTAGTTCGTTTAGTTCTTGAGGACATGGTTGAGGTCTAAATGCTAGTAGTGAACTATGGTTGAGTAATATTCAATGTTATGATATTTAAGTTGTGGTGTCATTCTTCTAGTGGTGTCGTGTGAACGTCGACTACCGACACTTCACCATTTATGGGCCTAGGGGAGTGCATCTTGTATTCGGTTGCTAATTGCGGGGTTGCCGGAGTGACAGAAACCTAAGCCCCGTTAGTATATCGATGCAAGAGGGATCGCAGGATCTCAGAGTTTAAGGCTGTGGTTAGATTTATCTTAATTACTTTCTTGTAGTTGCGGATGCTTGCAAGGGGTATAATCACAAGTATGTATTAGTCCTAGGAAGGGCGGTGCATTAGCATAGGTTCACCCACACAACACTTATCAAAACAATGAAGATTATTTAGCCACATGAAGCGAAAGTACTAGACTAAAAACCCCGTGTGTCCTCAAGAACGTTTGGTCATTATAAGTAAACAAACCGGCTTGTCCTTTGTGCTAAAAAGGATTGGGCCACTCGCTGCAATTATTTCTCTCGCATTTTACTTACTCGTACTTTATTCATCTGTTACATCAAAACCCCTTGAATACTTGTTTGTGAGCATTTACAGTGAATCCTCATCGAAACACCTTCTGCTCCTCGTTGGGATCGACATTCTTACTTATCGAAGATACTACGATACACCCCCTATACTTGTGGGTCATCAATGCCCAAGGCATCCCCTTCTTCATCAAAACTTATCAGGTCACCTCTAGTGAAACTATATCTTAATTCCGTCACATCTTATGTGCTTTACTTGGAGCATCTGTTTGCTTTTATTTTTGTTTATGTTTGAATAAATCCGGATCCTAGCAATCCTTGTGTTGGAGAGAGACACGCTCCTTTTTCATTTGAACACTTGTGTTCTTCATCTTATTTTAATATTCATGGCGAAAGCTGAAAGCCGCAACACTTGTACTTGTTGTTATTTGGTTGGAAACAGAAAATGCCTCATATTGTCTTGAATCATTTGATACTTGGCAATTGTTTTGAGCTCTCAAGTAGATCATGTTTAAGCTCTTGCATCATGTAGTTTAAATCTATTAGTGGAGAACTACCGTAGAGCTTGTTGAAATTTGGTTTGCATGATTGGTCTCTCTAAGGTCTAGATATTTTCTGTCAAAAGTGTTTGAACAACAAGGAAGACAGTGTAGAGTCTTATAATGCTTGCAATATGTTCTTGTGTAAGTTTTTGTGTACGGTTCATACTTGTGTTTGCTTCAAACAACCTTGCTAGCCAAAGCCTTTTGAGAGGAAATGCTTCACGTGCATCCAAAAACCTTGAGCCAAAACCTATGCCATTTGTGTCCACCATAACTACCTATATGTGGTATTTTTCTGCCATTCCAAAGTAAATTGCTTGCGTGCTACCTTTAAAATTTCATTCCTTGTCTTTGCAATACATAGCTCATGGGAAAGTAGCCTAAAAACTATTGTGGTAATGAATATGTCGCTTATGTATCTTAGTTCTTATAAGTTGCTTGTTGAGCGGTAACCATGTTTCTGGGGACGCCATCAACCTGTCACACCTTTGTTGAATATCATGTGAGTTGATATGCATGTTCGTCTTGTCTGAAGTAAGGGAGATTTGCCATGAGTTGAAATGGTTTGAGTATGCATGTTGTTAGAGAAGAACATTGGGCCGCCAACCAAAGCCATCTATCATGGTGGAAGTTTCAGCTTGGACATTAATCCTCAGAATCTCTTCTGAGAATATTATTATTGTTGAATGCTTAAAGCATTAAAAGGAGGAGTCCATTATCTGTTTTCTATGTTGTCCCGGTATGGATGTCCTCAAGTTGAGATTTATCAAAATCGAGAAATCAAATGCGATTTATCTCCTTGGACCTTTGTACAGGTGGCATAGAGGTACCCCTTTGTGACACTTGGTTGAAACGTATGTAATGCAATGATAATCCATGGAAATCCGAGCTAATTAGGACAAGGCGGGCACTATTAGTATTCGATGCATGAGGCTTGCAACTTATAGGAAGTTTTATGCATAACCCATAAGAATTATTACTACCGTTGACACAATTGTTTCCATGTTTTCCAAATAAAAAGCTCTAGCACATGAGTAATCCCCTTCCCTCTGCGAAGGGCCTTTCTTTTACTTTATGTTGAGTCAGTTTACCTACTTCTTTCTATCTTAGAAGCAAACACTTGTGTCAATTGTGTGCATTGATTCTTACATGCTTACTTATTGCACTTGTTATATTATTTTATGTTGACAATTATCCATGAGATGCGAAAACCCTAAATCAATCGGTCTTCCTCCACGAAAAGTTACGTAGCCGCCGCCATCGCGAAGCCAAGTTCGGGGACGTCTCTGTTCGGCACACCGCCGGGACGTGCCAGGAATCCATCTCCATCGACACCACCGCCATCTTCATCGCCGTTGCTGTCTCCCATGATGAGGAGGAGTAGTTCTCCCCGGTGAGGGCTCTACCGGTAGCTATGTGGTTCATCTGTCTCTCCCATGGTGTGATCTTTATGTGATCGTGAGCTATGTAATCTTGTTGAATATGTAGATGTTACTCTTGTCTATTATGCACTCTAGAGGTTACTTTAATATGAACTCTGGATTCACTCTCCACGGTGTGATGGTGACAGTGTGCGCATCGTGTGTGATTCCTTTATGAAGTTGTGGAGCTTGTGTACTCCGGCTTGAGGTTGATCTTGTAGCCCTACACAATGAATGGTGTTTGTTATCCAACAAGAGAGTGTTTGAGAGTAGCATTTATTTATTCAATTATGTGATCATTGTTGAGAGTGTCCACTAGTGAAAGTATGATCCCCAGGCCTTGTTTCTAAGCATTGAAACACCGTTTCCAAAAATTTCTGCTACATGTTCGTTTGCTGCCATTTTTATTTCAGAATACAATTACTACTTATAATCCTCCATATTACTTGTATTTCACTATGTCTTCGCCGAACTAGTGCACCTATACATCTGACAAGTGTATTAGGTGTGTTGGGGACACAAGAGACTTCTTGTATCTTAATTGGAGGGTTGCTTGAGATATCTTTGACCCTACCTGAGTTCGATAAACCTTGGGTGACTCACTTAAGGGAAACTTGTTGTTGTTCTACAAACCTCTGCTCTTGGAGGCCCAACACTGTCTACAGGAATAGAAGCGTGCGTAGACATCAGGCCTAAATAATACGTCGGGCCTATGTGGGTCCCAGGTTCCATTCCCGTCGGGCCCACATGGAGATGTGGCGTGGCCCCGCATGTAAGAGGTTTCGTGGGACCGCATGTCAGAGATTAGTGGGGCCTCGTGTCAGAGCTTGCTGGGTCTACATACTTTGTCTGGCCCACATGGGTCTCAGGTGCCATTCCCATCGGGCCCCACATGGAAATGTGTCAATTCTGGACGCGTGGCCCCGCTTGTCAGAACAGGACCACCTGTCCTGTCTCCAAGGTGGATCCCATATGTCAGTTTACACGTGTCGAACAGACTGGGCCAAAAATAACTATCCCATCTTGGTGGGCTGAACCTATAAAAGAATCTGGTTTCCGAATTTCAAGATAGAAGACAACAAAGGCCTATTTTGCTAAATTAGTATGGCCTGATTTAGGCCCCTCTAGCCTCCCGGCACCTGATTCTTGGATCCAAATGAACTACGACAAAATATGGGCCACCTTTTGCTTGGGCCGGTTTGGGACTGTTGTCCGAAGAAAGTGAATGTACTTTTGTGTTCAATGGCCGATAAAGGCCTATCACCTATTACTTGGTATCCGAATGAACTGGGTGTTCTTTTATATATATGTTGCAGATCTTGTGTTTCAAACTTTAATCCAACAATGCACATAACAAACATTTCACATAATAAATGTTTCAATTATGAAACTACTGACCAACACATTTGTCTACAACTATCGAGACAAGACACATCGCAACTACAATGAGCCCTTCCATCACGTACGAAGAAGGGAACATTAGGTGCCAGAAAAGGGGTGGCTAACCGAAGCCTTGATAAGAACAACAATTCATCTACTCGACAGTACCATCAACATCCTCCTCTACGGGTAGCTGGCCGTGCAGGTCCTCGATCCTCATTAGCAGCACATTGATATAACCCAAGGCGGATCTTACTTCTGTGTAGGACTCATGCAAGGTTTCAAGGGCCTCATTGAGGTCCATGCGTGCTGACACGAGATCAATCGCAGCCTGATTCCACTTGCCAACAACATCGGCATCCTGTTCGTGGAGGTCCTGGATGAAAACCTTATCTCTCTCCATAGTCGCAATGTTCTCCACCTGAAACTTGGACAACTTGTTAATCTCCAAACGCACCATGTTGCGTTCCACGCGAAGATCGTCCACCTCTTGCTTATATAAATTAGCACACCCAACAATTTCATCCAGGTCGTGCCTGAGATGGGAAATATTCTCTTGAAGCCGGCAGGTGTTGGCGCTGGACTGGAATAAAACAGAGAAACACCATAAGCCTGATATGGGTAATATTCTTTTCACGAAAACTACCCTAGGTTCCAAATTTGTAGACGCGGCTTTTTTATAGAAATGTGGGAGCCTACACGGTTTAACGAGTGTAGAAAAATGCGTTTCATGGATTCAGGTGCAGGCTTTTTTTTCACGAAATGTGGGAGCCTACTCCAGAACTGAATAAAATTGGATTTAGACCACATGCAACAAGACTTAAAGAAGATACGACCAACATAATTGCAGCAAAATTCAGTGGAACAACATGGTTCTTAGGTACAATCAACAAAACTGAACATAACTATACATAAGACTTGGACAGCGGATTTTCAGAGATGGAACCAACAGATTCTTCTCACGGATAATAGGTTTTTAGAGATGACACCAACCGATTCCACGTCTATCTTTATCACAACGTATAATCAGCTTGGGTGTTACAACAATTTAAAGAAAAAAGTACATTAATAAATAAATATCAAACAATGGAAGCTGGATTAGCAGAATTTTAATGAAAGAAGTCAAGTGAAAGTTAACAGAAGGAAAGACATACATCATCGTCCGTTCAAGTTAACATTACATAACCACGGCTAGAGCTACTATAGGGCCCAAGGGGTGGCTGACCAGCATAGCTTTTTATGCAGTGTCACCGAAATAGTTTCAGTATCAGCAGCTTGGACGATAGAACAATCTGAAGAAAAAAAGTACATGAATAAACAAATACAAAAAATGGAAGCTAGATTAACAGAATCTCAATGAAAGAAGTCAAGTGAAAGTTAACAGAAGAAAAATCATACATCATCGTCTGTTCCCGTGAAGATTACATCACCACGGCTAGAGCTAGCATAGCACAGACATCATGGATAACCAGATTTTGTGTAGTGTCACCGAAATAGTTTTGTTTCAGTATCAGTATCAGCAGCTTGGACATAACAAAAGAGTAGAGAAAAGGTAAGAACAAATTTCAAAACAATAGGAGGTGAAGTGCAAAGCTAGCAGCACATAATACCGAAATAATATAAACTGTACCTGCTATACAACCCCTTCAGCTACTACACTGTCAGCCAAAATATATATTAATGTTCAAAGATAAAAAAACTGAACAGGACCGAGGATTTGTACGGATCTGGATAGATTTATATAGAATCATACGTTCCAAACACCAGTCAAGTCCTCTCGTCGCTAGTCAGCGGATAGGCTAAGCTGCTAGTGCTAGCACAACATAACCAGATTTTATGCAGTGTCACATAACAAAAGAGTTGAGAAAATGTAAGAACAAATTTTAAAACAAGAGGATGTGAAGTGTAAAAAGCTAACCAGATTTTATGCAGTATCATCGAAATAGTTTTGTTTAGTATCAGCATTGACATAACAAAAGAGTTAAAAAAAATGTAAGAATAAATTTCAAAACAACAAGACGTGAAGTGTAAAGATAGCAGCACGTAATACAGAAACAATATAAACTGCACCAGTCAAGTCCTCTCGTCGCCAGTCAGCGCGCAGGTTAAACGAGACAGAAGATTTGAATGGTCTGGATTGTTATCTATACCTAATAATAAAGGAGCTAAGGTTTCTGCCAAAATTTTCATCAACGCTTTTTTATAGACCGTTTTGCCCTCCCACCAAATCTTGTCGATGAGGTTCGATTAGGTCACCATACATTTGAAATACCAAATTACGGTCACTAAAGACGTGAGACGTGTGCACATACGGTCACTGGATCCAGTACCTAGCGGTATTTGCTGACATGGCATACGCAGGACCCAGTTGCCAGGCCTCGTAGGATTATTTATATTGTATAAACAGAGGGCATTAACTGTGAGAACATAATTCGAAAACTACCAGGGACTAAAGTGAAAACTAACGCAGAGATAAGGCTGTGGCGTTGTAGCCGTGCAATTACTGATTTGCTTTCTATCGCCGCGTGCAGCTACCGGCCGGCGATCTCGAAACACGGCGACGACGCTACGGCGCGGAAGCGGCCGAGGATGTGGTTGATCTTTCCTTGCTCTCCTCTCTCTACCCTCCTGGAACTAGCTCTTCTTTCCTACCGGCGCAGCTAGAACGCGAACGGCGTCCAATTCATGCCGCCGCAGCAAGCTCCGTGTTCCTGCGGCTGTGGACCTTGTCGAGCCCGGCCACCTTGACTGTTATCCTCGCCGTGCCTGCCCTACCTCCATTGAAGAAGGAATCGACGCGAGGAGGTTCGTGTCGTCGTGCCCCACTTCATCTCCCTGGAAGCCTCGCCAAACATCTGCGTGCCCCGAGCTTCTCCCCGAAGCGCCCCTGCTCCTGTAGCTACCGTCGACGTCCATCTCTTCACCTCCTTGCCCCACCGGGCCCCTCTGATTTTGCGTCCTGGGCGCCGAGGCCGAGCCGGGAGTGGCGGCCCACCGGGCGGACGATGGGATGGCGAGAAATCTCGTCGCTACAGACTAGCAGCGTGCCGACGGGAAGCAGTGCCGACCATCACCGGGAGAGTAGGAGAGGGGCGCAACCATGGCCCCTGCTCGCGTCGGCAACGGCAGGGGGTTGCCTTCTCCGGTCCTCCCGAGCGGCCGACCGCAGTTTCGCGATTGTGTCGCTATCTCCCGGTGGCCTGAGCTCTGGCCATGGATGCCACAGTGGAGACGGATGATGCCAGCTAGCGGCGGCCATGGAGAGGTGCGGGGAAGGGGAGGATAAAGGGGGTCAGCACGCGGCGGAGTAAGAGGTAGGGGAGGGCGGCGCTCGGAGGAGGTACAGCTAGGTAGTCAAGCAGTGGCGGTGGCGAAGCAAGAGTTAGGGGAGGGCGCCAAACGGCCGGAGAAGCAGGGGTGCTGGGCGGCGCAAGATTTAGGTATGGTGAAGAGGTTGGGGATGGGTTGGACAGTTTATAAACTTCTCCAAAATTTAGGGTTTATTTTTGCAAAAGTAATACCCTGCTGAAACCACAACATGGACGACTGGCAGATGGGTCCGCAACTCACCTCATCATCAAATACAGTGTGCCATCTCCACCGGTGACCGTATGCGAACGACAAAGTCATCTTTGATGACCGTAATTTGGTATTCCAAGTGTATGGTGACCTAATCGAACCTCATCGACAAGTTCAAGTACCCATCATGTATTTTACTCATAAAGGAGCTAAGGTTTCTGCCAAAATTTTCATCAACGCTTTTTTATAGACCGTTTTGCCTTCCACCAAATCGCATATTACATCAAATTGCCATGGTACCGGTTCATCCTAGACACATCTGTTCCTCAATCCCCACTGTAGCGGTTTCTTCCCCGCTCGACCAAACAAGGCGGCGCCACGGTCGCCCTCCCGGCCGCTTCTTCTTCCCCGCACGGCCGCACCCACCTCTGCTCGGTGAAATCCACCGCTACTCAGAGACATGGCGCCTGAGAGACATGACGGACGACCGCGTCACCATGCCTCCTCCTCTCTCCTGCCGCCGCGCAAGGGTCGACAACACGCCCCGCTTGTTCTACCTGGCGGCGACACATGCCGTCCGGATTCCCCCGTGTCTATCTCCGCCACCATCTGCCTCGTGGATCTGGGAGAAGGCCACAACCCAAATCACGGGGCTCGCGCGCTGGCGACCTGGATCTGGGGCGACGGCGGCGGGAGATCTTGAGGGCCTGGCGTTGCAGAAGAATCAAGGCCCTGGTCCTCTCCTCAAAGAGCTGCAGGCGGGCGAGGTGTGCGGGGGCGAGCGGTATGAGGTGCACATCTCAGCAGCCTCCCAGAACTCGTGGCAGGAAAGGAGGGCAGAGCGGATGGGGATGGGAGAAACTCCTTCGCTCCTGTACTGGATATGTGAAGCCGATGTGAACGGTGAACCTGTTGTTGGCTGCCGGCTTGTTGGTCTGGAGCATCGAGCACGAGGCCCCAGCTTGCTGGCATAGTCGGCCACCACCACCACTTAGCGATATTACAACTCCAGAACTCTGTTAGGATAGCTATTTGACAGAAATTAAAGAAGCATTTTTTGCCTCTCTTCTGCTAAGCATTCAGAGTACTGGCGTTCAAGTATTAATTGAAAGATAACTACAGCAAACTTTGTGAAGATTTGTGTTGTTGCATTGAGATGCTGTGCACAACGACCATCCAATAATTCAGAAACATGACAACTTTCAATGTCTGCTGGAAGTGCTTGAATTGATCAAAGCTCTCCATGCTTTCATAAACTGTGAAAGGGATAATGATGATTTATGGTTAGGCTAACTTCTTCAAGGTAAGGTAGACAAGGACTGTAACAATGTTTCATGGCTTTAGCTGCTGGCCTGTGTGTGGAATAATACATGCAATAAATCCAGGTTCAAGCTAGCTAGATGAACATAATATTTACTACTCCATTTTTGTTAACTGAACTTGCAAGGTAGCTGATTGTACCGTAGTAGCACATAGTAAGGTTCAGGTCAGGTGCTAGCAGTGCAAACCATGGCAACCAGAGCCTCTAGATACATGTGTTAGTACCGCACAATATTGTTGATTGTTTAGAGTGTGCAAGTATGTAGGAATAAGGATAGTCATCCATGGATCTGCGAAGATATTCAATCACACTGATGGGTAAATACTTCGTCCTGAACTGTATTATATTTGTGTGTTGGTTTAGTTCTGTCGACCTATTGTATTCCTATTTTGCATGTGTGTTGGCTCATGATATTTTCAGGCCCAATAATGATGGCCCTGAAGCACGGTTTCTTTTCTACAACTGGGAAGGATTAAGTGTATCTAAAGTTCTAAACTTGGTTCTGGAGTATATTTCTGAAACTGTCCATCGTGGTGTAAGCAATACAACAAAATGAATCAGAGCATTTCATTTATCTATGTGAACTTGTATACTTACCAGGTAATATTTTAGGATATTTTCCTGATAATACAATATACTTAAGTGCCTGGTACTTCAGTAGCATGTTCAGTTGCACACCGAAGCAGCTCCCTTCAAACAGCCTTAGCTAGCTTCAAATCAATTTAGTTTGATCTTTAATGAATTAATATGATATTTATTTTTGTGGCAGATATGAACGGCGTTGGCTTACATTCATGGCAGCTTTTAAGTATTCACAACGTTCTGGGAGCATGCCCTCCGAGGTACATGAGCAATCTGCTAATTGTTGCCATATCAATATTTTCTTAGCCTTTTTTGCACTTGCAAGAATCGTGATGTTTGATGGGGTATTTTTAGTGAGATGACCGTTAATGTACCAATGTTTTAGTCGTTCCACCCGTAGCGAAGCACGGGCATATTTACTAGTTAATCTATACCTAATAATAAAGGGAGAAGTGTTTCCGTGGTTTGGTCCGTTTGAGCTCTGTCCCCGTTTTCGTCCGTCCAACCTGGGGCTAGAAAAGCGACACTACGTAGCACGATTCGTACGCGTGTAGGTTTCTGTTGGTATGTTGTCCGGTTCACGCTGATTCTTCCTATAAATCTCGCCGTCGTTACTCTTTCTTTTCCCTGGCCAAAAATTATCGCGATTGAAATCGGCGAACAACAGCTAGGTATCGTGCTTCTATATGTGTATCGGCTGCCCACGATCAGCTCGTCAGATCGCATCCGATGAGATGATCGACTAATTATGTCTCTGGCCCGAGACCACCGCTGCCAGCGCGCCGGCAAGCGGAGAACTCGAGCTCGCTGGCGGTTTGGCGTTATCATGGATTCATGGAGTGCGAGACGCTGAGACCGCGTCGCGGTGACAGGGCGATCCGTACGCTCCCGTTTCACGCTCACCGGAGTCCGCCGGCTTCACCGAAACCATGCTGTCTCGCCGCGAGTGGCAGTTTCGGCATTTTGCCAACCTCACGGGAAATCTCTGTCCGACTCGAGTCTGCCGCCACCACGCCGCTCTGCCAACTCCATCATAACTCTTTGTCCGACTCGATTCTGCCATGGCGATCGCCACGACCATGGCCGGCGGCGCAAGCTCGGGGTCGCAGTCAATGACAGCCTAAACGACCAAGTGCCAGGTCGAGGAATCAGCCAAGAATCTGAATGGAGGTTTACCATACGTTTTGGGCGTGCGTGTTGTGTTATCTGATATCAATTCAGCGACAATAGCGGCTGAGTTCCGACTAATCTCGTGCCAGGTTTCGTGTGTTCGCTCTTCGCTGGGGCTTTCCCATGTTCGTGCTGCATCAGCATGACCCCAGCTATGGATGGGAATTCGATCGCCATATTTGTCTGAATCTACACTTCTGCCACCATGTTACTGTTTGGTGCATGTTTCCTGCGTATGCATAGGCTTCTTTACAGATGACCACAATCCATTTAGCCTGTCCATGGAGTTACTGGCTGAGTTTGGGTGTTGAGTAGTTTGGCAGAGGTCCGTTGCATTAGCTTAAGTTGCAATGCAGGTTTAATCACAATGCAATTGTTCTCTGAATTTTGTATGGCCTCCTTAAAAGTGAGAAATTCCACGAAAGGGTGATGCTGAAACATGGATAATTAATTGAGCAGTATGAGAAGGAACCAACAGTGTGCGAATATTCGGTCGAGCGGACCTTAGGGCGCCAGGACCCAATCCACACCGACCGAGCAGTTGGAGATTCGCGCATATGGCCCACACGCGCGGGGGGTTGACCCCTACTTCCACCAGCATACGCCTACGGAAACTAGTATACGCTCGACCCGAGAGGACGGGGAGTCGGCGGATACATGGCGTACCTGCCGTCCTTGGTGGCTCAGGCGCAGGTACGGCGGAGCCATGGCTCTGCCCCGGACCCCAATCCACCGCCCCCACACTCCCGATTCAAATTTGAATCTCCAGTGCTAGCTGTCCCCTTCCTCCTTCCTCGAGCCACCCCCTTCAGGCTCACCCAAGAACTCCAGAGATCGCCTGCAGCCTCGCCTGGAAGGTCTGAACAAGCGGCAGGGTGGAGACTCGATGGGATTTACCGAGCTGCTCATGAGGTAAGCCCTCGCTCTACAGCCACCCTGCATCTTTTCTGTTCATCCCCTCCTGCTGATTTGGTTCAAATTGGTCCCAGATTGTCAAGGCCAATCCACGAACTTGTGCCTGACAGGGAACCTAGCAGCCCGATTCAGGGTTCCGAGACAAGCGCCTGCACCTCTCCGTCCAGCGTGAGCTCTGATTCCAGCGTTCCGGATCCACGGCAAGCCGATTTTGGGCAAGCCGATTATTGGGCGGACGGAGACTGCAGCGACGAGCCCTTAGCAGTCTCCCAGAATGATGCACCATCGCCGGCTGACTCGCATTCTCCGATATCGATCGAGTCCCCTCCATCAGAGCGCTCCTGGAAGAAGAGGTTAGTCGCCCGGACGTTTCCTGCACACCCTTTTTGTAGCTCTCATGTTTATTCTCTGCTAGATGTAAATGACATTAGAAGGCGATGCACATTAGCAGTGGCATAGACCAATATTTAATATTTGGTTACTGGCACTCATACTCTTGTGAAAACAATGCCCATATTCATAGTTACCGTAGAATTACTCTGGGATATCTGGTGCAATAGTATCTGAATACAGCATATTTCCAATATTCAGAAACTAGTATGCGCTCGCCCACATACAGTGATACAGAATGAGTGCAGTAATTCTATGCAAGATGTTCTCTAATTAACGTCCTTCAAACAGAGGAAGGAGTTATAGTCAGAAGCCATCTGCTTCTCCAGATTATCATTCTTTCATATTACAGACTCATACTTATCATGAAAAAGAACCCAGTTGATCTCAGTTCTAGTGTCAAAATGTACCGTAAATACCTACACCATAAAACGATGAGAACAGGTTCACTAGATCAATACATTCTTGAACAAATTAAGGACTTAGGTAGGTAGATAAGACAGATTCGCAAGGTGACACTGGTGCTACATACAAACAGTGAGGATGTCAGTTAGCAACATGAGTGTACCTGCAGTGACCGCACATCCTTCTTGTACTTGCTGTTCTTTGTTAATCACAGTTACGGTAGGTATGTGTGCATCATATTAGATTTGTGGGCTGCAATGGTATCTCCAATGTAGTGCTGGTGGGCTAGGTTCCATGTGAAATCAGCAAGAGGAAAACTGATTATGGAATGCATTAGGTCACGAGTTAGAATTAAACCAAGCTGCTCACACATGTATTTTTTTTATATATGCTTGCTGCGATCCTTTCATGTATCTTCTGAACATTTATTTATTTTCCTTGTAGGCACTTCATCAGATCTGAGCAAAGTTTTCTGATGGCGACGCGAACGTTTCTCTCACCGAGGCACGGAGGATGGCTGGTGGTGGTGCTTGCCATGCCCTCAAGCGCCAGCCTCCCAAGCTGTTGCTGGTGCTTGCCTCCCTGCCAGAGCTGCTGCTCCTAATGTCGTCCACCACTATGTCCCGCTGCTGCCGATTAACTTCCAACCTGCTCTTGACAGTGAGATCCATCTCCTCCTATTTGATATCCTTCTAAATTGTGTTACTTCTTTTATCATGCTGAATGTGTTAGCAGTCGAAATCATGCATAAAACTGATGTTCAGTCGTGCCATGGCGTTAAGGTTTGATCTTGATGCTAGTATGTCCAGACAATTACTTGTATTAGGCCATGAATCTGCTGGAAAAACTCTAGTTTTTGTGTCATGCATTTTAGTTGCTGCCTCTTTTCGTGTTCGGATTTTTACTAGTAGATACCTTCAAGTATGATGTGAAGGCGTTTGATTCCTGAGGGTTGAAGTGTGTCCTGGTTGCACACATACTTGTGTGTAGTTAGTAGATGTATATGACTCATTCTTTTGATTGTTTTATGTTTATCATGCATAGGCAGCTATGAAACTTCTATTTTCTTTGAAGCTACTACTTACTAGTAATTTTAGTTTTCAATTTTCACCAAGGTTGCAAAGCTAAAAACTGATTGTGCTTGAAATGAATTTCCACACATGTTTTGTGTTGATAATGACATTTCTGGTACCACAGTGCATCCTTGTGGATACAATCATGCTTGCCCTTTCGAAACCAATGATCCTCTCATTGTTAATTGTCCAGGCATTCTCTAGTTCTTCTTACAAAATTAATTCCAGCCATGATTGTGTTTTCTAGGTCAATTACACAACATGGAGATGCAGCCGGCATTTTCCCTGAGCTGCTGCTGCCAGCAAGTGCTCCGGTGGTGGTGTGGTTGTAGAGCCCTGAAGCCGTGGTGATGGCCAGCGGCGTTTCACGAGGGCGACTTCCTTCCCTCCACTTGGATGGCTCATGGTAAGGGGCCTCTCTCTGCCTTCTCTTCTCCATTTTTATTTTACTTTGTACTTGGCTGCTAGCTTGATGATTGGTAGTCATTGTGTAGGTTGCAAACATCTAGTGGTTTGTATCGTGTCCATGGCCTCTGAAAAAAAATCTTGGTCTTGTGTTTTGGGCTTTATTACATCCTACTACTCTTACCTCTATGGACTTTATTCCTCCTCGAATTATTTTGGTCATCAATACAGTTGTTTGCTCGTGATATCCTCATGTAGAAGATTCATATATTTTTGTGTTCGTTTCAGCATGGACCATATGGAAGGAAGCATAGAAGATATGAGACATTTTTGGTGATTCGAGTGAGAAGGATATGGCAGGGAACTTAGTCTGAATTTTGAAAATGGTGAACAATAGGATATGACATGTGATAAGTTGTGGTTTCTCAAATACTTAGCAGTTATGACATGATTTTGGTGACCCCTATTTCAGAACAGGGCGTCTACAACGCTATCTTTTTTCATGTGTAATATGGATATTTGTGTTGAATTTGAGACTTCATTTGATATTTTGCTGATTCGATGAGTGTCCGTTTGGATGTTTGCATTCAGAGGTTTGGCATTATATTGGCTTGATTGTCTATATCCTAGTGTACTGATATTGAGATTGAATGCCAATATTTATGTTTGAACGTTTGGACATTTGGATGGTGAGGCTGCCACCGCCGATGGAAGATCGAGGGAAACTTCTGTTTTCCTTTTTTTTTTCCTTGAGGAAACCAGTCCGTGGCTGCGTGTCTGGCTGTGGCCTGTGGGCTTTTTTTTTGTATGGGACGGAGATGGAATAGGATGGGTGGACTACGGGTTAAGTAAAAAACAAATACGAGGCTGTTTTTATAAAATGTCCCGTCAGACACTTATTTCGGACCAGAGGGAGTATATAGAATGATCACTTAAGGCGACACGTAAGATACCTTGGTGGACGGTTGAATGATAGTACGGGAGAAATATAGGTTAAGGAAACTACGAGGAAAGGATACCTTGTTCGGTGGGTAAATATAGGATACCTACGGCTCCGACGTGACTGCCAAAGGATTAAATGGAACATATATATATTAACTATACCTTATTCGGCGGCGGAACATATATATGTTAACAATACCTTATTCGGCGGCTAAAGCACTTTATGGGTTAAATATAGGATACCTACAACCGTAATTAGTATATCAAGCATTCGATGGATATTAACTTTGACTAGATCAAAGCATTGCAGATCACATCATTTGGGACATGAGAACAGTGGGTACTCACATCGAAACACCCGGATCTTTTTGGTTCGCTTCTAGAGGACCTTTATTGATGAAATATACCATAACTATGACCGGGATTATTTATCAACTATGTATCCAAGGGTCGGTTCAAAAATAAACCCACTCCTGGGATTGGTTCCTAACAAGAATGAGCATGGATAGCTTGTCATGCGACTGCAGAACTTTACTAGTTAAATGTGGGATACACACTTTTGCGGGTCACATCACGCAAGACACGACAATGGTGGATACTCACAACAAAGCGCACGGATCCTTTAATTGGATTCTAGATGACCTCATGGAGGAAATCAACTATAACTATGACCTGGGATTGTTTATAAACTATGTATCGAAGGATCGGTTGAATAATAAACACACTCCTGGGATTGGTACCTAACGAGAATGGATATCGATAGCTTGTCCTGCGACTACAGAACTTTACTAGTTAAATGTGGGATACACACTCTTGCGGATCACATCACGTGAGACACGACAACGGTGGATACTCACACCAAAGCGCACTGATCTTTTAGTTGGATTCTAGAGGACCTCATGGAGGAAATATACTATAACTATGATCAAGATTGGTTATCAACTATGTATCCAAGGGTCGGTTCAAACAAACACCTACGCCCGGGATTGGTTCCCAATGATAACGGGTACAGATACCTTGTCCTGCGACTACAGAACTTTACTAGTCAAATGTGGAATACACACTCTTGCGGATCACATCACGCGGGACACGACAACGGTGGATACTGATGCCAAAGCGCATGGATCCTTTAGTTGGCTTCTAGAGAACCTCATGGAGGAAATCTACTATAACTATGACCAGGATTGTTTATCAACTATATATCCAAGGGTCGGTTCAAAACAAAACTTACGCCTGGGATTGGTTCCCAAGGATAACGGGTACGGATACCTTGTCCTGCGACAACATAACCATACTAGTCAAATGTGGAATATACACTCTTGCGGATCACATCATGCGGGACACGACAACTGGATACTCACATTAAAGCGCATGGATCCTATGAGATGCATGCATGGATATATTATTATCTTGAAAAGGAACTTCTCGGGCCCAAGATTAGGATAACTATGTGTTCCACGTCGAGGTGGATACCTATATTACAAATTTAGGATAACTTTGACTAAGATATTAGCTCGATATCAATGCATTGGGTTCGTCTATCACGTGGTTAGTTATGAGTCGATGCACACACTCCTAGGATTGATTCCTAATGAGAACGGGTATGGATAGCTTGTCATGTGACTATAGAACTTTACTAGTCAAATGTGGGATACACACTCTTGCGGATCACATCACGCGATACACAACAAATGGTGGATACTCACACCAAAGCGCATGGATCCTTTAGTTGAATTCTAGAGGACCTCATGGACGAAATATACTATAACTATGATTGGGATTGTTAATAAACTATGTATGCAAGGGTCGGTTCAACAAAAAACCTACGCCTGAGACTGGTTCCCAATGATAACGGGTACGGATACCTTGTCATGCGACTACATAATTTTACTAGTTATATATGGGATACATAGTCTTGCGGATCACAACACGTGGTACACGACAATGGTGGATACTCACACCAAAGCGAACGGATCCTTTAGTTGTCTTCTAGAGGACCTTATGGATGAAATCTACTATAACTATGACCGAGATTTTTTATCAACTATGTATCCAAGGGTCGGTTCAATACTAAACCCACTCATGGGATATGTTCCTAACGAGAATGTGTACGTATACCTTGTCCTGCGACTACAAAACTTTATTAGTTAAATGTGGGATACACACTCTTGCGGATCACATCACGCGGGACACATCAACGGTGGATACTCACACCAAAGCGCAGGGAATCTTTAGTTGGTTCTAGAGGACCTCATGGAGGCAATCTACTATAACTATGACTGGGATTGTTTATCAACTATATATCCAATGGTCGGTCCAGAAAAACCTTACGCCTGGGATTGGTTCCCAAGGATAACGGGTACGTATACCTTGTCCTGCGACTACAGAACTATACTAGTCAAATGTGGGATACACGGTCTTGCGGATCACATCACGCGGTACACGACAACGGTGGATACTCACACCAAAGCGCACATATCCTTTAATTGTCTTCTAGAGGACCTTATGGATGAAATCTACTATAACTATGACCGGGATTATTTATCAACTATGTATCCAAGGGTCGGTTCAATACTAAACCCACTCCTGGGATAGGTTCCTAACGAGAATGTGTACGGATACCTTGTCCTGCGACTACGGAACTTTATTACTCAAATGTGGGATACACACACTCTTGCGGATCACATCATGCGGGACACGTCAACGGTGGATACTCACACCAAAGCGCAGGGAACCTTTAGTTGGCTTCTAGAGGACCTCATGGAGGCAATCTACTATAACTATGACCGGGATTGTTTATCAACTATGTATCCAAGGGTCGGTTAAAAAAACTACGCCTGGGATTGGTTCCCAACGATAATGGGTACAGATACCTTGTACTGCGACTACATAACTATACTAGTAAAATGTGGGATATACACTCTTGTGGGTCACATCATGCGGGACACGACAATTATGGATACTCATAGCTAAGCGCATGGATCCTATGAGATGCATGCATGGATATTTTATTAGCTTGAAAAGAAACTTCTCGGGCCCAAGATTGGGATACCTATGTGTTCCATGTCGAGGTGGAAACCTATATTACAAATTTAGGATAACTTTGACTAAGATATTAGCTCGATATCAATGCATTGGGTTCGTCTATCATGTGGTTAGTTATGAGTCGATGCACACACTCCTAGGATTGGTTCCTAACGAGAACGGGTACGGATAGATTGTCATGCGACTACAGAACTTTACTAGTCAAATGTGGGATACACAGTCTTGCGGATCATGTCACTAGGTACACGACAATGGTAGATACTCACACCAAAGCGCACGGATCCTTTAGTTATCTTCTAGAGGACCTTATGGATGAAATCTACTATAACTATGACTGGGATTGTTTATCAACTATGTATCCAAGGGTCGGTTCAATACTAAACCCACTCCTGGGATAAGTTCCTAACGACAATGTGTACGGATACCTTGTCCTGCGACTACATAACTTTATTAGTCAAATGTGGGATACACACTCTTGCGGATCACATCACGTGGGACATGTCAATGGTCGATACTCACACCAAAGCGTTGGGAACCTTTAGTTGGCTTCTAGAGGACCTCATGGAGGCAATCTACTATAACTATGACCGCGATTGTTTATCAACTATATATCCAAGGGTCGGTTCAAAAAAAAAACTTATGCCTGAGACTGGTTTCGAAGGATAACGGCTACGGATACCTTGTCCTGCGACAACATAACCATACTAGTCAAATATGAGATATACACACTTGCGGATTACATCATGCAGGACACGACAACTGTGGATACTCACATCAAAGCGCATGGATCCTATGAGATGCATGCATGGATATATTATTATCTTGAAAAGGAACTTCTCGGGCCCAAGATTAGGATACCTATGTGTTCCACGTCGAGGTGGATACCTATATTACAAATTTAGGATAACTTTGACTAAGATATTAGCTTGATATCAATGTATTGGGTTAGTCTATCACGTGGTTAGTTATGAGTCGATGCACGCACTACTAGGATTGATTCCTAACGAGAATGGGTATGGATAGCTTGTCATGCGACTACATAACTTTACTAGTTGTGGGATACACACTCTTGCGGATCACATCATGCGATACACGCAAATAGTGGATACTCACACCAAACCGCACGGATCCTTTAGTTGGATTCTAGAGGACCTCATGGAGGAAATATACTATAACTATGACTGGGATTGTTTATAAACTATGTATCCACGGGTCGGTTCAACAAAAAACCTACGCCTTGGATTGGTTCCCAACGATAACGGGTATGGATACCTTGTCTTGTGACTATATAACTTTACTAGTCAAATGTGGGATACACAGTCTTGCGGATCACATCACGCGGTACACGACAACGGTGGATACTCACACCAAAGCGCACATATCATTTAGTTGTCTTCTAGAGGACCTTATGGATGAAATCTACTATAACTATGACCGGGATTGTTTATCAACTATGTATCCAAGGGTCGGTTGAATACTAAACCCACTCCTGGGATCGGTTCCTAACGAGAATGTGTACGGATACCTTGTCCCGCGACTATAGAACTTTATTAGTCAAATATGGGATACACACACTCTTGCGGATCACATCACGCGGGACACGTCAACGGTGGATACTCACATCAAAGCGTAGGAAACCTTTAGTTGGCTTCTAGAGGACCTCATGGAGGAAATCTACTATAACTATGACCGGGATTGTTTATAAACTATGTATCCAAGGGTCGGTTAAAAATAACTACGCCTGGGATTGGTTCCCAACGATAACGGGTACAGATACCTTGTACTGCGACTACAGAACTATACTAGTAAAATGTGGGATATACACTCTTGTGGCTCACATCATGCAGAACACGACTACTGTGGATACTCACAACAAAGCGCATGGATCTTATGAGATGCATGCATGGATATCTTATTAGCGTGAAAAGAAACTTCTTGGGTCCAAGATTAGGATACCTATGTGTTCCACGTCGAGGTGGAAACCTATATTACAAATTTAGGATAACTTTGACTAAGATATTAGCTTGATATCAATGCATTGGGTTCGTCTATCACGTGGTTAGTTATGAGTTGATGCACACACTACTAGGATTGGTTCCTAACGAGAACGCGTACGGATAGCTTGTAGAAGCCTAGACTATGCAAAGTAGTTATAGAAGCCTAGACTACTTGCTGCCTGACGGGCCGGCCCCGTCGCTGCGTCCCTCCCTCTTCTGCTTCTCCGCCACCTACCGTGCGGCCGCTAGGGCTCGGTGCGCCGTCCTCTAGCAGGCACTGCCGTAGCCTCGCGTTGGCGGCATCGTCCTTGAGCGTCTCGTAGGACTCGACTAACGCCCTCTGCTCCGCCGCCTTCTCCTCCGAGGTAGACGCATCAGGATCATCGGAAGACCATGATAATGTCGGAGGCTGAGCGGCAGCGGCGCTACGGTAGAGGTTGTGCGGCGGCTAGGGTTTAGTGGGGAGGAGATTAGATGCTCGCGCCCCTGTTTATATAGGTCGGAGGCAGGGCGATGGCCGCGGCACTCGTGGCATCGCCATTACTTCGTGCGCAGAGTTAGGCGACAGCCGCGCGCCACGCGAGGCATCGCCATTTACGCGGCCGTAGACTGACGAAGCGACGCCTCGGCGTCAGTACTGACGCCGTTCAGAAGACGCATCGACGCTGGGTCACTGCGAGGCGGGCCAGACGAAACGTCCGCTGGACGCGAGCGGACATTTTGCCCGTCCGCGGAGACGCATCCGAGGCGCATATTTGTGCCAGGTTTGCGTCGCCGGGTTTGTGTCGCCTCGGACAGCCCGATCACTTTGCGTCGCCCCGCTGAAGGTGGTACCAGACGCATTTTTCGGCTCGGCGGACGGAAACGGTTGTTCAGCGTCTGTTTAGGTTGCCTCGTTGGAGATGCCCTATCGGGCTAGGATACTATCAGGGGCGAAGTAAAGAACCTAATATGTATAGTGAACTTTAAAAAATCTCTACTGGTTACTAGTAGTGTGTTTACAAAGAACTTTATAGACGACCGGCTGGTTTTGTGCCCATTTGGCTTATAAAAAGGAGACGAATATTTCTCGTTCGGATTTTTTTTCTTCCAAAAACAGTCTGCATCTGAATTTAAAAGCAAAATAAGGTAGCAATCCTAACTACGGTTATCAGGTACGGGACGGGGGTCCGGCTGTGTACAGAGTGCTGTGGGCTTTGTACTTCTTGACAGATAGAACGGTACAGGCTGGTACCAGGATGGCAGGTGTTTGTACCGTGTATGGCAGCGATTCTGTACCTGACAAGTACCAAAACAGTGTCCATACCTGACAAGGGTGTATCCCCCGTTCAATACATGCTGTCTATAGCTGTACAACGGTCAACCCATGTGGGAATCTCCAGCGAATCTGGACGGTGGCCGATTGGGTCCTGGCGCCATAAGGTCCCGTAGGAATCCGCGTTCAACAGTGTGTTGACTGGAAAGTTTGGGAGAGAAAAATAAATACGAGTTGGCTGACAATGGAGAGACGATTTTGGGGATCTTCTGGCCGAGCTGCTCTCACGCTCCTCTGCATGATTTAGGTTTGTCCAGACCTCATTAACCTTTGCATTATTCGCATTATATGAGATGTAGTCAACGAATTTTGCTCATGTGCTACATGTGCAATTTCCTGACCGATCGCCGGTCGATGTACATGGTTATTGTCGACCGATAGTCTAATAGCACTATTCCCCGACCAATTGTGGGACATCGATCAACATTCGGCAGGGGTTTATTTTGTCGAGGATCGAGGCAGATAGCCGAAAAGGAGACCTGAATTGCATATTTAAAAATATTCTTATATTAGGTGACTGAAATTTATGGACAATGTTAGACCCGGAAAAAAATTATGAAATATTCTCAATGATAGTTTTGTTTTCATAAAAACAATTTCAATAAAAATTAATCCGCCGCAACGCGCGGGCATTTTTCCTAGTCTATACCTAATAATAAAAGCAAAAGGGTTTCTCCCTCGGTCGTTCGTTCAATTTTAAACTACTCCTGAAATTAATCGAAATTACCCACCACTGTCATCCACAAGTGTAAAAACAGTTCAAATAAATCAGCCCCGTCGTTGTCGTTCCTAACCTTTCGCCCAACCTGATTCAAGCTGGGCAACCCAACGAGCTCCTCCCTAGATGGAATCCGCGTGCCTACAGGCTACAGCAGCACCACTACGCTCCTTCACGTACCCGGCCGCCGCCGCTGTAATTCACGCGACCCCATGAGCCAGGATTTTCTGCCTAGACGCGCCGGTCGCGGGGAAGGCGGTCCAATCCAGGCCATCCCTCCCAGCCTGATGTACGTGAGCCCGTCTGCTAATAGCTGTTAATTGCTCCTAAGAAACTGCGGAGGAAAAATACATAAGGCTGGGAGCAATTATCGCCGTGTATAAATATACAAGGATCGTGCGGCAACTATCAAGGATTCTTCTGCGATCTCGTAAAGCGGAGGCCGCATATTTCTTTACCTGGGACCAGGAGTCGGCGACCTTCGCCCATATCTGGATGGATGGGATCAAGCGCGCGCGCCGCCGCGAGGCTGGTACGACGCAGCCACAACCCACGATAACGCTGACTCTCCGGTGCATGAACTCTGGTGGTCTAGCCTCCATGTCAGCCCCGCGAGCGGCGTCGTCGTCCCGTCAGAGCGAAAAGTGGTGGCCGCGAAACATGGCAGTGGCGCCGTGATGATCCGATGATCGTGGGTATGCTTAGCAGCTTAGGTCAAGCTGGAACTCACGAGCCCGGCGGAGGCAATAACGACGACGAGTGGTAGCGGCCATCGATCGATCTCACGCGCACCAATCGTCAAGTAGTCGTCCGCTGCATCAACTCCGGCCAACTCGCCCGACACGCATCACAAAAGCCGATGAACTATGGCCTGCGGCGTTCCTGCTCGCACCGCGTGGGCGTTTGGCGGCAGGCCGGCAGCTACTGTGGCCGTCGCAGGAGGCGGATGACCTGGAAGAGGAAGCGGCGGTGGACGGCCACACTGCCGCAGCCAGCAGATGGCCATGAGGATGCACGCGCGGGAGAGCACGGCAGGGCTATCGCTGGCCACGTTGCGTCGTTGTTGATCGAATTCGTGGAGAGGCTACCCGTGGTCGTTTTGCCCAAAGTTGTGTACCCCGGAAGATGAAGAGATTGAGGACGGCCCTGGCTGGCTGGTTACAAAGACGGCCTCTGAGGATGCCCGCGTCACCATGTATGTCATCGACGGCGTCCTGCTGCCGAGTACGATGGCGTGCATAAGGTGCATTGATCTCCTGGGCTGGCTGCGATGATGTATCTTCCCTACATCCGGCTGCGAGTAGTGCCCATCTATGTCGTACTGTCGTTGCTGCAGCGGTCATGCTGTGATTGGGTTTCTCATTGCTGGATTTCATATCGCGTCGTCTAAAGGAGCAGGGATGGACCGGAAGAGTGCCCATTCTGTGAAAAGATTTATACGTTTGCCGCTTTCATTTTCTTGCCTAGCTGTGCATGTATCCTGTTGCTGCGCCAGGAAAAGGAATTAAACTGTCTATGAATTGGTCCACTAAACCAATTTTAGTTGAAGTCGACTGTGCTGAAGCTTTGTCATTGTTGGTAGAGAATGGAGATACTCAGCATCAATTAGTGCACCACGTGAGAAAAATAAAGTGGCTGCTCGTCTTAGGCAAAGAAATTTCATTAGCAAAATTGTGTAGGTTCAGAAAGCCTCCCGTCGTGTCTATGCTCAATTCTTAGTCGGAATTGGGTTCTACAAGTGTGGGCATTTCATCAGATTATATTTTCACACGGTCAGAATTCAGTGTGTTGACCCGCAAAAAAAAGAATTCAGTGTGTCAATCTAATTAACTTTGCAAGCCCAACGGGTATGTCAAGGGATTAGATAAATAAAATCTTGATTGAGTGAAAGAAAATGTAGCCTAAACTGAGCTAAAGCCCACCAACATAACATGATCATAAAAGGGGAAAACGAAATGCCACTGTCTGCATACATGTACCTAGCCTTCAGCACTCAGCCCCGCATGTGAGGTACTGACACGACCCACCTGTGTGGGGCTGCCCGTTCCGACAGCCTCCAGGCATGCGAAGTGGACCAAAACTGTCAGTACCACCAACATATATTCCACATGTCAGTTGTCATGCCAATTTTTTTGCGCACGTGCCAGCACAATTGTCTGCATGCCGTCAATTCTGGACACATGGTCCCGCAGGTCAGAGCTGGCTAGGCCTACATAATACGTCGGGCCTACGTGGGTTCCAGGTTCCATTCCCGTCGGGCCCACATTGAGATGTGGCGTGGCCCCGCATGTCAGAGGTTTCGTGGGCCCGCATGTCAGAGATTGGTGGGACCTCGTGTCAGAGCTTTCTGGGCCTACATACTTTGTCAGGCCCACATGGGTCTCAAGTGCCATTACCATCGGGCCCACATGGAGATGTGTCAATTCTGGACACGTGGCCCCGCATGTCAGAACAGTACCACCTGTCCTGTCTCCAAGGTGGATCCCATATGTCAGTTTACACGTGTCGAACAGACTGGGCCAAAATAACTATCCCATCTTGGTGGGCTGAACCTATAAAAGAATCCGGTTTCCGAATTTCAGGATAGAAGACAACAAAGGCCTATTTTGCTAAATTATTATGACCTGATTTAGGCCCCTCTAGCCTCCCGGCACCTGATTCTTGGATCCAAATGAACTACGACGAAATATGGGCCACCTTTTGCTTGGGCCGGTTTGGGATTGTTGTCCGAAGAAAGTGAATGTACTTTTGTGTTCAACGGCCGATAAAGGCCTATCACATATTACTTGGTATCCGAATGAATTGGGTGTTCTTTTATATATATGCTGCAGATCCTATGTTTCAAACTTTACTCCAACAATGCACATAACAAACATTTCGCATAATAAATGCTTCAATTATGAAACTACTGACCAACACATTCGTCTACAACTATCGCGACAAGACACATCGCAAATATAATGAGCCCTTCCATCACGTACGAAGAAGGGAACATTAGGTGCCAGAAAAGGGCTGGCTAACCGAAGCCTTGATAAGAACAACAATTCATCTACTCGACAGTACCATCAACATCCTCCTCTACGGGTAGCTGGCCGCGCAGGTCCTCGATCCTCATTAGCAGCACATTGATATAACCCAAGGCGGATCTTACTTCTGTGTAGGACTCATGCAAGGTTTCAAGGGCCTCATTGAGGTCCATGCGTGCCGACACGAGATCAATCGCAGCCTGATTCCACTTGCCAACAACGTCGGCATCCTGTTCGTGGAGGTCCTGGATGGAAACCTTATCTCTCTCCATAGTCACAATGTTCTCCACCTGAAACTTGGACAACTTGTTAATCTCCAAACGCATCATGTTGCGTTCCATGCGAAGATCGTCCACCTCTTGCTTATACAAATTAGCACACCCAACAATTTCATCCAGGTCGTGCCTGAGATGGGAAATATTCTCTTGAAGCCGGCAGGTGTTGGCGCTGGACTCCAATAAAACAGAGAAACACCATAAGCCTGATATGGGTAATACTCTCTTCACGAAAAGTACCCTAGGTTCCAAATTTGTAGACGCGGCTTTTTTTATAGAAATGTGGGATCCTACACGGTTTAACGAGTGTAGAAAAATGCGTATCATGGATTCAGGTGCAGGCTTTTTTTTCACGAAATGTGGGAGCCTACTCCAAAACTGAATAACAATAGATTTAGGCCACATGCAACAAGACTTAAAGAAGAGACGACCAACATAATTGCAGCAAAATTCAGTGGAACAACATGGTTCTTAGGTACAATCAACAAAACTGAACATAACTATACATAAGACTTGGATAGCGGATTTTCAGAGATGGAACCAACAGATTCTTCTCACAGACAGTAGGTTTTCAGAGATGACACCAACCGATTCCATGTCTATCTTTATCACAGCGTATAATCAGCTTGGGTGTTACAACAATTTGAAGAAAAAAGTACATTTACAATAAATATCAAACAATGGAAGCTAGATTAGCAGAATTTTAATGAAAGAAGTCAAGTGAAAGTTAACAGAAGGAAAGACATACATCATCGTCCGTTCAAGTTAACATTACATAACCACGGCTAGAGCTACTATAGGGCCCAAGGGATGGCTGACCAGCATAGCTTTTTGTGCAGTGTCACCGAAATAGTTTCAGTATCAGCAGCTTGGACGATAGAACAATCTGAAAAAAAAAGTACATGAATAAACAAATACAAAAAAATGGAAGCTAGATTAACAGAATCTCAATGAAAGAAGTCAAGTGAAAGTTAACAGAAGAAAAATCATACATCATCGTTCGTTCCCGTGAAGATTACATCACCACGACTAGAGCTAGCATAACACAGACATCATTGATGACCAGCATAACCAGATTTTGTGCAGTGTCACCGAAATTGTTTTGTTTTAGTATCAGTATCAGCACATTGGACATAACAAAAGAGTAGATAAAAGGTAAGAACAAATTTCAAAACAGTAGGACGTGAAATGTAAAGCTAGCAGCACATAATACTGAAACAATATAAACTGTACCTGCTATACAACCCCTTCAGCTACTACACTGTCAGCCAAAATATATTAATGTTCAAAGATAAAAAGCTGAACAGGACCGAGGATTTGTACGGATCTGGACAGATTTATATAGAATCATACGTTCCAAACACCAGTCAAGTCCTCTCGTCGCCAGTCATCGGATAGGCTAAGCTGCTAGTGCTAGCACAACATAACCAGATTTTATGCAGTGTCATCTGTTCAGTATCAGCATATTGCACATAACAAAAGAGTTGAGAAAAGGTAAGAACAAATTTTAAAACAAGTGGATGTGAAATGTAAAAAGCTAACCAGATTTTATGCAGTGTCATCGAAATAGTTTTGTTCAGTATCAGCATTGACATAACAAAAGAGTTGAAAAAATGTAAGAACAAATTTCAAAATAACAAGACGTGAAGTGAAAAGCTAGCAGCACGTAATACAGAAACAATGTAAACTGCACCAGTCAAGTCCTCTCGTCGCCAGTCAGCGCGCAGGTTAAACGAGACAGAAGATTTGAATGATCTGGAATGTTATCTATACCTAATAATAAAAACAAAAGGGTTTCTCCCTCAGTCGTTCGTTCAACTTTAAACTACTCCTGAAATTAATCGAAATTACCCACCACTGCCATCCACAAGTGTAAAAACGGTTCAAATAAATCAACCCCGTCCTTGTCGTTCCTAACCTTTCGCCCGACCTGATTCAAGCAGCGCAACCCAACGAGCTCCTCCCTAGATGGAATCCGTGTGCCTACAGGCTACAGCAGCACCACTACGCTCCTTCGCGTACCCGGCCGCCGCCGCTGTAATTCACGCGACCCCTTGAGCCAGGATTTTCTTCCTAGACGCGCCGGTCGCGGGGAAGGCGGTCCAATCCAGGCCATCGCTCCCAGCCTGATGTATGTGAGCCTGTCTGCTAATCTTTACTATTAAATTGGAATAGGTGACCGCCTGGTGTCACAAACGGGCCAAAAAGTTTCTTTATGGGCCGAAGGTCTCCGTGAAATCCATGAGTTTGATGTTGCTCCAAAACCCACAACTTTGCGAGAAAAAAAAAACGATCGGATCGGTAGAAAAACCGAAGCCGTTGCCTAAAGGACTCTTTGATAGTTCTAAAGTTTTAACGGAATCCGACTATCGTTAAAAAACCGGGAGCGACTAGGAAGCAGTCAACTGAGATATTGTTACGTCTCAGTCGATTGTGAGGCCACTTAAACGGATGACGCGGATGCACAGCACCATGTGTATCCATGTTTTGCTAGCTAGCTAGCAACCTACGCCATGTATCCAGCTGAACAACATGACGTACAGATTTTTAATTTGCCCGAAGCTAACTATCAATAGTTTCTGGATTTCATTTAGCCTAGCAGTGGTACTTGAATGAAATCTAAAAATAAATGCGATTTAGACATTTTATAAAATTTAGTCAAAAAGTGTCAGTGATTTGAAATGGAAGAACAAGAAAAAAACAGATTTGCTACGTCTTAGTCGGCTCAGAATTTCTTAAGTCACAGTTATCCTCAAAAAGTGATTCAGTTGCATTTTTCTAGCAAAAAAGTGCAAATAGACCGAGCTACACTTTTTTTTTATGTGACTGAGAATCAAGAAAATGTTGCTTGGCTAAGACACAGACAAACCCAACCCAAAAGTAGAAGAAAAAAAATATAAAACCAAAAAATATTCTAGTTAAATGTTTCTTGAGAAAAGTGCAACTCATGTAGAAAAATTGGTTGCGAGTTACACATTGCTAGAGAAAAATGCAACTCGTATAAAAAAATTCTAGTTGCACATTTATTTAAAAAAGTGCAACTCGTATAGTCGGTTGCTAGTTGCAAATTTTTTGAGAAAAAGTGCAAGTCAAAATGAAAAACCATATGGAGTTGCATATTTCTTATGAAAAGTGCAACTCACATCTAATATAGGTTGCTAGTTACATATTTCTTGAGAAGAAGTGCAATTGAAAATGAAAAAAACAGATGGAGTTGCACATTTCTTATGAAAAGTGCAATTCATATCAAATATAGGTTGCTAGTTGCATATTTTTTGAGAAAAAGTGCAACTCATATCGAAAAGTTACATATTGTTGGAGAAAAGTGCATCTCATATAAAAAAGCTTCTAGTTACACAATTATTTAGAAAAGTGTAACTCGTATCAATAACTAGTTGCTAGTTGCATATTTCTCGAGAAAAAGTGCGACTCGTATTGAAACCGGATACAGTTTCACATTTCTTTTGAAAAAGTGCAACTCATATCGAATATAATTTGCTAGTTGCGTATTTCTTGAGAAAAGTGCAACTAGTGTCTTTTTTTGCTAGTTACATTACACTTACACATATCTTCTCCATCGGAAACAAGCTGATAGTGATCAACATTTTTGAAAAAATAAAACATGGCTTGACAAGATATTAAATTAGAAAAAATAGTTATATTTTCGTTGACAAAAAGGTGCAATCTATTTAAATGGAAAAAATATAAAAATACAAATAATTAGGCAGTTGCACATTTGTTTAAATTTGCAACCACAGAAATGAAATAAAAAATATAAAAAATAATGAGAAACAAGGCAGAAGAAAATAAAATCCACACAAATACCCTCGTATTTGCTCTTTGTACTAAATGGAAAGAGAGCTGATAGTATAAGAATGTATCGTATAGAAGAGGTTGTCCCAGTGGCCGTGCTGTCGGACCACATTTCTGGACGTCTCGAGTTCGACTCTGCAAGTAGCTCCTCCCGAGTCATAATTTTTCTGCCCGTCCACGAAGTGTGCACAAATCTCGAAGAATGATCCAACGGTTCTCAAGGTCGACTGAGACACAAGGAAATCTCAGTCGCCTGAGACTTAGCAAAACCGTAAAAAACCAACCACCGAACGTGAGTTAGAAAACTAGGGAACGTGACCCACGCACGACCTACATGGCTGTGCGAACCCGTCCTGGAAGGAAAATTTAGGCTGCGTATACAAGCAGGAATATTTTCCAAATCCAAGATACACGGTTCCTTTATAATCCAATCCAATCAGTACAAACAGCGGGTAATTTTTCAAATCCAAGATACACGGTTCCTTTACAATCCAATCCAATCAGGACAAACAGCGATCAAGATTCAAGACTGAAGTTGATTTCCGTCGAAACAATGATCTTGAACGAAGTTGATTTCGGTGAACAATGATCAAGAAGTTGATTTCCGTCGAAATTTATGATGAAGCGCAACGCGTAGAACCAACTCCACATCGGCACGGCCAGTGTTACCTGCCCTCACCTCAGTTCCTCAACGCTGGACTCACGTTCGATCTGAGACGACGCTGAAATTTGGAGCCGCGAGATTGGCCTGGGCGAAAATTGGGGTTTCGCCCCAGATTCTTGTGTGCACGCTGAAATTTAGAGCACATGATAGATGATAGCGGCAGGCGGACGGAGAAGTGAAGACCAGCATCTGAGCTCCAAGAATCGATGCCTGCGACCGCTAGATTTGAGGTCAATGCTGGAATCGACTCCTGCGATCCTGCTCCACCCGCGTGGTGGTGGCGGATCGAGGCAATGGCTGGGATCGCCATATATAATTCCAGTTTATCGGCCCTTCTGATCGAGCTCGATCCGAGCCGCCGATTCCCGACCACGTCGCACCTCCTCCACCTCACCATCGACTCGCTCATCGCGATCCCTTGCATCCGCCTGGTCCACCCTCACATGCTTCCAAAACTACCTGTGCCGCGGCGGCAGACGAATGCATAATCCGCACCACTGCCCAGCGACTCGCCTATAAACTCCAGCAGTTTCCCCTATTTATGTTGGCCAAGTCGGCGGCAAGGTGTCTAACCATCACCTTCCGCCCTTGACAATTCTGCCCTCCCGCCTCTACCTCCACTAGTGCAAACATGGCCTTTTGCACCGGTTTTTAAAGGCCATATGCACCGGATGGGCAACCGGTGCAAACCATCCGGTGCAAAAGGCCCCCCCCTTTTGCACCGGTTGGCTTACGAACCGGTGCTAAAGGGGTCTCCACGTGGCCGGCTGTGGGGCGCTCGGCGGGAAGCTTTTGCACCGGTTCGTAATACGAACCGGTGCAAAAGGGCCGCGGCAGCATTTTAGTGCCCTTCCCTGCCGCGGCAGACTCGCCGCGGCAGGGAATTGCACTAAAACGCTGCCGCGGCAGAGACTCTGCCCCATTCGAAACACGGTATAATATTAATGCAGACAATTCAAATATATATATATATATAGGAAACCATTATATTACATATATCGATCAAAGTGACACACGTTCATGCATATATATATGTCTACATCAACTTTGATACTGGATGTCGGCCACATAGTGTTCTCCGTCTGGAGCTAAGACTTGCTCAACTAAGAATCCCGCCAGCTCTTCTTGAATTGCTCGTACACGCTCGGTTGCTAGAAGACCGTCCCGCAACCGTTCGATCTAATCATTTGAAGAAGGTACGGTGGTCAATATATATGTGTGTGTATGTGAATGAAACAGAAGGTGATAAAATAAAGCCATGAATGTTGTTTACTTACATCAAGTTGTTCCAAAATGTCCCTCTTATGGTGGGTATTCTGGCGGATGAACTCGCAAACGTAATACCCGCATAAATTATTCCCGTCCTCCTGCCTCAAGCACTTTACGAGAACAAAATTCAATCAAAATAATATATATATATAATCAAGGATGATAATAATGGTATTGAAACTAGAATCATCAAAGAGATGCGCGGCCTAGCCAGTATTACTTACCGGTACATGTTTTATTCGAAGTTCTTTATTCTTTAAACCCGGAGACTTGTTGGTGAACCGTTTCCAAGCCTTGAGGAGGATATCAGCCATGTCCCCCACGCCTCAAGGGGTTTACTCTTCGAGTCCATGACTTCTACTATCCCGGTGTCGGGTTCAATGACTAGCAGGATATAGTGAAACCTGCGGACACACATATATATGCATAACTCATCAATTACACTTAACACATGGAGTAAGCGAAAAAGATTTAATGTGTGAAGACAGTAACACTCACGAGAAGTTGTAAGGAAATAGTATTGCCCTTTTGTATGAGTTTTTCCTTAAGACATATACCAAGTTATTCTCTGTGTCCTTGGGAGAGTTGTGGACAGTATACCCATTCACGGTATATGGGTCAACGAACCCAAGATCATAGATTTGCCCCTTGCGGCATTCGCGGATCTTCATTCTGCATAATACAATGAGAGTATGGTTATATGCATGCAATGGACGAGCCGCGGTAGAGACTTAATTACATAAATAATACTTACAGACAGTAGGCACTCAGCAGAGATTTGTCGAGGGCGTCTTGGTTGAATAACTGAAATAATTCACAAAATTCGATGTTCATCACGTCATTTCGCCCGTAGTGCTCATCTGTGATTGCCACCATGATCCAGTTCTTACCATCCTTACATTTTTCCATGTACCAATTATGCAGTCTTCGCAGTTGCGTTGATAGATTAGGCAACTCCTCAGCTCTGACAAGAGGTTGCCCGTACTTGTACTGGTATGCTATTTGGACATCATCACCCGTACTTGTAAGGAATTCTGCATCGATGCGGCTTAAGTACTCAGGAATACTCATACCGACCGCATCTGCCTCATCTTTGTATAGTCTTACCATCTCCGGATCAAAGCACGCTGTGACATCGGGATACACTTGGAGCGGGGGCACGAGTTTTTCTGGTTTCCAAGCTGGGGAACTGGTTTCCCTTCTACCTTACTTTTTTCCCACCGATCTCTTGCTGACACATTTGACTTGCGAATAGACCGGTCATAGTTCGATGAAAGACTTGGCTCAGGTTGATGAAGGTTCTTCAGCAGTTTCAACTTCTTTTCCAGAGATATAGCTGGCTCCGGCTCAAGCTGGGGCTTTTTCAATTTCAACATTTGTTGCTTGTGTTGTTCAGCTACGATCTTGGCATTTTCCTCAACTGTATAGTCATAAGGTCTCTTGGGAGGAACCTTAGGCACTCTTGGGAGGGGCTCTTGTTTGCGTCTCGGTGATCTGTTACGACTCAGCTGTGTCGTAGCGGACCGCCTAATTTTGCTCTTAGACTTGGGCTGCGGCGGAGAAGGCTCACGCGGCGGAGAAGGCTCACGCGGCGGCGGAGAAGGCTCACGCGTCGGCGGGGAAGGCTCACGCGCCGGCGGGGAAGGCTCACGCACTGGAGACGGCTGCATCGGTGGAGAATGCTGCCTCGGTGGAGACCTTGTTGGCGCCTTCCAACCCGGAATCACAATGAATTCTTTTCGCCATAGAACTGTAGTGTTCTTGGCTTCTCCCAGCTCTAGCAAATCCCCTTCACCGGCTGGGTGGTCAAGCCTCAGCGGCCCATACCCATCCATAACTTGATCCACCCCGGCAACAGCGTAGCCAGGTGGAACCGGCTTGAAGTGGTATCTTTGATCGGGTACTGGCGGTAAGACATAGCCGACCGCCGCCTTGAGCGTTAAGTAGCCCATCATTTGGAAATGTAGCTCACAAGGTGTAGACTCTGTGATAAAGTCTACAGGGTAGAGATCAAGATCCATCTGCGGTTCCACAGGGGAGGGAGGAGCCATCTGCGGATCCACATGTGCATCATCACCAGGTGATACGTCCAAAACGTATCTACTTTCCCGAACACTTTTGCTATTGTTTTGCCTCTAATTTGTGTATTTTGGATACAACTAACACGGACTAACGCTGTTTTCAGCAGAATTGCTCTGGTGTCTCGTTTTTGTGCAGAAATCCAACTTTCGGGAAAATCCTCGGAATTTCTTCGATGGCCCTATTTTACCAAAATATTGACGGAGCCAGAAGGGCGAAGGAGGTGGAGGCCCGAGGGCCCCACACCATAAGGCGGCGCGGCCCGGGGGGGCCCGCGCGGCCCTATGGTGTGGCCCCCTCGGCCGGCCTCCGACGCCCTTTGGACTACTTATCGGGTTCGACCTAAAAACGCACGGAGAGAAGTCGACATCGCCAGAAACCCTCCAGAGAGCCGCCACATCGCGAAACTCCGTCGCGGGAGCCAGAAGTCTCCGTTCTGGCACTCCGCCGGGACGGGGAATTGGAGGAGATCTTCACCGCCATCACCGCCAACGCCTCTCCATCAACCAGCAATGTTTCCCCCATCCATGTGTGAGTAATTCCCCCGCTGTAGGCTGAAGGGGATGGTAGGGATTGGATGAGATTGGTCATGTAATAGTCATAAGATTGTTAGGGCATGGTGCCTAGTATCCGTAGATGTCACTTTTATGATATTGTTGCAACTTGTTATGCTTAATGCTTGTCACTAGGGCCCGAGTGCCATGATCTCAGATCTGAACATGTTATTGATTCATGAAGATATTCGTTGTTTATGATCTTACCTGCAAGTTGTATACACATGTCGCTGTCCGGAACCAATGGCCCCGAAGTGACAGAAATCGGGACAACCGGAGGGGATGGTAGTGATGTGAGGATCACATGTGTTCACGGAGTGTTAATGCTTTGCTCCGGTACTTTATTAAAAGGAGTACCTTAATATCCAGTAGTTTCCCTAGAGGCCCGTGCCACCGGCTGGTAGGACAGAAGATGTTGTGCAAGTTTCTCATTGCGAGCACGTACGACTAAATATGGAACACATGCCTATTGATTGATTAGTACTTGGATACCGTTTTATTATTATCTGCAAATGCCCATGCTTTGATTGTTACATGAGTTTCTCTCATCCATGCAACGCCCGTTAAATCCGTCCCTGTGCCTACAGTATTTTAATCCTGCTGTTTACTATAATCACTATTGTCTTTATTTCACTTTGTTGTTATTTCACTATTTCCACTGCCATAAAACTGTTACTACTGATAAACTCTTGCGAGCAAGTCTGTTTCCAGGTGCAGCTGAATTGACAACTCCGCTGTTAAGGCTTACAAGTATTCTTTGTCTCCCCTTGTGTCGAATCAATAAATTGGGTAATACTTCCCTCGAAGACTTGCGATCCCCTATACTTGTGGGTCATCAAGACTATTTTCTGGCGCCGTTGCCGGGCATAGCTTTATTTGGAAGTTCACTTGGATTGATATTGTTCGCTGCAAATTCTCCATTATGGGTAAACCTCGCGATACTAAGATCGCCATATTACCATCCACTACAAGAAAAGGTACAACTCTGAGTACCTCTGCTGCTCTTGATTCACCATCTGTGATTGATAAACTTGTTTCACCGCCACATGCTTCGCGTGGTACTTCTGCTGAATCTGAAAATTCTCATAATATTGATAATGTTTCTGCTGTGCTTGATGATAGTGGTTCATTGGGATCTTTTCTAGATGCTACAATTGCTAAGTCTAGACAAATTGAAAATACTGAAACTCCTAATGCTGCTACACCTGTTAATTCACCTGAGTCTGTTGAATATTCTAGTGATGATCCTGATGAAGATTATGTAGAGCTAGATGATGATTTTATTGAAAAATGCAATGCTACTACTGATGCAAGAAAAATTAAAAAGTTGCTTGCAGAACATGCTGTTAGATATAAACCATCTCCTGATCCTAAATTTGCCACATCTCCTATAAACATTAGGGATAAAGATTATGATTTTTCTCTTGATCTATCTCATATAGCTATTGTTGAGAAAACACCCTTTTGTGGTACTGAAAAAGAAAGTGCTGTTGAACACTTGACTGAGTTATCTACTCTTAGTGGCGTGTTTTCTGATGATGTCAAGATGCGTACTTATTTTGTCGCTAAAATTTTTCCATTCTCATTAAAGGATGATGCTAAAACTTGGTATAATAATTTGCCTCCTGGTTCTATTAAAAGTCCAATTGATTTGCGTGATGTTTTCTTTCGAAAATACTTTCCTGCTAGTGCTCAACATGCTGCTTTGCAGAGAATTTATAATTTTGACCAGGAAGATGAAGAGAAATTGCCTGAGGCTTGGGCGAGATTTTGCTCTCTTATTAGAGCTCAGCCTGACCATGATTTGGAAAAGCATGATTTACTTGATATATTTTATAGTGGACTAACTATTGAGTCTAGGGCATACTTGGATAGTTGTGCTGGTTGTGTTTTCAGGAAAAGAACTCCAGACGACGCTGAAGAATTATTGGCTAAAATAGGCCGGAATCATGATGATTGGTCTACACCTGAACCAACCCCGACACCGATAGTGAAGAAGAGGGGTATGATTAAATTGAATGATGAAGATATGAGGGAAGCCAAGAAGTCTCTTAAGGAGAAGGGTATTAAACCTGAAGATGTGAAGAATTTACCTCCTATAGAAGATATATGTGAGACAATTCCCCCTTCATCCATGATTGAGGTACACTCACTTCAACACTTTACTAGGGAAGATATTCCGTATTCAAAATCTCCTGCTCAATGCTTAGATGAATTTGATAATTATATTGTTAAGCAAGAAAACTTTAATATGAGAGTAGAGAATCATTTAATGGAAAATTCCCGAGCTATTAGTGAATTGCATGGTATTGTGGAGAGAACCTCCAATGATGTTAAGATACTTGTTAAACATTTTCAAATGGTTCAAACTCAAATTGATCAACTTACTAATGTGCAAAATGACTTGTTGGGAAATAATTCTAAAGAAAAACATGCTTGTGAAGTAACAACTAGAGGTGGTGCTTCTACCCAGGATCCTCTATATCCTGAAGGGCATCCCAAAAGAGTTGAACAAGATTCTCAACTAATTAAAACTAGTGCTCCATCTAAGAAAAAGAAAAAGAAACATAAGAATGTTGTAGAATCCTCTGAACCTGTTAATGATCCTAATAGTATTTCTATTTCTGATGCTGAAACTGAAAGTGGTAATGAACATGAGGAAGATAATGATAAGAATGATACTCGATAAAGAAGAAATTGAAAAAGAACCTGAAAAGCATGCTAAAAATAAAAAGTACACTAAAGAAGACTTTATTACTGAGAAGCATGGTAATGAAAGAGAACCTTGGGTTCAAAAGCAAATGCCTTTTCCTGCTAAGAAACTAAAATCAAAGGAGGAGGAACATTATAATAAATTTTGTGATTGGATGAAACCTTTATTTCTGCAAATCCCTTTGACTGATGCTATTAAATTGCCTCCTTATTCAAAGTATATGAAAGATATTGTTACTAACAAAAGGAAAATCCCCAATGAGGAAATTTCTACTATGCTCGCTAATTACTCCTTCAATGGTAAGATTCCAAAGAAGTTGGGCGACCCAGGTATACCGACTATTCCTTGTTCCATCAAGAATAATTATGTTAGAACTGCTCTATGTGATTTGGGAGCAGGTGTTAGTGTGATGCCTTTTTCTCTTTATAAGAGACTTGATTTAGATAAATTGATACCAACTGATATATCCTTGCAAATGGCTGATAAATCTACTGCTATTCCTGTTGGTTTATGTGAAAATGTTCCTGTCAAGTTACTCAGCATTGCTTGATATTAACTGATTTTGTTGTGTTGGAAATGCCTGAAGATGATAATATGTCCATTATTCTTGGAAGACCCTTTCTTAATACTGCAGGGGCTGTTATTGATTGCAATAAAGGCATGGTTACTTTCAATGTTGATGATAAGGAACACACTGTTTATTTTCCCAAGAGGATTGATAAAGTATGTGGAGTCAATACAATTTTTAATGTGAAAACTATCAAAGTGGGATCCATTGATTGTCCTATATATGAGCCTAAAGAAGGATATCAAACTCTTGTGATTGGATCCATATCAATTCAATATAAGGTAACATGATTGATTTGAGGTTTATTTCTTCTTATGTCATATAAAATTTATTTGGTAGCAAGACTTGATCAACCTTGTTAACAAGTATATTTTATTGCATAGGAGAGTTAAACAACACTTCTTTCTTTCTCTCTCCCTTCACCTATTTTACTTGCTGTAGCACTTTTATTTTGCAATATGCTTTAGTCATTTAAGATTTTAGAAATCATTTTCCTGCGCAGTAATCATTAATTTAATACCCAGAAATGTGCATTTTTCAAAGTTCTCTAAAAATTACAAAAATTACACCGTTGGTCCTATTTTTCGACGAGGCACCTGGGAGCACCAGAGGATGACCTGTGGGGCACCAGGGGGTGCCACACCATAGGGCGGCGCGGCCAGCAAGGGGGCCGCGCCACCATGTGGTGTGGGCCACCCCTTGCCCCACTACACCATCTCTTTCTCCCAGCACCTTCTCTCTCCCGAAAAAGCTCGTAAAGTTTCTCTCACTCGTGTTTCTGCTCAAGAACTCGCGATTTTTCGATCTCCTTGCTCAGCCCAGATTTCTGTCTGAAATTTGGCACATTTACTCCTTGGTATGTGACTCCTTTGATTGTCCAATTAGAATTTCATTTGGTTGAGTATATCTTGAATATTTTGCTGCTGTAGATAACATGTTTAGTGAGCTTGCATGCTTGTTCTAAGTGGTAGAAATTAGTTTTGATGCATGTGTAGTACTCTAGCAAGTTCCTATGGTAGTTCCCTTCAATTACACACCTTGAAATCAAATTTTATAATGATTGTTGAAAATTTCAGAAGGGGAAGATGAAGAAATTCAAGTTTGGAGAGTTGTTCAAGAAAGCAACAACCAGCACCGGTAGGCCCTCAAGGGCGTCTACTCAAATTAGGCGATCCTACAATGAGGATGTCATCGCGCCTAGCTTCGCGCCCGAGGAGGACCATGGGGCCCCTAATGCTTCATCCTTCCCTTGTTATGAGTTTCTAACCAATGCAGGGTTATTGGATGACTTCTTCACCCTCGTCAACAGGGCAGGCCTAGCCACCTACGTGGGAGACGAGAGGGGACAATATTACAGGCTCACCAAAATTTTCGTTGAGAGCTTCAAGTTCCACAACACGGAATATGAGCCGACAGTCGCATTCAAGATTTATGATATTCCTGTTACCATGAAATTGGAAGAATTTTGTTTTGCATTGGGTATTGCCCCTGTAGGTACAGCAAGGAGGATTGATGACAACCCTCGGGACTTGTTGGAGCTCTACCGAGGGATCACCGGGGATGATTGCCGCACCATCCAGCGAGGGAAGATAAGAAACATTCAACTCCCCGCTATTAAGTATTTCGCATATTACATTGGTACTAGCATTTTGGGTAGAGAAAATACTAGTAACATCTCTAGCTACCATCTTGCTTTCTTGAATGTTGCACTTACTGGAGAGACACCTTATCATCTTGGTTCTCTTATTGCTCGCCGCTTGTCTAGCAGGGGGCCTATTTTTGGAGGAACTATTGCATCACGCATTCTAACACATCTAGATATTCCTCTTGATTCTAATGATGTACCATTAACCCCTAGGAAGCTAGATATTGCTGCTATGAAGAGCCATCATTTTGTTACTACTAACTCCACTATAGATAATATTGTCTATAAAATGTTGTTTGCTGATGGGAATGAGAAAGAAATCCCTCTTCCCCAGCAGGGTTTGTTTAATATTGACAGGCAATCATGGTCGCTAACAAAGGAGGTGGTGGAGGAACATATGAAGATACAAGAATTCCACCAGCAACATGACTCCGAGAACGTCGAGCCCTCCTACGACTACACCGTCACGTACCCCGACGTTTCCTCCAGCACATACATGGAACCGGGTCGTTCTTCGTCATATTACGAAGACACCACTTCATGGGGACCGTGGGAATGAACTCCACTTAGGCCAAAAGCCTAAGCTTGGGGGGAGGTATACCGGCATCACTCATTCTTTGCATATTATGGTTGCTGGATACTTGTACATACTTGTTTAGTCTCTAGAGTGGTTTTCTAATGAGAGGGAGATGATATTTGGGGAAGTGCTGTCCAAAAACAGATTCTGTGCTGTTACCAAAAAAATTCGTACGCACAGCCAGAACGTTATTTTGAGTTGCCAATTTTTGAGCAGGTTCCCCAGGTTGTTATCTAACTTTCATTAGTTGAACACTTTTTGGTCTGAGCAATGGAAGATTTTTGTTAAATTCGATTTCTGTACTGCTGTCAGGATTTGGCAGATTTCTGTCATCCTGCTTTTCTGTGTTTCTGTTAGTTTGCATTCTTTTGTTTTCACTTTGTTTCTTTCCTAAAACACAAAAAGACCAAAAATATTTCTGTTGTTTCTCTTCACCATTTGTTTATTTGGTACCTTGCTCTTAGTTTGCTTTATTTGCTATCGTTAGTTTGCTATGAGAAAACCCAAAAAGATTTTGCTTTGTTTGCTTGTTTTCTTTCGTTCTTATTTCTAATTCGAAAACCAAAAATATTTGCTGTTCTTCTTTGGTTTGTAAAGTTCATCATGAGTTCAATGGTCTTCGGTGGCTGGAGCGTGGTTTTCATTTCATATTATCCAAGCTACACAAGTGAAAAGGCAATAATGACGATCTACGACAATCTGATTGTGGTGAGAGGCTGGTATGAACTCTATTTGCTTTCATTTTTGTACATATACTCATCCATATGAGCATGCTTAGTTGGTTCATGTGAGGTATATGTTATTTGAGAAAGTCTAGTAGCTCATGATCTCTCATGTTTAGTTTCAATTTATTAATATGAGTAGCATGTCATGGATGTTTGCTTGCATTGTTTTATTCATAAGTAAGTATGGCATTGTGGTATCCTCCTCTGAATAACTCATTTATATCGACTTGGCACATGCTCACGCATGCATATGACTGAACAAAAAGTCAATTAAGCCTCGATGATTTATATTGCTTCAGAGTTATTGTATCACTTTTATGCCTCCGTTAATTTATTTTGCCGCAAGCATAATTATGACAGTTACTGCTCTCTTGATTTGTCGCTCCCTAGTCTTTTGCTAGCCTTCACTTGTACTGAGCGGGAACGCCGCTCGTGCTTCCAAACACCTGAAAACCAAGTTGTTCCATAAGTGTCCACCATAAATACCTATGCATGGCATTTCAAACCATTCCAAGTAAATTCTCATGCGCTACCTTTAAAACTTTCAAAATGCTTCTCAATTTGTGTTAATGTTTCATAGCTCATGAAGAAGTATGTGGTGTTTAGCTTTCAACCTTGTCATTTACTTTTGACGGACTCTCATATGGACTAGTGGCACATCCGCTTATCCAATAATTTTGCAAAAAGAGCTGGCAATGGGATTCCCAGTCCCAAATTAATTAACTTAAATAGACACTCCTCCATGGTTTGTGATTGTTGGACGGCACCCGAAGGATTCGGTTAGCCATGGCTTGTGTAAGCAAAGGTTGGGGGAGTGTCATCATCATAATAAAACATAAATAAAAAGGCACTCCTTCATGGTATGTGATTGTTGGCAGGCACCCGAGGATTCGGTTAGCCATGGTTTGTGAAAGAAAGGTTGGAAGGAGTGCCAACCAAAAATAAATAAATGGGAGCCGCTCTTGTGAGTCCGGTTGATGAGGTAGTTAGTGTACCCATTACCATTCGTTGACAACAACAAACACCTCTCAAAATAATTTTACTCCTGCTTTACAAATGAAAAGCTCTAGCGCATGTTAATCCCTGCTTCCCTCTGCGAAGGGTCAATCTTTTACTTTTATGTTGTGTCTCCATTCTTTCTTTGAGCACTATCTTGAGAGCACAACTGTCATTCTTAGTATAATATGCTTGTCTCAAAATATGATTGATTGTGGTATAACTTTGATGCTTTTATCTTTGACAATCACTACTTCTAGTCTTTCTATGAACTCAAGAGGTGCCTCGGCATTTATGTTTTGCCGATCAAATACAGGCAAGCGAGATACCACTTTATCATATTCTCTTATGAACATTGCAATCCTGCTTATATACATGATTCATGGTGCTTATTATTAATTGTTGGTACTTCTCCATGATTGACATAGCTGTTGGATGATCTTATTTGCATGTATCTCATTATGAACTGCTTAAGTATTAGCCATAGCATGAGAATATATACATCATATGAGCAAATGTGTTCGTGAAAGTTCTTTTATCGCTCAGTTGTTAACTGAATTGCTTGAGGACAAGCAATAAGCTAAGCTTGGGGGAGTTGATACGTCCAAAACGTATCTACTTTCCCGAACACTTTTGCTATTGTTTGCCTCTAATTTGTGTATTTTGGATACAACTAACACGGACTAACGCTGTTTTCAGCAGAATTGCTCTGGTGTCTCGTTTTTGTGCAGAAATCCAACTTTCGGGAAAATCCTCGAATTTCTTCAGATGGCCCTATTTTACCAAAATATTGACGGAGCCGAAGGGCGAAGGAGGTGGAGGCCCGAGGGCCCCACACCATAAGGCGGCGGCGGGGGGGGGCGCGGCCCTATGGTGTGGCCCCCTCGGCCTCCGACGCCCCCCTTGGACTACTTATCGGGTTCGACCTAAAACGCACGGAGAGAAGTCGACATCGCGAAACCCTCCAGAGAGCCGCCACATCGCGAAACTCGTCGCGGGAGCCGAAGTCTCCGTTCGGCACTCCGCCGGACGGGGAATGGAGGAGATCTTCACCGCCATCACCGCCAACGCCTCTCCATCAACCAGCAATGTTTCCCCCATCCATGTGTGAGTAATTCCCCCGCTGTAGGCTGAAGGGGATGGTAGGGATTGGATGAGATTGGTCATGTAATAGTCATAAGATTGTTAGGGCATGGTGCCTAGTATCCGTAGATGTCACTTTTATGATATTGTTGCAACTTGTTATGCTTAATGCTTGTCACTAGGGCCCGAGTGCCATGATCTCAGATCTGAACATGTTATTGATTCATGAAGATATTCGTTGTTTATGATCTTACCTGCAAGTTGTATACACATGTCGCTGTCCGGAACCAATGGCCCCGAAGTGACAGAAATCGGGACAACCGGAGGGGATGGTAGTGATGTGAGGATCACATGTGTTCACGGAGTGTTAATGCTTTGCTCCGGTACTTTATTAAAAGGAGTACCTTAATATCCAGTAGTTTCCCTAGAGGCCCGGCTGCCACCGGCTGGTAGGACAGAAGATGTTGTGCAAGTTTCTCATTGCGAGCACGTACGACTAAATATGGAACACATGCCTATTGATTGATTAGTACTTGGATACCGTTTTATTATTATCTGCAAATGCCCATGCTTTGATTGTTACATGAGTTTCTCTCATCCATGCAACGCCCGTTAAATCCGTCCCCGTGCCTACAGTATTTTAATCCTGCTGTTTACTATAATCACTACTGCTGTCTTTATTTCACCGTCGTTATTTCACTATTTCCACGCCATAAAACTGTTACTACGATAAACTCTTGCGAGCAAGTCTGTTTCCAGTGCAGCTGAATTGACAACTCCTGTTAAGGCTTAAAGTATTCTTTGTCTCCCTTGTGTCGAATCAATAAATTGGGTAATACTTCCCTCGAAGACTTGCGATCCCCTATACTTGTGGGTCATCACCAGCAGCTCCGTGGAAGCCACGCTGCTTTTCCGCTGAGATCCCTGGCCGGTAGCATCGAATGCAACTTCTTCTATCTGCGGATTAGGTTGAGGTTGGGTGACTGTGACTGAGCCTGACATTATCATCCTCACTTGCTCCTCTAGCTTAGCAACGCGTTCGTGAACCACATCCTTTTGCCTCTGACGGCTTCTATCGGGATATTTCTTCGTTTCTGCAGGAAACCCAATACACCACGGCTTGCCACCTGATGTGGTTCGTGTTCGTCCTGAGTGTTCAGGATTCCCAAGGGCGCGTGTGAGCTGGTCCTTCTCTCTTTCGGGACGGAACTTCCCCTCTTCAACTTCCTTTGCAACATTTCTAAAGGCTTCGATGGGAAGTGGGTTTTCCTTATGTCTTTGTGTATATATGCATAACCCTTGTGCGTCCAACGTGCCCCCATGCGCGTAAAACCAATCCCTTGACCGCTGGTTCCATTTCAGTACCTCTGGCTGGATCCCCTTTTTAATTAGCTCGTTCTCCCATTTCTCCCACTTAGGCCTGCCAGCATTGTAGCCTCCTCGCCCCATGGTATGGAAGTACATCTTATTAGAAGCATTTTTCGTATTGGTGTCAGACCTTTTCTTTGCCTTGTCCGATTTCTTTAACTTCACAAATTCCTCCCAGTGGTCTTTTATCTTCTCATAGGGGCCTTTGAAATCAGGAGTCTTCCCTTTCTTGACAAAGAAGCTGTCCAATTTCTTCTTGTAGTCGTTGAACTGTACTGCCATCTTCTTAAGAGCCCACTTCTTAACTCTTCGCTGTACGCTATTCAGCTCGGGATCCTCAGGGTCTGGCCTGTCATTCTCACTATCAGAGTCAGTTGGCTCCGGAAAGATGAAATTTATCAGCAGCTTCCTAAACATCACACTTTTTAATCTCGTGTCGACATAAGTAACTCCTTCGCCCCCCTTTACAGGTTTCTTCCATTCTTGAGTGGTGATCGGGACGGTGTCCCTAACAACAACTCCACATTGACTTACAAACTTTTTTGCGAACTTCTTGGGAGAAATCGGTTCGCCATCTATCGCGATTTCCGTGATGGTGCACCTTTCATGGTCTTCCATCTTTCTGGCCGCGCCTCGTTTAGTTCTGCCAGTAGAGTTTGTTGATCGGGAGGTCTAAAAGAAGAAACAACGTTAATACATGTATATGCACAAATCTGGAGGCTTGGTTAATTAATATATATACACCTCGGCGGCGTCGTGAGCTTCTCCCTCGCAGTCGTCACCTTCTCCCTCACCGGAGCCGTCTCCACGGTTGTCTTGCTCATCTTCCTCACCGGAGGCGTCTCCACGGGTTCGCTCGTCTCCCTCGCCGGATTGGTTTAGGTAAAGAGAGGTGATATCCTCATCATCACGGATAATCTCCTCGACCATGTATTCTTTTTCTAGGTCTCGTTCCATAGTTTCTGCAAAGACTTACAAGTTATTCTAATGCTATAAACACAACGAAGCAGTAATTAACCAAGATAATGATATAAATAAATGATCAAATATTAGAGTTACACATATATATAAGTGCAAATAAAGGATAATGCTGAATACATAATCAAAGATCTGAGTTACACATATAGCTCGATCGGTCCCTAATACATCACACTACAAGCTCTCAACGGCGCCGACCGGGTCCCGAGCCGCGCCGGGTGAACACCCAAAGCCACGGAACAGTAACGGGAGCATAGCTAACATGAGATCCCTGCATAACTGACCATCCGGTCCTATACATGGTGTCTAACGCATACATGTAACGGCGAACATGCTCATCCTCCGCTGCAATGCGCTGAGCTACCACCTCCGGCGGGGCCGGCTCCCTCTGAAACGAACGTGGCCCATAAGACCTCCACCAGAGAATATCCGGGTCGACGACGGGACCCGGATTCCGCACCAAGGTGCGCGCCCCGGAAGATAACACCTCCCAGTGCCACCCCGGCGGAGCCCAGTCCCGAACTTCCCCCAACTGCCGCAACTCCTCTAAAATTGTCCTAGCTCCAGGACGCGGCGGGCGCGGCATCGTATGCAAACTAATATTGAATTTGAATAAATTACTTATGAATATATATATATCTTAGTAACAAATACTACTATTTTTAAATTTGTCTAACATATATTTTGTCTAACATATATTTTCTAACTACAATTTTCTAACATTTTTATCTAACATATTATAAATTCTAAATTCTAAATTTCTAAATTTCACTACTATTTCTAAGATTCTAAGATTTATCTAACATATTCTAAATTCTAAATTTCTATATTTCACTACAATTTTGTAACATTTTTATCTAACATATTCTATATTCTAAATTCTAACAAATATTTTCTAACTACAATTTGTCTAACATATATTTTCTAACATATATTTTCTAACTACAATTTTCTAACTACAATTTTCTAACATATATTTTCTAACTACAATTTTCTAACTACAATTTTCTAACTACAATTTTCTATATCTTAGTAAAAAAATTTGTCTAACATATATTTTCTAACTAACAATTTTCTAACATTTTTATCTAACATTCTAACAAATATTTTCTAACTACAATTTTCTAAATAGATCTAACTAAAATTTATCTAACTTATATTTCTAAATTTAACTACTAAATTTTCTAACTAATTAAAACAAAAAAAGAAAAAGGCCGAGAGCCCGAGCGGGGCGGACGGCGGGGGGCGGCGGCGCGGCTGCTGCGGGCGGGGCGCGGCGGGGAGCGGCGGGGAGCGGCGGCGCCGGCGCGCGGCGGCGCGGGCGGGCGGGGGAGGCGGCGGCGCGCGGCGGCGGCGCGGGCGGGCGGGGGAGGCGCGGCGCGGCGGCGGCGCGGGTGGGGACGCGGTCGACGGCGGCGGCGCGGGCGGGGAAGGCAGAGTTTCCAATTTGGTCCTCGCGCGAATGGAGAAGAAAGGGCGCGCGCGCGGAATTTATGCACAGGGCCTTTTGCACCGGTTGTTGGCTCGAACCGGTGCAAAAGGGTCCCTTTTTTCACTGCCTTTTGTATTTTCCCGCCATTTATTTTTCGTGTTTCGCGTGGGATAGGTTCCCGCCACGACGCGCGCGTGGTAGGTTCCCGTCAAACGACGCCGCGCGGGATATTTTCCCGCCACGACGCGAGGGATGTTTTCCCTCCACGACGCAAGCGGCGCGTGGTATATTTTCCCGCCACGACGCAAACGGCGCGGGATATTTTCCCTCCACGGCGCCGCGCGGGATATTTTCCCTCTATAAATAGTACGTCCCCGTCTCTCCCACTTCGATCATCACCAAACCCTAGCCCATTGCACAATGCCCCCAAAGCCGCACCCGCCGCCGGTGGAGGTGGACCCGCAGCTCACGGAGATAGAGGAGTGGGAGGAGCTGCAGCGGCAGGAGGACCCACAAGTATAGGGGATCGCAACAGTCTTCGAGGGAAGTATTACCCAATTTATTGATTCGACACAAGGGGAGACAAAGAATACTTGTAAGCCTTAACAGCGGAGTTGTCAATTCAGCTGCACCTGGAAACAGACTTGCTCGCAAGAGTTTATCAGTAGTAACAGCTTTATGGCAGTAGGAATAGTGAAATAACAGCAGCGGTGAAATAAAGACAGCAGTAGTGATTATAGTAAACAGCAGGATTAAAATACCGTAGGCACAGGGACGGATTTAACGGGCGTTGCATGGATGAGAGAAACTCATGTAACAATCAAAGCATGGGCATTTGCAGATAATAATAAAACGGTATCCAAGTACTAATCAATCAATAGGCATGTGTTCCATATTTAGTCGTACGTGCTCGCAATGAGAAACTTGCACAACATCTTCTGTCCTACCAGCCGGTGGCAGCCGGGCCTCTAGGGAAACTACTGGATATTAAGGTACTCCTTTTAATAGAGTACCGAGCAAAGCATTAACACTCCGTGAACACATGTGATCCTCACATCACTACCATCCCCTCCGGTTGTCCCGATTTCTGTCACTTCGGGGACAGCGACATGTGTATACAACTTGCAGGTAAGATCATAAACAACGAATATCTTCATGAATAAATAACATGTTCAGATCTGAGATCATGGCACTCGGGCCCTAGTGACAAGCATTAAGCATAATAAGTTGCAACAATATCATAAAAGTGACATCTACGGATACTAGGCACTATGCCCTAACAATCTTATGACTATTACATGACCAATCTCATCCAATCCCTACCATCCCCTTCAGCCTACAACAGCGGGGGAATTACTCACACATGGATGGGGGAAACATTGCTGGTTGATGGAGAGGCGTTGGGTGATGGCGGTGAAGATCTCCTCCAATTCCCCTGGCGGAGTGCCGAACGGAGACTTCGGCTCCCGCGACGGAGTTTCGCGATGTGGCGGCTCTCTGGAGGGTTTCTGGCGTCGACTTCTCCCGTGCGTTTTTAGGTCGAACCCGATAAATAGTCCAAAGGGGGGCGTCGGAGGCCGGCCGAGGGCCACACATGGCCGCGCGGGCCCCCCGGGCCGCGCCGCCATGTGGTGTGGGGCCCTCGGGCCTCCACCTCCTTTGCCCTTCTGGCTCCGTCAATATTTTGGTAAAATAGGGCCATCTGAAGAAATTCCGAGGATTTTCCCGAAAGTTGGATTTCTGCACAAAAACGAGACACCAGAGCAGTTCTGCTGAAAACAGCGTTAGTCCGTGTTAGTTGTATCCAAAATACACAAATTAGAGGCAAAACAATAGCAAAAGTGTTCGGGAAAGTAGATACGTTTTGGACGTATCAACTCCCCCAAGCTTAGCTTATTGCTTGTCCTCAAGCAATTCAGTTAACAACTGAGCGATAAAAGAACTTTCACGAACACATTTGCTCATATGATGTACATATTCTCATGCTATGGCTAATACTTAAGCAGTTCATAATGAGACACATGCAAATAAGATCATCCAACAGCTATGTCAATCATGGAGAGGTACCAACAATTAATAATAAGCACCATGAATCATGTATATAAGCAGGATTGCAATGTTCATAAGAGAATATGATAAAGTGGTATCTCGCTTGCCTGTATTTGATCGGCAAAACATAAATGCCGAGGCACCTCTTGAGTTCATAGAAAGACTAGAATTAGTGATTGTCAAAGATAAAAGCATCAAAGTTATACCACAATTAATCATATTTTGAGACAAGCATATTATACTAAGAATGACAGTTGTGCTCTCAAGATAGTGCTCAAAGAAAGAATGGAGACACAACATAAAAGTAAAAGATTGACCCTTCGCAGAGGGAAGCAGGGATTAACATGCGCTAGAGCTTTTCATTTGTAAAGCAGGAGTAAAATTATTTTGAGAGGTGTTTGTTGTTGTCAACGAATGGTAATGGGTACACTAACTACCTCATCAACCGGACTCACAAGAGCGGCTCCCATTTTATTTATTTTTGGTTGGCACTCCTTCCAACCTTTCTTTCACAAACCATGGCTAACCGAATCCTCGGGTGCCTGCCAACAATCACATACCATGAAGGAGTGCCTTTTTATTTAAGTTTTATTATGATGATGACACTCCCCAACCTTTGCTTACACAAGCCATGGCTAACCGAATCCTTCGGGTGCCGTCCAACAATCACAAGCCATGGAGGAGTGTCTATTTGAATTAATTAATTTGGGACTGGGAATCCCGTTGCCAGCTCTTTTTGCAAAATTATTGGATAAGCGGATGTGCCACTAGTCCATATGAGAGTCCGTCAAAAAGTAAATGACAAGGTTGAAAGCTAAACACCACATACTTCCTCATGAGCTATGAAACATTAACACAAATTGAGAAGCATTTTGAAAGTTTTAAAGGTAGCGCATGAGAATTTACTTGGAATGGTTTGAAATGCCATGCATAGGTATTTATGGTGGACACTTTTGGAACAACTTGGTTTTCAGGTGTTTGGAAGCACGAGCGGCGTCACCGCTCAGTACAAGTGAAGGCTAGCAAAAGACTAGGGAGCGACAAATCAAGAGAGCAGTAACTGTCATAATCATGCTTGCGGCAAAATAAATTAACGGAGGCATAAAAGTGATACAAGAACTCTGAAGCAATATAAATCATCGAGGCTTAATTGACTTTTTGTTCAGTCATATGCATGCGTGAGCATGTGCCAAGTCGATATAAATGAATTATTCAGAGGAGGATACCACAATGCCATACTTACTTATGAATAAAACAATGCAAGCAAACATCCATGACATGCTACTCATATTAATAAATTGAAACTAAACATGAGAGATCATGAGCTACTAGACTTTCTCAAATAACATATACCTCACATGAACCAACTAAGCATGCTCATATGGATGAGTATATGTACAAAAATGAAAGCAAATAGAGTTCATACCAGCCTCTCACCACAATCAGATTGTCGTAGATCGTCATTATTGCCCTTTTCACTTGTGTAGCTTGGATAATATGAAATGAAAACCACGCTCCAGCCACCGAAGACCATTGAACTCATGATGAACTTTACAAACCAAAGAAGAACAGCAAATATTTTTGGTGTTTTTGAATTAGAAACAAGAACGAAAGAAAACAAGCAAACAAAGCAAAATCTTTTTGGGTTTTCTTATAGCAAACTAACGATAGCAAATAAAGCAAACTAAGAGCAAGGAACCAAATAAATAAATGGTGAAGAGAAACAACAGAAATATTTTTGGTCTTTTTGTGTTTTAGGAAAGAAACAAAGCGAAAACAAAAGAATGCAAACTAACAGAAACACAGAAAAGCAGGATGACAGAAATCTGCCAAATCCTGACAGCAGTACAGAAATCGAATTTAACAAAAATCTTCCATTGCTCAGACCAAAAAGTGTTCAACTAATGAAAGTTAGATAACAACCTGGGGAACATGCTCAAAAATTGGCAACTCAAAATAACGTTCTGGCTGTGCGTACGAATTTTTTTGGTAACAGCACAGAATCTGTTTTTGGACAGCACTTCCCCAAATATCATCTCCCTCTCATTAGAAAACCACTCTAGGAGACTAAACAAGTATGTACAAGTATCCAGCAACCATAATATGCAAGGAATGAGTGATGCCGGTATACCTCCCCCCAAGCTTAGGCTTTTGACTCTTCTTGATCATATATCATCCTCCTCTCTTGACCCTTGAAAACTTCCTTCACACCAAACTTCTCATAAACTTCATTAGAGGGGTTAGTACTCAAAAAACTTTAATCCACCTTGGCCCTGTAGTGACACATTGCAATAACTCAATAAAACATTAGCTACAGCTCTCCACGTCTAGAAAGCCTCACTTAAAGTCCACAAGAGACAATGCAAAAAACAGAGACAGAATCTGCCAAAACAGAACAGCCAGTAAAGACAAATTTTAAAATGGTACTTCCGTTGCTCAAATCAGAAAACTCAAAACTAATGAAAGTTGCGTACATATCTGAGGATCACGCACGTAAATTGGCAGATTTTTCTGAGTTACCTACAGAGAAATATGCCCAGATTCGTGACAGATAGAAATCTGTTTCTGCGCAGAAATCCAAATCTAGCATCAACCTTCTACTAGAGACTTTACTTGGCACAACAATGCAATAAAATAAAGATAAGGAGAGGTTGCTACAGTAGTAAAACAAATGGAGGGAGAAAGAAAGAAAGAAATGTTGTTTAGCTCTCTTATGCATTAAAATATACTTGTTAACAAGGTTGATCAAGTCTTGCTACCAAATAAATTTTATATGACATAAGAAGAAATAAACCTCAAATCAATCATGTTACCTTATATTGAATTGATATGGATCCAATCACAAGAGTTTGATATTCTTCTTTAGGCTCATATATAGGACAATCAATGGATCCCACTTTGATAGTTTTCACATTAAAAATTGTATTGACTCCACATACTTTATCAATCCTCTTGGGAAAATAGACAGTGTGTTCCTTATCATCAACATTGAAAGTAACCATGCCTTTATTGCAATCAATAACAGCCCCTGCAGTATTAAGAAAGGGTCTTCCAAGAATAATGGACATATTATCATCTTCAGGCATTTCCAACACAACGAAATCAGTTAATATCAAGCAATGCTGAGTAACTTGAACAGGAACATTTTCACATAAACCAACAGGAATAGCAGTAGATTTATCAGCCATTTGCAAAGATATATCAGTTGGTATCAATTTATCTAAATCAAGTCTCTTATAAAGAGAAAAAGGCATCACACTCACACCTGCTCCCAAATCACATAGAGCAGTTCTAACATAATTATTCTTGATGGAACAAGGAATAGTCGGTATACCTGGGTCTCCAAGCTTCTTTGGAATCTTACCATTGAAGGAGTAATTAGCGAGCATAGTAGAAATTTCCTCATTGGGGATTTTCCTTTTGTTAGTAACAATATCTTTCATATACTTTGAATAAGGAGGCAATTTAATAGCATCAGTCAAAGGGATTTGCAAAAATAAAGGTTTCATCCAATCACAAAATTTATTATAATGTTCCTCCTCCTTTGATTTTAGTTTCTTAGCAGGAAAAGGCATTTGCTTTTGAACCCAAGGTTCTCTTTCATTACCATGTTTCTTTGTAATAAAATCTTCTTTAGTGTACTTTTTATTTTTAGCATGCTTTTCAGGTTCTTTTTCAATTTCTTCTTTATCAGGAGTATCATTCTTATCATTATCTTCCTCATGTTCATTACCACTTTCAGTTTCAGCATCAGAAATAGAAATACTATTAGGATCATTAACAGGTTCAGAGGATTCTACAACATTCTTATGTTTCTTTTTCTTTTTCTTAGATGGAGCACTAGTTTTAATTAATTGAGAATCTTGTTCAACTCTTTTGGGATGCCCTTCAGGATATAGAGGATCCTGGGTAGAAACACCACCTCTAGTTGTTACTTCATAAGCATGCTTTTCTTTAGAATTATTTCCCAACAAGTCATTTTGCACTTTAGTAAGTTGATCAATTTGACTTTGAACCATTTGAAAATGTTTAACAAGTATCTTAACATCATTGGAGGTTCTCTCCACAATACCATGCAATTCACTAATAGCTCGGGAATTTTCCATTAAATGATTCTCTACTCTCATATTAAAGTTTTCTTGCTTAACAATATAATTATCAAATTCATCTAAGCATTGAGCAGGAGATTTTGAATACGGAATATCTTCCCTAGTAAAGTGTTGAAGCGAGTGTACCTCAATCATGGACGAAGGGGGAATTGTCTCACATATATCTTCTATAGGAGGTAAATTCTTCACATCTTCAGGTTTAATACCTTTCTCTTTAAGAGACTTCTTGGCTTCCCTCATATCTTCATCATTCAATTTAATCATACCCCTCTTCTTCACTATCGGTGTCGGGGTTGGTTCAGGTGTAGACCAATCATCATGATTCCGGCCTATTTTAGCCAATAATTCTTCAGCGTCGTCTGGAGTTCTTTTCCTGAAAACACAACCAGCACAACTATCCAGGTATGCCCTAGACTCAATAGTTAGTCCACTATAAAATATATCAAGTAAATCATGCTTTTCTAAATCATGGTCAGGCTGAGCTCTAATAAGAGAACAAAATCTAGCCCAAGCCTCAGGCAATTTCTCTCCATCTTCCTGGTCAAAATTATAAATTCTCTGCAAAGCAGCATGTTGAGCACTAGCAGGAAAGTATTTTCGAAAGAAAACATCACGCAAATCAGTTGGACTTTTAATAGAACCAGGAGGCAAATTATTATACCAAGTTTTAGCATCATCCTTTAATGAGAAAGGAAAATTTTAGCGACAAAATAAGTACGCATCTTGACATCATCAGAAAACACGCCACTAAGAGTAGATAACTCAGTCAAGTGTTCAACAGCACTTTCTTTTTCAGTACCACAAAAGGGTGTTTTCTCAACAATAGCTATATGAGATAGATCAAGAGAAAATCATAATCTTTATCCCTAATGTTTATAGGAGATGTGGCAAATTTAGGATCAGGAGATGGTGTATATCTAACAGCATGTTCTGCAAGCAACTTTTTAATTTTTCTTGCATCAGTAGTAGCCTTGCATTTTTCAATAAAATCATTATCAAGCTCTACATAATCTTCATCAAGATCATCACTAGAATATTCAACAGACTCAGGTGAATTAACAGGTGTAGCAGCATTTTCATTAGGAGTTTCAGTATTTTCAATTTGTCTAGACCTAGCAATCGTAGCATCTAGAAAAGATCCCAATGAACCACTATCATCAAGCACAGCAGAAACATTATCAATATTATGAGAATTTTCAGATTCAGCAGAAGTACCAGCACGCGAAGCATGTGGCGGTGAAACAAGTTTATCAATCACAGATGGTGAATCAAGAGCAGCAGAGGTACTCAGAGTTGTACCTTTTCTTGTAGTGGATGGTAATATGGCGATCTTAGTATCGCGAGTTTTACCCATGATGGAGAATTTGTAGCAAACAATATCAATCCAAGTGAACTTCCAAATAAAGCTATGCTCCCCGGCAACGGCGCCAGAAAATAGTCTTGATGACCCACAAGTATAGGGGATCGCAACAGTCTTCGAGGGAAGTATTACCCAATTTATTGATTCGACACAAGGGGAGACAAAGAATACTTGTAAGCCTTAACAGAGTTGTCAATTCAGCTGCACTGGAAACAGACTTGCTCGCAAGAGTTTATCAGTAGTAACAGTTTTATGGCAGTAGGAATAGTGAAATAACAACAGCGGTGAAATAAAGACAGCAGTAGTGATTATAGTAAACAGCAGGATTAAAATACTGTACGCAGGACGGATTTAACGGCGTTGCATGGATGAGAGAAACTCATGTAACAATCAAAGCATGGGCATTTGCAGATAATAATAAAACGGTATCCAAGTACTAATCAATCAATAGGCATGTGTTCCATATTTAGTCGTACGTGCTCGCAATGAGAAACTTGCACAACATCTTCTGTCCTACCAGCCGGTGGCAGCCGGGCCTCTAGAGAAACTACTGGATATTAAGGTACTCCTTTTAATAGAGTACCGGAGCAAAGCATTAACACTCCGTGAACACATGTGATCCTCACATCACTACCATCCCCTCCGGTTGTCCCGATTTCTGTCACTTCGGGGCCTTTGGTTCCGGACAGCGACATGTGTATACAACTTGCAGGTAAGATCATAAACAACGAATATCTTCATGAATAAATAACATGTTCAGATCTGAGATCATGGCACTCGGGCCCTAGTGACAAGCATTAAGCATAACAAGTTGCAACAATATCATAAAAGTGACATCTACGGATACTAGGCACTATGCCCTAACAATCTTATGACTATTACATGACCAATCTCATCCAATCCCTACCATCCCCTTCAGCCTACAGCGGGGGAATTACTCACACATGGATGGGGGAAACATTGCTGGTTGATGGAGAGGCGTTGGCGGTGAAGATCTCCTCCAATTCCCCGTCCCGGCGGAGTGCCGAACGGAGACTTCTGGCTCCCGCGACGGAGTTTCGCGATGTGGCGGCTCTCTGGAGGGTTTCTGGCGATGTCGACTTCTCCCCGTGCGTTTTTAGGTCGAACCCGATAAATAGTCCAAAGGGGGGCGTCGGAGGCCGGCCGAGGGGGCCAGACCACATGGCCGCGCGGCCCCCCCTGGGCCGCGCCGCCATGTGGTGTGGGGCCCTCGGGCCTCCACCTCCTTTGCCCTTCTGGCTCCGTCAATATTTTGGTAAAATAGGGCCATCCGAAGAAATTCCGAGGATTTTCCGAAAGTTGGATTTCTGCACAAAAACGAGACACCAGAGCAGTTCTGCTGAAAACAGCGTTAGTCCGTGTTAGTTGTATCCAAAATACACAAATTAGAGGCAAAACAATAGCAAAAGTGTTCGGGAAAGTAGATACGTTTTGGACGTATCAAGGAGGCGGCAGCAAGGAGGGCAGCAGAGGATGAGGTGGACCCGCAGCTTGCAGAGATAGAGGAGTGGGAGGAGGCGGCGCTAGCGGCTACCATAGAAGCATTTGAGAGGCAGAGTCTCCAGGAGCTGCATAAGCGGCCGCGTGTGGCGGATCTGGATAGTGAGGAGATGTATAAGCGTCGTCGTGAGGAGGAGCTGCGGCAGGAGGCGGCAGCCAGGAGGGCAGCAACGGATGCGCGGAAGAACTAGTAGAAGTTGTTATTATTTTAGTTTAAATTTAGTTAATGTTAAATTTCAATAAAGTCGTTGTCGTTGTTTTAGTTTAAGTTTAGTTAACGTATCTTGTTAAATTTCAATAAAGTCGTTGTCTTTAGTTTATATACCCCTTTTATCCCGGTTCCTGGCTTGAACCGGTGCTAAAGATGGTGGATTTGATTATATACCCCTTTTATCCCGGTTCCTGGCTGAAACCGGTGCTAAAGATGGGGGGCTAAATCTGGGGGAGGCTTATCTGGTGTTTGCCTTATCTGGGGTGGCCTCATCTGGGGGGGATTATCTGGAGGCACATTGCTATATATAGCCCCCTCCGGGGAGAGTAGAGAGAGCAGCCTGAGAGGCAACGACCAAGAAGGAAAGAGCCTCTCCGGCGAAGCTTCTCGAAGATGTCTTAGATGGCTGGCCGTCTTAGACATCTTCGGAAGCTTTGCCCGAGTAACTCTTCCCGCAAGTCCCGCTCGGAAGCTGCTAGTATACACCCAACAACCAGTAGCTCAGGGTAAGGAGGGCTTCCGGGAGCTTTTCGAAGGAAAGAGCCTCTCCGGCGAAGCTTCTCGAAGATGTCTTAGATGGCTGGCCGTCTTAGACATCTTCGGAAGCTTTGCCCGAGTAACTCTTCCCGCAAGTCCCGCTCGGAAGCTGCTAGTATACACCCAACAACCAGTAGCTCAGGGTAAGGAGGGCTTCCGGGAGCTTTTCGAAGGAAAGAGCCTCTCCGGCGAAGCTTCTCGAAGATGTCTTAGATGGCTGGCCGTCTTAGACATCTTCGGAAGCTTTGCCCGAGTAACTCTTCCCGCAAGTCCCGCTCGGAAGCTGCTAGTATATATACACCCAACAACCAGTACCTCAGGGTAATTAAAGAGGGCTTCCGGGAGCTTCTCGAAGGAAAGAGCATTTAGTTCAAACGACCAATGTTACTGATACATATCACAACAAACGCTTCACAATATGAGCTCATCAAGGTACAGGATAATAATTAATACATTATGATCGCTTCGACCGTAACCATGGAGTATCTTCAGCATTTAACGCGATGGTTGGATCAATGTTCACTCTGAAGGGCGGAATTTCAGCAAACTTATTATAATCTTCTGACATGTCTGTCTTGTCCTCGACTCCCACGATGGTTCTTTTCCCTGAAAGAACTATGTGACGCTTTGGCTCATCGGATGAGCTCGTTTCCTTATGTTTTCTTTTCTTCGGTCTGGAGGACATGTCCTTCACATAGAAAACCTGAGCCACATCATTGGCTAGGACGAATGGTTCGTCTCTGTAACCAAGATTGTTGAGATCCACTGTTGTTATTCCGTACAGCTGGTCTACCTTTACCCCTTTTCCATCAAGCTTGAACCATTTGCACCGAAACAAAGGGATCTTAAAATAAGGTCCATAGTCAAGTTCCCATATCTCCTCTATGTAACCATAATATGTGTCCTTTTCCCCACTGTTAGTGTTTGTTGCATCAATGCGGACACCACTGTTTTGGTTGGTGCTCTTTTTATCTTGGGCGAACGTGTAGAAGGTATTTCCATTTATCTCGTACCCCTGGAAAGTCAGTATAGTCGAAGATGGTGACCCGGCCAACAAGTACAATTGATCATCAATGGCGTTGTTATTCATGAGATGTGTTCGGAGCCAACCGCCGAATGTCTGCATATGTTTATGTGTAATCCATTCTTCAGACTGCCCCGGATATTCGGAGCGTACAATATTCTTGTGATCAGTGATATACGGGGCCACCAAGGTGGAACTTTGTAGAACTGTGTAGTGTGCTTGAGTGAAAGAAATGCCGTCCCTACATATCATTGATTTCCTTCCTAGCGTGCCTTTTCCACTTAGTCGCCCCTCATGTCGCGATTCAGGAACACCAATCGACTTAAGGTCAGGAATAAAGTCAACACAGAACTCGATGACCTCCTCTGTTCCATAGCCCTTGGAGATGCTTCCTTCTGGCCTAGCACGGTTATGAACATATTTCTTTAAGACCCCCATGAACCTCTCGAAGGGGAACATATTGTGTAGAAAGACAGGACCGAGGATGGCAATCTCTTCGACAAGGTGAACCAGGAGATGTGTCATAATATTGAAGAAAGATGGTGGAAACACCAACTCAAAGCTAACAAGACATTGCACCACATCCTTCTGTAACCTTGGAAGACTAGCTGGATCGATTACCTTCTGAGATATTGCATTAAGGAATGCACATAGCTTCACAATGGGTATTCGAACATTTTCCGGCAGAAGCCCCCTCAGTGCAACCGGAAGCAACTGCGTCATAATAATGTGGCAGTCATGCGACTTCAGGTTTTGGAATTTTTTCTCCGCCATATTTATAATTCCCTTTATATTTGATGAGAATCCAGACGGCACCTTGATACTGTAAAGGACTTCAAAAAAGATTTCCTTCTCTGCTTTGGTAAGAGCGTAGCTGCCAGGACTTAAGCGACTCCCTGTATCCGTCTTGTAATCCTGTTCTTGCTTGTTCTTTGGGACTTTCATACGATACTGGTCCTCCCTTGCTTCTGGTGTATCTTTTGTCTGCCCATACACGCCTAAGAAGCCTAGCAGGTTCACGCAAAGATTCTTCGTCACATGCATCACGTCGATTGAAGAGCGGACCTCTAGGACTTTCCAATAGGGTAGATCCCAAAATATAGATTTTTTCTTCCACATGGGTGCGTGTCCGGTAACAACCTCTTTGGGAACAGATTTTTTCTTCGAAGCCTTTTTTTGGGAACAGATTGGCCGCCAGGACCCTTTCCAAATATTACTTTTATGTCCTTGACCATATCAAGTAAAGCATCACCGTACGGAGTTCAGGCTTCTCCCGGTGATCTGCCTCACCTCCGAAATGATTGCCTTTCTTTCTGACGGGGTGCCTCTTTGGAAGAAATCGACGATGCCCCAGGTACACAACCTTCTTACATTTCTTCAAATAAGCACCTTCGGTCTCATCTAAGCAGTGCGTGCATGCATTGTATCCCTTGTTTGTCTGTCCTGAAAGGTTACTAAGAGCAGGCCAATCATTGATGGTCACGAAAAGCAACGCTCGTAGGTTGAATGACTCCTGTTTGTACTCATCCCATGCAAGAACACCTGGTTTGCTCCACAACTGTAAGAGTTCTTCAAATAATGGCCGTAGGTAAACATCAATGTCGTTGCCGGGTTGCTTTGGGCCTTGGATGAGCACTGGCATCATAATGAACTTCCGCTTCATGCACAACCAAGGCGGAAGGTTATAGATACATAGAGTTACAGGCCAGGTGCTATGACTGCAGCTCTGCTCCCCAAAAGGATTCATTCCATCTGTACTTAGACCAAACCTTAAGTTCCTCGCGTCATCTGCAAAGTCCGGGAACTCTCTATCGATTTTCCTCCACTGCGACCCATCAGCGGGGTGTCTCAGCTTCTCGTCTTTCTTACGGTCTTCTTTGTGCCATCGCAACAACCTGGCATGCTCTTTATTTCTGAACAGACGTTTCAACCGTGGTATTATAGGAGCATACCACATAACCTTGGCAGGAACCCTCTTCCTAGGGGGCTCGCCCTCAACATCACCAGGGTCATCTCGCCTGATCTTATACCGTAGTGCATTGCATACCGGACATTTTTCCAAATTTTCGTACTCAAGGCGGTAGAGGATGCAGTCATTAATGCATGCATGTATCTTCAGCACCTCTAATCCTAGAGGGCAGAGAACCTTCTTTGCTTCGTACGTACTGTCAGGCAATTCGTTATCCTTTGGAAACCTCCTCTTCATTATTTTCAGTAACTTCTCAAATGGCTTGTCACATATACCAGCCTCTGCCTTCCATTGCAGCAACTCCAGTGTGGCACCGAGCTTTGTGTTGCCATCTTCGCAATTTGGGTATAACTTCTTTTTGTGATCATCTAACATGCCCTTTAACTTTCGCTTCTCGTTTTCAGTTTCTGCATCTCTGTGTGCATCAGCGATGGCCCGACGAAGATCATCATCAACGGGCTCATCTGATGCCTCTTCATCTTGATCACCTCCACCTGCCTCCTCATCTTCATCATGCCCTGTTGCAGTATCACCGTAGTTAGGGTACATATCATCATCCTCTTCTTCTTCGTCGTCGTCTTCCATCATAACCCCTCTTTCTCCATGCTTGGTCCAACAATTATAGCTGGGCATGAAACCTTTCCAAAGCAGGTGGGAGTGAATGACTTGCCATTCAGGGTATTGCTTTAAGTTCCGGCAATCAACACATGGACAACATATATAACCATCCGCCTGTGGGTTTTCCTCAGCCACACGGAAAAATTCTTTCAGGCCCGAAGTGAACTCGGGCAGACGTCGGTCAACGTACATCCATTGCCGCCGGTTCATCTACATCAAATAATTAAGTTTATCAAAAAACCATTACAAAACATCATAATATATATATATATATAGTGGATATTAGCACCGTACAAATGAAAGGATAAAGTTGTTTAACCTTGATTGAGGAGGGAAAGAAAGAGGAGAAAGCTTAAGTGTCGCTCCGGCACCTCATCTCATTTTTGTTTTGTGTAAAATCAAGCGGCATCATTCTCTCAGACATTTCATCGAGCACCTTGTGTGCATGCCAAAGAAATGCAAGGTAGCACTCAACACACACACCTTTCTCCTAGAAAAAGTGAAGTTGTGAATTGGCTGGTTGGAGGTGAGCTGATATAAGGGCTGGGGACCTTTTGCACCGGTTCGTGTTACAAACCGGTGCAAATGAGCTATCTTTTGCACCGGTTTGTAACACGAACCGGTGCAAAAGGTTCCTCGGCTGACACGTGCCTGACAAACCTTTTGCACCGGTTTGTGTTACAAACCGGTGCAAAAGATATCTCATTTGCACCGGTTTGTAACACGAACCGGTGCAAAAGGTCCCTCGGCCGGCTGCTCCCCACGAACCGGTGCTAATGACCCCCTTTAGCACCGGTTCGTGCCAAATCCGGTGCAAAAGCCATCTGGGGCAAAAAACGAAAGCCCTTGTTTCTACTAGTGCTCGCCTCCCCGCTCTCACTCCTCCACCCTGCAATCCGCCTCTCCGCACCATGCTTGGTCCAAGCTACACATCACGCTCGCCACTGGCCATCGCCTATCTGCTTTCAGCATGAAATCTTCTACGACATGAAATCTCATCGGACAACAAGCTCGTGGAATATTTGATATGGCCTCTGCTTTGCCTGTTCGGCAAGCCCGTAAAAAGAATGCAAATCCCTCGATCAAAAAACCCAAATCAATTGCAAGTTCAGTGCTGAAGCGTCTCGCCGTTGTGTCAATCGCAAATTCCAGTCCACCCACGCTGCTGCTGCCGGGGTTCAGTTGACGGTATCTGGTTCACCACGCCACCCAATCCATCGATTCCCGCAGCACAACAGACCAAGCGCTGCTGCAGGGCTCTGATTATGCACGTCGCCGCTGCAGCGCTCTGATTATGCACGTCGCCGCTGGCCCATGGTTTGACGACGAGGCCGGATGGGGCGAGGTTCGACCAGGAGGACGGCTGGAGCGAGGACGATGACCGTCACCATCCCATGGTTGGACGTGGAGGCAGGCTGGGGTGACTGGGCGTCTTGCCACAACTCCCCGCAACAATTTTGTTCTTAGTGTTAATTTACTTGTGTGTAAAATGACTCCGAAATGCATGTAAAGAAGAAATATAATACTTGATTCAGTTTGTATTAGTGTTAATTTACTTGATTCAGTTTGTATTTTCTACACGCATGTTTTTTACAAAAAAGAAACTACTATATTGACAACGTGCGATGAAATGAAAAAGCAACCAGTAACAGCTTGCAAGTGCAAATAATATATGCATTCATTACATAGAACTATTAGAGTAAATTCAGTAGCAACTTACTTTTCAAATTCAAAATTATTGAAAAAAATCTAATATGTTCTGGTGCAGTACTGAAAATTCAATCGAGTAAAGGAATTGCAGATTATTGCATAATAACAAAGTAAGCAATAAGAATGGGAGGAGGCGTTTTGGCTCATAGGAGCATTTGCTCCCATTATACAAAATAATTAAAAAACAATTTTAAAAATGTTTTAAAAAATTGACATAAAATTTTGGGTGTACATCGTGACATTCGATGTTCGTACACAAGTTTTCGTGAAAAAACAACATTTTATGTAGCATGTACAAAAAAGACAAAAATATATACTGTACGTAGTCGTGTTGGTGCATAAAATTTTGTCTTTTTTACAGGAGACACATAAAATATTATTTTTTCCAGAAAACTTGTGTACGAACATAAAATGTCTAGATGTACATGCGAAAATTTATTTTAGAATTTTTTGACACTTCAAAATGTGTATTCACATAACGGGTTCATATGCTCCTACGAGCCAAAGTGGATTTCCCATAAGAATGAGCATGTCCAGCTATAAGTGCACAGACATGGAGAGAGAGAGCATAAACCATACCTTGTTGTAGTTAAGCAGGTAGCCATACAAAACGTTCTACTCCCAAAGCCATGCTCTTGATATCCGAAGAGTAAGCAAGAGTTAATCATACCTCTAAAGTCAAAGAACCCAGTTGTGTTATATTCCGTTGTCGAGGAGTACGTATACCAACGCCACAATCTTGTTAATATTTCTAGAGTTTATTTTCGGTAGCAAGGCAAAATTCTAGAATTTAATTACTTTCAGAATGTGTTCATTTTCAAAAATATTTCTATGCAAGCTTCTTTTTACCAGATTTTCTATGCAAATTTTGTACAACTATATTAAATCATTAAAATTATTTCCTGAGAATTGTTTTTCTTTTATATATCATGGATGAAACTAAAATAAATACTCACGATGTTTTGAAAAAACACCAACATAAAACACGATGCAATGTTGCTTCAAGACGTTTTTTTGTGGAAAACACACTACAAACACATGCGCGTACACATACGTACATACACTGAATCCTATAAACGCACGCACACCGTACCCTATGAGCACCTTCGAGACTGGGTCCGAAAAACTGATCCAATGGGTCTTAACATTGACGAACTCACCATGGGCACCTCGCCGTTACGGGAATATCGCCTTCCACCGAACAATATTTCGGCCTTTTTAATGAGATAACAAAGTGTTAAATCTGGGATTTGAATTCTGATGGGCTGGGGGTGCCATTGCCGTCCTAACCATATAACCACAAGTTGATTCTCTACTTCAAGACGCTCGAGAACATATCGAAAGACATAGTACCAGCTGTGGCAACGCACGGGCATTCAACTAGTAGCTGTTAATTGCTCCTAAGAAACTGCGGAGGAAAAATACATAAGGCTGGGAGCAATTATCGCCGTGTATAATATACAAGGATCGTGCGGCAACTATCAAGGATTCTTCCGCGATCTCGTGAAGCAGAGGCCGCATATTTCTTTACCTGGGACCGGGAGTCGGCGACCCTCGCCCACTCGCCCATATCGGGATGGATGGGATCAAGCGCACGCACCGCCGCGAGGCTGGTACGACGCAGCCACAACCCACGATAACGCTGACTCTCCGGTGCATGTACTCTGGTGGTCTAGCCTCCGTGTCAGCCCCGCGACCGGCGGTCGTCGTCCCGTCAGAGCGGAAAGTGGTGGCCGCGGAACATGGCAGGGGCGCCGTGATGATCCGATGATCGTGGGTATGCTTAGCAGCTTAGGTCAAGCTGGAACTCACGAGCCCGGCGGAGGCAATGACGACGACGAGTGGTAGCGGCCATCGATCGATCTCACGCGCACCAACAAGTAGTCGTCCGCTGCATCAACTCCGGCCAACTCGCCCGACACGCATCACAAAAGCCGATGAACTATGGCCTGCGGCGTTCCTGCTCGCACCGCGTGGGCGTTTGGCGGTAGGCCGGCAGCTACTGTGGCCGTCGCAGGACGCGGATGACCTGGAAGAGGAAGCGGCGGTGGACGGCCACACTGCCGCAGCCAGCAGATGGCCATGGGGATGCGCGCGCGGGAGAGCACGGCAGGGCTATCGCTGGCCACGTTGCGTCGTTGTTGATCGAATTCGTGGAGAGGCTACCCGTGGTCGTTTTGCCCAAAGTTGTGTACCCCGGAAGATGAAGAGATTGAGGACGGCCCTGGCTGGCTGGTTACAAAGACGGCCTCTGGGGATGCCCGCGTCACCATGTATGTCATCGACGGTGTCCTGCTGCCGAGTATGATGGCGTGCATAAGGTGCATTGACCTCCTGGGCTGGCTGCGATGATGTATCTTCCCTACATCCGGCTGTGAGTAGTGCCCATCTATGTCGTACTGTCGTTGCTGCAGCGGTCATGCTGTGATTGGGTTTCTCATTGCTGGATTTCATATCGCGTCGTCTAAAGGAGCAGGGATGGACCGGAAGAGTGCCCATTCTGTGAAAAGATTTATACGTTTGCCGCTTTCATTTTCTTGCCTAGCTGTGCATGTATCCTGTTGCTGCGCCAGGAAAAGGAATTAAACTGTCTATGAATTGGTCCACTAAACCAATTTTAGTTGAAGTCGACTGTGCTGAAGCTTTGTCATTGTTGGTAGAGAATGGAGATACTCAGCATCAATTAGTGCACCACGTGAGAAAAATAAAGTGGCTGCTCGTCTTAGGCAAAGAAATTTCATTAGCAAAATTGTGTAGGTTCAGAAAGCCTCCCGTCGTGTCTATGCTCAATTCTTAGTCGGAATTGGGTTCTACAAGTGTGGGCATTTCATCAGGGAAAACGCTGACGCTCCCCCGGGGGAACAGCGCTCGGATCCTCCGCCTCGATCGCTGGACGCGTGTAACGTGGGCCCCACATCTTATCTCTTCCACCTCCTTCCCTAAATCGCAACGAGACGCCTCCACTCTCCCGCGACCTGCACTTCCTCCTCCTTGCCGGCGTACCCCGATGCTCTCTCCTCGCCGGTGTTCCTCGTGCTCCACCCGCCGCCGGGCGCCCCACCTCCGCCGGGCGCCGCCGGGCGCCCCACCTCCGCCGGGCCCCCACCTCCTCGGCGCGCCACCGCCCTCCTACCACCTCCGCGTGCCTCCGGCCCCCCACCTTCTGCTCGCGCCATCGGCCCCCAGCAGCTCCGTGCGCCGCCGGAGCCCCAGGACATCCGTGCACCGCCGGGCCCCTCCTCCTCGCGTCGTCGGGTTCCCCGGCACCTCAGTGCATCGCCGGCCCCCCAACCTTCTCCGTGCGTTGCCCCCCCCCCCCCCCCACCTCCTCCATCCCCATTCCTCATGTTGCTCCAGTTGCTCGCCTAGAGCTAGCTTCGTCACTTTTGCTACTTTTGTTCTATATATCGTTGCTACAATTATTCTGTATTTCTGTTGTAAGTTCTCCGGTGAGGTCTCCGCCGAGCTTTCGACGAGGTCGGTTTTGCTACAATAGCAAAAAAAAAGTTGCTACAATTGTTATGTTTTCGTGCTACTTTTAGCATATTTTTTTGCTACTATGTCTCCGGTGAGGTTTCCGGCGACGCCTCCGGCGAGTTCCCGGGTGACATCTCCGGCGAGTTTTCTTTTTTGAGGTCTCCGATGAGGTCGGTGTTGCTACAATACCAGAATTTGTTTGCTACAATAGTACAACATTTTTGCTACATTGTCTCCGGCGAGGACTCCGGCGAGTCTCCGACGAGATATGTGTGTATTTTTGGTGAACCGTTCTTTGCTACAATTGGATTGATTTTGCTACAAACAAACCGTTTTTTGCTACTTTGGTACATTATGGTAGCAAAAGTGGGACTGAGATATACTGTGACACGTATCACGATCTGGACGGTTCAATCGAGCTAATCCAACGGTTGTCCACCCGGGGGATTAGAAATCTAATCCCCCGGGGGACGCTCAGCAGTCCCCTTTCATCAGATTATATTTTCACACGGTCAGAATTCAGTGTGTTGACCCGCAAAAAAAAGAATTCAGTGTGTCAATCTAATTAACTTTGCAAGCCCAACGGGTATGTCAAGGGATTAGATAAATAAAATCTTGATTGAGTGAAAGAAAATGTAGCCCAAACTGAGCTAAAGCCCACCAACATAACATGATCATAAAAGGGGAAAACGAAATGCCAATGCCTAATCTGTACTAGGTTCATGAGAACCGTCAAATAGCTTGTTTGCATTGTTTTGCACCTTTACCTTCAGCAAATCTAGATGTTTTACTACAAGTAAACCTGATAAACACGGCTCATTAATTTTAAATATCAAATATTGGTGCAATTTTCAGAGATAATGGTTTCCCTCTCCTGTTGCAACACCACAGGCCTATTTCCTATAATAATAGAGGGAAGTATTGCAACTTGACTGGTTAGATGTGGTGATGCTGTTCAATAAAAAAACTATTTCTAAGAAATATGAAGACCAAATCTTATATTTTTTCGCCAGAACTACTCATGAACCAAATCATGTGTCCCAAACACCAGTCAAGTCCTCTCGTCACCAGTCAGCGCACATGCTAAGATGCTAGTGCTAGCCCAGCATAACCAGATTTTGTGCAGTGTCACCGAAATAGTTCTATTCAGTATCAACATCTTGGACATAACAAAAGAGTTGGCAAAAGGTAAGGACAAATTTCAAAACAAGACGATGTGAAGTGTAAAAAGCTAGCAGCACATAATACAGAAAGAAATAAAATGTACCTGCTATACGATCCCTTCAGCTACTACAATGTCACCAAATTATAAATTAATATTCAAATAGAGCTGAGAAAGAGCTGAATCCTTCACCAGATAGTATCATCACCTATTAACAGAAGAGTTGAGACAAAGTCAAGACTGAATTTATTTCAAAAAAAAGAATAATGCGTCATAAACTAGAAGTGAAACTATTGGAGTATCATCTAAATACAATAAGCATATCATTTGAACGTGAAAACTTACTATGATGCTAGCAACTACACGACTCCTCAGCTACTATGTATGCAGTTGTGGTTGCCTCTATTATCTGGCTGATTTCATACGGTATCACCGAAATAGACCTAGGTTGCAAATGACTTGGTAAAAAGGTGAAGATAACCAGTAGGTATAATAATAAATAATAGCAAGAGGACATAATTGTATAGCTAGCACCCATTGGTTTAGTGCAAATGCAAAAAAAAAAAAAAACTTACATGGCTATGAATAACTAATTTTGATATTTTTGGTTGCACAAGTCTTTTCACTGTCTGGTTTTGCTGTTGCGCTCAAACCAAGCCCGTTTACGGGTTCTCATTTCAAGAGATGGCAATAAGACCCTCTTGTGGCTCACTGCTATGGGCATGCACCGGGCTGCGGATGGTAGTCCCAGAGGTCCGCTTACTCCTGATGAGGATAAAGCGTTCGGGGATGCCACCGTAATCTTTGTGGGTGCCGTCCTAAGTGTGCTTGGAGACAAGTTGATTGATGCTTATCTGCACATCCGAAATGGGAAGGAACTGTGGGATGCACTGGACGCTAAGTTCGGTGCAGCCGATGCCGGAGGTGAATTGTATGCTATGGAGCATATGGACAAGCCTCAAGTGAAGATCCGCAAGAGCAAATCAAATGTCCAAGCAATGTGCTTCCACACATTACTAGGTCTTATGGACAAGCATCAAGTGAAGATCCTTCCAACAAAGAATAAGCGTACTATGGTGGCAGCGACTACGAAGACTAGCTTCCACATGCAGCAAAGAACCACAGTTTTCCAGAACATGAGACTTCTTTTCGGCAGTGTCACTGAGATAGGATTCTTCGGTTTAGAAAAAGTTGGAGAATGATTATATAAAAGTTAACACAAAGATAGAATATAACATAATTTATCATCGACTAGAACACGAGAACTAATTGATAACAATGATACAACAATGCGAGTATTGTAGATCTAACATAAACAATAAACATGCTATGTTTGAAATGCCAAAAGCAAGGGACATGTAGCAAGCTAGGTATTACTAATAAAAAATAGCAACGGGAGATGATTCCTTTTGTAATTGTCAGTAGGTAGAATGAAATAAAAAAAACTCACACGGCTATAAAATGGCTATTTGGATATTTTTGGCTGCACCAGACTTCAGCAAGTACATAACAAGTGTGTTTTGACCCTTGACAAGTTACCAATTTTGTGCATTGTCATCGAAATAGGATTCTGCCTGAAAAATTAATAGAGATAAGAAAAAATATTTCTACAAAGGGAAGAGGAGAATACATGTAAATAAAATATATCTTCATATAACAAAGGACTAAAAGAGAGGCACACTATGAGGCAGAAGATGGTCTTCAGAGAGAGGAGGCCCACCATTTGAAAGGCTTTCAAACTTAGGGGTTATAGAACACTATAGCAAGGCAACAATAAAGTTCCCATATTCCAGCCACCCGCAGGGCTAGCTAAGGGAACAACTATCTTTCAGAACATTGTGATTCTTATGTGCAATTAGAGCCATGAGCAAGCAGAAGACTTGTTGACATGCCTATTCATAAGGATCATATTATATTAATTATTGGAGACACTACAGTTTCGAATAAAGTATTAATTGAACGAAATATAACAAGGTTTGGACAAAAAGATAACATCAGGAATACCTTCGACTTGCTGCGAGGAGAACACAGCGATAGCAGCAGCGTGCTAAAACATCACTATCATCTCTCTCATGGCACAACCATGTTCATAAAAAAAGAAGCTCCTTTTGTGCAGTGTCACCGAAATAGCCTTCTATTTTACAATGAAAGTATTACAAAAAAGTATTAAGTAGAAACTTGAAAAATAGAGCACACAACACACCTAATCATATAATTTGGTAAACACATCCAAATCAAAACAAAGTACGATACCTAGTAAGTACAGTAAGAATCTAGTAACAAAATGACAGCACGGCAATGGAATAACAAAGCAAATTTAGATAGGACGTGTGTAGAAACTACATAAAAAGCGGTAGGTTTATATAATCTAATAGAATGCACATATTCATCGCCACGACGACCGGTGGACAAGTACCTTGGGAGACGACATGCCTTGCCGCTAAGATAGCCTCCACATCCCCGCCGGTCGCATCTAGCCCCGCCTCCCCCGCATACTCACCTCCATGGAAATTACTTCTTGTCTTTCGACGAGCATACAACTCGACAGATCTGTCCGCAGAGGGGAGGAGAGTGAGGCCACCGACACACCTCCCGTGAACATAGCACACCGCCAGTTATTACTATCCCAGTGATTTATGTAATGCCAACACCGCTAGCACATAGCTAGGGTTCCATCCAGATCGGGGAGAGCACAAGCGAGACTGTGAAATGGTTAGGGTTATCCTTGCTATGGGCGTCATTTATATATACTAGAGGAGTGAAGTATGCTGGCCAGGAGCGCTCGCAGGCCGCACGATCACGGAATGCGCGCACCGGGAGTTGCCTACTTGAGTTTTTGTTTTGTGTGTGTGTGTGTGGGGCAAGGTTGGTGTTGGAGATATGCCCGAGAGGCAATAATAAAGTAGTTATTGTTATATTTTAGTGTTCATGATAAATGTTTACACCCCATGCTATAATTGTATTAACCGAAAATATTAATACATGTGTGTTGTGTAAACAACCAAAGTCCCTAGTAAGCCTCTCGTTTAACTAGCTTGTTGATTAATAGATGATCATGGTTTCTTGATCATGAACATTGGATGTTATTAATAACAAAATCATATCATTAGGTGAATGATGTGATGGACACACACCCATAGTAAGCATAGCATAAGATCAAGTCATTAAGTTCAACTTGCTATAAGCTTTCGATACATAGTTACCTAGTCCTTCGACCATGAGATCATGTAAATCACTTACACCGAAGGATACTTTGATTACATCAAACGTCATTGCGTAAATGGGTGGTTATAAAGATGGGATTAAGTATTCGCAAAGTATGAGTTGACGCATATGGATCAAGAGAGAGATTTGTCCATCCCGATGATGGATAGATATACTCTGGGCCCTCTCGGTGGAATGTCGTCTAATTAGCTTACAAGCATGTGACTAAGTCACAAGAGATGACATACCACGGTACGAGTAAACAGTACTTGTCGGTAACGAGGTTGAACTAAGTATGGAGATACCGATGATCGAACCTCGGACGATTAAAGTATCGCGTGACAAAGGGAATCGGTATCGTATGTAAATGGTTCAATCGATCACTAAGTTATCGCTGCATGTGTGGGAGCCATTATGGATCTTCAGGTCCCGCTATTGTTTATTGGTCGGAGAGGAGTCTCAACCATGTCCGCATAGTTCACGAACCGTAGACAGAAGGTCTATGCGGATAGACATCGACATTAGTTATCATTTCAGAAAGGTGACGAGGTGTATTTGAAGGTATTCCCGCTTCGTGGGATGCGACTTGTTGGAATTAACGGAAATTTGGCACCTCGGTACATTGGACCTTTTACAATCACCGCCCCGCGTGGAGAGGTTGCTTATGAGTTGGCACTACCAGAGAAGCTTTTGAAAGTGCATAATGTGTTCCACGTGTCCCAGTTGAAGAATTTTTTCGATAAGCCAGCGCAAGAGGCTCAGAAAACATATGTAGATGTCATAGAATTTCAAGATGAGTGGACTTATGGAGAGTGCCCCGTTAATATTTAGGATGGCCAGTTAAATCCAACTAGAAGGAATGTGATTAAGTTCTGCAAAGTTCAATAGACCAATCATAGTGAGGAGAAAGTGACATGGGAACATGAAGATGCTCTTCATGTAGTGTTTCCTAATCTTTTCTCTTAGGCTAAATCTCGGGGGTCAAGATTTCTTCTAAGGAGGTATTTTGTTTGGAGTTGCAACACAGTCAAATAAAAATAAGTATTTTGTTTGGAGTTTTTAAATTTAAATCCAAATGTTTTGGAATTAATCTAACATATAAAAAAGAAGGAGAATAATTTTTCAGAGTACTTCTTTCATTTGTAATGAGTCTCTTTTTTACTCATAAATTTATTTTTTTATTTTTTTTCTTTACTAAAATTCCATTGCCAACAAATGCAGCTAATGGGAGTGCAATTTTAAAGAGAAATGATTATGAAATCAAAAATTCAGAATTTTTTTTCGAATTATTTTATTGTGAATCCATTCCAATTGAATATTTTGTAATCAAATCCTTCAATTCAAAGTTTTGAGGTCTTTAAAAAAGTGGATTAATCGGACGAGGACAAAGAGAGAGTCCCATTCTACATGTGCATGCTCACGCTGACATCTCCTCTTGTACGTGACCTATATTAGTACTACCTCCATCCTAAAGCCTAAGGCTTATATTTTTTATTAAAAAAATTAAACCAAATAAAGTTTGATTAAAGTTTTAGAACAAGCTATCAACAAATATAATATTTTATAGATACCATATAAAAATATATTTCATTTTCTATTTAACGATATTAATTTTGTATTCTGCATGTTTATATTTTTTGGCAAAATCTAAGTCAAACTTGACATGGTTTAACTTTTTTAAATAATATAAGCTTTAAGCTTTGGAATGGATGTAATATGTGCTAACTAGGCGTGGGCATTCGATCATGACTGAGAATTCGGTTTTTGTATTTTGGTCTATTTAGAATTTTGTCATAAAAAAATAAAGACCGAAATATACTTGCTCGTTTTACTAGCCGACAAATTCGGGTACCCAATAATTTGGGTTCGGGTTCGTTCGTGACTAAACATCATGGTCAATGTTGTCAACACAAATATTAGACATTATTTAGTAAAAAGTTGGCAACATTTAATTTGTATTTTGGACATTTTTTCATTGCATATATTATTATCAGTTGGCAGGAATAAACGTTGAAGAATCTAAAAAAATGTAAAAATCCTAGAGAAGTTTGATCAACATTCAAAAATACCACATCTCACGCACATCATAGAATTCTAAAGATTGGGACAGTCTCACGTAAAATTCGGTTAGTCTGTTTATTTGGTTACTTGGAACAAATGACCGGATTGACCAAACTAAATTTGGTCTATAAAATTTTCTACCCAATTTCTTCATCGGTCATTTTGGTCTCGGTTTTTTTGGGTTCGGTCTCGGTCGTTTTCGGTTTCGGTCTTCGGTCATCGGTTTTTTCCCACCCCTAGTGCTAACCAATGGATTTACTCCATCATGATTTCTTTTTTTTATATATTTTTCTCCTGATCTATCACTAGTAGAAAAGAGGCCTTCCATCCCAACCCATTAGTCCCCAAATATTTTGGCCCGAGTCTAATGCTGTCTTTAGTCCTGGTTCTGCTGGGAAACTGTGACTAAAGTTCCGGGCCCAAAGGCCTCCATCGACATCGGGTGTACCGCCGGGCCTTTAGTCCCGGTTGTTCTGGCCAACCGGGACTAAAGGTTCTCAGGCCTGGCCCGAGCACATTTAGTCGCGGTTGGCCATACCAACCGGGACTAAAGGCCCACCACTATAAATACTGCTTACAACACACTTAGCTTGTGTGTGAGCCACTTGGTGTTTCACTTCTATTCACAAGGGGTGGTGGGTTTGGCTTTTATCTTCTTATGCACAAGAGGTGTTCGATGAAAGAATCGAGAGCATGATGCCACTTGTGTTCACACAAAACAAACATGATATGAAGTGTCCGAGCCACACTTAAGCTTTCTCATTTATTTTTCCTCCTCGATCGCGGTTAGCAATTTGAACCTTTCATGTCTCATTGATAAATATGCATGTGTAGTTCATAGTTTAATTTCTATTATTTCTATCTAGTTAGTTTAACAAATGCATGATGGTTACTTTATATAATAATAATGCAGATGAACCAGCAATGGATGTACGGTAACCGACTCTATGACGAGTTCATTACGGGTTTGAATGATTTCCTCGCTGTGGCTAATGCGAACAAACAACGGGGTTTTATTCTCTGTCCATGGGTTGTCTGTAAAAATCAGAAGGGTTACTCTTCCTCAAGAACCGTTCACGTCCACCTGCTTCGGCACAGTTTCATGCCAAGCTATAATTATTGGATCAAGCATGAAGAAAGAGGGGTTAGAATGGAAGATAATGAAGAAGGGGATGATGAAAACTATCCCGATTTCAGTGATACTTTCATGGAGGTTGCTGAAGGAGGGGAAGGTGAAGAAGAGGCACGTGATGAGCCCGCTGATGATCTTGGTCGGACCATTGCTGATGTACGAAGAGACTGTGAAACTGAAAAGGTGAGGGAGAATTTGGATCGCATGTTAGAGGATCACAAAAAGTTGTTGTACCCGTGATGCGATAATGGTCTGAAAAAGCTGGGCTGCACACTGGATTTTCTGAAATGGAAGGCACATGAAGGTCTATTTGACTTAGGATTTGAAAAGTTGCTAAAAATTATGAAGAATATATTGCCAAAGAATAACGAGTTGCCCGCCAGTACGTACGAAGTAAAGAAGGTTGTCTACCCTCTAGGTTTAGAGGTTCAGAAGATACATGCATGCATTAATGACTGCATCATCTACCGTGGTGAATACGAGAATTTGAATGAATGTTTGGTATGCACTGCATTGCGTTATAAGATCAGAGGAGATGACCTTGGTGACGATGTTGAGGGCGAGAAACCCAGGAAGTGGGTTCCCGCCAAGGTGATGTGGTATGCTCCTATAATACCACGGTTGAAACGTCTGTTCAGGAACAAAGAGCATGCCAAGTTGTTGCGATGGCACAAAGAGGACCGTAAGTCGGACGGGGAGTTGAGACACCCCGCTGATGGAACGCAATGGAGAAAGATCGATGGAGAGTTCAAAGATTTTGCAGATGACGCAACGAACTTAAGATTTGGTCTAAATACAGATGGCATGAATCCTTTTGGCGAGCAGAGCTCCAGTCATAGCACCTGGCCCGTGACTCTATGCATCTACAACATTCCTCCTTGGTTGTGCATGAAGCGTAAGTTTATTATGATGTCAGTGCTCATCCAAGGCCCGAGGTAACCCGGCAACAACAACGATGTGTACCTAAGGCCATTAGTTGATGAACTTTTACAGTTGTGGGGCAGACCTTGTGTACATGTGTGGGATGAGCACAAAGAAGAGGAATTTGACCTACGAGCGTTGCTTTTCGTAACCATCAATGATTGGCCTACTCTTAGTAACCTTTCAGGACAGAAAAATAAGGGATACAAGGCATGCACGCACTGCTTACATGATACTGAAAGTATATATTTGGATAATTTTAAGAAGAATATGTACCTGGGGCATCGTCGACTTCTTGCCCGACATCATATTTAAGAAAGAAAGGCAAGCATTTCAACGGCAAGGCAGATCACCGGCCGAAGCCTACGGAACGTACTAGTGCTGATGTATTTGATATGGTCAAGGATTTGAAAGTCATCTTTGGAAAGGGTCCTGGTGGACAATCAGTTCCGCAGGGAGTTGACCGGCACACACCCATGTGGAAGAAGAAATCTATATTTTGGGAGCTAGACTATTGGAAAGTCGTAGATGTCCGCTCTGCAATCGACATGATGCATGTTACGAAGAATATTTGCGTGAACCTACTAAGCTTCTTGGGCGTGTATGAGAAGACAAATGATACAAAGGAAGCACGGCAGGACCAGCAACGTTTGAAAGACCCAGAAGATCGGCATCCAGAACGGTTTCAAGGTCGTGCCAGCTACGCTCTTACCAAAGAAGAGAAGGTCATCTTTTTTGAATGCTTGAGCAGTATCAAAGTCCTGTCTAGATTCTCGTCGAATATAAAGGGAATAATAAATATGGCGGAGAAAAAGTTCGAAAACCTGAAGTCTCACGACTGCCACGTGATTATGACGCAATTTCTTCTGATTGCTTTGAGGGGGCTCCTACCGGAAAATGTTCGAGTAGCCATTGTCAAGCTATGTGCATTCCTCAATGCAATCTCTCAGAAGGTAATCAATCGAGAAGGTCTACCATGGTTACAAAACGATGTGGTCCAATGTCTTGTCAGTTTCGAGTTGGTGTTCCCACCATCCTTCTTAAATATTATGACGCACCTCCTGGTTCACCTAGTCGAAGAGATTTCCATTCTCGGTCCTATATTTCTACACAATATGTTCCCCTTTGAGAGGTTCATGGGAGTATTAAAGAAATATGTTCGTAACCGTGCTAGGCTAAAAGGAAGCATCGCCAAGGGCTATGGAACAGAGGAGGTAATTGAGTTTTGTGTTGACTTTGTTCCTGACCTTAAGCCGATTGGTCTTCTTCAATCGTGGCACGAGGGGAGACTAAGTGGAAAAGGCACGATCGGAAGGAAATCAACGATATGTATGGACGACCATTTTATGACTGAAGCACACCACACAGTTCTACAAAATTCCATCTTGGTAGCTCCGTACTTCGAGGAACACATTAATATTTTACGCTCAAACAACCCGGGCAAGCCTGAATCCTGGATTACAAAGGCCCACATGGAGACTTTCGGCAGTTGGTTGCGAAAACATTTAATGAGTGACAATGCATGATGTTGAAGATCAGCTATACATGTTGGCCAAGTCACCATCTTCGACTATATCGACTTTCCAAGGGTACGAGATAAATGGGAATACATTTTACACAATCGCCCAAGATAAAAAGAGCACCAACCAAAACAGTGGTGTCCGCTTTGATGCAGCAACCGACAATAGGCAAAAGGTCACATATTATGGTTACATAGAGGAGATAGGGGAACCTGACTATGGACCCTCCTTTAAGATCCCTTTGTTTCGGTGCAAATGGTTAAAGCTAATAGGAGGTGGGGTAAAGGTGGACGAGCAATACAGAATGATAATGGTGGATTTGAACAATGTTGGTTACCTTGACGAACCATTCGTCCTAGCAAAGATGCCGCTAGGTTTTCTACGTGAAGGACATGAGTAGCAAACCGAGAAAAAGGAAAGATAAGAAAACGATTACATCATGCGATGATCCAAAGTGCCACATAGTTCTTTCAGCGCAAAGAAACATCGTGTGAGTGGAGGACAAGGCAGACATGTCATAAGATTATAATAAGTTTGGTGAAATGCCGCCCTTCAAAGTGAACACTGACCCAAGCATGAAATTAAATGATGGATGCTCCATGGTTACGGCACAATCGTAAGCAAGGGACACAAGCGAATAAATGATGTGTAATAATTTATTGTACCAAACTTTGTTGAGGAAAATTTGTTCCAAACTTTGTATGGATCATGTGAATTATATTATCTGTGATGTGTTTGGTGTCCATTTTCGAATGATTCGATTAATTCAAGATACCACTGATGATACATAAAATTTGAACTACAACCAATGATGTGAAGGACATGTCTAGGCCCACGAGTACATCTTGGAATGTTGGAGTGATTTAGTCATACTCCTTCCTAGGCCTAAAATATGATACTCGTAGTCTTCGTAGTCACCGCCGTCGTACTCGCAGTCGTCGCCTTCTAAGTTGCCGCCATCGTCGTCGCTGTCGTCGCTGTCGTCGGGTGGCGCTCGTGGGTTGAACCTCGACTGGTAGTGAGGGTAGCGCAGCCAGGGGATATCGCCGGCCGTGATGTAGTCCATGCCGCTCTGTAGAGTCCGGCCGCCCAACCATAGCCGCCGGCCGGCCTCGTGGAAGTTGCTAGGAGGCAGATCGTCCTCCTGATACCTTGCAAGCACCCTCTCACTCCGATTGATGAAGAAGGCGTCCCAAGTCTGCTGGTTGTCGGGATGCCAGCGGGGATTCATCCGCTGCTCCGGCGTGAGGTCGAGGTAGTAGTGCTTCGTGATGGCCGCCCGGCGCGTAGTACCCTGAGGGAAGAAATGGAGGGAAGCGGTGGGAAGAAATGGCGGGAAGACAGGAGGCGGGAAGACAGAGGCGGGAAGAAATGGCGGGAAGCGGTGGGAAAAATTGGTGGTAAGACAGGAGGCGGGGGAAGACAGAGGCGGGAAGCGGTGGGAAGAATTGGCGGGAAGAAATAAGACGGGAAAAAATTGACACCAAACATTTGAAAATTTATATTATAAGATTTTATTTTTCTGAATATTTTTATATATTTTTTGTATTTTTCTGATTTGAAATGAATTAGTTTAGATTTTATTTTTCTAAATATATTGATATATTATTTGTATTTTTCTGATTTGAAATGAATTAGTTATGAACTTTTCTGAACAGTTTGATATATTATTTGAATTGAATTAGTTTAGATTTTATTTTTCAGAATATTTTGATATATTATTTGTACTTTTCTGATTTGAAATGAATTAGTTATGAATTTTTCTGAACAATTTGATATATTATTTGAAATAAATTAGTTTATATTTTATTTTTTTGAATACTGATATATTATTTCTATTTTTTGATTTAAAATGACTTAGTTATAAATTTTTCTGTACAGTTTGATATATTATTTGAAATAAATTAGTTCAGATTTTATTTTTCTGAATATTTTGATTTATTATTTGTAATTTTCTTATTTAAAATGACTTAGTTATGAATATTTCTGAAATGAATTAGTTTAGATGAATTCATTTGAAACAAAGGCTTTAGTCGCGGTTGGCGGTTGGTGAGACCAACCGCGACTAAAGCCTTTTCCGCGCAGGAACCAAAAGCCAGCGAAAAACGCTTTAGTCGCGGTTTGTGTCACCAACCACGACTAAAGGCCCGAAAATACAAAATGCGCGCGCGAGGGCCACTATGTTCTAGTTCCAAACTCCTCTCTCGAAGACGCCACGGCCGCCGATCGAAGACGATCAGACATGCGTCATCACGTAGCGTGGTGGATGTAGTCGATCACTTGCCTCTTTCAAAAGCGCGTAGAAGATCTTGACGGAGCCACAATCGGGCAGCACCTCCGCAATCGGTCACATGTACGGTGTTGATGACGATGTCCTTATCCCTGTTCCAGCGGGCAGTAGATGTAGTAGATCCTCCTTGGAATCCCACCAGCACGACGGCGTGGTGACGGTGGTGGTGGAGATCTCCGCCAGCGCTTCTCCGTAAGCACCGCGGGAGAATTAAGAGGAGGGAGTAGCTAGGGTTTGGGAGAGGGGGCTCCTGGGCACCGGCCTTGGTGCCCCTTGGGTGGTGCGGCCAAGTGTGTGCTGCCCTCTCCTCTCTCCCTCTCTTTATATAAGTGGAACCCCCTTGGGTTGCCCCAGAACCCCTTTGAAGTCCAACTCCAAAAACTGCCATAATGGGGAAACATAGGTCGATTTGGATTGCTCCCTTTCCTTGTACCTTGGTTGGCCAAGGTGGTGGAATCCACCATGGAGTCCACCTTCCCTCTTGGTTGGCCGGCTTGGGTTGGTGGAGTCCATCCGGGACTCCACCTTCCATAGTGATTTATTCCGAAAGCTTCTAGAACATTTTAGTGCTTTCCATAAATACACAGGATCATTTTCAAACTTGGAAAGTGACTTCCTGTATATGAATCTTATTCTCCGGACCATTTCGGAACTCCTCGTGATGTCCCGGATCCCATCCGAGACTCCGAACAATATTCGAACTCCATTCCATATTCCATATCTATTTAAAACAACATCAAACCTTAAGTGTGTCACCGTACGGTTCGAGAACTATGCGGACATGATCGAGACTCTTCTCCGATCAATAACTAATAGCGGGACCTGGAGATCCATAATAGCTTCCACATATTTAACGATGACTTCTTGATCGAAAGAACCATTTACATAAAATGTTGATTTCCCTTGTCTCGCGATATTTTACTTATCCGAAGTTTGATCGTTGGTATCTCCATACCTAGTTCAACCTCGTTACCGATAATTACTCTTTACTCGTACCGTGATATGATATCCCTTGTGAGCCAGTCACATGCTTGCAAGCTAGTTGGATGTCATTCCACCGAGAGGGCCCAGAGTATATCTATCCATCATTTGGATGGACAAATCTCACTCTTGATCCACGTGCCTCAACCCTATACTTTCCGAACACTTAATGCCACCTTTATAACAAGTTAACAACCCATTTATTAAGTAGTGTTTGGTGTCATCAAAGCATCCATCCGGTGTAGATGATTAACATGATCTCATGGTCGAATGATTAGGTTACTATGTATCTTAAAGCTTGAAGCACAACGAAATTAATGATTTGGTCATATGCTACGCTTACTATGGGTGTATGTCCATCACATCATTCACCTAATGATATGATCTTGTTATTAATAACATTCATTGTTCATGATCAGGAAACCATGACCATCTATTAATCGACAAGCTAGTTTAACAAGAGGCTTATTAGGGACTCCTTTATATTTACAAAACATACAAGTATTAATGTTTTCGGTTAATACAACTATAGCATAGAATGTAAACATTTATCATAAACACTAAGATATAACAATAAACACTTATATTATGGCCTCTTGGGCATATCTCCAACATTTAGTATATTACCTTTCCATAATACCTTTCTTGCACCAACTAGAATTGTTTTTTCATCTTTGTAAGTTCTTTCTCACAAGTATCAAGTTTTTGAAATGATAGACCTCTTTTGTTCTATTTGTGGTATAATGTTTATAGAGAAGCGTTCCAAATGTTATAAATACCCCTTATCGGGTAGTCTCGTAGCACAATTTTCATTTCTTTTCCTAGCAGAAGTAAGTAGAGTTCTAATATCTTATGCATCTCTCTTTTTTCCAACATGAGTACCAAAAATTATTACCTATATAAAAGATGAACCTGTTTACCGAAACATCAACGTTTTGAATACTGTAGACGTGGTCATTTTATCCAATTAGAGGTTGACGCGTACGTATGTTTCACTGTAGATGGTTGATAGATCGAGTTTGCTTTATATCTTTTCGTTCCGTGTGAATTCTAAAATTACTGGCGTTCCCGGTTCGTATCCCGTCGTGGTACGTCCTCAGATTTTATTTTTCCTTCTTTCGTTTTCTAATAGCCGGTCTTCCGGTCTCTTCTACTTTCCACACAACACGGTCAAAGCGGTGCTGACATATTAGGTCGAAGAGTTCAGGCATATTCCTCTCCAATACCTATATATGGTTGTCCACTGCTTCCTCCTCCCCAGTTTCCATCGGTCAGGCCAAAAGGAAAATCTCCAAACGCTGCCGCTCGCATGCTCCATCCAGAGGTCGGCGGCCTCCTGTCCCTCTCAGACCGCCATAGCATCCGTCGTCGTCGCCGGCGGACGAGGAGTGGCCTGACGGCTGCACCCCCTCACGACCTCGCCGGCTGGTCTGCCGTGTCCCTGCTCGGCGGCTAGCACTGGTGTCGCTTGCTCCTGATCTGGGGGCGAAGACCACCGGTGAAACCCTAGCCGCCACACCCGCACACTCCGCTCCCGCCCCTCCACAATTCCTCGATGCCCACAGCGGAACAGCGAGAGACGTTGGTGATGGTGCCCAGGTTATTTGGGTCTGTTTCCTCTGCACGATATGATGGAGAGCTATCTCTTCTTTTCCTCTTTTTTACATTTTCCCCTTTTTCGTTTTTGCCTTGATTTTCTCTTCCATGTGTCGATTCTTGCAGCAATTTGGCGAGATGGATGAAGCAGCTCCTCCATCGTGGAGTCGGGGAGCCGCGGCGGTGGCGAGGGCATTGGCGACCGGGAAGGTGGCGAGGAACTGGGCCGAGCGGACAGCTAGCTCACCCAACTCCACATGCCGTAGGGTGAGCATGGTGCAGAGGTGGCGTAAGCGGGTAGTAGGAGACCACTAACACGCTAGTATTCTACATTGTTAATGATGGATTCTTTGGTGATGATAGGAAAAAAACTCTCTCCTATAGCTATATCTAAACCATTTTTGTACCATGGTTCCAATCCATAGTAAAAATACAGGATCATTAGTTCTACTCCACATGGGTTAGGATACCCAATATCTATTTTGTTTATCCTTACCCAAACATATTTTAATGTTTCTCCAAAAAAATTCCTAAAAGTTGATGTGTTATTTAGGATAGGGTTTACCATTTTAGCTTTGTCTTTGTTCACATCTCCCCTCTGCAAGAAAAGTAAAGTTACACTAATTTTTATGTGTTTTGTGTATATAAGAAGGAAAAAAAGAAGACTAAAAGAAAAAAATGAATAAAAGACGAAAACAAGACAAAAGAAAATTGATTTGTAAATCTAATGGAGAAGAAAAACTCACAGTGGTGCAACCTCACCAAGCTTAGGTGTTGGCACAAATTTGTCGACGATTGCGCCATAAAATGTTCTAGCACTTGAAGTGAAGTTTGTAGTATGCTCTTAGCTTGACGATGGTGTAGTTGTGATGTACCTGTAGCAATTCCTAGGCAACAGCGTTGGAAATGTTCTTGATGGAAACAAATCTGTGTGTACCAACTCGTTGGGACTTCAAGTGCCGAGTGTTATAGAAAGTGTCTTTTCTTCACAAGGGTGACTCGAGGATTTATATCAAACTCTCAGAAAATTGAAAGAGAGATGTCTTTGGATTCTCCTCTTCAAGGAACCTACAAAACAAAGTTTTTGCCTTGTGTCGCCAACTCAACCGTGTGGTTGTCAATCTCAAGGTTTCGTATTAATAAAAATAAAATAAACTTGTAAATAATCAAAGTAAAATAAGATAAAGGTCCTTTTGGGTTTTTGTTTGCGTTTGATAGTAGTAAAAGTGTTTTGTATTTTCGGTTTTAATTAATAAAGAAAGTATAAAACATGGTAAAAATGTTGAAAAGTTGTTTCTTATAATAATAAAAAATGGACCGGGGTTCATGGTTTCACTTGTCTACTCTCTCACAAGGGTGTAATGGACATAAAAAATTCAAAAGCAATGTAATATTAATGAAACTTAATTATGTGTATGATAATCATTCATATGGGTATCACCTTCTGTTTTAGACATGATGCAATACATCTCTCTTATACTCCACTAGAAAGGGAAAACTTTCAGTAGTGCAATGGAAGAAGATCTGGGACTTGGACCTTGTACCAAAAATAAAACAGTTCATATGGCGTTTGGCTCATAATAGTTTACCTCTCAAGATGAATATTAAGAGGCGTGGGATTGAGTGCAACACCCTGTGCGTGTGTTGCCGAAGATTGGATGAGGATGGTGCTCATCTGTTCCTCAAGTGTAAAGAAGTTGTGAAGGCATGGAAACTAATTGGCCTAGAGGATTACTGTCATCGTATGAGTACTTATAGTACTGCTGAATCGATGGTGCAAGAAATTCTAGGACTAAAGGACAATGACAGGATCTTGGTCTGTTGCATGCTCTGGCGTTGGTGGCTTGAGAGGAACAAAGTAAATTCTGAAGGGAAGCTATTGTCAGTAGAAGCAGTGGTTAGACAGGCCAGGTACTGGGCAGGGGAATCAGAGCAGTACTGCAAAAATAATCAGTGTGATACCTCATCCAATAGCATAACAGTAAAGCAAACTCTTTGGAACCCACCTGTGAGGGATACACTTAAAATAAACTCTGATGGAGCTTTTTTTGAGGAGACTGGCACAGGAGGCTGGGGCTTTGTGATCCGAGATAGCAATGGTTCTGTAAGGGGAAGTGGAGCGGGCTATCTGGCCCATGTAGCAAGTGCTGCAATGGCGGAAGCACATGGCTGTCAAGAAGCGCTCCTTGCTGCTGCTGCCTGGGGGATGGGGAAGGTGCAGATCGAAGCGGATGCACAGAGTCTAATCAGGGCCCTTCAAGACCAAAGCTTCGACCGAACGAAGGAAGGAATCATCTATCGGGATATGCGTGCCTTTTTGCGTCTAAACTTTATCTCTTTTTCTGTCTCGTTTTGTCCACGGACCTGTAATAATTTGGCGCATGAACTCGCGGCCTTAGGAGCGCGTCGGCAGGAAACCCGGTCACTCTGGCTGGAAACCTTGCCTGTTGATGTACATGTCCCGGTGACCAGCATGTCAGCTGTGTCAACCTGTTAATGGAATATTATGTTCCATCTCAAAAAAAAAAAGAAAGGGAAAACTCCCTTCAATCTATAATTAAAAACAAACAGAGTATAGCCTTTGGTACTTTGACATGATGTTGAATAAAAAATGTGCTACCTTCAACAAACAAGATTATCTAAGGTGTCACTAGATAATTATAACACATGTACTCACTTAATCCCTAGTGACGTAACAAAACAAAGGTAAAAACCATAGTGGATCTTGAATTTTTCGTCACTATCCAATCACCACCAGCATGTTACTCCATCTAACACACACTTTTCCCCACACACACCCTCTCATACATGTTGGATCAAAACAAATACTTAAGAATGAGGTACATATATAATATGCATCTACTAATATGTCTTTCACATAATATAATTATAATCTCAAGTACCAATTCATAGAATAAAGATCCACCGCATAGCAATTATATAGATGACCATAATCATGTTGGGAAGCTTATATGCTACTAAATCAATGATAGAACGAGAGAGAAATAGATCAAGTTGCCGCCACAAACCCATAGTCTAGAGGTAGACTACTCCCTCTTCATCAGGGTGATAATGGTGGAGATGTTGGAGAAGGTAGACATCCTCCCTGTGGTGGTGCCGGCGGTGTGCCCCCTTCCAATCTTCGTTGGATATGGATTTGTTTTGGTGTTTGTGTTTTCGCAGCCGCCTCCCTCGAGAACGCCTTAACGGTCCACAGACATTTTTAGGTCAAGACTTTGGGTCTGAGAGGAAAAACAGATGGCTCGCAATGCTCGAGGAAGAAAAGAGCACGGGTGGCACGAGCCAAGGTGGGGCCCGTGCCACATGCGCTCTTTTGGGCCTTCGGGCTCCCCTCCCAAGGTCCTAGTGCTCTAGGATTGTCTTCGAGTAAAAATAATCCTCAAAAAATCTTGGTCCATCTGACTCCTTTTACGTTCCTTGACATATAAAAATACATAAAATGGGAAATTTCTATTACGCAGAGTTATAAAAAAAATAGAGAAGATCGTTGGTAAATCCCTAAAAATTAATATAAAGAATGTATATAACATTATATAAGGTGCTAATATGTGGGAATATGCATCATTAAACTACAAAGTTCATATATGCATTTACATGCATCAAATAGATATTTTGTTATATTACCATCCCATGAGTAGTTGTAGACTGGTCGGTAGTTTGTTTGTGGACTCACTACAACAGGTAAGAGCTTTTGGTAACACAATCATGTAACACATAGTGACGAGGGGTAACCTCGGCAATGTCCATGGTAATGGACTTGGCTTTCAGGGAAAGAGGTGACCTAGTGATTTTGTTGGCTTATCAGACAAACAAGGAAGTCCGATGTTATTAATGGAAAACATAAAGTCGCCGGATTATTAGAATCAATCTAGGGTTACGACGAGTATGCTTCGAGTTGTTTTGGCCTTCTCCCTGTTGACTCCTCCCAGCCTTTACATGTGAGGCCGGACAATCCGGGTTGGTTACATGTGTAAAGATAAGCCTATGTCAATGTCTGCTACTTGATGGGACTGTACTTGTTATTTACATCTAGTTCCCAGGCTTCGGGTGCTTCCAGATCCTCTATTTTATTATGGGCTTCATGAGCTCCTTCCATGATCCATACCAGGGACGATAATCGTGCGGACCTGATAAGTCATCCCCATGTCACATAGTAAAATATGTTACAGGAAAAATTATATAGTAGCACGAAATTTGTGTGCCAACGACCGACGGTATTACAAACTATATGAGGCCCAAAGCTGATTAATTGTTGGACTCCTTTTAGGTTGTCATGTTCTTTTAGTGGGTCTTCTTTGCAACGTTGTGCTCTTGGGTTGTCAGTTCTAGTTGGTTTAGAAGTTGTTTTCTTTTGATGTTGTTCTCTTGTAGGTGAGCTCTTGGCTCTGTTGTTGTAGGTTTTCGCTCGGTTTTCTCCTAAAAACTGAGCACTCTCTTCTTAATTAATAGATGAGGCAAAGCTTTTGCCTCTGTTTCAAAAAAAAAAGTTGTGTTACAGACATATCCATGCAGTAACATATAAATATATTTGGGAGGTAATATGATACAAGACAATAAGATAGTAACACAAAAATATGTGTTAACCAGAGTGTGTAACAAAATTGGGTGCTAGTAACACATGATCATAGTGTTATAAACTATTATAGGGCCGATCCTGATTTTTTGGGCCCGATGTGAAACTAGAACCGGGATACACTTAATATCTATGCATAAAATCTTCACTATTAAATTGGGATCCGTTGGTACATACGTCGTGCAGTTTTCAGGTCAACCGGTCGTACGTCGTATGTTCTGGCTAGCCAAATCGTCTTCGGTCTCATTTGCTCCCGGCCAAGAGCTTATACCGTCTCGTGCTCGAGTTGGAGTGGAGACTGGATATAGTAGGTGTCGTAACAGATCGAATCCCAGATTTTTTAGGGCATCAAGGTCGCTGAGCGACCGTTTGCATCTGCGTGCCGAAAACGCGTCTGGTACTGATGTCTACGTGTGCTTCTATTCTTGTAGACAGTGTTGGCCTCCAAGAGCAGAGGTTTGTAGAACAGCAGCAAGTTTCCCTTAAGTGAATCACCCAAGGTTTATCGAACTCAGGGAGGTAGAGGTTAAAGATATTCCTCTCAAGCAACCCTGCAATTAAGATACAAGAAGTCTCTTGTGTCCCCAACACACCTAATACACTTGTCAGATGTATAGGTGCACTAGTTCGGCGAAGAGATAGTGAAATACAAGTAATATGGATGAATATGAGTGGTAATAACAATCTGAAATAAATATGGCAGCAAGAAAACATGTAACATAACTTGTTGGAAACGGTGTTTCAATGCTTAGAAACAAGGCCTAGGGATCCTACTTTCACTAGTGGACACTCTCAACATTGATCACATAATAAATAAATAACTTCTCACTTGTGCTACTTTCAAACACTCTCTTGTTGGATAACAAACACCATTCATTGTGTAGAGCTACAAGAGCTCCCTCAAGCCAGAGTAAACAAGCTCCACAACATTGGGAGTTCATATTAAAGTAACCTCTAGAGTGCATAATAGACCGTTGCAATTTTGACCGAGTACTAACATAATATACACACTGTCACCAATAGCTATGAAAGGGGGAATAGATCGCATCAATACTATCATAGTAATAGTTAACTCCATAATCTACAAAAGATTACAATCATAACCTACGCCAAGTACTACATGATGCACACACTGCCACCTTTACATCATGGAGGAGGAATAGACTACTTTAATAACGTCACTAGAGTAGCACATAGATTAATAGTGATACAAAGCTCATCATATGGATCTCAATCATGTAAGGCAGCTCATGAGATCATTGTATTGAGGTACATGAGAGAGAGATTAACCACATAGCTACCGGTAGAGCCCTCAGCCTCGGGGAGAACTACTCCCTCCTCATCATGGGAGACAGAACGGCGATGAAGATGGCGATGATGTCGATGGAGATGGCTCCGGGGGCAATTCCCCGTCCCGGCGGCGTGCTGGAACAGAGACTTCTGTCCCCTGAAACTTGTCTTCGCGATGGCGGCGGCTGCGTAACTTTTCTCGTCCCGTGGCTTATTTATTTAGGGTTTTCGCGACGGGGAGACTTTATAGGCGAAAGGGCAGCCTCGGAGGAGGCTCGAGGGCCCCACACCATAGGGTGGCGCGGGCTCCTCTGGCCGCGCCGCCCTATGGTTAGGCGCCTCGTGGCCCCTCTCCGTCTCCTCTTCGGTCTTCTCGAAGCTCCGTGGAAAAATAAGACCCCGGGCTTTTTTTTCGTCCAATTCCGAGAATATTTCCTGTAGGATTTCTGAAACCAAAAACAGCAGAAAACAGAACTCGCGCTTCGGCATCTTGTTAATAGGTTAGTGCCGAAAATGCATCAAAACATCATAAAGTGTGAACAAAACATGTAGGTATTGTCATAAAATAGCATGGAACATCAAAATTATAGATACGTTGGAGACGTATCAAGCATCCCTGCTTAGTTCCTACTCGCCTCGAGTAGGTAAACGATAACAAGGATAATTTCTGAAGTGACATGCTACTATCATAATCTTGATCAATACTATTGTAAAGCTTATGAGATGAATGAAGTGATTCAAGGAATGGTAAAGATAATGACTAAACAATGAATCATATAGCAAAGACTTTCATGAATAGTACTTTCAAGACAAGCATCAATAAGACTTGCATAAGAGTTAACTCATAAAGCAATAAATTCTTAGTAGAAAGTTTTGAAGCAACACAAAGGAAGATATAAGTTTCAGTAGTTGCTTTCAACTTCAACATGTATATCTCATGGATAATTGTCAACATAAAGTAATATGATGAGTGCAAATAAGCAAGTATGTAGGAATCAATGCACACAGTTGACACAAGTGTTTGCTTCTAAGATAGAAGGAAGTAGGTAAACGACTCAACATAAAGTAAAAGAAAGGCCCTTCGCAGAGGGAAGCATGGATTACTCATGTGCTAGAGCTTTTTATTTTGAAAACATAGAAACAATTTTGTCAACGGTAGTAATAATTCATATGTGTTATGCATAAAACTTCCTACAAGTTGCAAGCCTCATGCATCGAATACAAATAGTGCCCGCACCTTGTCCTAATTAGCTTGGATTTACATGGATTATCATTGCATAACATATGTTTCAACCAAGTGTCACAAAGGGGTACCTCTATGCCGCCTGTACAAAGGTCCAAGGAGATAAATCGCATTTGATTTCTCATTTTTGATAGATCTGAACTAAGGACATCCATACCGGGACAACATAGAAAACAGATAATGGACTCCTCTTTAATGCATAAGCATTCAACACCAAATAATATTCTCACAAGAGATTGAGGATTAATGTCCAAACTGAAAAGTTCCACCATGATACATGGCTTTGGTTAGCGGCCCAATGTTATTCTCTAACAATATGCATACTCAAACCATTTAATCATGATAAATAACCCTTACTTCAGACAAGACGAACATGCATAGCAACTCACATGATATTCAACAAAGGTGTAAAAAGTTGATGGCGTCCCCAGAAACATGGTTACCGCTCAACAAGTAACTTATAAGAACTAAGATACATAGCAACATATTCATCACCACAATAGTTTTTAAGCTATTTTCCCATGAGCTATGTATTGTAGAGACAAAGGAATGAAATTTTAAAGGTAGCACGCAAGCAATTTACTTTGGAATGGCAGAAAAATACCACATATAGGTAGTTATGGTGGACACAAATGGCATGGGTTTTGGCTCAAGGTGTTTGGATGCACGAGAAGCATTTCCTCTCAGTACAAGGCTTTGGCTAGCAAGGTTGTTTGAAGCAAACACAAGTATGAACAGGTACAAAAAAACTTACACAAGAACATATTGCAAGCATTATAAGACTCTACACTGTCTTCCTTGTTGTTCAAACACTTTTACTAAAAATATCTAGACCTTAGAGAGATCAATCATGCAAACCAAATTTCAACAAGCTCTACGGTAGTTCTCCACTAATAGATTTAAACTACATAATGCAAGAGCTTAAACATGATCTATGAGAGCTCAAAACAATTGCCAAGTATCAAATTATTCAAGACCATATGAAGCATTTTCTGATTCCAACCAAATAGCAATCAACGAAGCAGTTTTCAGCCTTCGCCATGAACATTAAAGCAAAACTAAGAACACAAGTGTTCAAATGAAAAGCGGAGCGTGTCTCTCTCCCACACAAGCATGGTAGGATCCGATTTATAAAGAGAATGAAAATAACAAAACAAAAATAAAAGCACACAGACGCTCCAAGTAAAGTACATAAGATGTGACGGCATAAAATATAGTTTCACTAGAAGTGACCTGATAAGTTGTCGATGAAGAAGGGGATGCCTTGGGCATCCCCAAGCTTAGATGATTGAGTCTTCATGAAATATGCAGGGATGAACCACGGGGCATCCCCAAGCTTAGACTTTTCACTCTTCTTGATCATATTATATCATCCTCTTCTCTTGACCCTTGAAAACTTCCTCCACACCAAACTTAAAGCAAACTCATTAGAGGGTTAGTGCATAATCAAAATTCACATGTTCAGAGAGGACACAATTATTCTTAACACTTCTGGACATTACCCAAGGCTACTGAAATTTATTGGAGCAAAGAAATCCAATCAAACACAGTAAAAGAGGCAATGTGAAATAAAAGGCAGAATCTGTCAAAATAGAACAGTCCGTAAAGACGAATTTTTCTGAGGCACTTAACTTGCTCAGATGGAAAAACGCAAAACTAATGAAATTTGCGTACATATCTGAAGATAACGCATGAAAATTGGCAGATTTTTTTGATTCTTCTACAGAGATAAGGATGCGAATTCATGACAGACAGCAAATCTGTTTCTGCGCAGAAATCCAAATCTAGTATCAACCTTCTATCAGAGACTTTACTTGGCACAATAACATGATAAGGAGAGGTTGCTACAGTAGTACCAACTTCCAAGACTCAACAAAACAGTAGTAAAAATAAAATAAAAACAACATGAGTTATCTCCCAAGAAGTGCTTTCTTTATAGCCATTAACATGGGCTCAGTAATTTTAATGATGCTCTCATGAAAATAGAAAATGAAGCAAAAGGAGCATCAAGAAGCAAATTGAAAACACATTTAAGCCTAACCCACTTCCTATGAAAAGGAATCTTGTAAGGGAACAAGTACTGAAAGCACATAGCAACAAGCATAAAAAGGCAGCACAAGTTTGAGTTCAAGATTATCAACATAAAGAGGGGAAACTTAATATTGTTAAGATGCATATAACCATGTTTCCCTCTCTCATAATAACTTTCAGTAGCATCATTGATGAAATCCACAATATAACCATCACTTAAAACATTCTTATCATGGTTCATATGCATAAAAGTATCATTATTTTTGGCATAAGAAAAACTCTTCTCATTAATAGTAATTGAAGCAGGATCATTATCAAGAATTTGAACATGGTAAACAAGTTGCATACTAAGGGAATGGTTTTTGGCAATCCCATCATAACTATGACAAGTTTCATAAGGATAATTATAACCTGTGTCATATCCATCTCTATAACGATTATCTAAACCAGAATATATAATATCATCATTTTCACTAAAAGTAAAGGTCTCAAATATAGGATCTTCAAGCACAACATCCCCAAGCTTAGAGCTTTTAATATCAATGTTTGAGGGAACATGAATAGTGCTAACATCATTACTTTCATAATCGGTACCAAAGAGATTTCCAAAATCAAAGGTAGTGTGCTCTTCCAAATCATGATCACTAATATGGGTAAAGGGCATAGGAAGATCATTGTACTCAGATTCATTATCATAATAATCATTAGGAGCAACATACTTACGGTTGCCTATCGTTATCTCATACACGCGTGGATATGCCGTTACCTCTTTCTTCTTATTCCCCCTCTTCTTCCTCTTGTTCATCCCCTTCTTCTTCTTCTTCTTCTTCTTCTTCTTCTTCTTCTTCTTCTTCTTCTTCTTCTTCTTCTTCTTCTTCTTCTTTTCCTTCTCCTCGTTCCCTTCTTTAGGAGGAAGAGGCTTGAAGGGAGGCTTCTCCACATAACCTGATTTATTTCCAGAAACAATAGTAGAAGAAACTTGGGAGGATTACTCCTTTTCATTAATAAGTTTGAAACACACAGCGGTCCTATCATATTTTGGCAAAGTGTCATATTCTAAAATATTTTGTATGTAAGTATTTGTGTGGCAATTATCAATGCAATAATAAAGACACCCATGCAGGACACTATTAATATCAAGAGCACTCATATCCACCAAAGAAGTTTTTCTCAATAACTCTTCACACTCCAAAAATAAAGTAAGTTCATCATGCTGATTATCAGTGATCATGTTATCACAATACAAATTTGCAGCACTCATGAGGTTTGAATTATCATTGGAGGAGCATTGAACATTAAAATGACCCACTCTATGGCAAAGTTCACAAATAAAAGGATAGAGGGCACAAACTTTTTACCAAGATCATCTAGAGCCCTAGACCACTTTCTAGTTTTTTCATTCCGATGATGGATACAATATTCTTCTTCAATTTTATTCTTTTCACAAGGTTTACGAACTCCACAAAAATTAACATGCTTATAGGAAATATCATTTTCAGAAGTTTGAACATGTTCATTGCAATCATTAATAACAGTTTCATCCTTCATGCAAGTGTCTTTAAAAGGTTCATGATACTTATCAAAATTCTTCCTAGGCAATTCAAAATGAGAGGCAAAAGCTTTATAAAAATTTGCAATAACTTGAGAGTCAAGACCATAAGTAGCACTCATATTTTGAAATTTATCAGTATCCATAAAAGTTTCAATGCATTCATAATCATAATTTATACCTGACTCTCTACCTTTGTCATTCTACCATCCTTCAGTATTCTCCTGAATCCGATCAAGAAGGTCCCATTTAAACTCTTCTTTGTTGCACGTGAATGATCCAGAACAAGCAGTATCCAGCAAGGTTTTATCCTGAAAAGAAAGTCTTGCATAGAAATTATCAATGGTAACATTACCAGGAAGCTCATGAATGGGGCATTTGAGCATTAGGGACTTCAATCTCTCCCATTCTTGGGCAATACTCTCTCCATCATGAGGCCAGAAATTATATATGCGGTTTCGCTCTTTGTGAATTTCACTAGGAGGATAGAATTTAGAATAAAATAGAGGCACAATATCCTTCCAATCAAGAGAATGCCCATCCTTCAGCAGTTTATACCAATGCGCCGCTTTACCAGACATCGACATAGAGAATAATTTCTTCCTAACTTCATCCATAGAAATACCTGCACACTTGAATAACCCGCATAATTCATGTAAAAACAAAAATGATCTCCAGGACGGACAGTTCCATCCCCTTCATAGCGGTTATCCATAACACGTTCAATAATTTTCATAGGTATCTTGAAAGGAATATTTTCATTAGGTGGATTTAAAATATCACAAGCATCATTAGAGTTATCACATATGGAAGATAAAGTATTATCAGAGCAAATTTTCTCCCCTAAAACTAGGAAGCTAAAATGATCATAAAAACTAGCTTCCCCAAGCTTAGACTGTTCCATAGCATTAGCAGTAATTGCGTTCATACTAATAACATTGCTACTAGCATGCAAATAAGGTTCCATAGGTTTTTTAATTTTCGCATCAAACAATTCTAACTCAGGAAAAAGATTAAAAAGCTCACCAAATTTTTTGTTGTTTTCCATTATGCCTAACTAGTGAAAATAAAAACAAGAGACAAAAGATAAAATTGCAGAATCTAAAGGAGATAGCTTCGAGCACTCACACACCGGCAAAAGTGCTAGGAAATAGCTTAGTAGTCGGAGGATGTGAATACCTTTACCTTACCTCCCCGAACGGCGCTGCAAAAATAGCTTGATGTCAACGTGTGCTTCTATTCTTGTAGACAGTGTTGGGCCTCCAAGAGCAGAGGTTTGTAGAACATCAGAAAGTTCCCCTTAAGGTAATCACCCAAGGTTTATCGAACTCAGGGAGGTAGAGGTCAAAGATATTCCTCTCAAGCAACCCTGCAATTAAGATACAAGAAGTCTCTTGTGTCCCCAACACACCTAATACACTTGTCAGATGTATAGGTGCACTAGTTCGGCGAAGAGATAGTGAAATACAAGTAATATGGATGAATATGAGTGGTAATAACAATCTGAAATAAATATGTCAGCAAGCAAACATGTAACATAACTTGTTGGAAACGGTGTTTCAATGCTTAGAAACAAGGCCTAGGGATCCTACTTTCACTAGTGGACACTCTCAACATTGATCACATAATAAATAAATAACTTCTCCTCACTTGTGCTACTTTCAAACACTCTCTTGTTGGATAACAAACACCATTCATTGTGTAGGGCTACAAGAGCTCCCTCAAGCCGGAGTAAACAAGCTCCACAACATTCGGAGTTCATATTAGAGTAACCTCTAGAGTGCATAATAGACCGTTGCAATTTAGACCGAGTACTAACATAGCATACACACTGTCACCAATATCTATGAAAGGGGGAATAGATCACATCAATACTATCATAGTAATAGTTAACTCCATAATCTACAAGAAATTACAATCATAACCTACGCCAAGTACTACATGATGCACACACTGTCACCTTTACATCATCGAGGAGGAATAGACTACTTTAATAACATCACTAGAGTAGCACATAGATTAATAGTGATACAAAGCTCATCATATGGATCTCAATCATGTAAGGCAGCTCATGAGATCATTGTATTGAGGTACATGAGAGAGAGATTAACCACATAGCTACCGGTAGAGCCCTCAGCCTCGGGGAGAACTACTCCCTCCTCATCATGGGAGACAGCAACGGCGATGAAGATGGCGGCGGTGTCCATGGAGATGGCCCGGGGCAATTCCCGTCCCGGCGGCGTGCCGGAACAGACTTCGTCCCCGAAACTTGTCTTCGCGATGGCGGCGGCTGCACCTTTTCGTCCCGTGGCTTATTTATTTAGGGTTTTCGCGACGGGGAGACTTTATAGGCGAAAGGGCAGCCTCGGAGGAGGCTCGAGGGCCCCACACCATAGGGTGGCGCGGGCCCCTCCTTGGTCGCGCCGCCCTATGGTTAGGGCGCCTCGTGGCCCCTCTCCGTCTCCTCTTCGGTCTTCTGGAAGCTCCATGGAAAAATAAGACCGTGGGCTTTTGTTTCGTCCAATTCCGAGAATATTTCCTGTGTAGCATTTCTGAAACCAAAAACAGCAGAAAACAGGAACTGGCGCTTCGGCATCTTGTTAATAGGTTAGTGCCGGAAAATGCATCAAAACATCATAAAGTGTGAACAAAACATGTAGGTATTGTCATAAAACTAGCATGGAACATCAGAAATTATAGATACGTTGGAGACGTATCAGGTACTCGCTCCAACGGGATGACGCATAGTCGCAGGGACGTAAATGCAGCCCAAAAATGCGCCAGGTTTATGTCTCTGCGGACGCTGCGCGGACGCTGGCTGACAAAGGATTAATTTGTCAATGCCTACAGATTGTAGACTAGGGTTTTGCTAGAAGTAGAGGGCAAGTAGATCTCGAAGGTTTCAGCCGAAAAGTACTTGCTGATTGTAAAAACTAGGGTTCTGTTGACAATAGATTCGATCCTTTCTGTCCCTCGGCTCCCTTATATAGGAGGTGGAGCCGAGGGTTTTCGTAATACACAAGTTACAGAGTTCGGGAGGGTTTCGTACCCATCTCGTAAGATTACAAGTCTCTATACTTCCTAATACAATCTATCTTTACTTAACACTAATTGGGCTTCCGAATCTTCTTATTCTTCGAGTCCTGGGCGTTTAATAAACCCCGGGTACCACCTTCGGTAGGCCCATTGGGGATGCCTATGTCAGTAGCCCCCGAGATTTTTCTTGAATCGAAGAATCAGGGAAAATCTCCAACTTTAATCATTCAATAATCTTGTCGAATTTAATGCATAACCTTTCGATATGCAAATATTATTTTGTACAGGGATAACGGTAATTGGGGCTAGTTCATCTGACGGATCAGGTACTAGTTAACCGCACTAGTGGCAATCCGAAAACCTACTTCAAGATCACGTCCCGGACATGATCTCGGGATATTGTAAACTTCGACAGTGCCGCTAAGGTCTTACCATTCGTCGAGTCCCTATATTTTATCGGGTACCTAACGCGTCCGTTAGGATTTTTCTTCATATATGTTGATACGGAAAAAAGTAGCAATCCGCCGTCAGAGACGGTGCCACGCCACTCGAACGGATCGGGGTCTTACCTTCGCAAGTTTTGCGGCATTCATAGATTTATTCGCGACTTCTAGCGCTGAGAATATATTGTCGAGTGCTTTTCGGCTGTTGGAATAGCACATTTTATTGAGTCATGTTTGATGACTTATTTTGTCCTCCCGATGGGAGTATATGTAGAGTTATATGTATAACTCGAAATATACTTCTTTTTCTTTCTTTTGGTATAAATTCATCGGGCATGCGAACAACGTTCCCGATGGGAGTAGCCCCCGAGGCTACAGCCAAGGACTTGTGCTTGGTTGTAGGCTCCACAGATTAATATTTTCTGCCACTATATTGGTAATCCTTCCCGAGCTTTTTCATATCTATCGGGTGCGCGACCAGCGCTCCCGATGGGAGTAGCCCCCGAGGCTATGAACAAATGCTTGCATTTGGTCATAGGCTCTCGCCATTTCTATTTTGTCATACTCGAAGTTTTCCAAAGTAGCCCCCGAGCATTTGGGCAAAAACTTGTATTTGATCAAAGGCTCTCGAAATAATCTTGCGTTGTCGATATTTTCACCAGGCTTCTTAGTCGAGTTTTTCTTTTACCTCAATGACGTCATTGCTGATGATAGCCACGATTACTGTATTGGAAACATGCGAAAACCGCTCCTCTCACTGCCTCGTGGGTCCAGATTCCCTCTCCGATGGACACGTCGTGCAAGTGGGGGACACACGTCTCCCGCTTTTACTGGCACATGTACTGCAGGTTCTGTAATTTCTCGTCATAATGAAATTACCTTTTACCCCTTGACTATGTGTACAACATCTGTCCACAATTTCTTCATCCAACGGTGCGTCGTTTCACCGCACCTGCATATAAGGTCACCGTCTTCCTCAATCAATACTTCCACTCGCGCCGCACTTCTGTTCCTCTGCAAAAAATCGCTCTTGAGCGCTCCTCCAAGCTCGTGCTGTTCTGCTCCATTCTAGTAGAAGCCATCACCCTCGCGACACACTAAGCATAGCACTCCAAAATCCCCAATGGCCACCGAAGATTTGGAGTGGGAGAGATCCAAGATCTCCAGCCAAGACATGAACCTGCTGAAGAAGCTGGGGTTCGCCAAGAAGAAGGATACGCTGCGCTTCCCCCACGAGGAGAGCTACCCATCTCCTCCAATGGAGTACCGGGTTAGTTTCGTTGATCATCTCATCCGCGGTCTTTCCCCTCCTATCCATGAATTTCTTCGAGGTCTTCTCTTTGTTTATGGGCTTCAGCTTCATCAGCTGACGCCCAATTCTATCTTGCACGTGTCGATTTTTATCACATTGTGCGAATGCTTCCTCGGAGTCCAACCTAATTGGGCTTTGTGGAAGCGCATCTTCTGCCTCCGCCGTAATGGCTCCCATGGCGTCGCCTATAATATTGGCGGCGTCGTTATCTGTGTTCGTTCCGACGTCGATTACTTCAACGTCAAATTCCCTGATTCCGTCCAAGGGTGGCGAAGAAGTGTATGTGCACGAAGAAAGCTCTGATTCAGTAGAGTACAACATCGCCCCTTCGACGGAAAAACCAAAATTCTTCGCCGCCGCTCCTGGGATGCTGAAGCTACCGAAGAAGAGAAATTGGCGACAGAGGCGCTGATGACTCGCATCCGTGAGCTTCAGAGTACCCGTGGCAAGGAGCTATCGGGTATCCAAATCACAGCCTACTTCCTTAGGATTAGAGTGCAGCCTTGATACGTCTCAAACGTATCTATAATTTCTTATGTTCCATGCTACTTTTATTACAATACTTGAATGTTTTATACATACTTTACAACATTATTTTACATTTTCCGGCACTAACCTATTAACAAGATGCCGAAGGCTTGTTGTTTTTCTGCTGTTTTTGGTTTAGAAATCCTAGTAAGGAAATAGTCTCCGAATTGGACGAAATCAACGCCCAGGGTCCTATTTTTGCACGAAGCTTCCAGAAGACCGAAGAGGAGACGAAGTGGGGCCACGAGGTGGGGACACACCAAGGCGGCCCGGCCCAAGCCCTGGCCGCGCCGCCCTAGTGTGTGGGCCCCCGTGACGCCCTTTGACCTACCCTTCCGCCTACTTAAATCCTCCGTCGCGAAACCCCCGTACCGAGAGCCACGATACGGAAAACATTACGAGAGGCCGCCGCGAATCCCATCTCGGGGATTCAGGAGCGCCCCCGCCGGAGAGGGGAATCATCACCGAGGGGCTCTACATCATCATGCTCGCCTCCGGATTGATGCGTGAGTAGTTCATCCTTGGACTATGGGTCTATAGCAGTAGCTAGATGGTTGTCTTCTCCGCTTGTGCTTTCATTGTTATAGATCTTGTGAGCTGCCTAACATGATCAAGATCATCTATTTGTAATGCTACATGTTGTGTTTGGTGAGATCCGATGAATAGAGAATACTATGTTAAGTTGATTATCAATCTATCATATATGTGTTGTTTATGTTCTTGCATGCTCTCCGTTGCTAGTAGAGGCTCTGGCCAAGTTGATACTTGTAACTCCAAGAGGGAGTAATTATGCTCGATAGTGGGTTCATGCCTCCATTAAATCTGGGATCGTGACAGTAGGTTCTAAGGTTGTGGATGTGCTGTTGCTACTAGGGATAAAACATTGATGCTTTGTCTAAGGATATTTGTGTTGATTACATTACGCGCCATACTTAATGCAATTATCTGTTGTTCGCAACTTAATACCGGAAGGGGTTCGGATGATAACCTGAAGGTGGATTATTTAGGCATAGATGCATGCTGGATAGCGGTCTATGTACTTTGTCGTAATGCCCTGATTAAATCACATAGTAATCATCGTTGATATGTATTGAATCTTTATTTGTCAATTGCTCACCTGTAATTTGTTCACCCAGCATGCTAGTTATCTTATTGGAGAGACACCACTAGTGAACTGTGGACCCCGGTCCATTCTTTACATCTAAATACATTCTACTGCTTTTACTGTTCTTTGCAAACAAACACCATCTTCCACTCGATACGCTTAATCCTTTGTTTTCAGCAAGCCGGTGAGATTGACAACCTCACTGTTACGTTGGGGCAAAGTACTTTGATTGTGTTGTGCAGGTTCCATGTTGGCGCCGGTTTCACTGGTGTTGCGCCGCACTACATTCCTCCACCAACAACCTTCACGTGCTTCTTTCTGAGGGAAAACTTGCTGCTGTGCGCATCACACCTTCCTCTTGGGGTTCCCAACGGACGTGTACATCTACGCGCATCAAGCTCTTTTTCGGGCCGTTGCCGGAGATCAAGACACGCTGCAAGGGAGTCTCCACTTCCAATCTCTTTACTTTGTTTTTGTCTTGCTTTATTTTATTTACTACTTTGTTTGCTGCACTTAAACAAAACACACAAAAAAATAGTTGCTAGTTTTACTTTATGTACTGTCTTGTTATCTATATCAAAAACACAAAAAAATTAGTTACTTGTCTTTACTTTATTTGCTTAGTTTACTTTACTACTGTTATAATGGGTACTCCTGAAAATACTAAGTTGTGTGATTTCACTAGCACAAATAATAATGATTTTATATGTACTCCTATTGCTCCACCTGCTACTACAGCAGAATTCTATGAAATTAAACCTGCTTTACTGAATCTTGTTATGAGAGAGCAATTTTCTGGTGTTAGTACTGATGATGCTGCTGCCCATCTTAATAATTTTGTTGAACTTTGTGAAATGCAAAAGTATAAGGATATACATGGTGATATTATAAAACTGAAATTATTTCCTTTCTCATTAAGAGGAAGAGCTAAAGATTGGTTGCTATCTTTGCCTAAGAATAGTATTGATTCATGGACTAAGTGTAAAGATGCTTTTATTAGTAAATATTATCCTCCTGCTAAGATTATATCTTTGAGAAGTAGCATAATGAACTTTAAACAATTTGATAATGAACATGTTGCTCAAGCATGGGAGAGAATGAAATCTTTGGTAAAGAATTGCCCAACCCATGGACTGACTACTTGGATGATCATCCAAACCTTTTATGCAGGATTGAATTTTTCCTCGAGGAACCTATTGGATTCAGCTGCTGGAGGTACTTTTATGTCCATCACTCTGGGCGCCGCAACTAAATTACTTGATGATATGATGATCAATTACTCTGAATGGCACACTGAAAGAACTCCTCAAGGTAAGAAGGTAAATTCTTGAAGAAACCTCTTCTTTGGGTGATAAGATTGATGCTATTATGTCTATGCTTGCAAATGGTAGATCTCATATTGATCCTAATAATGTTCCTTTAGCTTCATTGGTTGCTCAAGAAGAAAATGTTGATGTGAATTTCATTAAAAGTAATAATTTCAACAACAATGCTTATAGGAATAATTATGGTAACAACAACTTTAGGCCATATCCTTCTAATAGTAATGGTTATGGTAATTCTTATGGTAATTCTTACAACAATAATAAGAGTGTACCCTCTGGTCTTGAAGTGATGCTTAAAGAATTTATTAGTACACAAACTGCTTTCAATAAAACTGTTGAAGAAAAGCTTGGTAAAATTGATATTCTTGCTTCTAAGGTTGATAGTCTTGCTCTCGATGTTGATCTTTTAAAATTGAAAGTTATGCCTGAGAAAGTTGAAGATGCTAGGTTTGCTAAAACAAATGCCATCCAAGTTAGAATTAATGATAATATTAGATTGTTGGCTGAATTGCATGCTAGGTGGGATAGAGAAGAAAAAGAAAAACTTGCTAAAGAGAATAATGTAGCTAAAGTATGGACTATTACCACCACTAGTAATGTTGATTCTTCACATGTTGCTGCACCTCCTACTATTAATGGTAGAATAATAGGTGTTGGCAATGTTTCTACTCCTAGTGCAAAGCGTACAAAATTGCCCGAAACTGCTGAAACTGCTGTTTGTGATAAAACTGCTGAAATTTTTCAAAATATTGGTGACAATGATTCCATTGCTGTAGAACATAATGGTTTAGACTTTGATGATTGTCATATTACTGAAGTTATAAAGTTCTTACAAAAACTTGCTAGAAGTCCCAATGCTAGTGCTATAAATTTAGCCTTTACAAAACACATTACAAATGCTCTCATTAAAGCTAGGGAAGAGAAATTAAAACTTGAAGCTTCTATTCCTAGGAAGTTAGAAGATGGTTGGGAGCCCATCATTAAAATGAAATTCAATGATTTTGAGTGTAATGCTTTATGTGATCTTGGTGCAAGTATTTCTGTTATGCCTAAAAAGATTTATGATATGCTTGACTTGCCACCATTGAAGAATTGTTATTTGGATGTTAATCTTGCTGATAATGTTAAAAAGAAACCTTTGGGGAGGATTGATAATGTGCACATTACGGTTAACAATAACCTTGTCCCCGTTGATTTTGTTGTCTTGGATATCGAATGCAATGCATCTTGTCCTATTGTGTTGGGAAGACCTTTTCTTCGAACCGTTGGTGCTGTTATTGATATGAAGGAAGGTAATATTAAATATCAATTTCCTCTCAAGAAAGGTATGGAACACTTCCCTAGAAAGAGAATGAAGTTGCCTTTTGATTCTATTATTATAACAAGCTATGATGTTGATGCTTCTACTCTTGATGTTACTTGATTTGCACTTTCTGCGCCTAGCTGAAAGGCGTTAAAGAAAAGCACTTCTTGGGAGATAACCCATGTGTTTATTTTACTACAGAAATTTTTGTTTTGTTGAGTCTTGGAAGTTGTTTACTACTGTAGCAACCTCTCCTTATCATGTTTTTGTGCCAAGTAAGGTTTCTATGCTAAAGTTGATGTTATATTTGGGATCGCTGCGCAGAAACAGCATTGCTGTCTGTCACGAATTTTGGCATAAGTCTCTGTAAAAAAATCGAAAAAATCTGCAAAATTACGAGCGTGATCCTCAGATATGTACGCAACTTTCATTAGTTTTGAGTTTTTCCATTTGAGCAAGTTAAGTGCCCAGTCCAGAAGCATCTTTACGGACTGTTCTGTTTTTGACAGATTCTGTCTTTTATTTCGCATTGCCGCTTTTGCTATGTTGAATGAGTTTCTTTGTTCCATTAACTTTCAGAAGCTTTGTGCAATGTCCAGAAGTGTTAAGAATGATTGTGTCACCTCTGAATGTATGAATTTGTGGTTAAGCACTAACCCTCTCATGAGTTTGCTTGAAGTTTGTGTGAAGGAATTTTTCAAGGGTCAAGAGAAGAGGATGATATACTATGATCAAGAAGAGTGAAAGGTCTAAGCTTGGGGATGCCGCGGTGGTTCATCCCTGCATATTTTAAGAAGACTCAAGCATCTAAGCTTGGGGATGCCCAAGGCATCCCCTTCTTCATCGACAACATTATCAGGTCACTTCTAGTGAAACTATATTTTTATTCCGTCACATTCTTATGTTCTTTACTTGGAGCGTCGGTTTGTTTTTATTTTTGTTTTGTTTTGAATAAAGTTGGATCTCGCCATCCTTATATTGGAGATATTACGCTCCGCTTTTTCATATGGAACACTTGTGTTCTTAATTGTGCTTTAATGTTCATGGCGAAAGCTTATTGCTTCGTTAGATTGCTATATGGTTGGAATTGGAAAATGATGCATATGGTTTGGCAATTTGGCAATTGTTTGAGCTCTCTTAGATCATGTTTAAACTCTTGCATCATGTAGTTTAATCCATTAATGAAGAACTACTGTAGAGCTTGTTTAATTTGGTTTGCATGATTGTTCTCTCTAAGTCTAGATATTTTCGGGTAAAGTGTTTGAACAACAAGGAAGAGAGTGTAGAGCCTTATAATGCTTGCAATATGTTTTTGTGTGAGTTTTGCTGTGTACCTGTTCATACTTGTGTTTGCTTCAAACAACCTTGCTAGCCCAAACCTTGTACTGAGAGGAAATACTTCTCGTGCATCCAAATACCTTGAGCCAAACTCCATGCCATTTGTGTCCACCATATCTACCTATTATGTGGTATTTTTCTGCCATTCCAAAGTAAATTACTTGAGTGCTACCTTTAAATTTCATTCCTCTACCTTTACAATATATAGCTCATGGGACAAATAGCTTAAAAACTATTGTGGTGATGAATATGTAGTTATGTGTCTTAATTTTTATAAGTTGCTTGTTGAGCGGTAACCATGTTTTCTGGGGACGCCATCAACTTTATCTTTGTTGGATATCATGTGAGATGCTATGCATGTTCGTCTTGTCTGAAGTAGTGGATTTCATGATCAAATGGTTTGAGTATGCATATGTTAGAGAAGAACATTGGGCCGCTAACTAAAGCCATGTATCATGGTGGAAGTTTCAGTTTGGACATACAACCTCAATCTCTTATGAGAATATTAACTATTGTTGAATGCTTAAGCATTAAAAGAGGAGTCCATTATCTCGTTGTCTATGTTGTCCCGGTATGGATGTCTAAGTTGAGAATAATCAAAAGCGAGAAATCCAATGCGTGCTTTCTCCTTAGACACTTGTACAGGCGGCATAGAGGTACCCCTTTGTGACACTTGGTTGAAGCATATGTTATGCGATGAGAATCCATGTTTTCCGAGATAGTAGGACAAGGTGCGAGCACTATTGGTACTCTATGCATGAGGCATGCAACTTGTAGGAAGTATTATGCATAGCACATATGAATTATTACTACCGTTGACAAAATTGTTTCTATGTTTTCAAAACAAAGCTCTAGCACAAAAATAGTAATCAATGCTTCCCTCTGCGAAGGGCCAATCTTTTACTTTATTGTTGAGTCAGTTTACCCATTCCCTTCTATCTTAGAAGCAAACACTTGTGTCAACTGTGTGCATTGATTCTTACATGTTTACTTATTGCACTTGTTATATTACTCTATGTTGACAAATATCCATGAGATATACATGTTACAAGTTGAAAGCAATTGCTGAAACTTAATCATCCTTTGTGTTGCTTCAATGCATTCTACTATGAATTTATTGCTTATGAGTTAACTCTTATGCAAGTCTTATTGATACTTGTCTTGAAAGTATTATTCATGAAAAGTTTTGCTATATGATTCATTTGCTTAGTCATTATCTTTGTTAGCAATCTTTTGTTCAGATCACTCCATTCATCTCATATGCTTTACAATAATGTTGATCAAGATTATGTTGGTAGCATGTCACTTCAGAAATTATTTGTGTTATCGTTTACCTACTCGAGGGCGAGTAGGAACTAAGCTTGGGGATGCTTGATACGTCTCAAACGTATCTATAATTTCTTATGTTCCATGCTACTTTTATTACAATACTTGAATGTTTTATACATACTTTACAGCATTATTTTACATTTTCCGGCACTAACCTATTAACAAGATGCCGAAGTGCCAGTTGCTGTTTTCTGATGTTTTTGGTTTCAGAAATCCTAGTAAGGAAATATTCTCGGAATTGGACGAAATCAACGCCCAGGGTCCTATTTTTGCACGAAGCTTCCAGACCGAAGAGGAGACGAAGTGGGGCCACGAGGTGGGGACACACCAAGGCCGCGGCCCAAGCCCTGGCCGCGCCGCCCTAGTGTGTGGGCCCCCCGTGACGCCCTTTGGCCTACCCTTCTGATACGCGTAGATGCACACGTCCGTTGGGAACCCCAAGTGGAAGGTATGATGCATATAGAAGCAAGTTTCCCTCAGTATGAAACCAAGGTTTAATCGAACCAAGCCAGAAGCACGTTGAAGGTTGATGGTCGCGAAATGTGATGCGGCGCAACACCAGGGATTCCGGCGCCAACGCGGAACCTGCACAACACAACCAAAGTACTTTGCCCCAACGAAACAGTGAGGTTGTCAATCTCACCGGCTTGCTGTAACAAAGGATTAAACGTATCGAGTGGAAGATGTTTGCAAAGAAAACAGTAAACACAATTGCAGTAGATTGTATGCTATGTAAAGAATAGGACCGGGGTCCACAGTTCACTAGAGGTGTCTCTCCCATAAGATAAAAGCATGTTGGGTGAACAAATTACAGTCGGCAATTGACAAATAGAGAAAGGCATAACAATGCATATACATGATATGATAAATATAGTGAGATTTAATTGGGCATTACGACAAAGTACATAGACCGCCATCCAACCGCATCTATGCCTAAAAAGTCCACCTTCAGGTTATCATCCGAACCCCATTCAGTATTAAGTTGCTAAGCAACAGACAATTGCATTAAGTATGGTGCGTAATGTAATCGACAACTACATCCTTAGACATAGAATCAATGTTTTATCCCTAGTGGCAACAGCACATCACAACCTTAGAACTTTCTGTCACTGTCCCAGGTGTCAATGAAGGCATGAACCCACTATCGAGCATAAATACTCCCTCTTGGAGTTAAGAGTAAAAACTTGGCCAGAGCCTCTACTAATAACGGAGAGCATGCAAGATCATAAACAACACATAAACAATAGATTGATAATCACCATAACATAGTATTCTCTATCCATCGGATCCCGACAAACACAACATATAGAATTACATATAGATGATCTTGATCATGTTAGGCAGCTCACAAGATCCGACAATGAAGCACAATTAGGAGAAGACGACCATCTAGCTACTGCTATGGACCCATGGTCCAGGGGTGAACTACTCACTCATCACTCCGGAGGCGATCATGGCGATGAAGAGTCCTCCGGGAGATGAATCCCCTCTCCGGCAGGCCGGAGGCGATCTCCTGAATCCCCGAGATGGGATTCGCGGCGGCGTCTCCGGAAGGTTTTCCGTATCGTGGCTCTCGGTACTGGGGTTTTCGCGACGGAGGCTTTAAGTAGGCGAAAGGGCAACGTGGGGGGCCACACGAGGGCCCCACACCCTAGGTCGGCGCGGCCAGGGCCTGGGCCGCGCCGGCCTATGGTGTCGGCGCCTCGTGGCCCCACTTCCTTCCCTCTTCGGTCTTCTGGAAGCTTCGTGCAAAAATAGGACCTGGGCGATGATTTCGTCCAATTCCGAGAATATTTCCTTACTAGGATTTCTGAAACCAAAAACAACAGAAAACAGCAATGGCTCTTCGGCATCTTGTTAATAGGTTAGTTCCAAAATGCATAAATATGACATATAATGTGCATAAAACATGTAGGTATCATCAATAAAGTAGCATGGAACATAAGAAATTATCGATACGTTGGAGACGTATCAGCATCCCCAAGCTTAGTTCTGCTCGTCCCGAGCAGGTAAAACGATAACAAAGATAATTTCGAAGTGACATGCCATCATAATCTTGATCATACTATTTGTAAACATATGTAATGAATGCAGCGATCAAAACAAAGGTAATGTCATGAGTAAACAAGTGAATCATATGACAAAGACTTTTCATGAATAGTACTTCAAGACAAGCATCAATAAGTCTTGCATAAGAGTTAACTCATAAAGCAATAAATCAAAGTAAAGGTATTGAAGCAACACAAAGGAAGATTAAGTTTCAGCGGTTGCTTTCAACTTATAACATGTATATCTCATGGATATTGTCAACATAAAGTAATATAACAAGTGCAATATGCAAGTATGTAGGAATCAATGCACAGTTCACACAAGTGTTTGCTTCTTAAGGTGGAAGGAGATAGGTAAACTGACTCAACAATAAAAGTAAAAGAATGGTCCTTCAAAAGGAAAGCATCGATTGTTGTATTTGTGCTAGAGCTTTTATTTTGAAAACATGAAACAATTTTGTCAACGGTAGTAATAAAGCATATGAGTTATGTAAATTATATCTTACAAGTTGCAAGCCTCATGCATAGTATACTAATAGTGCCCGCACCTCGTCCTACTTAGCTTGGACTACCGGATCTTTGCATGCCATGTTTCAACCAAGTGTCACAAAGGGGTACCTCCATGCCGCCTGTACAAAGGTCTAAGGAGAATGCTCGCATTTTGGATTTCTCGCTTTTGATTATTCTCAACTTAGACATCCATACCGGGACAACATGGACAACAGATAATGAACTCCTCTTAAATGCATAAGCATGTAGCAATGATTATTATTCTCATATGAGATTGAGGATATATGTCCAAAACTGAAACTTCCACCATGATTCATGGCTTTAGTTAGCGGCCCAATGTTCTTCTCTAACAATTTTGCATGCTCCAACCACTAAAATGATAGATCCTTCAGACAAGACGGACATGCATAGCAACTCACATGATATTCAACAATAGTTGATGGCGTTCCCCAGAAGCATGGTTATCGCACAACAAGCAACTTAATAAAAGATAAAGTGCATAAGTACATATTCAATACTACGATAGTTTTTAAGGCTATTTTGTCCCATGAGCTATATATTGCAAAGGTGAATGATGGAATTTTAAAGGTAGCACTCAAGCAATTTACTTTGGAATGGCGGAGAAATACCATGTAGTAGGTAGGTATGGTGGACACAAATGGCATAGTGGTTGGCTCAAGGATTTTGGATGCATGAGAAGTATTCCTCTCGATACAAGGTTTAGGCTAGCAAGGTTATTTGAAGCAAACTCAAGGATGAACAGGTGCAGCAAAACTCACATAAAAGACATATTGTAAACATTATAAGACTCTACACCGTCTTCCTTGTTGTTCAAAACTCAATACTAGATATTATCTAGACCTTAGAGAGACCAAATATGCAAATCAAATTTTAGCAGGCTCTATGTATTTCTTCATTAGTAGGTGCAAAGCATATGATGCAAGAGCTTAAACATGAGCACAACAATTTCCAAGTATCACATTATCCAAGATATTTTAGAATTACTACATGTAGCATTTTCCAATTCCAACCATATAACAATTTAACGAAGGAGAAACTTCGCCTTGAACATTATGAGTAAAGCCTAAGGACATATGTGTCCATATGCAACAGCGGAGCGTGTCTCTCTCCCACAAAGTGAATGCTAGATCCATCTTATTCAAACAAAACAAAAACAAAAACAAACCGACGCTCCAAGTAAAGAACACAAGATGTGACTGAATAAAAATATAGTTTCAGGGGAGGAACCTGATGATGTTGTCGATGAAGAAGGGGATGCCTTGGGCATCCCCAAGCTTAGACGCTTGAGTCTTCTTAAAATATGCAGGGTGAACCACGGGGTCATCCCCAAGCTTAGAGCTTTCACTCCTCTTGATCATAGTATATCATTCTCCTCTCTTGACCCTTGAAAACTTCCTTCACACCAAACTTCAAGCAAACTCATTAGAGGGTTAGTGCACAATTAATAATTCACATGTTCAGAGGTGGCACAATCATTCTTTACACTTCTGGACATTGCATAAAGCTACTGGACATTAATGAATCAAAGAAATAAATCCAACATAGCAAAAGAGGCAATGCGAAATAAAAGGCAGAATCTGTCAAAAACAGAACAGTCCGTAAAGACGAATTTAAAGCTGGCACCAGACTTGCTCAAATGGAAAAACTCAAAACTAATGAAAGTTGCGTACATATCTGAGGATCACGCTCGTAAATTGGCAGATTTTTTCGAATTTTCTACAGAGAACTGTGCCCAGATTCGTGACAGACAGCAATGCTGTTTCTGCGCAGCGATCCCAAATATAACATCAACTTTGACATAAAAACTTTACTTGGCACAAAAACATGATAAGGAGAGGTTGCTACAGTAGTAAACAACTTCCAAGACTCAACAAAACAAAAAATTGCTGTAGTAAAAACATGGGTTGTCTCCCATAAGCGCTTTTCTTTAACGCCTTTCAGCTAGGCGCAGAAAGTGCAAATCAAGTATTATCAAGAGACGGTGTGTCAACCTTACCTTGGGCTTTATCCTTACCTTTCTTATTGTTTTTCTTTCCCTTTGGTTTAGGAAATATATGATTTCCCCCCGGTATAGAGGTGAATTTCAGAGTGCCTTCTCCCACATCAATGACTGCTCCCAATAGTTTCAGCAAGGATCTTCCGAGTATGATTTTTCCTGTTTCAATAACAAGATAATCAATGGATATTGTTCTTCCAAGAATGGTTGTATGCACACCTGCAGCTATTCCCTTAGGAATTATAATAGAGTTATCAATGAGAGTTATTTCTTCTCCTCCTTCATCGACTCCCCAAAGTTTCAAAGACTTATAAATGCTTTCAGGCATAAGGCAAAATTCATACATAATATCACAGTAGGCATGAAGAGTTCGATCACCGATAACAATTTTAACAGCAGGATCCCATAATGAAGGTTTAGAATTCTCTAAGACTTGTTCAAGACGATTACGAACACAGTGATAATTGTCATTCAAGCGAGATGTACTTATCTCGAGATTGTTCAATCTATTATAAATGCTAATAAGGGCTGAATCAAAGTTATTAGCTGAATCATGTGATGCAACCAATTTCTTTATGGCATTAAAAGCTTGATCCCCATTACAATGAAGGAAATCTCCTCCTACTAAAGTGTCCAAAGCATATCTATAGCGAACCATAAGACCAAAATAAAAATTACTAAGGAGTAAACTTAGAGTCATTTGAGGTTCAGTTTTACGATAAGAAGTAAAAATTCTAGACCAAGCATCCTTAAAACTCTCCTCATCCCCTTGTTTAAAAGTAAAAACTAATTCCTCAGGTGAAGAAGTAACAGGTTCAGAGCTAGACATGGTAACAAAAGTAACTAATTTTTTTTGTATTTTTAATATAGAGTGCAAGACAATAAATAAAGCAAACTAGATAAAATAAATGCAAGTAACTAATTTTTGTGTTTTTGATATGGAGAGCAAGACGGAAATAAAGTAAAACTAGCAACTAATTTTTTTGTGTTTTGATTTAGTGCAGCAAACAAAGTAGTAAATAAAATAAAGCAAGACAAAACAAAGTAAAGAGATTGAGAAGTGGAGACTCCCCTGCAGCGTGTCTGGCAACGGCGCCTGAAATTTAGCTTGATACGCGTGAGATGCACACGTCCGTTGGGAACCCCAAGTGGAAGGTATGATGCGTATAGAAGCAAGTTTCCCTCAGTATGAAACCAAGGTTTAATCGAACCAGTAGGAGCGAAGCACGTTGAAGGTTGATGGTCGCGAAATGTGATGCGCGCAACACCAGGGATTCCGCCAACGCGAACCTGCACAACACAACAAAGTACTTTCTAACAACAAATGAGGTTGTCAATCTCACCGGCTTGTAACAAAGGATTAAACGTATCGAGTGGAAGATGTTTGCAAAGAAAACAGTAAACACAATTGCAGTAGATTGTATGCTATGTAAAGAATAGGACCGGGGTCCACAGTTCACTAGAGGTGTCTCTCCCATAAGATAAAAGCATGTTGGGTGAACAAAGTCGGGCAATTGACAAATAGAGAAAGGCATAACAATGCATATACATGATATGATAAATATAGTGAGATTTAATTGGGCATTGACAAAGTACATAGACCGCCATCCAACTGCATCTATGCCTAAAAAGTCCACCTTCAGGTTATCATCCGAACCCCATTCAGTATTAAGTTGCAAAGCAACATTAAGTATGGTGCGTAATGTAATCGACAACTACATCCTTAGACATAGAATCAATGTTTTATCCCTAGTGGCAACAGCACATCACAACCTTAGAACTTTCTGTCACTGTCCCAGGTGTCAATGAAGGCATGAACCCACTATCGAGCATAAATACTCCCTCTCGTAAGAGTAAAAAACCAGAGCCTCTACTAATAACGGAGAGCATGCAAGATCATAAACAACACATAAACAATAGATTGATAATCACCATAACATAGTATTCTCTATCCATCGGATCCCGACAAACACAACATATAGAATTACATATAGATGATCTTGATCATGTTAGGCAGCTCACAAGATCCGACAATGAAGCACAATTAGGAGAAGACGACCATCTAGCTACTGCTATGGACCCATGGTCCAGGGGTGAACTACTCACTCATCACCCGGAGGCGATCATGGCGATGAAGAGTCCTCCGGGAGATGAATCCCCTCTCCGGCAGGGTGCCGGAGGCGATCTCCTGAATCCCCGAGATGGGATTCGCGGCGGCGTCTCTGAAGGTTTTCCGTATCGTGGCTCTCTGATCGGGGTTTTCGCGACGGAGGCTTTAAGTAGGGAAAGGGCAACGTGGGGCCACACGAGGGCCCCACACCCTAGGTCGGCGCGGCCAGGCCTGGGCCGCGCCGGCCTATGGTGTCGGCGCCTCGTGGCCCCACTTCCTTCCCTCTTCGGTCTTCCGAAGCTTCGTGCAAAAATAGGACCCCGGGCAAGATTTCGTCCAATTCCGAGAATATTTCCTTACTAGGATTTCTGAAACCAAAAACAGCAGAAAACAGCAACTGGCTCTTCGGCATCTTGTTAATAGGTTAGTTCCGGAAAATGCATAAATATGACATATAATGTGCATAAAACATGTAGGTATCATCAATAAAGTAGCATGGAACATAAGAAATTATCGATACGTTGGAGACGTATCACCTTCCGCCTACTTAAAGCCTCCGTCGCGAAACCCCCTGTACCGAGAGCCACGATACGGAAAACATTACTGAGAGGCCGCCGCGAATCCCATCTCGGGGGATTCAGGAGATCGCCTCCGGCACCCTGCGAGAGGGAATCATCACCGGAGGGCTCTACATCATCATGCCCGCCTCCGGATTGATGCGTGAGTAGTTCATCCTTGGACTATGGGTCCATAGAAGTAGCTAGATGGCTGTCTTCTCCGCTTGTGCTTTCATTGTTATAGATCTTGTGAGCTGCCTAACATGATCAAGATCATCTATTTTTAATGCTACATGTTGTGTTTGGTGAGATCCGATGAATAGAGAATACTATGTTAAGTTGATTATCAATCTATCATATATGTGTTGTTTATGTTCTTGCATGCTCTCCGTTGCTAGTAGAGGCTCTGGCCAAGTTGATACTTGTAACTCCAAGAGGGAGTAATTATGCTCGATAGTGGGTTCATGCCTCCATTAAATCTGGGATCGTGACAGTAGGTTCTAAGGTTGTGGATGTGTTGTTGCTACTAGGGATAAAACATTGATGCTTTGTCTAAGGATATTTGTGTTGATTACATTACGCGCCATACTTAATGCAATTATCTGTTGTTCGCAACTTAATACCGGAAGGGGTTCGGATGATAACCTGAAGGTGGATTATTTAGGCATAGATGCATGCTGGATAGCGGTCTATGTACTTTGTCGTAATGCCTGATTAAATCACATAGTAATCATCATTGATATGTATTGAATCTTTATTTGTCAATTGCTCACCTGTAATTTGTTCACCCAACATGCTAGTTATCTTATTGGAGAGACACTAGTGAACTGTGGACCCCGGTCCATTCTTTACATCTGAATACATTCTACTGTTACTGTTCTTTGCAAACAAACACCATCTTCAACTCGATACGCTTAATCCTTTGTTTTCGCAAGCCGGTGAGATTGACAACCTCACATTACGTTGGGGCAAAGTACTTTAATTGTGTTGTGCAGGTTCCACGTTGGCGCCGGTATCACCGGTGTTGCGCCGCACTACATTCCTCCACCAACAACCTTCACGTGCTTCTTGGCTCCTATGGTTTGATAACCTTGGTTTCTTTCTGAGGGAAAACTTGCTGCAGTGCATCACACCTTCCTATTGGGGTTCCCAACGGACGTGTACATTCTACGCGCATCAAGCCTGCAAGCTCGAAAAATCCCCTTTGGACGTATGCTGGTGATGAAGATGTCGAGAGGCTCTCCACAGATCTTCCTGCGAAGGACTTGGAGAAGCTGATTCGAAGAATCTCCAAGCTTAACAAGAAGGACACCGTTCCATCTTCTTGCAAAGTTAAGCCATTTTGTAGCGCCAATCCTCTTCCTGAGGTAATTGATCTTTGCGATTATTATGTTGTCTTCCCGGATTATTTCTGTCGACCACTTCATTGATAGCGAAATATAACTGCTTTGTCGAAATTCTTTATATTCCACAGGGTCACCTTGTTCTATCTTCTCTTCCTCCCCTTCCCGAAGGTGGGGAAGTCGAAGAACGGGCTGTTGTCACGACACAACCAGGCTTGATATGCTCCAACGTATCGATAATTTCTTATGTTCCATGCTACTTTATTGATGATACCTACATGTTTTATGCACATTATATGTCGTATTTACGCATTTTCTCGAACTAACCTATTAACAAGATGCCGAAGAGCCTTTGTTTTCTGTTTTTGGTTTCAGAAATCCTAGTAAAGGAAATATTCTCGGAATTGGACGAAATCAACGCCCAGGGTCCTATTTTTGCACGAAGCTTCCAAGACCGAAGGAGAGTCGAAGTGGGGCCACGAGGTGGCCGCGACGGGCGGCGCGGCCTGTGCCCCCCGGCGCGGCCCCGTCATCCGCCCCCTCGTGCCGCCTCTTGACCTGCCCTTTCGCCTACTTATAGCCTCCGTCGCGAAAACCCCAGTACCGAGAGCCACGATACGGAAAACCTTCCAGAGACGCCGCCGCCGAATCCCATCTCGGGGATTCAGGAGATCGCCCGGCACCCTGCCGGAGAGGGGAATCATCTCCCGGAGGACTCTTCATCGCCATGATCGCCTCCGGAGTGATGAGTGAGTAGTTCACCCCCGGACTATGGGTCCATAGCAGTAGCTAGATGGTCGTCTTCTCCTAATTGTGCTTCATTGTTGGATCTTGTGAGCTGCCTAACATGATCAAGATCATCTATCTGTAATTCTATATGTTGTGCTTGTCGGGATCCGATGAATAGAGAATGCTATGTTATGGTGATTATCAATCTATTGTTTATGTGCTGTTTATGATCTTGCATGCTCTCCGTTATTAGTAGAGGCTCTGGCCAAGTTTTTGCTCTTAACTCCAAGAGGGAGTATTTATGCTCGATAGTGGGTTCATGCCTTCATTGATACCTGGGACAGTGACAGTTCTAAGGTTGTGATGTGCTGTTGCCACTAGGGATAAAACATTGATTCTATGTCTAAGGATGTAGTTGTCGATTACATTACGCACCATACTTAATGCAATTGTCTGTTGCTTTGCAACTTAATACTGAATGGGGTTCGGATGATAACCTTGGGGACTTTTTAGGCATAGATGCAGTTGGATGGCGGTCTATGTACTTTGTCGTAATGCCCGGATTAAATCTCACTATATTCATCATATCATGTATATGCATTGTTATGCCCTTCTCTATTTGTCAATTGCCCGACTGTAATTTGTTCACCCAACATGCTTTTATCTTATGGGAGAGATACCTCTAGTGAACTGTGGACCCCGGTCCTATTCTTTACTTCGCATACAATCTACAATACTTGTTTTACTTTTTCTTGCAAACAATCATCTTCCACACAATACGGTTAATCCTTTGTTACAGCAAGCCGGTGAGATTGACAACCTCACTGCGTTGGGGCAAAGTACTTTGGTTGTGTTGTGCAGGTTCCACGTTGGCGCCGGAATCCCCGTTGTTGCGCCGCATCACATTTCGCCACCATCAACCTTCAACGTGCTTCTTGGCTCCTCCTGGTTCGATTAAACCTTGGTTTCTTTCTGAGGGAAAACTTGCCACCGTGCGCATCATACCTTCCTCTTGGGGTTCCCAACGGACGTGTACATCTACGCGCATCAAGCATGTTTTCTGGCGCCGTTGCCGGGGAGATCAAGACACGCTGCAAGGGGAGTCTCCACTTCTCAATCTCTTTACTTTGTTTTTGTCTTGCTTAATTTTATTTACTACTTTGTTTGCTGCACCTAAACAAAACACACAAAAATTAGTTGCTAGTTTTACTTTATTTACTGTCTTGCTCTCTTTATCAAAAACACAAAAAAAAATTAGTTACTTGTCTTTATTTACCTAGTTTACTTTTACTACTGCTATCATGAGTAATCCTGAAGTTGAAGTTCGTTCTTTTAAGCAACAAGGTGGAGAAAGTTTTAAAGATGCTTGGTACAGAATTAGTAATGCTCATCATAGGTGCATTAAGAAACACTCCACCACTATCCTTCTTAGGAACTTTTATGTTGGTTTATCTAGTTGGAATATGTATGTTCTTGATACTCTTTCGGGAGGTAATTTCCTAGGTACTCCCGCTTTAGAAGCTAGTTGCATCATTGAGAGTCTAGTTGGAATACCACCTGTTAATGAAGTTAAAATTGAAATCTCTCTTGAGGATGTTATGAAAAAATTGGAAACCATAGAGAAAATTTTTCCAAGTATTGAAACTAAAATGGAAATGTTATTGGATAAAACTGATGAACTTGATAAATCCCTAGGAGGAATTGATGAAAGAATTAGTGTCCTAGGAACTTGTGTTGTCCATGATAATCAAACCAATAGGATTGATGAACTTGAAAAAGCTATGGGAACCTTGGGTTCAACCTTTTCTTCTCTCAAGTATAATGAGAAAGCTTATGTGGGTAAAGAGCAAAAATTCATGTATGCCTCTAAAGTGCCTAAACAAAAGAATTACTATAGGCCTAAAATTGCTAAAACTCCTAGCACCACCATAGAAAATTTAGATAATGGAGCACCTAAAGTACCCTCTGCAACAAGTTGTGTTTGCATGAAGAATAATAATGTTGATGCTTCATCTCTTGATAATACTTGATTTGCACTTTCTGCGCCTAGCTGAAAGGCGTTAAAGAAAAGCGCTTATGGGAGACAACCCATGTTTTTACTACAGTACTTTATTTTATATTTGAGTCTTGGAAGTTGTTTACTACTGTAGCAACCTCTCCTTATCATGTTTTTGTGCCAAGTAAAGTTTCTATGTCAAAGTTGATGTTATATTTGGGATCGCTGCGCAGAAACAGAATTGCTGTCTGTCACGAATCTGGGCACAAGTCTCTGTAGAAAATTCGAAAAAATCTGACAATTTACGAGCGTGATCCTCAGATATGTACGCAACTTTCATTAGTTTTGAGTTTTTCCATTTGAGCAAGTCTGGTGCCATTTTAAAATTCGTCTTTACGGACTGTTCTGTTTTTGACAGATTCTGCCTTTTATTTCGCATTGCCTCTTTTGCTATGTTGGATGAATTTCTTTGATCCACTAATGTCCAGTAGCTTTATGCAATGTCCAGAAGTGTAAAGAATGATTGTGTCACCTCTGAATGTGTGAATTATTAATCGTGCACTAACCCTCTAATGAGTTTGCTTGAAGTTTGGTGTGAAGGAAGTTTTCAAGGGTCAAGAGAGGAGTATGATATACTATGATCAAGAGGAGTGAAAGCTCTAAGCTTGGGGATGCCCCGTGGTTCATCCCTGCATATTTTAAGAAGACTCAAGCGTTTAGCTTGGGGATGCCCAAGGCATCCTTCTTCATCGACAACATCATCAGGTTCCTCCCCTGAAACTATATTTTTATTCAGTCACATCTTGTGTTCTTTACTTGGAGCGTCGGTTTGTTTTGTTTTTGTTTTTGTTTGAATAAAATGGATCCTAGCATTCACTTTGTGGAGAGAGACACGCTCCGCTGTTGCATATGGACAAATATGTCCTTAGGCTTTACTCATAATGTTCATGGCGAAGTTTCTTCTTCGTTAAATTGTTATATGGTTGGAATTTGAAAATGCTACATGTAGTAATTCTAAAATTTCTTGGATAATGTGATACTTGGCAATTGTTGTGCTCATGTTTAAGCTCTTGCATCATATGCTTTTGTTACCACCCGATTTTGGCCAAATCAGGAGTTGGGCCGTAAGTGAAGATGGGCTTGAAGGACGTACACGTGGAGCATCTTTGAAGCGGCCTTGCGCTGAGAGTTTGGGCTAAGTTGCCCGTGTATCTGTAATATAGTAGATCACATTGTAATTTAGATTAAAGAGATAGAGTCTGGCCCGTGCACGGTTAGGTGCACACCTCAATTAGAAAGTCCCTTGGACTATAAATATGTATCTAGGGTTATCGGAAAGGAGGACAATCATCGTTCAACCAACACAAATCAGGCGCATCGCCACCCCTTTCTTCGAGGGTTTCTCCGGGTAAGCACCATGCTGCCTAGATCGCATCTAGCGATCTAGGCAGTATACGTTTATTCGTTAACCTTGTACTGCTCGTGCTGAAGCCTTGTTGATGGCGAGCAGTACTATTTATCCTTAGGTGTTTAGGGGCTTGCATTGATGCTTTCACGTGCATATCTGCGTGGCAATGCCGTCCCTAGACACCTAGCTGCCCTTACGTCTATCAGACGTAAGGGCAGCATCTTGCTTGTTCGTAACTTAGTAGATCCGATCCGTTATAGTTGCTCCTTGCTACGCAAGGATTAGTTTAATATCTGCATAGTTAGGCCTTATGTTGGGGTCGGAGGATCCGGTGGTGCGTTAGGCGTTGTTTACCGTCCCTGCGAGGGATGTTCCGGGGATCAACGTTATGTTGGTTTTTAGGCCTCTCGTAGGGGTAGTTTGCATCGTCTCTCGTAGCTGCTAGGCCCGATCGCACTTAGGACGTTCCGATTATGCGGTGAAAACCCTAAACTGTCGTGGATCGTTTTAGCTTTGTCTTGATCAAGCAGGATCCCCATGCCATTGTAAATCCAACGTGAAACATGGGGCGATCGGCTCCTTGAGCCGATCCACAGGGAAACCTGAGAGCCGATAGGGCTCGTATTTAATGTTTACGTGTCTACCATGCAGGAACAATCGAAGCACTAACACCTTCCTGATCGGGTCTAGGTCAGGTGGCACGCCCTAGCAACCACCAGGACGTTGGCCAGGATTTGCGGGACGACGCGAGGTGCCAGGGATCCACTAAGCGGCCCTGGGAGCTTCCCGGCTCTTCGTGTTGCTTAACCAACGCCCGTCGGGGGGTTTTGGAGGGTAACACATTCTGGCACGCCCGGTGGGACATCCACGACGACATCCACGTCGACATCTTCTGCGACATCCACGTCAACATCCATGTCAACATCGGCATCCGAGATGGCGGAGGAACCGATCACGTACAAGGATCTCCCCACGGAACACAAGAAGAAGTACGATGACCTGAAGGCCATCCTGGAGGCCGAACTCATCGGCTCCTTTGAGAAGACCCGGTCGCACGGCGTCAGGTTCAAAGGATTCGCACCACAAGGCATCCTCGATGGGTTGGATCTGTCCCTCCCTTCAGAGGAACGTACCAGAGCCCTGCGACAGGAGGTCAACTACATGGTGGCCCATTCACTGCATCGGCACTCTGAGAGCCTGGTGAACACTTTGGAGCGCGTTGCGCTCCGTGTGGTGCAAGAGATCATGGAGCGTCGATACTCCCCTTCAGGACCTGTTCTAGGGACTCACCAGGGAGAGATGCAACTCCACACCAGGCCACCTCTGCCGTACGCAACGGCGGCTCCACAGCCACAAGGCTCACCGGCATACGTCGTCTACAAAGTTGGGGGTGACCCGGGCGACTATCAGTTCTTGCATGACCCGCCCAAGGAAATCCCACACGGATACGTGTGCACGTATGTGCCGGACTGCAACAACTGGACGCAGGCGATCCAGGCTCCACCAGGAGGGATTGCCGGAGCAGGAGCGATTGTTCCGGCAGAAGAACGACTGCAGCAGCGGGGAGTCTAGAGCGGAAGCTGAGAAACAAGCGTGGCTAGCCAAGTACACCACTGCACCAGTCCAGGAAAGCTCAGCCGCCAGTACCTCCACCGCAGATCAAATCAGCGCAGTCCTGAGAGATCAGTTCGGCATCTTGCCGAAGAAGAAGATAATCGGCTATTCCAAGCCGTACCCCAACGAGTTCGACCTGATCCCACTACCGCCTAAGTACCGGCTCCCGGACTTCAACAAATTCAGTGGGTCAGAAGGGTCGAGCTCCATCGAGCACGTGAGCCGATACCTGGCCCAGCTGGGCATGGTTTCAGTATCGGATCAGCTACGGGTGAGGTTCTTCTCGCAGTCCCTCACCGGTCCAGCGTTTGGGTGGTATACCTCGTTGCCGCCAAATTCAGTGCAATCATGGAAGCAGCTGGAGGAACTGTTCCACACCCAATACCATTCAGAAGGTACTGAAGCTGGTATTGCCGAACTAGCTCAGGTTCGGCAGAAGCGAGGAGAAACAGTCTCTGAATACATCCAACGTTTCAGAACTGTCAAGAACCGATGCTATTCGGCTCACCTAACGAGAAAGAGGCAGTCGAGCTGGCCGTGGCAGGCCTTGCAGCGGCGTTCAAGGACTCTGACGTTCCAGGTTGAGTACAACTCGTTGACGCACCTGGTCAATAGACTGACCTTACATGAACAGCGCCATCCGAACTGTACCAGGACAAGTTCAAGCGCGCGATATGGTCAATGCTGATGAGGATGAAGATTCTGCGGAAGATCAGGAAGTTGCGGTAGCGAGTGGACTCGGACGCCGTACCTGTCCCTGCAAATGGGTGAACCCGCCAGGGCCTCCGAGAGGGTTGGACTTTAACGTGACCAAGACGAGCAGATCTTCGATCTGCTACTGAAGGAGAAACAGTTGAAGCTACCCGAAGGCCACAAGATCCCTACGGCGCAGGAGATGAACAAAAGGCCATACTGCAAATGGCATCATACGTTCACGCACGCCACCAATGACTGCAAAGTGTTGCGCGCACAAATTCAGATGGCGATAGAATCAGGCCGATTAACTTTCGGACAGTTTGCCATGAAGGTAGACATGCGTCCGTTTCCGGACGTCAACATGGTGGACCTAAGCCACTCCATAAGAGAGCCAGGGTTCTCTTTCGATGTCAATATGGCAGGGTTTGTGATCCGCCATGGCGTGGACAAAGCAGAGAGCAGCCACTCCCGTGGCAAGGATAAAGAGGAGGCCGTTCCACGCGACCGGCCCCAAGACGACGATAGACGGTACCTAACCGAGGAGGAGGTGAGAAGCATACGGTATCAGCGCCCATTATCCGTGCATCTCCTCAACAAATATGAGCAGCAGTACGACCGACGTCGGCGCTACGACGAAGACGATGAAAGATATCGTCGGTCTGATGCGGAGAATAGGAGGTATCGTCAGAACAACAGGAGCAACGACGGGTACGAACGTCACGCTGGAGGGAGGTCAAGGAGCAAGACCACGTGGATAAGCACTGGGACTGTCCATTCTTCAAACATTGCTGGGACTCAGGAATGAACCGGTTGCCAACAATCGAGAACTGCCCAGAGTGCAAACAGCGAAGGAGAAGAACAAGCGAAGTTTCAGTGTTCGAGCGCCTAGGACCCCTCCCACATTATAACAAACGAGCTGAGTCCTCTCAAGAAGAAGACTTCGAGGAGTCAGATGGAGAAGAAGATAGGTATCACCGACCAAGGTGGTGCCCTGACGGACTCAGCCATTCTCAGAGCGTAGGGTGCAACGGCTGCGAAACCTGGAAGAAGCCGAGGCACAGTACCTGTATACGTTGAGAAGAGCACGGCCCGATCTGGCCGTGAAAATCCAGCAAACAGCGGAGACGAAGGCGCGCCCGCCAAAGAAAGTATGGCGCCCAAAACAGGCGAAAGCCGATGCACAGGCATCGGCTGATGCCGATGCAGAGGCATCGGCTGATACAAACATGATATCCATGACCCGGACGGAGTAGCAAGTCCAAGACATTGGACATACGTGGCAAGGCCGATCCCTGAGATCGGCCCTCAAAAAATGAAAAGCAAAGGATCTTATCTCCAGCATGCCACGTAGCTACAATGGAAATCCAAGAAGTTGCAAATCATCGCCAAAGCCTTGCAACGAAAAAGGAGGCCGATTCCCGCAATCGGCCAAAATTATCCTCAACATACCTTGTCTGTACAGATGCCTGAAGAGCCGATGCCATCAATTACTTGACAGAATCGGCTCGGGGGGCACATAGATGGATGAGATACGAGGATACGGAGCTGGGAACGGATGTCAAATGTCCAGAGCAGCTCAAGCATGGGGGCCGATACATAAACAAATCGGCCACAAAAAATCGAAAATATAGAAATTTTTGAGCAAAGCCGATGCGTAGACATCGACTTAAGGATTAAAAGCCGATGCACGGCCATCGACTCAAGGGATACGACTGTTACAAGCAGAAGCCTAATGGAGCAGTCACCGAGGTACGTAGCGAGGTACGTAGCCTAATGGAAGGAGTCCCTCAGTGGAATGGTTGGTGGCTCCGTTGGCGAATCCTCGAGGTCAGCAGCGCCTGCGTAAGCATGCAGATCAGGTTCAGCCAATGAACATTCAATTGGCCGTGGCGTCTCTTCCTAGGGCTTGACCAAGGTGGCAACTTCATCAGACATCGTCACCAGAAACTGCATTAGTCTGCTCGAGGTGGTGAGTTGATCGGAGCAGCAGGACACAAGAATGGAGCTGGGAAGAGTTCAAGGGCCACTGCGTGTGAGGCTTCTTAGTTCAAGGGAGCTGCTGATCCTTCCAGAGCCGTCCTAGTGCACTGTCTCCTTGGGCGTAAGCTTTCCTGCCAAGTTTTGATGAAGAGCTGGAATGGCTCGGGGGGCAGCTCACCTTGGAGGTTCTCTGCTATTGACAGCCGATTTGGTCAGAATCGGCTGACGCTGCACTACAGTTGGAAAGCCGATGACGGCCCATTTGGCTGGTCATTCTCGCCTTGACCGAGGCTCGGGGGGCAGCTAGCCCTGAAAATTCCTCATTCTGAAGAGCCCGTGGTGTTGACATTGGCTATCTCTGCATCATAACCATGTTGAACAGGAGGACTCTTGCAGAGGAAAAAGGAGCCATCATCATTGATCAGGCTCTAGACTAGTCCGTTGCTGCAAAGAAACAAAACATCGCAAGGGAAGCTGTGAACAAATGGCACCTGTTTTACAGGAGTATCAGCTTCAACATCAAGTTTGTCAGCAACGGGCTAAGGAGCTTTCCTGGAAGCATTAATCCAGGAGTTTTGCCGTCAGGACAAATACTACGATCGGATGATTTTAAAGTCCAAGGATCTAGGGGTCTCACAGCTGCGCGTTGGACCTGTCCGGTTGGAAGTTTGGATCTGAATTTCATGGATTGCAAGTTAATATCTGAGAAGGTGATTAGATCGATCTGTTTTGCAATCTATTGGAAAAGCTGATGCTTTGCCATCGGCTCATTGAGCATCTACCGAATCGACAATCGGCAGACTCAGTACAAAGGGCAATCGGCTAAATCATCACTAAGGAATCAGTAAAATCAAATGGGGAATTCTTCATTGATAAACAAGGATTTCTTACATAAAGAGCTGATTGCTCTCAAAAGGAATTGCTAGGGGGAACATTGCCCCGTCTACTACTCCTAGCTCTATCCTATCTAGGGGCCGCTGCTGCCCTCATCGTCGCCGTCGCCGCTGTCGGCGCTGCTCCCGGCCGGCTCGTCGTCACTGCTGTAGTGACCACCGGCGGGACCTTCATTGTCCTCATCTTCTTCGCTAGCGTCGCCATAGTCGCTGTCGAAGTCGCTGATGTTGCCGGGCCAGGGGCAGAGACGCTTGGCCGGCGGTTCGTCGGAGGAGGTGGTGTCCTCCTCCTCTTCCTTCACCTCCTCGGCGGAGGAGTAGCCGTCCCAGGAGAAGCCGTCGTCGTCGCTTTCCTCCTCCGATTGCCCAACGGCAAGGAAGCGAAGGTCGCTCTCCCCGTCCGTTAAGGACTGGTCGTCTTCGGACCAGACGAAGGAGTCGTGGGTCGACTCGTCCCCGTCGGCTATGGCGCGGCGAATGTTGGCCGCGTGGACCTCCTGTGGGTCCCGTTCAGGCGTTGGCTCACGGGAGGTGGAGGATTGGGTGGAAAGACCCGATGAGGGAGAAGACGAAGAGGAAGACATGGCGGCGGAGGAGGGTTTTTCGGTTTGCCGATGGCTACTGTGGAGCAGGGGGATGAAGGAAGAAACCACAGGAAGTGGCCAAATAAAAAGGGGTATAGCGATTTAATGCCTAAGCAGTTTCCGAGGACGTGGTGCCAGAACCGTCAAATCGTGCAGAGAAGTTGAGAAGGCAAGACATCATCATGAAGAAAACTGCGACGGTTCTGCCACGACATGACCCTTCGAAGAAAGCAGATGGTTTTGCAATTATCATTATCAAAACCAGGGGGGCATGTGTTACCACCCGATTTTGGCCAAATCAGGAGTTGGGCCGTAAGTGAAGATGGGCTTGAAGGACGTACACGTGGAGCATCTTTGAAGCGGCCTTGCGCTGAGAGTTTGGGCTAAGTTGCCCGTGTATCTGTAATATAGTAGATCACATTGTAATTTAGATTAAAGAGATAGAGTCTGGCCCGTGCACGGTTAGGTGCACGCCTCAATTAGAAAGTCCCTTGGACTATAAATATGTATCTAGGGTTATCGGAAAAGGAGGACAATCATCGTTCAACCAACACAAATCAGGCGCATCGCCACCCCTTTCTTCGAGGGTTTCTCCCGGTAAGCACCATGCTGCCTAGATCGCATCTAGCGATCTAGGCAGTATACGTTTATTTAACCTTGTACTGCTCGTGCTGAAGCCTTGTTGATGGCGAGCAGTACTATTTATCCTTAGGTGTTTAGGGGCTTGCATTGATGCTTTCACGTGCATATCTGCGTGGCAATGCCGTCCCTAGACACCTAGCTGCCCTTACGTCTACCCAGACGTAAGGGCAGCATCTTGCTTGTTCGTAACTTAGTAGATCCGATCCGTTATAGTTGCTCCTTGCTACGCAAGGATTAGTTTAATATCTGCATAGTTAGGCCTTATGTTGGGGTCGGAGGATCCGGTGGTGCGTTAGGCGTTGTTTACCGTCCCTGCGAGGGATGTTCCGGGGATCAACGTTATGTTGGTTTTTAGGCCTCTCGTAGGGGTAGTTTGCATCGTCTCTCGTAGCTGCTAGGCCCGATCGCACTTAGGACGTTCCGATTATGCGGTGAAAACCCTAAACTGTCGTGGATCGTTTTAGCTTTGTCTTGATCAAGCAGGATCCCCATGCCATTGTAAATCCAACGTGAAACATGGGGCGATCGGCTCCTTGAGCCGATCCACAGGGAAACCTGAGAGCCGATAGGGCTCGTATTTAATGTTTACGTGTCTACCATGCAGGAACAATCGAAGCACTAACACCTTCCTGATCGGGTCTAGGTCGGTGGCACGCCCTAGCAACCGCCAGACGTTGGCCGAAGATTTGCGGGACGACGCGAGGTGCCAGGGATCCACTAAGCGGCCCTGGGAGCTTCCCGGCTCTTCGTGTTGCTTAACCAACGCCCGTCGGGGGGTTTTGGAGGGTAACAGCTTTGCACCCATTAATGAAGAAATACATAGAGCTTGCTAAAATTTGATTTGCATATTTGGTCTCTCTAAGGTCTAGATAATATCTAGTATTGAGTTTTGAACAACAAGGAAGACGGTGTAGAGTCTTATAATGTTTACAATATGTCTTCTATGTGAGTTTTGCTGCACCGGTTCATCCTTGAGTTTTCTTCAAATAACCTTGCTAGCCTAAACCTTGTATCGAGAGGGAATACTTCTCATGCATCCAAAATCCTTGAGCCAACTACTATGCCATTTGTGTCCACCATACCTACCTACTACATGGTATTTCTCCGCCATTCCAAAGTAAATTGCTTGAGTGCTACCTTTAAAATTCCATCATTTACCTTTGCAATATATAGCTCATGGGACAAAATAGCCTTAAAAACTATCGTAGTATTGAATATGTACTTATGCACTTTATCTCTTATTAAGTTGCTGTTGTGCGATAACCATGCTTCTGGGGAACGCCATCAACTATTCTTTGTTGAATATCATGTGAGTTGCTATGCATGTCCGTCTTGTCTGAAGGATCTACCACCTTAATGATTGGAGCATGCATATTGTTAGAGAAGAACATTGGGCCGCTAACTAAAGCCATGAATCATGGTGGAAGTTTCAGTTTGGACATATATCCTCAATCTCATATGAGAATAATAATTATTGTTACATGCTTATGCATTTAAGAGGAGTCCATTATCTGTTGTCCATGTTGTCCCGGTATGGATGTCTAACTTGAGAATAATCAAAAGCGAGAAATCCAAAATGCGAGCTTTCTCCTTAGACCTTTGTACAGGCGGCATGGAGGTACCCCTTTGTGACACTTGGTTGAAACATGGCATTGCGAAGATTCGGTAGTCCAAGCTAAGTAGGACAAGGTGTGGGCACTATTAGTATACTATGCATGAGGCTTGCAACTTGTAAGATATAATTTACATAACTCATATGCTTTATTACTACCGTTGACAAAATTGTTTCATGTTTTCAAAATAAAAGCTCTAGCACAAATATAGCAATCGATGCTTTCCTCTTTGAAGGACCATTCTTTTACTTTTATTGTTGAGTCAGTTTACCTATCTCCTTCCACCTTAAGAAGCAAACACTTGTGTGAATTGATTCCTACATACTTGCATATTGCACTTGTTATATTACTTTATGTTGACAATATCCATGAGATATACATGTTATAAGTTGAAAGCAACCGCTGAAACTTAATCTTCCTTTGTGTTGCTTCAATACCTTTACTTTGATTTATTGCTTTATGAGTTAACTCTTATGCAAGACTTATTTATGCTTGTCTTGAAGTACTATTCATGAAAAGTCTTTGCTTTATGATTCAGTTGTTTACTCATGTCATTACCATTGTTTTGATCGCTGCATTCATTACATATGTTTACAAATAGTATGATCAAGATTATGATGGCATGTCACTTCAGAAATTATCTTTGTTATCGTTTTACCTGCTCGGGACGAGCAGAACTAAGCTTGGGGATGCTGATACGTCTCAACGTATCGATAATTTCTTATGTTCCATGCTACTTTATTGATGATACCTACATGTTTTATGCACATTATATGTCGTATTTACGCATTTTCTGGAACTAACCTATTAACAAGATGCCAAAGAGCCAGTTGCTGTTTTCTGCTATTGGTTTCAGAAATCCTAGTAAGGAAATATTCTCGGAATTGGACGAAATCAACGCCCAGGGTCCTATTTTTGCACGAAGCTTCCAGAAGACCGAAGGAGAGTCGAAGTGGGGCCACGAGGTGGACGATAGGCGGCACGGCCCAGGCCCCGGCCGCGCGGCCTGTCATCTGGGCCCGTGCCGCCTCTTGACCTGCCCTTTCGCCTACTTATAGCCTCCGTCGTGAAAACCCCAGTACCGAGAGCCACGATACGGAAACCTTCCAGAGACGCCGCCGCCGCGAATCCCATCTCGGGGATTCAGGAGATCGCTCCGGCACCCTGCCGAGAGGGAATCATCTCCGAGGACTCTTCATCGCCATGATCGCTCCGGAGTGATGAGTGAGTAGTTCACCCCTGGACTATGGGTCCATAGCAGTAGCTAGATGGTCGTCTTCTCCTAATTGTGCTTCATTGTTGGATCTTGTGAGCTGCCTAACATGATCAAGATCATCTATCTGTAATTCTATATGTTGTGTTTGTCGGGATCCGATGAATAGAGAATGCTATGTTATGGTGATTATCAATCTATTGTTTATGTGTTGTTTATGATCTTGCATGCTCTCCGTTATTAGTAGAGGCTCTGGCCAAGTTTTTGCTCTTAACTCCAAGAGGGAGTATTTATGCTCGATAGTGGGTTCATGCCTTCATTGATACCTGGGACAGTGTCGTTGCCTAATCGACGATACCTCGGAGGAGGGATCCTCACGAGGGGGAGAAGAAGTAGGGGCTATAGGGCGGAGTGCACACGGGACGGTGGTACGCGAGTTACCCAGCTTCGGAACACCTGCACGATGACAGGGCCTACCGCTGCTTGTCCGGAATTATCTGGCGCTTGCGCGTTGTTACAATGGTTGTGGTTGTGCCTCTAGGGCTCCCGGATCCGGCTTATAAAGGCGCACGGATCTAGGGTTTACATGGAGAGTCCTAGCCGGAATACAAGTTGCCTAACTACGGTACAAAATCTTGTCGTGCACGTCAAGGATCCGCCTTCCTCATGGTCGTGCTGGATCCGGATACTTTATGGGCCTCCACGGATCCGGCCTCCTTCGTAGGTCGGTTAGGATCCGGCTCCATGTTCCTGGGCTGGACTTCATCCTTCATGATCAACAGCAACTGGGCCGCCCGATGGGCCCCATGCCACCATCACCGTCTGTGGGCCACCCGGGCTTGCCGGATCTAGGCCATGTCGTTGATATACCCATAAAGTATACCCACAACAGTAGCCCCCGAAGTTCTCCGAGATTCATCATTCTTCCGTCTTCAAATAACTCGGAACCGAAGAGAATCTTGAAGAGCTTCCAAACTTTCCTGTTTCCGATATCATTTAATCGGAAATCACATGTCCTTCAGTAACGATAATGTAACGGAGTTTCCATCTTTCCCGCGCACAACCTCCTAATTTCCCGCGCTAAATTTTCAGATGCGAACCTTCAGCCGGAAATTTCGGGAGCGCATGGTTAAGTTACCTCCACGTCATTTTACCGTTTTTAACCTAAGACACGCGTCATGCATCCAACGGTGAGACCGTTCAGTTTCCGCCGTCGGATCCGAAACGCGAATCTCCGCGCGAGGTCTATAAATACCCCCACGCGCGGTAACTTCCCATTCTTTTCACCTCCTCACCACTTCATCTTCTTCCTCACGCCGCGCCGCCCATCAGATCTCGACTCCGGCGAGCTCCGCCACAGAGAACTTCGCGCACCGTCGCTCCAAGCTTCCCCTCGCGCCAAGATCGTTGCGGTTGATCGGGAAATCTCTCCCGCCGCCGATTCGTGGTCACGCGGGCCGCTTTGCAGCAAGTTCGGCGACCTTCATCCTCACCGGAGCATCGCCGGTCCGCCGCGCCATTGACGGTACGTGCACCGGACTTGTAGAAGAAGAAATAGACTTAGAGTAGTTTCCGGTTACTCAAATACTTTGCATGGGTGCAGCCGGAAGCATGCCAATCGATTCACACTGTACTGGTAGTTCTCCGAATAGCCCGGATCCCAGTTTGCTAGAACCAATCTGTCCGGATCCCATAGCATACCTTCCACCATATGTTTCCGACATCCGGCTAGCTCAACCTTTTTCCGCATCTTCCAGCACCAAACTAGGCCGGATCCCAACCGCTCAAGAACTCGAAGAAGAACTTCAAGGGCAGGCTAGAATGGCAGCCAAGGTTCAGGAGACGGAAAACAAGAAAGCTTCCAAGGCCCGGATCCGCGAAGGAGAACGGGGTCAATGGTGGCCCTGCGAAACTACCGATACGGAGCTTAGAGAGCTTCAAAACGAGGGTATGATCTCCGCTCACTGGAGCTTCATACGCGATACCGTCGTCCCCAAGCCTGGAGCCGGAGAAGTGGTCATGACCAAAGCTTGGGTGGAACGCGGATTATCGCTCCCCTGTTCGGAATTCTTCCTCTCCATCCTCAAAACGTACGGGCTTCAGCCCCACAACATCTGCCCCAACTCCTACCTTCTGCTCTCCAACTTCGCGACACTTTGCGAAGGGCATCTTGGGATCCGACCAGATGTCAAGTTATGGCAGTTTTTCTTCCGAGTGAAGAAGGAGACGAAGGACAAAGCCATGCTGAACTGCGGGAGCATGACATTCATGCTCCGACCTGGCCGCATGTATCCACCCCATGACTCGCACGAATCCGTCCGGTACTGGAACGCCGGATGGTTCTACGAGAAGAACGTTTCAGTTCCGGAGATCCACGACGGTCTCCCCAAATTCAACAACGAGCCTCCGGAAGAACTTGCAAGCTGGAGCTTCGTCCCATCGCTCTCCCTAACTCCCATCTTGGAGAAGGCAGCGCGGAGAATCTCCTGGCTAGTCCATGACGGGCTAACCGGAACCCAGCTCACACTCAGCTGGTTCACCCGGCGGATCCAGCCACTACGGTACAATGCGCGGTTAATCTGCGCATACACCGGGGCGGACGACCAGCTCCGAGCTACCCGCCACGACCTTCCGGCTGATTCTCTCAAGAGGAGATTCAAGACGCTCGTGAAGATAGGCCGGGGTCAACCGATCCCGGAATTGATCAAGGATATCTACACAAACGACCAGTGTCCTCCGGTAAGCTTCGATCCTTTCGTTACTTCAAACTTCACAAGTTTTTGGATATTGACTAACATATGATATCTTTCCCTCCAGCTCGCTACATTGGCGGAGGAAAACTTGCGCACCATACTTCGCGTCCCCGTCAGTGGCGACACGGCGGAGGAGGTTCCGGATGACGAAGAGGAGGAAGAGGAGCAGGCACCCCGCAAGGCAGCTCCCCGACCTTCGAAGCGTCCCCGCGCCAAAGCTTCCGGCTCTGAAGCCGGAGCCAGCGGCGAGGCCTCCGCCAAGAAGCCCAAGACCATCAAGCCCCCTCCGCTAGACTCAAGGAAAGCGGAGCGGGAACGTTTGAAGATGCTTGCCACAGCAGGCAAACGCTCGCGCCCCATCATCCCCGGCGCCCCGTAAGTTTCCGAGTATGGCACGTATTTACTTTGATGCAATTGTTACTTATGCGATCTTCTTTTATTTGTTCGCAGAACTCCGACTACCGCTGCCACTCGGACCACCAGCCAAGAGCCCATCACAAAATATATGAAAAAGTCTCCGGCTGTTGGTCCTACAACTCCAGCTCCGCCAAGCGCTTCCCACACTGCTCCACCGCCATCTCCTCCTCAGGCGGAACAATCTCCCCCTCCTGCCGCAAACACTCCACCGGAAGTAATTCCGGTCAGCAGCGAAAAGGTGGGCGGAGAGGATCCTAAGGCCAAAGGCCCTGCCCGAGAAGAAACAGAAATTCAAGGCCAAGGAGAGGCTGAAGTTACTTCCTCCGAGAAGGTCGGAGCCGGTGCTGGCGACGTCGTCGTTTTTCCGAAAAACTTTGGAGATCCGGCTGACCTCACTTCCACCCCCAAGGCATATGCTACCAAGTTTTTCAACAAGCTGACTGAGGCGGAGAAGTGGGAACTTGAACAAGACCTGCTCAACGCCATGCTGAACAACGCCTGGGGGAAACCGGATGCCGCGACGTCGGAGATCCAAGAGTTTAAGAAGGACGTCGGCCAGTTCTTCGACAAACTTATCTGCAAACAAAAGGTACTTCCCAGTAGCCCCCAAGCATGTAGGCGGAAACTAGGTACTAGTTATCGCTTAGATGCTTTAGAGTAAAGCCACTTTTGGAAAGATTTTTTAAATTGTCGCAGTAGCCCCCAAGCATGATGTCGGAAGGATTCCGGCAATGATGCTTCAAAGGACCCCACTATTTGTAGGCGGAATTTTTACTCCTGCTCTGATCGTTTTTTACAGGAACAGCAGGCGCTGCACTATGAGCTGCACAAGAACATTGCCCTGCAGCGCCGCGTTACCTTGGGTCAAGCGGAAAATATCCGGACCCTTAAGGATGAAAATGCAGAACTGAACAAACAGCTGGCGGACGCCCAAGGTTGGTTTCCGCCCTTTCTTGTTATTAATTCACGTTCCGACTTTGAACTGTATTTGACTTGAATCCTTATAGGCGCATCTTCTTCCCTGGCTACGACCTCCTCCGAACTTGAGAACCTGCGCTCCTCATACCAAGAGTTGGAGACGAAACTGATGGAGGCGGAGCAAAAGAAGGAGCAGGCCGAGAAGCAACTGGCGGAGAAAAACTCCGAGCTCATCAGGGAGAAGGGCGAATTCTTGTTAAAGCGCAATGCTGATAGCGAGACCATCAAGAGGCAGCAGAAAGAACTCAACGGACTCCGGAAATACATGGAGACCGCGGAGCACCATTGGGACTTGCTGGCCGAAAACATCCTGGGTACTTATACTCGGAGTTTCTTATCTTGATGTACAATTTCTTGTGCTCAACTTGAATGTTTATTCTTGTATTTTTGTGCAGAGCCGCTCGGATACCCTGAAAGGCGCCGGAATAAATTTCCCCGGGACGATGTTCTTTCTCTCGCTGGCGATGATTGCAAGGATCTTATCTCCGCCTCACGGAAGATATGCCACAACTTGTCGTTGAAGAAGAGCCGCACCTGCGGTCTGCGCAAACTGGTCAAGAAAATGGACATTCTTCCGGAGCTGGTGACGGATCTGCAAGCTTCATCAGCCCGAGGCGCGGCTGCCATGACTTTGACTATGTGCTTGGCGCATAACCCGGAGATGGATCTTGACCGGGTAACTACTGGTGTTCCTCCGACAGCAGATGTCGGTGCGCTGCTAGATGCAGTAAGTGGCTATGACACCCGCATCGCGCGGAGGATCCGTCACGACGAATTCTACGACAAGGCGGTTCTCCCTGCGGACGAGCCCCTTGAAGCTGAACTTCAAAAAGAGCGTGACGCGGAAGCCCGACCTGCGGAATCCGGAACCCAGTTTACCTGGACCAGCTCCAAGGATGCTCCCCAAGAGGAACCCAAGTCCAGCGCTGCAACTTCCGAAGAAGAAGAAGAGAGCGAGGAAGATGTATCGTCTCCGGCTGAGGACGCCAAGGGGAAAGATCCAGAGGGCAATGCTTCTCCGTCCAAGGCGGAGTGAAAACTTTTATGTCCTGCGGGAAAAAATAATGCATCATTTTGGCCCCAGCGAGGGTTTGTAATATAACTTAAATTCTTAAGTAGTTAGGGACGAAACAAGCATGCATGCGTGGGCGGAAAATACTTATCCTGCTATCCGTTTTAAGATTATTTGCATGTGTTGTTTCTTGAAAGCAAGTGCTGGTTTTATAATTTCCGGCTTGCCCACTTGACCTTCCACGAGCCGGAAAACCCGTGCCGGAAACGCTCGCCAGCGGCGACGAAGCCCAATGGCAATCCGTCAATAACCGCGGAAACAAGCCCCCAGCCCAAGTGCCGGAAGTCGCTACCAGGAATCCATGGGTTTGCAACAGAAAAAATTTCCGCCAGAAAACTTAAACTTACGTCCTAAAGGACGATTTTGAAAATCACAACTTTCATACACGCCTAGGCGGAAAGATCCAGCTCTGCGGTTTTAGTCGGAAAAAACATACACGATCCAGAAATGAAAAATTAAAGGAGGTAAAAGACTCTAAGAGTGAACCAAAAGCTTTATTTCATTGATCATGTATCATAGATATTACAAGGTATGTAATGCGTAAAGCGCTAAGTGTGGAAAGGACGTAGCTGTGCTATGTTCCAGGGACGATCTGTTTCATCATATATGTCACCCGGATCTTCTCGTTTTCGTTTCCGGTGCCAGTTGGCAGGTCTATCCTTTAATTCCCGGAAATCAACGAGATAGTAGGATCCGTTGTGTAGTACTTTGCTGATGACAAAAGGTCCTTCCCATGGAGATTGCAACTTGTGATCTTTCACCTGGCGAAGGCGGAGGACTAAGTCTCCGACCATGAACGAGCGGTTCCGAACTCGACGGCTATGGTAGCGTCGGAGCTTCTGCTGATAAATGGTGGAGCGTTGGTCAGCTAAATTCCGAGCTTCTTCGATCAGGTCCACAGATAGCTGTCGAGCCTCGTCAGCAGTTTCTTCATTGTAGGCGGAAACTCGCGGTGAATCATGGATGATGTCAGTGGGGAGCACAGCTTCGGATCCGTATACCAGGAAGAAAGGAGTAAATCCTGTTGACCTGTTAGGGGTAGTTCGTAAACTCCACAGAACAGAGTCTAACTCATCAGCCCAAGCTCCGGCTGCGCGGCGCAGCGGTTCTTCAAGGCGAGGTTTAATTCCGGCTAGTATAAGGCCATTGGCTCGTTCAACCTGACCGTTAGATTGTGGGTGGGCCACAGATGCAAGGTCAAGCCGGATCCCAACTTCATCGCAGTAATCCTTGAGTTCTCCCTGCGCAAAGTTTGTGCCATTATCTGTGATTATGCTGTGTGGGATGCCGAATCTCGTCACGAGGCTGCATACAAATTTTAGTGCCGTAGCACCATCGGCTTTTCTCACTGGCTTTGCCTCGATCCACTTACTGAACTTGTCAATAGCGACCAGGAGGTATTCATGACCACCAGGAGATGATTTCTTTAACTTACCAACCATATCGAGCCCCCAGACCGCGAACGGCCAGGTGATAGGGATGGTCCTCAGCTCTTGGGCTGGAGCATTTGGTTGAGTAGCGTAGTACTGACAACCTCGGCAAGTTTTTACCAGCTTCTCAGCATCTTCTTTAGCTGTTAACCAGTAAAATCCTAACCGAAAAGCTTTTGCAACGAGGGACCTGGGGGCGGCATGATGCCCGCAATCCCCTGCATGGATCTCTCTGAGGATTTCAATGCCATCTTGACTAGAGACGCATTTGAGAAATACCCCGTTTGCACTTCGTTTGTAGAGCTGTCCATCAACAATTGTGTAGGATCTTGCTCGTCTGATGATCTGTCGTGCGTGGACCTCGTCCTCCGGCAACTTTCGATCAATGAGGTAATCCAGAAACGGCTGAGTCCAGGCCGGAATGATTGCCATCACTTGTGCTTGATCCCAATTTCCTTAGCAATGCGCAGACCGTGTAGTAGAGCCTCGTATTCCGCCATATTGTTGGTAGCTTCGAAGTGAATCTGCAGAACGTACTGCAGTTCTTCTCCGGTAGGTGACTTCAGGGTAACTCCAGCCCCCGAGCCTTGATGTTGCTTGGATCCGTCAAAGTGCATGACCCAGGCTTCAGGTTCCGGCACAGGTGTGCCCTCCGGTGCTTCAGTCCAATCCGCGATGAAATCCGCTAGAACTTGAGACTTGATTGCAGTTCGGGCTTCGTAGTTGATGTCAAAGGCAGATAATTCGATGCCCCATTTTGCTACGCGTCCTGTTGCGTCGGAGTTGTTGATGATTGTTGCCAGGGGAGCCTTGCTCACCACTGTCATTGGGTGCTCTTGGAAGTAGTGTCTCAGCTTCCGGCTGCCTAGGAAAACTCCGTATGCCAGCTTCTGAAAGTGAGGGTACCTCTGCTTGGATTCCGTCAAGACTTCGCTAATATAATAGACAGGCCTTTGGACTCCGTGCTCATATCCTTCTTCCTTTCGCACCACCACGATTACGAGGCTGATAACTTTGTTGGTAGCCGCCATGTAGAGGAGCATAGGCTCTGACTCCGCTGGAGCTGCCAGTATAGGTGGGGAGGAGAGTATGTTCTTCAACTCCTGAAGTGCTTCATCTGCTGCCTCATCCCAGACAAATTTGTCTGTTTTCTTTAGCAGCTTGTATAGAGGTAAGGCTTTCTCGCCAAGACGGCTAACAAATCTACTGATTGCCGCAACGCAACCAGTTAATCGTTGCACATCTTTGAGACAAGTTGGTCTTTTGATGTTTAGGATAGCCTTGATTTTTTCCGGGTTAACTTCGATGCCCCTGTGAGAAACAATGAAGCCAAGGAGTTTTCCTGCTGGTACGCCAAAGACGCACTTCAGCGGATTTAACATCATCTTGTACCGTCGGAGATTATCAAAGGTTTCCTTAAGGTCGCTCAGCAGGTCGGATCCCTTTCGGGTCATGACCGCGATGTCGTCGACGTAGGCGTGCACGTTCCGGCCAATTTGGTCCTTCAGGCACCGCTGCATCGTACGTTGGTATGTGGCACCTGCGTTTTTCAAGCCAAAAGGCATGGTAACATAGCAGTATGTGCCAAAGGGTGTGATGAAAGAGGTCGCCTTTTGGTCAGACTCCTTCATCCGGATCTGATGATACCCGGAATATGCGTCAAGAAAACACAGAAGTTCCGCCCCTGCCGTCGAATCAATGACTTGGTCAATGCGCGGCAAAGGGAACGGATCTTTCGGACAATGCTTATTCACGCCGGAGTAATCGATGCACATTCTTAGTATTTCAGAATTCTTTTTGGGTACAAGGACGGGGTTTGCGACCCAATCAGTATGGATAACTTCTACTACAAAACCTGCCTCTAGTAACTTTGCTAATTCCATTCCTATGGCGCGGCGCTTCTTGTCTCCAAAGCGTCGCATAGCTTGCTTCACCGGTTTTGCACCCGGATTTATGTTGAGGTAGTGCTCGGCGAGTTCCCTTGGTACTCCGGACATGTCAGAAGGTTGCCATGCGAAGATATCCATGTTAGCTCTGAGGAACTCGACGAGCGCGCTTTCCTATTTGGGGTCCATGTTGGCTCCGACTGAAACCTGCTTGGAGTTGTCACCTTCAACGAGGTCATGCTTCTTGGTTTCTATCGCGGCCTTGAACGAGGTCTTCTGTTCGGAGATCTGCTTCTTGGTGGTCTGCATCTCAGTCGGATCCACCGCGGCTCTGTAGCCTTGCAGCTCCTCTCCAGATATGACGGATTCTGCAAAGGCGGCCTCGCCTTCCTCGCAGTCCCTAGCTTTCTTGTAGTCTCCGGACACGGTGATCCAGCCGTTAGGACCCGGAATCTTGAGCTTGTTGTAGATGTAGCATGCCCTGGCGTGGAACTTGTGGTAGGTGGGCCTGCCGAAGATCACGTGGTAGGAGCTTTTGAAGGGCACTACTTCAAACGTGATCATCTCTTCGCGGTAGTTGTTCACATTGCCGAAGGCCACGGGAAGTTTGATGCTGCCCAGAGAGTTTGCCTTCTTACCCGGAACCACACCATGAAATTCAGTGGTGCTGTGTTTGAGCTGTTCCTTGGTGAGGTTCATCTTCTCCAGGGTCTCCAGGTACATGATGTTCAGGCTAGCTCCTCCGTCCATAAGACACTTGGAGAAGTCATACCCGTCTATGCGGGGACTCACAACCAGAGCGTAGCACTCTTTGGGGATGACGTCCATAATCCTTTCCTTTTAACGGATTTTTCGGGGTTGAATCCGAGGACACCGGGATTGGATTCGGATGTTCTCTGACTTTCCTCCTGCGCTCCGTGGATCCGGTGCGTGACTCGCCATCACGGTGTTGACCTGCTGTGGCGTCCTTCTGCGCGGTGGATATGCAGTGCTCCGGATTGGATTCCAACCTGCGCGAAGTGTCTGCCTTGCTCTGTTGCTGCATTGCTGAGGCAACGAGCTTCCGGACGTAGTTGATGTCAATCTCCTCGTCCTTCTTTTTCAGGATCTCCGCAGCCTTCTTCATGTTATCCTTTGGGGTTGCGAGCGGCTGTTGTTCTGTGGGTGTTGCAAAGGTAATCCTGCGGGGAGGGATGGCTTCTCGAGCGATCCTATCAGCCTCCGCCTGCTGAGCGGCTAACCTTTTCTCCCACTCCTTTCGGAGTCCCTTGGCTGTCGCCATCATTTCGTCGACTTCGCGATCCTTTTTTAGGGAGTAGTCCACAAAATTTGCAGCTAAGGTTCTTTCTTCCATCATTGCGGCTGCAGTCCTGGCGAACTTCTGAGCTGTTGCCAGCATCTCCTGCCGTTTGGCTTCTAAGGCCTCCGGGTCTGCAGCCTCCTCGGGAGTTATTGGTTTGTTGAGAATATCAGACTGCGCGACTAAATCCATGCGCGCTTGCTCGACCATCTCTTCTGGTGACAGGACATCCTTTCGTGGTCGTGCCGGTCCTAAGGGAGGCCTCACGTTGGATGGTCCTGGGCTGGAGTTGGAGGCTTCGTCTTCCGTTTCCTGCTGATCCAGCGGTGCCACGGTTGCTAGAACCTGCATCGGCTGGGCGGATTCCACTTCAGCTTGCTCACCGCCTCCGAGTTCCTCGAGCTTGCGGTTGAATTCCTCTGTATTCATGGATGAAGCGCCGTCCTCTTCTTCCCCGATCTCGAGCTCCTTCGTCAAGCGATTGTATTCTTCTGTGCCTATTGAGGAGGCATCATCGGAATTTGGGCTCAAGTTACCGAGGATTGATTCCTCAGGGTTTCCGGCTTCCTCTTGTCCCGGAGCGTCGCTGTCTCCGACTGCTTCTTGCAGATCCGGAGCGACGTTGTTTCCGGGTGCCTCAACCTGCAAAGGATCGGCCTCGTCCTGGTGGAGGGCGTCTCCTGCGGTATGGGCCAAGAAGTGCACGAAGTGACACCTTTGCTTCTCTAACACCTGGGAGACCCAGGCGGATCTGCATTGGTCTTCCACCGTTTTCTCCTGCTCAGGGGCGGATTGGGTGGGTTTTGATTTTTCCTGATCTAAGGCGGAACCTTCCTTAGGAAGCTCCTGCGACTCAGATCGGATCTTCGCGACGGCGTCCAGCTCAGCGGCGGACGCGTCAGCGTTACTTACCAGTGCGTTTCCGTCGGAATCGACGGTCTCGCCGATGAAGATGTGGATGCCGCCGATTGGGACGATGGAGAGCTTGACGGGGTTTGACCTAGCCGGAATCCAGAATTCGTCCGGACGGACGATCGGAAAATTCCCGGCGTAAAGTACGCGCCCCACAGCGATCGAGTCGTCGTAGCTTCCCATGGCGGAGCCCTCCCGGTTCCGGCCTCCAGACGCCTCAGGCCCCACGGTGGGCGCCAACTGTCGTTGCCTAATCGACGATACCTCGGAGGAGGGATCCTCACGAGGGGGAGAAGAAGTAGGGGCCATAGGGCGGAGTGCACACGGGACGGTGGTACGCGAGTTACCCAGCTTCGGAACACCTGCACGATGACAGGGCCTACTGCTGCTTGTCTGGAATTATCTGGGCGCTTGCGCGTTGTTACAATGGTTGTGGTTGTGCCTCTAGGGCTCCCAGGATCCGGCTTATAAAGGCGCACGGATCTAGGGTTTACATGGAGAGTCCTAGCCGGAATACAAGTTGCCTAACTACGGTACAAAATCTTGCCGTGCACGTCAAGGATCCGCCTTCCTCATGGTCGTGCTGGATCCGGATACTTTATGGGCCTCCACGGATCCGGCCTCCTTCGTAGGTCGGTTAGGATCCGGCTCCATGTTCCTGGGCTGGACTTCATCCTTCATGATCAACAGCAACTGGGCCGCCCGATGGGCCCCATGCCACCATCACCGTCTGTGGGCCACCCGGGCTTGCCGGATCTAGGCCATGTCGTTGATATACCCATAAAGTATACCCACAACAGTAGCCCCCGAAAGTTCTAAGGTTGTGATGTGCTGTTGCCACTAGGGATAAAACATTGATTCTATGTCTAAGGATGTAGTTGTCGATTACATTACGCACCATACTTAATGCAATTGTCTGTTGCTTTGCAACTTAATACGAATGGGTTCGGATGATAACTTGAAGGTGGACTTTTTAGGCATAGATGCAGTTGGATGGCGGTCTATGTACTTTGTCGTAATGCCCGATTAAATCTCACTATATTCATCATATCATGTATATGCATTGTTATGCCCTTCTCTATTTGTCAATTGCCCGACTGTAATTTGTTCACCCAACATGTTTTATCTTATGGGAGAGACACCTCTAGTGAACTGTGGACCCCGGTCCTATTCTTTACATCACATACAATCTGCTGCAATACTTGTTTTACTGTTTTCTAGCAAACAATCATCTTCCACACAATACGGTTAATCCTTTGTTACAGCAAGCCGGTGAGATTGACAACCTCACTGTTACGTTGGGGCAAAGTACTTTGATTGTGTTGTGCAGGTTCCACGTTGGCGCCGGTTTCACTGGTGTTGCGCCGCACTACATTCCTCCACCAACAACCTTCACGTGCTTCTTGGCTCCTACTGGTTCGATAACCTTGGTTTCTTTCTGAGGGAAAACTTGCTGCTGTGCGCATCACACCTTCCTCTTGGGGTTCCCAACGGACGTGTACATCTACGCGCATCAAGCCTCTGCAAGCTCGAAAAAATCCCCTTTGGACGTATGCTGGTGATGAAGACGTCGAGAGGCTCTCCACAGATCTTCCTGCGAAGGACTTGGAGAAGCTGATTCGAAGAATCTCCAAGCTTAACAAGAAGGACACCGTTCCATCTTCTTGCAAAGTTAAGCCATTTTGTAGCGCCAATCCTCTTCCTGAGGTAATTGATCTTTGCGATTATTATGTTGTCTTCCCGGATTATTTCTGTCGACCACTTTATTGATAGCGAAATATAACTGCTTTGTCGATATTCTTTATATTCCACAGGGTCACCTTGTTCTATCTTCTCTTCCTCCCCTTCCCGAAGGTGGGGAAGTCGAAGAACGGGCTGTTGTCACCGACGACAACCAGGGTACTGATACGTCTCCAACGTATCGATAATTTCTTATGTTCCATGCTACTTTATTGATGATACCTACATGTTTTATGCACATTATATGTCGTATTTACGCATTTTCTGGAACTAACCTATTAACAAGATGCCGAAGAGCCAGTTGCTGTTTTCTGTTTTTGGTTTCAGAAATCCTAGTAAGGAAATATTCTCGGAATTGGACGAAATCAACGCCCGGGTCCTATTTTTGCACGAAGCTTCCAGACCGAAGGAGAGTCAAGTGGGGCCACGAGGTGGCCGATGATGTCTACGGGTGCTTCTATTCTTGTAGACAGTGTTGGGCCTCCAAGAGCGAGGTTTGTAGAACAGCAGCAAGTTTCCCTTAAGTGGATTACCCAAGGTTTATCGATCTCAGGGAGGAAGAGGTCAAAGATATCCCTCTCAAGCAACCCTGTAATCACAAAGCAAGAAGTCTCTTGTGTCCCCAACTCACCAAATACACTTGTCAGGTGTATAGGTGCACTAGTTCGGCGAAGAGATAGTGAAATACAAGTAATATGGATGTATATGAGTGGTAATAGCAATCTGAATAAAATATGGCAGCGAGTAAACATGCAACAAAACAGTAAACAAACGGAGATTCGATGCTTGGAAGCAAGGCCTAGGGATCCTGCTTTCACTAGTGGACACTCTCAACAATGATCACATAATAGGACTACTCTACACTCTTTTGTTGGATGATGAACGCATTGCGTAGGATTACACGAACCCTCAATGCCGGAGTTAACAAGCTCCACAATGCAATGTTCATATTTAAATAACCTTAGAGTGCAAGATAGATCAACATAATTACACCAAGAACTAACATAGCATGCACACTATCACCATCATGCATATGTAGGAGGAATAATACACATCAATACCATCATAGTAATAATTAACTTCATAATCTACAAGAGATCATAATCATAGCCTACGCCAAGTACTCACACGGTGCACACACTGTCACCATTACACACGTGGAGGAGGAATAGAGTACTTTAATAACATCACTAGAGTAGCACATAGATAATATTCAACTAGATCACATAAAGAGAGAGATGAACCACATAGCTACAGCGGAGCCCTCAGCCCCGGGGGTGAATTACTCCCTCCTCATCATGGAGACAGCGATGACGGTGAAGATGGCGGTGGAGACGGCGGTGGAGATGACTCCGGGGGCAATTCCCCGTCCGGCAGGGTGCCGGAACAGAGACTTCTGTCCCCCGAATCTTGATTTCGCGATGGTGGCGGCTCTGGAAGGTTTTCTCGGGTCTCGTCTTCTCCGTCGGTGTTTTTAGGTCAGAGAGGCTTAAATAGGCGAAGAGAGGGAGTCGGAGGGGCCACGGGCTGCCCACACCCTAGGGGCGCCCCCCCTGGCCGCGCGGGGTGTGGTGTGGGCCCCCGGCTCCCCTCTCATCCTCCTCCGGTGCTCTGGAAGCTTCCGGAAAAATAGGAACCTGGGGTGATTTCGTCCGATTCCGAGAATATTTCGTTACTAGGATTTCTGAAACCAAAAACAGCAGAAAACACGGCACTTCGGCATCTTGTTAATAGGTTAGTTCCAAAATGCGTAAATACGACATATAATGTGCATAAAACATGTAGGTATCATCAATAAAGTAGCATGGAACATAAGAAATTATCGATACGTTGGAGACGTATCAGCATCCCCAAGCTTAGTTCTGCTCGTCCCGAGCAGGTAAAACGATAACAAAGATAATTTCTTAAGTGACATGCCATCATAACCTTGATCATACTATTTGTAAACATATGAGATGAATGCAGCGATCCAAACAATGGTAATGACATGAGTAAACAAATGAATCATAAAGCAAAGACTTTTCATGAATAGTACTTTCAAGACAAGCATCAATAAGTCTTGCATAAGAGTTAACTCATAAAGCAATAAATCAAAGTAAAGGTGTTGAAGCAACACAAAGGAAGATTAAGTTTCAGCGGTTGCTTTCAACTTATAACATGTATATCTCATGGATATTGTCAACATAAAGTAATATAACAAGTGCAATATGCAAGTATGTAGGAATCAATGCATAGTTCACACAAGTGTTTGCTTCTTAAGGTGGAGGAAGATAGGTAAACTGACTCAACAATAAAGTAAAAGAATGGTCCTTCAAAGAGGAAAGCATCGATTGCTATATTTGTGCTAGAGCTTTGATTTTGAAAACATATAGAGAGCATAAAAGTAAGGTTTTGAGAGGTGTTTGTTGTTGTCAACGAATGGTAGCGGGTACTCTAACCCCCTTGCCAGACAAACCTTCAAAGAGCGGCTCCCATTTTATTTTATTTTTGGGTGGCACTCCTTCCAACCTTTCTTTCACAAACCATGGCTAACCGAATCCTCGGGTGCCTGCCAACAATCTCATACCACGAAGGAGTGCCTTTTAATTTTAGTTTTATTATGATGACACTCCTCCCCACCTTTGCTTTCTCAAGCCATGGCTAACCGAATCCTTCGGGTGCCGTCCAACAATCACATACCATGGAGGAGTGTCTATATTTTTTTAATTAATTTGGGACTGGGAATCCCATTGCCACTCTTTTTGCAAAATTATTGGATAAGCGGATGAAGCCACTAGTCCATTGGTGAAAGTTGTCCAACAAGATTGAAAGATAAACACCACATACTTCATCATGAGCTATAAAACATTGACACAAATAAGAGGTAATAACTTTTGAATTTGTTTAAAGGTAGCACTCAAGCAATTTACTTTGGAATGGCGGAGAAATACCATGTAGTAGGTAGGTATGGTGGACACAAATGGCATGAATATTGGCTCAAGTATTTGGATGCATGAGAAGTATTCCCTCTCGATACAAGGTTTAGGCTAGCAAGGTTATTTGAAGCAAACTCAAGTATAAAATGGTGCAGCAAGACTCACATATAAACATATTGTAAGCATTATAAGACTTTACATTGTCTCCTTGTTGTTCAAACACCCCAACCAGAAAATATCTAGACTTAGAGAGACCAATCATGCAAACCAAATTTTAACAAGCTCTATGTAATTATTCATTAATGGGTACTAGGTACATGATGCAAGAGCTTAAACAAGATCTATATGAGCACAACAATTGCCAAGTATCACCTTATTCAAGACATTATACCAATTACTACATGTAGCATTTCCCGTTTCCAACCATATAACAATTAACGAAGCAGTTTCAACCTTCGCCATGAAAATTAAAAGCTAAGAACACATGTGTTCATACGAACCAGCGGAGCGTGTCTCTCTCCCAAACAATCATTTATTCAAACAAGAACAAAAACAAAAACATACAGACGCTCCAAGTAAAGTACATAAGATGTGACCGAATAAAAATATAGTTTCAAGAGAAGGAACCTGATACTTTGTCGATGAAGAAGGGGATGCCTTGGGCATCCCCAAGCTTAGATGCTTGGGTCTTCTTAAAATATGCAGGGATGAACCACCGGGGCATCCCCAAGCTTAGACCTTTCATTCTTCTTGATCGTAGTATATCATCCTCCTCTCTTGACCCTTGAAAACTTCCTTCACACCAAACTTCAAGCAAACTCATTAGAGGGTTAGTGCATAATCAAAAATTCACATGTTCAGAGGTGACACAAACATTCTTTTCACTTCTGGACATTGCATAAAGCTACTGGACATTAATGGATCAAAGAAATGAATCCAACATAGCAAAAGAGGCAATGCGAAATAAAGGCAGAATCTGTCAAAAACAGAACAGTCCGTAAAGACGAATTTAAAGCTGGCACCAGACTTGCTCAAATGGAAAAACTCAAAACTAATGAAAGTTGCGTACATATCTGAGGATCACGCTCGTAAATTGGCAGATTTTTTCGAATTTTCTACAGAGGCCTGTGCCCAGATTCGTGACAGACAGCAATGCTGTTTCTGCGCAGCGATCCCAAATATAACATCAACTTTGACATAGAAACTTTACTTGGCACAAAAACATGATAAGGAGAGATTGCTACAGTAGTAAACAACTTCCAAGACACAAATATAAAACAAAGTACTGTAGCAAAATAACACATGGGTTATCTCCCAAGAAGTTCTTTCTTTATAGCCATTAAGATGGGCTCAGCAATTTTGGTGATGCACCCGCAAGAAATAGTATTTGAAGCAAAAGAGAGCTTCAAGAGGCAATTCAAAACACATTTAAGCCTAACATGCTTCCTATGCAGAAGAATCTTATACACAAATGAATTCATGAAGAGCAAAGTGACAAGCATAAGAGGATAAAACACGAGTAACTTAAAGATTCTCAACATAAAGAGGGGAAACTTAATATTATTAAGATGCATATAACCATATTTCCCTCTCTCATAATAACTTTCAGTAGCATCATTGATGAAATCCACAATATACCCGTCACTTAAAACATTCTTATCATGGTTCATATGCATAGAAGTATCATTAATTTTGGCATAAGAAGAGTTATTCTCATTAATAGTAATTGGAGCAAGATTATTATCAAGAATTTGAACATGGTAAACAAGTTGCATACTAAGGGAATGGTTTTTGGCAAGCCCATCATAATTATGACAAGTTTCATAAGGATAATTGTAACATGTGTCATATACATCTCTATAGCAATTATCTAAACCAGAATATGTAATATCATCATTTTCACTAAAAGTAGAGGTCTCAAATACAGGATCTTCAAGCACAACATCCCCAAGCTTAGAGCTTTCAATATCATCGTTTAAGGGGACATGAATAATGCTATCATCATTACTTTCATAATCAGTACCAAAGAGATTTTCAATATCAAAGGCAGTGTGTTCATCCAAATCATGATCACTAATATGGGTAAAGGGTATAGGAAGATCATCGTACTCAGATTCATTATCATAATAATCATTAGGCGCAACATACTTACAGTTACCTATTGTTACCTCATACACGCGGGGATATGCCATTGCCTCTTTCTCTTTATTCTCTTTCTTCTTCTTCTTCTTCTTCTTCTTCTTCTTCTTCTTCTTCTTCTTCTTTTCCTTCTCCTCGCTTCCTTCTTTAGGAGGAAGAGGCTTGAAGGGTGGCTTGTCCGCATAACCTGATTTACTTTTAGAAACAATAGAAGAAACTTGGGAGGATCCCTCCTTTTCATTAATTAATTGAAAACACACAGCGGTCCTATCATATTTTGGCAAGGTGTCATCTTCTAAAATATTCTGTATGTAAGTATTTGTATGGCAATTATTAATGCAGTAAGAAAGACAACCATGCAGGACATCATCAATATCAAGATCGTTAATATTTAACAAAGAAATTTTTCTTGATAACTCTTCACACTTCAAAAATAAGGTGAGTTCATCATGCTGATTAGGAATAATTTCATCATCACAATACAAATTTGCAGCACTCATGGGGTTTGAATTATCATTGGAGGAGCATTGAAAATTAAAATGACCAACTCTATGGCAAAGTTCACAAATAAAAGGATAGAGGGCACACACTTTTTCTCCAAGATCATCTAGAGCTCTAGACCACTTTCTAGTTTTTTCATTTCTGTGATGGATACAATATTCATCTTCTATTTGATTAATTCCACAAGGTCTATGTATTCCACAAAAATTAACATGCTTATAGGAAATAGCATTCTTAGGAGTTTGAGCACGCTTATTGCAATCATTAACAACAATTTCATTCTTCATGCAAGCGTCTTTAAAAGGTTCATGATACTTATCAAAATTCTTCCTAGGCAATTCAATGTGAGAAGCAAAAGCTTTATAAAGATTTGCAGCAACTTGAGAGTCAAGACCATAAGTAGCACTCATATTTCGAAATTTACCACTATCCATGAAAGTTTCAATGCATTCATAATCATAATTTATACCTGACTCTTTACCTTTGTCGTTCTCCCAATCTTCAGCGTTCTCCTTAATCCGATCAAGAAGGTCCCTTTTAAACTCTTCTTTATTGCTCGTGAATGATCCAGAACAAGTAGTATCCAGCAAGGTCTTATCTTGAAAAGAAAGTCTTGCATAGAAATTATCAATGATGATATTACCTGGAAGCTCATGATTGGGGCATTTGAGCATTAAAGTCTTCAATCTCTCCCATGCTTGGGCAATACTCTCTCCATCATGAGGCCAAAAATTATATATATGGTTTCGATCTTTGTGAATTTCACTTGGAGGATAGAACTTGGAATAAAATAGAGGCACAATATCCTTCCAATCAAGAGAGCGCCCGTCCTTCAATAGTTTATACCAATGCGCCGCTTTACCAGACAGCGACATAGAGAATAGTTTCTTCTTCACTTCATCCATAGAGATACCTGCACACTTGAATAACCCGCATAATTCATGCAAAAACAGTAAATGATCTCCAGGATGGACAGTTCCATCCCCTTCATAGCGGTTATCCATAACACGTTCAATAATTTTCATAGGTATTTTATACGGAATACTTTCAGCAGGTGGATTTAAAATATCAGAAGCATCATTAGAGTTATCGCATATGGGAGATAAAGCATTATCAGAGCAAAATATTTCTTCCAAAGCGGAGGAGCTAAAAAGATTATTTTTATGTAAACTAGCTTCCCCAAGCTTAGACTTCTTCATAGCATTAGCAGTAATTGCATTCATACTAATAACATTGCTACTATCATGTAAATAAGGTTCCATAGGTTTTTTAATTTTTGTATCAAACAATTCTAAATCAGGAAAAAGATTAAAAGCTCACTAATTTTTTTGTTGTTTTCCATTATGCCTAACTAGTGAAAATAAAAACAAGAAACAAAAAGATGTAATTGCAGAGTCTAAAGGAAATAGCTTCAAGCACACACACAATGGCGCCGAAAAGTACGTTACCTGGAACCGAAGTATGAGAGCCTTTTACCTTTCCTCCCCGGCAACGGCGCAGAAAAAGTGCTTGGCGCGTAGTTGACGAGGGAGGAAAAGTGCTTAGTTGCCGGGCTTGCCAATGTGTGAGTGCCGTTTACCTTCCCTCCCCGGCAACGGCGCCAAAAGTGCTTGATGTCTACGGGTGCTTCTATTCTTGTAGAGTGTTGGGCCTCCAAGAGCAGAGGTTTGTAGAACAGCAGCAAGTTTCCCTTAAGTGGATTACCCAAGGTTTATCGAACTCAGGGAGGAAGAGGTCAAAGATATCCCTCTCAAGCAACCCTGCAATCACAAAGCAAGAAGTCTCTTGTGTCCCCAACTCACCAAATACACTTGTCAGGTGTATAGGTGCACTAGTTCGGCGAAGAGATAGTGAAATACAAGTAATATGGATGTATATGAGTGGTAATAGCAATCTGAATAAAATATGGCAGCGAGTAAACATGCAACAAAATAGTAAACAAACGGAGATTCGATGCTTGGAAGCAAGGCCTAGGGATCCTGCTTTCACTAGTGGACACTCTCAACAATGATCACATAATAGGACTACTCTACACTCTTTTGTTGGATGATGAACGCATTGCGTAGGATTACACGAACCCTCAATGCCGGAGTTAACAAGCTCCACAATGCAATGTTCATATTTAAATAACCTTAGAGTGCAAGATAGATCAACATAATTACACCAAGAACTAACATAGCATGCACACTATCACCATCATGCATATGTAGGAGGAATAATACACATCAATACCATCATAGCAATAATTAACTTCATAATCTACAAGAGATCATAATCATAGCCTACGCCAAGTACTCACACGGTGCACACACTATCACCATTACACACGTGGAGGAGGAATAGAGTACTTTAATAACATCACTAGAGTAGCACATAGATAATATTCAACTAGATCACATAAAGAGAGAGATGAACCACATAGCTACGGGAGCCCTCAGCCCCGGGGGTGAATTACTCCCTCCTCATCATGGAGACAGCGATGGCGGTGAAGATGGCGGTGGAGACGGCGGTGGAGATGACTCCGGGGGCAATTCCCCGTCCGCAGGGTGCCGGAACAGAGACTTCTGTCCCCCGAATCTTGATTTCGCGATGGTGGCGGCTCTGAAGGTTTTCTCGGGTCTCGTCTTCTCCGTCGGTGTTTTTAGGTCAGAGAGGCTTAAATAGGCGAAGAGAGGGAGTCGGAGGGGCCACGGGCTGCCCACACCCTAGGGGCGCCCCCCCCCGCGCCGGGGTGTGGTGTGGGCCCCCGGCTCCCCTCTCATCCTCCTCCGGTGCTCTGGAAGCTTCCGGAAAAATAGGAACCTGGGCGGTGATTTCGTCCGATTCCGAGAATATTTCGTTACTAGGATTTCTGAAACCAAAAACAGCAGAAAACAGGAACTGGCACTTCGGCATCTTGTTAATAGGTTAGTTCCATAAAATGCGTAAATACGACATATAATGTGCATAAAACATGTAGGTATCATCAATAAAGTAGCATGGAACATAAGAAATTATCGATACGTTGGAGACGTATCACACAGGGCGGCGCGGCCAGGCCCTGGCCGCACGGCCTGTCATCTGGGCCCCGTGCCGCCTCTTGACCTGCCCTTTCGCCTACTTATAGCCTCCGTCGCGAAACCCCAGTGAGAGCCACGATACGGAAAACCTTCCAGAGACGCCGCCGCCGCGAATCCCATCTCGGGGGATTCAGGAGATCGCCTCCGGCCCCTGCCGGAGAGGGGAATCATCTCCCGGAGGACTCTTCATCGCCATGATCGCCTCCGGAGTGATGAGTGAGTAGTTCACCCCTGGACTATGGGTCCATAGCAGTAGCTAGATGGTCGTCTTCTCCTAATTGTGCTTCATTGTTGGATCTTGTGAGCTGCCTAACATGATCAAGATCATCTATCTGTAATTCTATATGTTGTGCTTGTCGGGATCCGATGAATAGAGAATGCTATGTTATGGTGATTATCAATCTATTGTTTATGTGTTGTTTATGATCTTGCATGCTCTCCGTTATTAGTAGAGGCTCTGGCCAAGTTTTTGCTCTTAACTCCAAGAGGGAGTATTTATGCTCGATAGTGGGTTCATGCCTTCATTGATACCTGGGACAGTGACAGAAAGTTCTAAGGTTGTGATGTGCTGTTGCCACTAGGGATAAAACATTGATTCTATGTCTAAGGATGTAGTTGTCGATTACATTACGCACCATACTTAATGCAATTGTTGTTTTGCAACTTAATACTGAATGGGGTTCGGATGATAACCTGAAGGTGGACTTTTTAGGCATAGATGCAGTTGGATGGCGGTCTATGTACTTTGTCGTAATGCCCGGATTAAATCTCACTATATTCATCATATCATGTATATGCATTGTTATGCCCTTCTCTATTTGTCAATTGCCCGACTGTAATTTGTTCACCCAACATGCTTTTATCTTATGGGAGAGACACCTCTAGTGAACTGTGGACCCCGGTCCTATTCTTTACATCGCATACAATCTACTGCAATACTTGTTTTACTGTTTTCTTGCAAACAATCATCTTCCACACAATACGGTTAATCCTTTGTTACAGCAAGCCGGTGAGATTGACAACCTCACTGTTTCGTTGGGGCAAAGTACTTTGGTTGTGTTGTGCAGGTTCCACGTTGGCGCCGGAATCCCTGTTGTTGCGCCGCATCACATTTCGCCACCATCAACCTTCAACGTGCTTCTTGGCTCCTCCTGGTTCGATTAAACCTTGGTTTCTTTCTGAGGGAAAACTTGCCACTGTGCGCATCATACCTTCCTCTTGGGGTTCCCACCGACGACAACCAGGGTACTTCTCGCCCTGAAAGTGGAGTCGGGGGTTCCCAAAAATCCGCGGCTTCACTTGAAAAAGAGAATGAAACAGAGGTTACTTCGTCGACACGCTCATCTCTCCCCGCTGCTTCTCCAAAAGGCAAGAGGAAAAGAGATGAAACTATTGACTCTGGCGCCTCCAAAGCCGATACTTCCCGTGCCGAAAAGACTGCACCCGATGCCGGGAAAAAGCTTTGGATCTTTACGATGCTGCTCTTATCAGCTCGTAAGTTTTTTAATGCAGTACACTTGTCCCTTCTCGATACTTTTCCAAATTGTTTTCTTATCTTGTCGCTGAATTTGTTATATTAGCGATGAAGAAGAAGATGCACCCATTGACGCGACTGCTCGAACGAGCACGTCCCGTACTTTGGTTGTCTCGGAAGCTCATCCTGATGGCGATGAAACTTCGCCTCCTCAACAAAACCTGGAGCATCCAACTCCAGCTGTGAGCCCCCAGGCTCCTTCCCCGAAGAGAGCCAGGGTGGAATCAACCAAGGAACCAACCATACTAGCTGGTTGTTCCTCGACTCCTTTGATGGAAGAGGTAAGTTGTTTTCTTTTGTTCTGTATTGATTTTACTGCTTTGAATTTCCCTCTCTTTTTGCTTCTTGATGTCGAGTGTTTCTTCTTCCTATGTTGATCTTTTGGCATGATGATTTCTTCAGCCCTTTATGAAAGAGCTCATCCGCTTCGGTACCCAATTTATCGGGTACCGCGATTATGCTGCCAAGCTTGAAGGTACCTTCTTTTTCCTTGTCGTCATATTCTGTCGCTATTTTTTGCTGCAGTTCTTTACTTGTCTATCTTGTGATGGCAGAAAAACTTGCGGAAGCTAACAAACGCGCTGACGCTCTTGCTGCTGAATTGGAGCAAAGCGAAACAGCTCGCTGAAAGCTGAAGCAGATGCTGCGGCCGTCGAAGATCTTGAAAAGACTCGACGATGCAAAAATGCTCTGAGCGAAAATATAACTCAACATTCTGCTCGCGAAGAGGAAATCCTTAGTCGACTGGAATCCCAGAGTCGGCGATTTGTTAGTAAGTATCCAAGCCTTCATTGTTTCTTTGAGTCGTCTGTGTTCCCTCTTTTTGCTTGACCAACTCTCTTTTATTTTACTCAGGGAGAACAAATCAAGAGTATGAGCTGGAGAGCCCTGAGGGTGACCAACTCCTCGACGCTCTTTCTCTTCTTGAAATTCATGGCGATGAGGCCCGCGACGGCCTTTCTGAAGCTAAGATTGGCTTGTCGCGGCTTTTCCCATATTTCTTCAAGAAAAAGGAGGAACCCGCAACTTTTGTTGCTCTCGCCAAGTGCTTCACTTCCCCAGAAGACCTTGGACTCCAACTTCGTCAAGAGGGACTAAAAGTTGGTGTCGAAGGTACAATGGCCTTAATTGCAGAGAGTCAACAACAAGTCGACTGGTCGAAAGTTGGCAACACGGGGGAGATCGAGACGAAGAAATGGCAATCGCTGATTAAAGCGGCGAAGCCCAATTCGAAGAAGATCCTCGCCACTCTTGGATATAAGCCAACGCCGCTCCGAGTTCTTCAAAACCGGAGGTCAAGTAGACCACTTTTGCTTTTTCCTTTTAGTTTCTCTCCCCTTTTGGCACTGTCGCCATAGTGTTCTTGGCGGTGGCTGCTTCAGTAGTTGTCTATAGGTCCTTCTTTTGTAATAGACATGTACATACTTTCAGAATGAATGGAAATCTGTCTTTGCTTAATGATTGATGTCGAAAATTTTGTTTTCAGTTGATTTTTGACAACTATACTGCAACTCCTGGTCCTTCCGAGGTTTTTCCTTCATCCCTTTGAAGAAAAAGTCTGTCGCTGTCGAATTTGTTGAGGATTCGTCGGGTAAAGACTCAGCACAAGATTTGGAAGAGCTTCGGCAGCAACTCCAATCCACGAAGAGGCAGTCGCTTATGCTCATGGAACAATCTCGGAAATCCTCCGAGAGGGAAAAGGTTGCACTCCAACAGGCTCAAGATGCCATAGCTGAAAAGGACTCCGCGGTTGCTGAGGCTGCTGCAGCTACATCTCGAGAGAATTTTATGCTTCAACTGCTGACAGATGCTAGCTTGGATATGGCAGGTGTGCTTCATTATCTTTGTCGTGCTTTTTTTTTTGCTTGTCTCCTCGTTGCCCGCTGATTCTTTCAAAAATAGGTTCCTTCTTGGATGCTACTACCGAAGATGAACGTGTCGAAGCTCGCTCCAATGCACTTCTCAGGCTTGCGCGTGATCATGGTTCAAATTTTTGGGGCACGCCTGAACGGACTCGCCAGATCGTCAGGTTTCAGGATCGCGCGCTTCAGGTGCGCGATTATCTTGACTTTTGTACAAGGACCTTGTCTCTGGTCTATGGTACCATGTTTCCTCGTAATAAGATGCCAGAGACTCTTCCTGCTTTAATGGACAAATTTCGGGATGCTCCTCGAATCCACGGCTTTGTGCGGGCCCAATTAGCTGCTGGCGCAAGGTTTGCTATGATCATGATAAAAATCTGCTACCCGAAGTTAGACGTGGGTCAAGTTGTTCCAAAGTGCTTGGCCAAGATGGCGAAGAGGAGGAAGAACTTCAGCAAATATGACGACGTTGTGACCCCTGTTGCCGAAGATATGATGGATGAACTTCTTCGGATGGACGCCGAATTCTTCGTGAAGGGCAGCTATGCTGAACATAGCACTCGCGCTATAAATAATGAACGCTGACGATAGATAATATACTGGGTAATCCTTGAAGGTTTGTTGCTCCAAGGATTGTATCTTGTGTGTAGTAGACATAATCTATATTGTAAAGTCACTATATTTCTGTTTTTCAATGCCAAGCCCCCGGGCGTTTTGATGGCGATGTTTTCTTTTTATAATGCGAGGTTGTCCCAAGGCAAGATAAATTATATTTGTGCACTATTTTTGCGGGTGCGAAACCCCGAGCTTTATGTTGATCGCTATTTGGCGACATATTTTTATTTGGCGAGGTACTTTATACCAAGGCGAGATATTTTGCAGGTTGTATTTGTCGGCATTGTGTATATATATATTGTATCTTCTGGGTAGAAGCCCCCGAGCCTGTCGAAAAGATATATAATTCCACTATCTTTATTATATTGCAGCACCGCGAGCCCGCCTCATTAAAAACCTTTTCCGGCCCCACTCGGTGCCCCGAAAAAGGAAAAGAGTGCGTCTGAAAACTCGCGGGCGTTTCAGTACATTGTATGTTTACAGAGGAGACTATATTTCGGCATCTAAGCGTAAAAACGCCTGAGCTGCGCCACGTTCCAAGGGTTTGGCTCAGCAATCCCCGTCTTCTTGTCCTTGATTCTGTATGCTCCTCCTTCGATTACCTCTGTGACGATGTAAGGTCCAAGCCACGGTGACTCAAGTTTTTCATGGCTTTTTTGATTGAGTCGTAAAACCAAGTCCCCAACTTGAAAAGATCTTGGTCGCAATCGTCGACTGTGGTAGTTTTTCAGGTCCTGTTGGTATTTGGCGACTCGTGACAATACTTCGTCTCGAGCCTCATCAAGTGCGTCGACATCATCCTCCAAAGCTCTTCTCGAAGTTTCTTCATCATATTCTGTAACTCTTGGAGAATCATGCTCTATTTCTATCGGCAGTACTGCTTCGGCTCCATGGACCAGAAAAAACGGCGTCTCCTGCGTCGCCGTATTTGGTGTTGTTCGAATACTCCACAACACGCTTGGCAGCTCCTCTGGCCAAGTATGCCGAGCTTTTTCCAATGGTCCTAACAGGCGCTTCTTGATACCATTGCATATGATGCCATTGGCTTTCTCGACTTGACCGTTGGTCTGTGGATGTGCAACAGACGCAAAACTCAATTTAATGCCCACTTCTGCGCAATACGCTTTGAACTCCTTGGATGTGAAATTACTGCCATTGTCTGTGACGATGCTATGGGGAACTCCAAATCGAAAAACAATGCTTTTCACAAACTTGATTGCCGACGCGCCATCCGGTGAATTTATCGGCTTTGCTTCTATCCACTTGGTAAATTTGTCGACAGCAACGAGCATATACTCATATCCTCCTGGCGAAGCTTTGTGTAGTTTTCCCACCATATCGAGACCCCATTGAGCAAAGGGCCAAGACAATGGGATTGGCATCAGTTCTGCTGCCGGAGAGTGAGGTTTGGCGGCGAATCTTTGGCACGCATCGCAAGTTCGCACTATTTCCTTCGCGTCCTCAATTGCTGTTAACCAATAAAATCCTGCCCTGAAGACTTTAGCCGCGATAGCTCGGCTGCTTGCGTGATGCCCACATATTCCTTCGTGTACATCTTTCAGGATGATCCTTCCTTCTTCGGGTGTGACACATCTCTGTAGCACACCCGAAATACTTCGTTTGTACAACTCCCCTTTTATCACAGTAAAAGCTTTAGATCGTCTAATTATTCGCCTTGCTTCAACTGGATCGTCGGGTATTGTTTTCCTTAAGATGTATGATATGTATGCCTGCATCCATGGAATTTGCACCATCATGACTAGCTCATGTTCCTCTTCTTCTTCTTCCAATGATTCTTTGGTGACACTCGAAGGTTTTTCTTCCTTCTCCTTCTTCTTTGTTTTCATTGGCTTCGTTGATCTCTCGCTTATTTCTTCCCAAAACACGCCTGGAGGGATAGCGAGACATTGCGACCCGATGTTTGCAAGAACATCGGCTTCATCATTGCTCAACCTGCTGATGTGGTTTACCTCGCATCCATCAAACAACTTTTCTAGCTCATTATACATCTCCTTGTATGCTATCATACTCTCGTTGACTGCATCACATTGATTCATAACCTGCTGTGCTACCAACTGTGAGTCACCAAAGATTTTCAGTCGAGTTGCACCGCAGGCTTTCGCCATCTTCATCCCGTGTATGAGAGCCTCATATTCTGCTTCATTGTTAGACGCGTTTGGGAACGTCATCCGTAAGACATACTTCAATTTGTCGCCTTCAGGTGATACTAGTATTACGCCTGCTCCAGCGCCTTCTAACCTTTTGGACCCATCAAAGTTCATAGTCCAGGTTCTCGATAAATCTGGAGGCCCTGTGTTTTGTAGCTCCATCCACTCTGCGATGAAATCTGGTAGGATTTGTGACTTTATTGCTTTTCTTTTTTCATACGTGATGTCCCGAGGGGAAAGCTCTATTCCCCAAAGGGAGACACGACCCGTAGCTTCTGGGTTGTTTAGTATATTTGATAAGGGAGCTTCATTGACCACTATTATCGGATGCACCGAAAAATAGTGTCGCAATTTTCTTGCTGTCGTAAATACTCCATACGCCAACTTCTGGTATTGGGGGTACCGCTGTTTTGAGGGCGACAGTACTTAAAATATACTGGCCGCTGTACTCCATGGAGCTTTCCTTCTTCCTCCCTCTCTACTACCAGGGCCGTGCTAACCACTTGAGGTGTGGCTGCTATGTATAGTAGGAGGGGTTCCTTCTCTTTAGGCGCCACCAAGATTGGTGGTGTCGAAATTGTGCGCTTGAGATTCTCGAAAGCCCTATCTGCTTCCTCGTTCCATTGAAATTTCTCTCCTTGTTTGATCAATGCATAGAACAGTAGCAATGTTTTCTCCCAGCCTGGCGACGAATCTGCTTAAAGCTGCGACTCGCCCTGTCAGCTGTTGTATTTCTTTCAACTTTGTCGGCTTCCTCATAGTTACGATGGCCTGTATTTTCTCTGGATTGGCTTCAATCCCTCTTGCTGATACTAGAACCCGAGAAGTTCTCCCGCAGGAACACCAAAAGAGCACTTTGTCGGGTTCAGCTTAAGGCAGAACTTGTCGAGGTTGTCGAAGGTTTCTTTCAAATCTTCGATCAGTGTTGTCCCCTTTTTTGATGTTATCACGACATCGTCAATATAGACTTGTACATTTTTTCCAATCTGTGTTGCAAGGCACTTCTGCATCATCCGTTGATATGTTGCTCCCGCGTTTTTCAAACCAAAGGGCATTGTTCTATAGCAGAACACGCCGTAAGGTGTTATGAACGCTGTCTTTGCTTCATCATCTTCTTTTAATCTGATCTGGTTATAACCAGAGTATGCGTCCAAGAAGGAAAGACGTTCACATCCTGCCGTGGAGTCGATGATTTGATCGATCCTTGGGAGGGGAAAGTGATCCTTAGGACAGTGTTTATTGAGACACGTAAAGTCGACACACTGATGACCCACAAGTATAGGGGATCGCAACAGTCTTCGAGGGAAGTATTCAATTTATTGATTCGACACAAGGGGAGACAAAGAATACTTGTAAGCCTTAACAGCGGAGTTGTCAATTCAGCTGCACCTGGAAACAGACTTGCTCGCAAGAGTTTATCAGTAGTAACAGTTTTATGGCGTGGAAATAGTGAAATAACAGCAGCGGTGAAATAAAGACAGCAGTAGTGATTATAGTAAACAGCAGGATTAAAATACTGTAGGCACATGGACGGATTTAACGGGCGTTGCATGGATGAGAGAAACTCATGTAACAATCAAAGCATGGGCATTTGCAGATAATAATAAAACGGTATCCAAGTACTAATCAATCAATAGGCATGTGTTCCATATTTAGTCGTACGTGCTCGCAATGAGAAACTTGCACAACATCTTTTGTCCTACCAGCCGGTGGCAGCCGGGCCTCTAGGGAAACTACTGGATATTAAGGTACTCCTTTTAATAGAGTACCGGAGCAAAGCATTAACACTCCGTGAACACATGTGATCCTCACATCACTACCATCCCCTCCGGTTGTCCCGATTTTGTCACTTCGGGGCCATTGGTTCCGGACAGCGACATGTGTATACAACTTGCAGGTAAGATCATAAACAACGAATATCTTCATGAATCAATAACATGTTCAGATCTGAGATCATGGCACTCGGGCCCTAGTGACAAGCATTAAGCATAACAAGTTGCAACAATATCATAAAAGTGACATCTACGGATACTAGGCACTATGCCCTAACAATCTTATGACTATTACATGACCAATCTCATCCAATCCCTACCATCCCCTTCAGCCTACAGCGGGGAATTACTCACACATGGATGGGGGAAACATTGCTGGTCGATGGAGAGGCGTTGGCGGTGATGGCGGTGAAGATCTCCTCCAATTCCCCGTCCCGGAGTGCCAGAACGGAGACTTCTGGCTCCCGCGAAGTTTCGCGATGTGGCGGCTCTCTGGAGGGTTTCTGGCGACTTCGACTTCTCCCCGTGCGTTTTCAGGTCGAAACCAATAAGTAGTCCGAAGGGGGGCGTCGGAGGCCGGCCGAGGGGGCCACACCACATGGCCGCGCGGGCCCCCCTGGGCCGCGCCGCCATATGGTGTGGGGCCCTCGGGCCTCCACCTCTCTTGCCCTTCTGGCTCCGTCAATATTTTGGTAAAATAGGGCCTTCTGCATAAATTCCGAGGATTTTCCCGAAAGTTGGATTTCTGCACAAAAACGAGACACCAGACAGTTCTGCTGAAAACAGCGTTAGTCCGTGTTAGTTGTATCCAAAATACACAAATTAGAGGCAAAACAATAGCAAAAGTGTTCGGGAAAGTAGATACGTTTTGGACGTATCAACTCCCCCAAGCTTAGCTTATTGCTTGTCCTCAAGCAATTCAGTTAACAACTGAGCGATAAAAGAACTTTCACGAACACATTTGCTCATATGATGTATATATTCTCATGCTATGGCTAATACTTAAGCAGTTCATAATGAGATACATGCAAATAAGATCATCCAACAGCTATGTCAATCATGGAGAGGTACCAACAATTAATAATAAGCACCATGAATCATGTATATAAGCAGGATTGCAATGTTCATAAGAGAATATGATAAAGTGGTATCTCGCTTGCCTGTATTTGATCGGCAAAACATAAATGCCGAGGCACCTCTGGAGTTCATAGAAAGACTAGAAGTATTGATTGTCAAAGATAAAAGCATCAAAGTTATACCACAATCAATCATATTTTGAGACAAGCATATTATACTAAGAATGACAGTTGTGCTCTCAAGATAGTGCTCAAAGAAAGAATGGAGACACAACATAAAAGTAAAAGATTGGCCCTTCGCAGAGGGAAGCAGGGATTAACATGCGCTAGAGCTTTTCATTTGTAAAGCAGGAGTAAAATTATTTTGAGAGGTGTTTGTTGTTGTCAACGAATGGTAATGGGTACACTAACTACCTCATCAACCGGACTCACAAGAGCGGCTCCCATTTTATTTATTTTTGGTTGGCACTCCTTCCAACCTTTCTTTCACAAACCATGGCTAACCGAATCCTCGGGTGCCTGCCAACAATCACATACCATGAAGGAGTGCCTTTTATTTAAGTTTTATTATGATGATGACACTCCCCAACCTTTGCTTACACAAGCCATGGCTAACCGAATCCTTCGGTGCCGTCCAACAATCACAAACCATGGAGGAGTGTCTATTTAAGTTGATTAATTGGGGCTGGGAATCCCATTGCCAGCTCTTTTTGCAAAATTATTGGATAAGCGGATGTGCCACTAGTCCATATGAGAGTCCGTCAAAAGTAAATGACAAGGTTGAAAGCTAAACACCACATACTTCCTCATGAGCTATGAAACATTAACACAAATTGAGAAGCATTTTGAAAGTTTTAAAGGTAACGCATGAGAATTTACTTGGAATGGTTTGAAATGCCATGCATAGGTATTTATGGTGGACACTTTTGGAACAACTTGGTTTTCAGGTGTTTGGAAGCACGAGCGGCGTTCCCGCTCAGTACAAGTGAAGGCTAGCAAAAGACTAGGGAGCGACAAATCAAGAGAGCAGTAACTGTCATAATCATGCTTGCGGCAAAATAAATTAACGGAGGCATAAAAGTGATACAATAACTCTGAAGCAATATAAATCATCGAGGCTTAATTGACTTTTGTTCAGTCATATGCATGCGTGAGCATGTGCCAAGTCGATATAAATGAATTATTCAGAGGAGGATACCACAATGCCATACTTACTTATGAATAAAACAATGCAAGCAAACATCCATGACATGCTACTCATATTAATAAATTGGAACTAAACATGAGAGATCATGAACTATTAGACTTTCTCAAATAACATATACCTCACATGAACCAACTAAGCATGCTCATATGGATGAGTATATGTACAAAAATGAAAGCAAATAGAGTTCATACCAGCCTCTCACCACAATCAGATTGTCGTAGATCGTCATTATTGCCTTTTCACTTGTGTAGCTTGGATAATATGAAATGAAAACCACGCTCCAGCCACCGAAAACCATTGAACTCATGATGAACTTTACAAACCAAAGAAGAACAGCAAATATTTTTGGTATTTTCGAATTAGAAACAAGAGCGAAAGAAAACAAGCAAACAAAGCAAAATCTTTTTGGGTTTTCTTATAGCAAACCAACGATAGCAAATAAAGTAAACTAAGAGCAAAGAACCAAATAAACAAATGGTGAAGAGAAACAACAGAAATATTTTTGGTCTTTTTGTGTTTTAGGAAAGAAACAAAGCGAAAACAAAAGAATGCAAACTAACAGAAACACAGAAAAGCAGGATGACAGAAATCTGCCAAATCCTGACAGCAGTACAGAAATCGAAATTAACAAAAATCTTCCATTGCTCAGACCAAAAAGTGTTCAACTAATGAAAGTTAGATAACAACCTGGGGAACATGCTCAAAAATTGGCAACTCAAAATAACGTTCTGGCTGTGCGTACGAATTTTTTTGGTAACAGCACAGAATCTGTTTTTGGACAGCACTTCCCCAAATATCATCTCCCTCTCATTAGAAAACCACTCTAAAGACTAAACAAGTATGTACAAGTATCCAGCAACCATAATATGCAAAGAATGAGTGATGCCGGTATACCTCCCCCCAAGCTTAGGCTTTTGGCCTAAGTGGAGTTCATTCCCAACGAGGGTCGGAGTTCCACGCCGGTGGATCATACATGGAGTGGTAATAGGGCCCCTGTGCAGAAGAATATCGTGGAGGTTCCACATGCCCATGATGTTGATATGAGGAGCTCGCTGCATCGGATGAAGAGTCGGGGTGCTCCTCGGCCTCCTCCACATCTTCCCTTGCACGACGGCTTTCCCTTTCTATGTATGCGTTTAGCTCATTTTCTGTGATCGACCACCCGTCCCTGGCATCAAGGTTAAACAAAGCAGGTGCAGGCAAGCGTACTAATTTTTCAATTTTCTTAGTTATACTCCAACTTTTCTTATACAAAGTTATCCTATAATGCAGGTTGTTCAAATTAGATGCATCTGAAATAAATTCATGTCTGATCATGGAGACAACATCAAGTTTCTCTATAGAAAGCGGAATATCTAAATGGTGAGGTCCTACACCATGCATAGCTAATAAGCGAGAGGCGATAAGACCTCCACAAATTCCTCCCTTCTCACGGTTAGTAGCAAGTCTACAAGCTATTAAAGCACCCAAATTATAAGTCCTATCCTGTTGCAAAGCAGCAGCTAAGAAAGCCAAATCTTGGACAGATAATTTACCTCCAGTCCTTCTCGCAAGAACGCACTTTGTAATGAAATAGGCAAAGTAGCGGATGGCTGGCTGTTGAATGCTACTAATCTTACCACTATCATTGGAGAAGCTCCTCCCATTACAAATCCTTGTATAAAGATTTGAGAGCTCCCGCGGTGTTCCCCTGATCTTCTCGCAGGATCCCCACCGCGGCACTCTAATCGCTGTACAAAAATCACTGAAAGGCAAGTCGATAGTTTTGTTATAAATCTTATACCGGACCATGGGGTCAGTTTGAGACCGGTGAAATTCGAAATCCTGCACAACCGACACCGTTAGTTTAGCATATTGGTGAGGTTCACCAACAGCAAAATCTCCCAATCCTGCATTGGAAATTAGTGTTTGAACGTCTTGCAGGATTCCTGCATTCCGCATAAAGTCCGTGCATGGGTAATAAGAGGGGTATACTCCCTCTTCACGATGAACTCTCATGACTTGCTGTACCTCCAACTCTTCTTGGTTAAGTTGGTGCATACTTCCTTCCATTTTCTGAAATTTTTCAACAATCATTATAAAATTTGATTTCAAGGTATGTAATTGAAGGGAACTACTATAGGAACTTGCTAGAGTACTAAACATGCATCAAAACTAATTTCTTCCACTTAGAACAAGCATGCAAGCTCACTAAACATGTTATCTACAGCAGCAAAATATTCAAGATATACTCAACCAAATGAAATTCTAATTGGACAATCAAAGGAGTCACATACCAAGGAGTAAATGTGCCAAATTTCAGACAGAAATCTGGGCTGAGCAAGGAGATCGAAAAATCGCGAGTTCTTGAGCAGAAACACGAGTGAGAGAAACTTGGTACGAGCTTTTTCGGGAGAGAGAAGATGCTGGGAGGAAGAGATGATGTAGTGGGGCAAGGGGTGGCCCACACCACAAGGTGGCGCGGCCCCCTTGCTGGCCGCGCCGGCCTATGGTGTGGCACCTCCTGGTGCCCCACAGGTCATCCTCTGGTGCTCCCAGGTGCCTCGTCGAAAAATAGGACCAACGGTGTAATTTTTGTAATTTTTAGAGAACTTCGAAAAATGCACATTTCTGGGTATTAAATTAATGATTACTGCGCAGGAAAATGATTTCTAAAATCTTAAATAGCTAAAGCATATTGCAAAACAAAAGTGCTACAGCAAGTAAAATAGGTGAAGGGAGAAAGAAAGAAAGAAATGTTGTTTAGCTCTCTTATGCAATAAAATATACTTGTTAACAAGGTTGATCAAGTCTTGCTACCAAATAAATTTTATATGACATAAGAAGAAATAAACCTCAAATCAATCATGTTACCTTATATTGAATTGATATGGATCCAATCACAAGAGTTTGATATTCTTCTTTGGGCTCATATATAGGACAATCAATGGATCCCACTTTGATAGTTTTCACATTAAAAATTGTATTGACTCCGCATACTTTATCAATCCTCTTGGGAAAATAGACAGTGTGTTCCTTATCATCAACATTGAAAGTAACCATGCCTTTATTGCAATCAATAACAGCCCCTGCAGTATTAAGAAAGGGTCTTCCAAGAATAATGGACATATTATCATCTTCAGGCATTTCCAACACAACAAAATCAGTTAATATCAAGCAATGTTGAGTAACTTGAACAGGAACATTTTCACATAAACCAACAGGAATAGCAGTAGATTTATCAGCCATTTGCAAAGATATATCAGTTGGTATCAATTTATCTAAATCAAGTCTCTTATAAAGAGAAAAAGGCATTACACTAACTCCCGCTCCCAAATCACATAGAGCAGTTCTAACATAATTATTCTTGATGGAACAAGGAATAGTCGGTATACCTGGGTCGCCCAACTTCTTTGGAATCTTACCATTGAAGGAGTAATTAGCGAGCATAGTAGAAATTTCCTCATTGGGGATTTTCCTTTTGTTAGTAACAATATCTTTCATATACTTTGAATAAGGAGGCAATTTAATAGCATCAGTCAAAGGGATTTGCAAAAATAAAGGTTTCATCCAATCACAAAATTTATTATAATGTTCCTCCTCCTTTGATTTTAATTTCTTAGCAGGAAAAGGCATTTGCTTTTGAACCCAAGGTTCTCTTTCATTACCATGTTTCTCAGCAATAAAATCTTCTTTAGTGTACTTTTTATTTTTAGCATGCTTTTCAGGTTCTTATTATTTCTTCATTTATGCCACTTTCAGTTTCAGCATCAGAAATAGAAATACTATTAGGATCATTAATAGGTTCAGAGGATTCTACAACATTCTTATGTTTCTTTTTCTTTTTCTTAGATGGAGCACTAGTTTTAATTAGTTGAGAATCTTGTTCAACTCTTTTGGGATGCCCTTCAGGATATAGAGGATCCTGGGTAGAAGCACCACCTCTAGTTGTTACTTCACAAGCATGTTTTTCTTTAGAATTATTTCCCAACAAGTCATTTTGCACTTTAGTAAGTTGATCAATTTGAGTTTGAACCATTTGAAAATGTTTAACAAGTATCTTAACATCATTGGAGGTTCTCTCCACAATATCATGCAATTCACTAATAGCTCGGGAATTTTCCATTAAATGATTCTCTACTCTCATATTAAAGTTTTCTTGCTTAACAATATAATTATCAAATTCATCTAAGCATTGAGCAGGAGGTTTTGAATACGGAATATCTTCCCTAGTAAAGTGTTGAAGAGAGTGTACCTCAATCATGGATGAAGGGGGAATCGTCTCACATATATCTTCTATAGGAGGTAAATTCTTCACATCTTCAGGTTTAATACCCTTCTCTTTAAGAGACTTCTTGGCTTCCCTCATATCTTCATCATTTAATTTAATCATACCCCTCTTCTTCACTATCGGTGTCGGGGTTGGTTCAGGTGTAGACCAATCATCATGATTCCGGCCTATTTTAGCCAATAATTCTTCAGCGTCGTCTGGAGTTCTTTTCCTGAAAACACAACCAGCACAACTATCCAGGTATGCCCTAGACTCAATAGTTAGTCCACTATAAAATATATCAAGTAAATCATGCTTTTCCAAATCATGGTCAGGCTGAGCTCTAATAAGAGAGCAAAATCTTGCCCAAGCCTCAGGCAATTTCTCTCCATCTTCCTGGTCAAAATTATAAATTCTCTGCAAAGCAGCATGTTGAGCACTAGCAGGAAAGTATTTTCGAAAGAAAACATCACGCAAGTCGGTTGGACTTTTAATAGAACCAGGAGGCAAATTATTATACCAAGTTTTAGCATCATCCTTTAATGAGAAAGGAAAAATTTTAGCGACAAAATAAGTACGCATCTTGACATCATCAGAAAACACGCCACTAAGAGTAGATAACTCAGTCAAGTGTTCAACAACACTTTCTTTTTCAGTACCACAAAAGGGTGTTTTCTCAACAATAGCTATATGAGATAGATCAAGAGAAAAATCATAATCTTTATCCCTAATGTTTATAGGAGATGTGGCAAATTTAGGATCAGGAGATGGTTTATATCTAACAGCATGTTCCGCAAGCAACTTTTTAATTTTTCTTGCATCAGTAGTAGCATTGCATTTTTCAATAAAATCATCATCAAGCTCTACATAATCTTCATCAAGATCATCACTAGAATATTCAACAGACTCAGGTGAATTAACAGTAGCAGCATTTTCATTAGGAGTTTCAGTATTTTCAATTTGTCTAGACTTAGCAATTGTAGCATCTAGAAAAGATCCCAACGAACCATCATTATCAAGCACAGCAGAAGCATCATCATAATTATGAGAAGAAATTTCAGATTCAGCAGAAGTACCAACATTTGAAGTTTGTGGTGGTGAAACAAGTTTACTTATCACAGATGGTGAATCAAGAGCAGCAGAGGTACTAAGAGTTGTACCTTTTCTTGTAGTGGATGGTAATATGGCGATCTTAGTATCGCGAGGTTTACCCATGATGGAGAATTTGCAGCGAACAATATCAATCCAAGTGAACTTCCAAATAAAGCTATGCTCCCCGGCAACGGCGCCAGAAAATAGTCTTGATGACCCACAAGTATAGGGGATCGCAACAGTCTTCGAGGGAAGTATTACCCAATTTATTGATTCGACACAAGGGGAGACAAAGAATACTTGTAAGCCTTAACAGCGGAGTTGTCAATTCAGCTGCACCTGGAAACAGACTTGCTCGCAAGAGTTTATCAGTAGTAACAGTTTTATGGCAGTGGAAATAGTGAAATAACAGCAGCGGTGAAATAAAGACAGCAGTAGTGATTATAGTAAACAGCAGGATTAAAATACTGTAGGCACATGGACGGATTTAACGGGCGTTGCATGGATGAGAGAAACTCATGTAACAATCAAAGCATGGGCATTTGCAGATAATAATAAAACGGTATCCAAGTACTAATCAATCAATAGGCATGTGTTCCATATTTAGTCGTACGTGCTCGCAATGAGAAACTTGCACAACATCTTCTGTCCTACCAGCCGGTGGCAGCCGGGCCTCTAGGGAAACTACTGGATATTAAGGTACTCCTTTTAATAGAGTACCGGAGCAAAGCATTAACACTCCGTGAACACATGTGATCCTCACATCACTACCATCCCCTCCGGTTGTCCCGATTTCTGTCACTTCGGGGCCATTGGTTCCGGACAGCGACATGTGTATACAACTTGCAGGTAAGATCATAAACAACGAATATCTTCATGAATCAATAACATGTTCAGATCTGAGATCATGGCACTCGGGCCCTAGTGACAAGCATTAAGCATAACAAGTTGCAACAATATCATAAAAGTGACATCTACGGATACTAGGCACTATGCCCTAACAATCTTATGACTATTACATGACCAATCTCATCCAATCCCTACCATCCCCTTCAGCCTACAGCGGGGGAATTACTCACACATGGATGGGGGAAACATTGCTGGTCGATGGAGAGGCGTTGGCGGTGATGGCGGTGAAGATCTCCTCCAATTCCCCGTCCCGGCGGAGTGCCAGAACGGAGACTTCTGGCTCCCGCGACGGAGTTTCGCGATGTGGCGGCTCTCTGGAGGGTTTCTGGCGACTTCGACTTCTCCCCGTGCGTTTTCAGGTCGAAACCAATAAGTAGTCCGAAGGGGGGCGTCGGAGGCCGGCCGAGGGGGCCACACCACATGGCCGCGCGGCCCCCCCTGGGCCGCGCCGCCATGTGGTGTGGGGCCCTCGGGCCTCCACCTCCTTGCCCTTCTGGCTCCGTCAATATTTTGGTAAAATAGGGCCTTCTGCATAAATTCCGAGGATTTTCCCGAAAGTTGGATTTCTGCACAAAACGAGACACCAGAACAGTTCTGCTGAAAACAGCGTTAGTCCGTGTTAGTTGTATCCAAAATACACAAATTAGAGGCAAAACAATAGCAAAAGTGTTCGGGAAAGTAGATACGTTTTGGACGTATCACACACATGCGAAGGACTTTCGTGTTTTTCTTCGGCACCATCACTGGGTTAGCTACCCACGTGGCTTCTGTAGATATCTCTTTAATAAAACCAGCATCTTTGAGTCGATCTATTTCTGATAGCATAGCTTTGCGGTTTGGTTCCGAAAAACGCCGCAAAGGTTGTTTGATTGGTCTCGCGAGAGGATCCAAGTTGAGGTGGTGCTCGGCAAGTTCCCTGGGTACTCCTGGCATGTCAGCTGGACACCATGCGAAGATTTTCCAGTGCTCACGGAGGAACTCGACGAGCGCGCTTTCCTATGCGAGATCCATGTTTGTTGCAATGGATGTCGTTTTCTTTGGGTCTGTCGGGTGGATCTGCACCTCTTTTGAATCCTTGGCAGTATTGAAGGTTGGTTCCCTGAGTGGCCTTCCTGGGCAATACATCATAATCAGTGAGCCTTGGCGCCATATATCTGCTTGCATCCCGAAAGTTTCTGACACGATGAAAATCCTTGTCGCACTTATCAGCTAGCGCGAAACTTCCCTTAATTGTGATTGGTCCCTTAGGTCCAGGCAACCTCCACAAGTACGTGTAATGTGGTACCGCCATAAACCTGGCATATGCTGGTCGTCCCAACAAGGTAATATTGCGACGGGAAATCCACAACTTCAAACTCTAGATTCTCTATCCTGTAGTTTTCTCGGGTTCCAAACTGAACGTCGAGAGATTGATCTTACCCAGCGGATAACTTGGCTTCTCTGGCGTGATTCCATGGAAACGTGTATCAGTTGGTTTTAGATTTGCCAGGGATATGTTCATCTTCCTCAATGTGTCTGCGTACATAAGGTTTAAGCTGCTACCACCATCTATAAAAACTCTCGACACATCAAAACCAGCGATTACTGCGGGTAAGATAAGTGCAGATTGCCCTGGTCGAGGAACTTGCTGCGGATGATCCGCGATTGTGAAGCCGATGTCTTGCCCCGACCAATTTAGGTACTACTCAACCGTTGGTGGAGGCATCTTCTCTGCCATGAACACTTGTCGCGAGATTACCTTCTGCGCCCTGTTAGATGGCCTAGCTTTCTGAATCATCGAGACCGCACCATTGGAGTTGGGGTCAACATATGGAGGTGGATGTGGTGCTGCCGCTATTCTGAGCTGGTGCCGATTTTCGTCCGTAATTGCGGGAGGAGGTGGAGGTGAATCTCACTCCTTGGCCCCCGGGGGTTTCTCATTGCTTTGGGCATTGGCAATCCTCGCGGCTCGCAACATTGCTTGAAATTGCGACAATCTTTCTGGAGATGTCCTGACTGTCTTTTTCCATTATTGTCGAGATAAAAGTGCATCTGACATGGCCCGTTCATCATTTCTTCGGGAGACATATAAGGTCTTTGGAACCTTGGTCCACTATTTTGCCTGTTACCACGGAAATCACCTCTCGAGTCGCTTTGCTGCTCATTACTCCTTTGGTAATCATCTCGACTATTTCCTCCAGGATTTCCTCGGAAACCAGCCGATATGTGGCCAGGAGCATCATTATTGTAAAACTGGCGAGAAAATCGCCTTCTATTTTGAAAATTTCGACCGCGATCCTCCTCTGGCGACCTATGTCGCTTGTTGTATATCGCGTCTTCTCCATCTGCCCACTTGTTTGCTATCTCCATCAGTGCTGATATTGTCTTAGGGTTGGTTCTCCCTAAGTCCTCGACGAAATCTCCTCGTCGAATTCCTGCCACGAACGCGTCTATTGCTCTCGTCAGATATATCCCTGCCGAGTTTTTGATAATGTTCCACCTCTGTATATATTTTCTCATCGATTCGTCGTGTTTCTGCCGCAACTCTTCCAATGACGCAGGTTTCTTGCAGGTGGATCGGAAGTTCTTCACGAAGATATCCTCGAAACTATCCCAGCTGTCGATGGAACCTGGGGGAAGCTTCTTTATCCAAGATCGCGCGGCACCGCTCAAGTGTACTTGGATGCTTTGCATGGCTGTTGCTCTGGTTCCTCCTACCAACTTCACCATCTCGAGGTAATCAACGAGCCAATCCTCGGGATCTTGTAAACCGTCGAATTTCTTGAAATTTTCGTAACTTAAACCCTTTCGGGACTCGAGTTTTTCGAACTCGTCTCGTAAAGCACGGGAGCCCACACATATCTTCATCGGCGACTTCTGGTGACTGCCGATGTTCTCTTCTTTCTTGTCGCGCTCTATCCACCCTTGCTTGTGCCGTCGTATCTCTTGCTCCACTTGTCCTTGGGGGATCTTACTGCTGTCGTGGGTCGTGGACTATTTTGTCTTGGAGTTCCTTCGGGAGGTGTAGCTGCAAACGCTGTTCCCATAACTCCAACTCCAGCCATTGCCATATTAAACAATGCTTCTCTCGGGTCCCCAGGGGGTGGTCTGGACGCAAGGATATAAGCTTGCGTTGCCATGTATCCAGCTTCTGGTGTTTTTGGGATGATATTCCCCTTGTATCAATTGACATGAAGGACATGTCGAGATTTTGAATTATGTTGCCTCTCTCTGCTTCAGGTATATTTTGCAGCCGAGATCTGGCCCTCCTCCGAGCTTCTCTGTGACTGTCTCCCGAAGTTCCTCGACTGAGCTCTGCTCGACGCCTGCTTGACGCGGAGGCTGCCTCTTTTCTTCTATTCAGGGATGCTGTCTCTTTTTCCAGCTCCCTACTCACACGAGCAAGTCTATATTGATAGGCTTGTAATTCTTGTGCAGTAGCAGTGGTGGTCATTGGTTCTGAACCATCCATGGCTCTTGCGGCTCTATCCCACGCTGCTTGCGGGAGTTGAACTCTATCGCGAGGTGAAGACCCGACATATTTAGTGCCTAGGCCTCTTCTGAGATCAGCGGGATCAACGTATGGGTTTCCCAAATCATCGAAAGCCTCTGACGTCTCTGGTTCTGCTCGGCTTGCCTCTTCAATTGCATAGACTTGATGATATTTTGAGTATTGATTTTTGTCGGGATTGGTGACACCATCATAGAGATTGGTGAAGACCTTTCCGATGGCGGCAGATTTGTCGATGAAGTTGAAGCTGTCGACGCTGTCGGAATCGCTGCTTATAACGGAGTCCGCAGACGACTCGAAAGATGTGTCGCTTGAAGATTTTGGCGAGCTTTCCGCTTGCCTTGGTGTCGACGAAGCGTGGCGACGAAAACTCCTCATCACTCGATGAAAAGCCAGAATCGATCGCTGAAAATTCCGACGAGATCGGAACTTCGAGACGATAGGATCCTTCTTTGTTGACGCCAAATCGGAATTCTCCGAACGTCATGACGATAGGCTCCTCCAGATAGGCACATGCATCCAAACGGGAGGGCGGGTGAGGAATAAAATCGACTAGATCAGTTTTTTCCCGTTTACCTCGATCCATCGCATTGCTAGCCACCGACGAAGTCGACGATTCTGGACGTGCCATCGAGATCAGCTCCTTGCAACCTCTAATTCTGCTGCATCGGCGCCAATTGGACAAAGGATTAATTTTCAATGCCTACAGATTGTAGACTAGGGTTTTGGTTGTGGCTAGAGGGCAAGTAGATCTCGAAGGTTTCAGCCGAAAAGTACTCGCTGATTGTAAAAACTAGGGTTCTGTTGACAATAGATTCAATCCTTTCCCTCGACTCCCCCTTATATAGGAGGTGGAGCCGAGGGTTTTCGTAATACACAAGTTACAGAGTCCGAGAGGGTTTCTAACCCGTCCCGCAAGATTACAAGTCTCTATACTTCCTAATACAATCTATCTTTCCTTAACACTAATTGGGCTTCCGAATCTTCTCTTATTCTTCGAGTCCCGGGCCTTTAATAAACTCCCGGGTACCATCTTCGGCAAGCCCATTGGGGATGCCTATGTCACCGGGCGCACGCTCCAAGTGACCGCCGGGTTTTCCACCGCCCGCTTCGCAACGAGCCCGCACGAGGGCATCGTCTCGCTGCATGCCACCAGATTCCGACATGTGGTGCACCTAGCACTGTGACCAAGAAGGACTGAGAGGAGGCGGCTTCCCGGGGCCGACAGGACTTCCTTCGACCATCCACCGACGCCTCGTCGTCGAACACGGCAGCCGGCGGCTCCTGCAAAGGATCGACGACGACGAGGAGGAGGAGGAGGAGTACAGCGAGGTGCTAGCCTACCACAACGAGGAGCCCAAGGACGACAAAGAACGGCTACGGCCACCTCCGCATTTTCAGGGAATGGCGTTGGCCATGGCGGAGGGCCTGTTCGGAAAATTTTGAGGACATGCCGGGACGACGAGATCGTGAGGTTTGCTGTCTGCCTCGCAGGTTGGGACCGACGGTGCAGCCGCTGCCCCGCACGCCGAGGGCGGCTTCCTCGGCGTACGTGGATCTCCCTTCACCATCCACAGCGCCTCGCCGCCGAACACCGGCAGCCGCCGGGCTTCGCACGCAGACGACGATGACGACGAGGAGGAGGCTAGCGACGCGCTGGCCTACCACAACGAGGAGGCCAAGGGACGACAGCCGACGACTACGTCGCTCGATTTTTCAGAATGGCATGGCTGCGGCGGAGGGCCGGAAGTTCAGTACCCGAGGGACATGTCGGACGACGATCTCGAGGCTTGGCGCCTCGTTCCTGAGGTTGACCGACCGTGGGCAGCCACCGCTGTCCCGCACGCCACCGCATCATATGCCGCCGGGACAAGAGGCCCTACAACGGGCTCGAGACTCGACTATGCAACCGGTGTAACCGCCGCTCCTCCTCTCACAGACAACCCGTGGTGGCCTCCACCTCCACCACGGCGTGGGATGCGCCACCACCACCACCAGAGTGGGATGCTCAACCTCCACCGCCGGTCTAGGGTGCTCAACCTCCACCGCCGGCCTGGGATGCTCAACCTCCACCGCTGCCTGCGGCACCGACGTATGTTCCGCCGCTTGCGAATCAAGCCAGGGCGGTACTCGTAGAGTTTCGTCGTGGATCGACAACGACGACGAGAACCAATAGGCGCATGCGTTAGGGTTTTTATTTTTCTTTGTTTTACAATGTAAATTATGTTTTTATGTTCAAAAATTGCAAAATCGAAAAATGCGTCAGGTCACTGGAGGCACGCCAGATGTAAACTGGGACGCTATGATCAATTCTCGGATCGCTTGTGCCGACGCAAACGGATGCGCGCAGACATTTTCGGAGGCCATATCCTAACCTGACTGTGGAGAGTTCATATCGAAGTACTACTAATTTACAGTAATTTTTTTTATTCGTGGCCACTACAGATTGTTGTACGTATTTCAAATAAAAAAAGGTTCACCTTAATTTGGTCGCATGGTGATGTCTAAACTAGCATACATATTTTAAAGAAAATAAAATACTTTCTCCTTTTCAAACTTATTGACTGAAAATTTGTAGATTCGCTTTTATTTACATACTAAGCAAAAAAACGTCTAAATACATTTGTTTCTAGATAAATCTGCAACGGATAATTTTAAACCAGAGGACTATTTTTATTAAAAACAAAATTGTGTTGATAGTGCATATTGTTAGAAAAAATACAAGGTATGGTCAGCAAAGCATACTGTGAATTCATCATTTAAAAAAATTATGTTTAAGTTAGTGTTGTTTTGCGGCAATGCGCGGGCACATAGTGCTATAGTATTCAATATATGTATTCCAGTACAATTATATGTATTTCTAAAATTTTAAAAGTTTCCAAACTTTTTTAGTTTGTGATTTTTGTATGTCGGAACAAGTTACATAGATAAGTAATTTTTCCTAATATTATACATTACGCATGTATACTTTACAATGGAAATTATAAAAGGTACACACTTCTATTTGTAAATTGAATCCTCCTGAATAAGGTTTTTCGAGGGCACCAAAACTTACCCAGAAGCTTTTCTATTGAAGTAGAACAAGATGGGCTTGAAATATTAAAGCGGGTTTAGGGCAAATGTTTTGGGGGAGTCAAGAGAGATGCGCCAAATGTAACTCCCAAAAACTCACCCCACACCTTCCACCGGTACTACCATGGGTGTAACATTACAAAATTTTGAAAAGCTAAAAACATAAATTAAGATGATTGAATTGTTTGTCTTCAATAAAGTTCCGTAGAGAATTAAAACTTTTGAGTAGTAGTTAAAAATTTATGAAAACATTTGGGAGTCCAGAATAGATTTTAGTGCCAAAGTATTCTATTTTTAATTATATATGTAATCGATTTTGAAAACTGAAACGTTTGAATCAAATTGGGATTTGATATTATTTGCAGAGAATAGAAATAGAAAAAAGAAAAGGGAAAATTATCAGAAAATGGAAAAAGAGCGGCGAACCCATTCGGCCCTAGACCAGAAGCAGCCAAGTACCAAACCGGCCACCATTCTCTCCCTATTGTTTTTTTCTCTCGTACCCTTTATTTTTTTTATTTTTTTTATTGGGATGAACTTCTTGGCCCATCTCAGCCCATCCGACCGAAGCATCCATCGAAGCGTCGTCTTTGTCCTCACGTACACGAGCTCGCATGTCTGCAAGCACGTGCAGCAGAAGCTGTAAGAGCATCTCCACTCGTCTCCACGACAAAGCCCCCGAGCGACGTTTTTTTCCATCCGGACGGCGTAAATCGGCTCAGTCGTGCCCCCGGTTCATCGTTTTCGTCCGGATTTGGCCCTTCAACCATCCGGCGAGCCCACGCCATCCCCGGTCCCCCGGGCGCGCTCGGGACTCCGGATAAAACATTTTATTGAACGCCGTGTGGACCCAGAGTCGGGCGACAGAAAACCAAATCCTGTCGATTTTCCTCCAATTTGCTTGCATATCCCCATTCTCCAATTTGCTTGCATATCCCCATTCTCTCCCGCCGAATTTGTCCATTCTCCTCGTCTTCCAGTTCCAGTTCCCGGCGGCGTCTTCACGTCCACCACCGCTCTCCTCCTCGTCTTCTCGTCCACCACAATGCCGCCGAAGGCGACGACGAGGAAGCCGCGGGCGAAGAAGGAGCGGCCGCCGGGCATGACGAACGCAGAGTGGGCGGCGGACGAGAAACGGCGCGAGGTGGAAACAAGCGGCAGGGCGGAGAGGGTGAAAAAAGCCGCCGCCAAGAGGGCGGCGGCGGCCCAGGACGAACAAGCGAGGAAGATCAGCATGGCCATAAGCGGCGGCGGCGGCGCCATGTTCCCCGGCCAATGGCCGGCGCAAGGTACAAGCAGTTCCCCGTCGTCCTTCTCCCCTTCGATGTACTCGCCGTCGCCGCCTGCCATGTTCCAAGAGGGCGCCTACGGCCAACCGCCCAGGTTCACGCCGTCGCCGCCCGAGCTTGACGGCCAGTTCGAGGGCACCTCGCCGGCCATGCGACGAGGGCCGCTCCCGTTCGGTGCGACGGCGGCGCCGAACGAAGAGGAGATCCACGGATGATCACCTCCGCCGGCCATGCGGTTCCCGGCCGCCGCTCCCGTTCGGCCGCAAGCGAGGAGGCGAGGGCGACGGCAGCTGTCGCGGCGCAACGAGCATTGGGAGGATGTTGCCGACGGAAGCCAAGCCGTCAATGGCCGCCGCTGCGAGCGGGGTTCTTCAGGCCGCCGCCAAGATGCAGAGGAGAAGGCGAACGAGCCAACGGAAGCCAAGCCGTCGAAAAGAAGAAGAAGAAGAGCCAACTCAAGCCTCGCGAACGAAGGAAGAAGAAGAGGAAGAAGGACTCGCCTTTGCGGGCCGCGTATCAAATGGACGCGAAGGAAGAGGAGTGCCTCGCCGAAGCTTGGATGACCGTGTCCATGAACGGCATAAACGGGGACAATCAGTCGTTCGACACATATTGGCTTCGAGTGAAGCAGGCGTACGAGGAACGCAAACTCGTCAATCCCTACTTCAACAAGACGAACATGAACGTGTACCGGGGAGACAAGGCAATGGCCACCCATTGGGGGATCATGTAGACGGCGTGCAACAAATGGCACGGCATACAGGAGGAGGTCGAAAAACGGCCGATCAGCGGCCACGACTTGGAGCAAAAGGTATGCTCCGTCGACCCTGCATCACCGCATCGTCGTTAGCTGACCCGTATCGCCGTACTCCTTTTTCCCCAGCTGCGCCGTGCTTTGGACATGTACACGGACGACACCGGCTGCAGTTCAAGTTCCTCAACGTCTACGCCGCCTCGAGAACTGCGAGAAGTGGAAGGAAACTCGCACGACCCTCTCGAAGAGCAAGACCGAGCAGTACAACCCCGACGCTCCGGCGCTAGGCCGGCGAAGGCGCCCGAACTCGGCCAGAAGAAGCTCAAAGAGCTCAAAGAACGAGCAATCCCGCCGACGGGATGCATGCGTCGATCGACAAGTGCTGGGCGACTTGAGGTCGCACGCCGACGGGAGGAACGACAAGTTCGACGGCAGGTGGCGGGAGATGCTCGCCAACCAAGCGTCGGATTGCCCTGAAGAGACGACGGCGGCAACATGGAACTGATGGACGAGGAGGAGAGTGCACCGGGACCAACGCATCCTCCGAGCCCCGGGGCCCCGTTCGTCCGGCTTCGGCTCCTACCGGTTCCTCACCGTCGGACTCGTCCTGCCGCTGCTTGACGTCGCCGCTGCTTCGTCGTCGTCACCGCGTAGCCGCTTCAGCGTGTGAGGAAACTGGTCCGTCGGACACCGCCGTGCCAGCCGGGAAGCCGATGAGCCTGTTTCCGTGTAATTTCTCTCCTCGCCGATCTGTGGCTGATCCTTTTGCTCCTTTTGCCGATCAACTGGCCGTACTTGTAGCGCGGGACGGCGCTTTGTTTGAATTTAAACTATATCCGCCGAACTCCGGGTGGACGACTGGAAATACGGTACTCCCCACGACTTAATTTCGTCCAATCCGGCGGTTGTTTCGTCCGGATTTCGCCGTGGGGAGCGCCAACGAGTGGAGATGCTCTAACAACCATGCAAACTAGTACTCCTCTTCTCCTAATATGGAAAAAGTTTAAAACAAATCTTAAACTTGTAGGCAAAAGCTAAATCAAACCTTGAACTTCTAATACCCTAATCGGCACAATAAACTATTCGATCCCAATCTATTTTAAACCCTGAACTTGTTTAGCGTATCGGGGATTCTACATCCCGGCCAAAATAACAAACTACTCTCACTGTTGACTCGGACCCACATGCCATATGTTTCTTCTTCGCAAAAACTATTCTCCCGTGTTCATCCCATATTTACCCTTTTCCTTTCGTATGCACGAACTGTTAATTAGTGTTACGATCGAGTGGAGTAAAAAAGATGGTCCGGGACTCAGTCGAGTCACATGTACGGCAAATATGAATATCGAATGTTGAGGCACACTTATTGCTCGTATTGCAACAATATAAATCAAATCAAATCAAATCAAATCAAATCATAACCGTACCATGATTTCTACCCAAGTGCAATGTCCACAATACCCCTTCGATCAACAGTCAGTAAACTTTTTTTTCAAGAGTATGCTAAATTGGCGTACCATATTTTTATAGAAGGAGAGAAATATCAGTTACAAGATGCTGAACCCAGATGTAAACATAATTAAGGGTCAGACCACTCCAAACACACACCTAAGCCTACTCTTTCAGCATCGTTCTTCTCCCTAGAGCGCGCGCAACTTCCCATTGCTCCAGCTCCTCACTGATCCTAAGTTAGAAAATTTGATGATAATAGTAAATAGTACCTTAAAAGATCGAAGAGAAACATAGATATTCTGGCACTAGTAGATAAAAGGGCTTCCATACTACCCCATTAGTTCCCAAACACTTTGACCCGAGACTAATGGGGTCTTTAGTTCCGGTTCTGGTGGGGAACCGGGACTAATGCTCCGACCGAGACTAAAGGGTAGGCCTTTAGTCCTGGTTGGTAACACCAACCGGGACTAAAGGTCTATGGCAGGCTGCGGTCGGCGCATGCCTCTTTAGTCTCGGTTCGTGTCCCCAACCGGGACCCTTTAGTCTCGGTTCATGTCCCCAACCGGGATTAAAGGCTTTTCCAGGTTTTTTACTCCCCACGCACCCTTCAACCCTCCCCCCGCCGTTTTTTGCTTTGTAAAATACAAAAGAAAATAATAGAAAATTCAAAAAATAAAATGCTTTCACATTCTTGTAAGTTATGCAACCTACTATTCGGAGAAATTAAGAAATTCAAATTTTCACTCTTTTTGCAACAAAGATTTGCAAAATGGTAAAACCGCATTAACTTTTGCATACGACATCGAAAAAAAACTTATAATATATCAAAATCATCGTGGGAAAAAGTTACATCCGAATTCTGAAAATTTCAAATGAAAATACGAAAGCAGGAAGATTTTAGTTTTTGCTATAAATTACGGATTTATATTTTTTTATTTTCTAAAACCTGAAATTAATATTTGCATCTTGGATAAATATTACTATTACTTTTACCCAATTTTTAGATTTTCAAAATTTTAGGTTTTAGTTTTGGCAAAAAAAAATAAAAAAAATTAAAATAGTACAAATTAAAAAGTTAATGTTTATTTATTTATTCAAGATTATTATTACATCATTATTTTTGTTTATTAAAAGAATTATTTTAAATTCAAACAATAAAGAAAGGTGACATCGACCAACATGTTAAAAGGATTGATATGATACTAGTATCACATACATGCGCGCGAAGCACTTGGATACGGAACGGGATGGAACTCAGAACTTAAGCGTGCTAGTGCTAGAGTAGTGGGAGGATGGGTGACCGAGCAAGAAGTTTGACCATGAGTAAGTAATTTGACTAGTGTAGTTAGAGATAGAGACTAAACTATGCAAATAACTGAAATAATAGAAATTCTGAAGAAAAAAAATAGAAAAAAATGGAGTGAAAAAAAATAAAAAATAAAAATTCACCTGGAGACATTTTTCGCCCCGATGCACGGAACCCACGTGGATGGACCTTTAGTCCCGGTTCGTAAACAACCGGGACTAAAGGGGGGTGGGGCTTTAATCTCGACCCTTTAGTCCCGGTTGCACAATCGGGACTAAAGCCCGTTATGAACCGGGACTAAAGGCCCTTTTTGTGAGTTGAAATTGGGTTGTTATTTGATGATACTAGCCTGGAGAAAATTAGCAAATTTAGTTAAGCGCCGGTTAAAGCTCGACAAATACTTGAAAAGTTGGGGGGCCAATTTAAGACAAAATCCGCTTAATGAACTTCGAGGATTTGGAAGAATTCCCACCTGACGAATGACAAATGAGCAGGAGTTAGCTAGCGATATGTTGATGCGATGTACACTACAGTTCATGAAGAGAATTGCTCGCATCATAGAGATCCGGTGAGAGATGGCTATTCAAAGCCGACAATAATCCCATTATAATCTCACTAAGATCACATCCGTATAGCGACCGAACCACCGGTTGGTACGCCATGCAGCAAGATGGAACGTTCAGATCTCGCAGTCCAGGTTGCAAAACAAAAGGATGATGAACTAGTCCATTAACAATTCAGCATCTGGCTGGCACCATACACGCATCGATCTATACTGACTTCCATTTCTTCCCGTTTTCTCTCTTTTATTCTGCAGCAAGAAAACTGTTCGTCCGGAAGAAGGGGCTTGCACTTGCGGAGTTGCTAGCTAGCTGTTCAATACTCAAGTCAGACAGAGGACTTGTTCTTTGTCACTCTGTGGACTTCGGAGCTCCGTGGTGCTGCATATATATTTGCCGTTGCCGCGTTGCGTATACCACCATGCATGTCAAGCGAATTCGCCGTGACTGCGTTGCCCCGGTGAAACGATCGAAACGTTGACACCATGTTCGTAGTTGGGAACTAACGGCTGTTGGTTTAGCATATTCTAGTGGCACTTGTAGTCTTCTACCCATGTCATGTGGCGCTAAACGGTAAGTGAGCTTAGTAATATGTTTTGATCAGCCAGGCTGGATTGATATTCTGCCTTGTAGCAGTGAAACAAGTTAGAAGTTAAGACAAATTCAGACATGAATTACTGGTTAAGACCCAGTTAATTTGTTAACTATAGACCCCACTTGGGAAAAAAGTTTATCCACCCACCATGCCATGCAAACATCTGATCTAAAACCCCACTCTTCCCGGACTCCCAGGCCGGATATATGTGGATATTCCACATGCCTGCATCACTATCCGTTCAATACTCCTCGTAGTCAGCGCTCCGGAGTTCAGATCAGATGCTTGCTGAGTTGTGTTAGCATGTTCCCTGCACTCCTAGAGAACATGAGTTTCCTAGCTAATTAAGTAATGCAGACAAGACAAACCCTGCCAATTCTGCTAACCAAGTCATCCCCCAACCGGGTGTACAAATAGACGTGCAGAGCTGCTGCATCTTCACACCTCAACCACACTCAAGTTTCCACTTCCAGTCTCGTTGCTTGCCAAGCGGTTAGATCAAGTGACAAGTGCATCGAGCTCAAAGATGGCAAGCAGGGTTGCGATCTTGGTGTCGTGTGCGCTGCTCCTGGCGGCGACATGGCAGGGTGCGGCGGCGGCGCCTCGGCTGCGGGTCGGGTACTACCAAAAGAAGTGCCCGGCGGCGGAGTATATCGTCAAGGGGGTCGTCGGCAAGGCCCTCCAACAGAACCCCGGTCTCGGCGCCGGCATCATCCGCATGGCATTCCACGACTGCTTCGTCCAGGTACGTGCTCCTAATGGCTTGCTCATGCATGTGCTGTAAAACGTCGAACACGCGGTTGACGTTGCCCATGTATGCATGCGCATTGCAGGGCTGTGACGCGTCGGTGCTGCTGGACCCGACGGCGGCGAACCCTCGGCCGGAGAAGCTCGGCGCGCCCAACTTCCCCAGCCTGCGCGGTTTCGAGGTGATCGACGACGCTAAGGCTGCTCTCGAGAGGTTCTGCCCAGGCGTCGTCTCCTGCGCCGACGTTATCGCGTTCGCGGCCCGCGACTCCGCCTACTTCCTCAGCAACTACCGCATCAACTACAAAATTCCGTCGGGACGGTTCGACGGGAGCATCTCGCTCGAGAGCGACACGTTGGCCTTCCTTCCCCCGCCATTCTTCAACCACTCGCAGCTCGTCGACAGCTTCAAGGCCAAGAACATGAACGAGGACGACCTCGTGGTGCTCTCCGGCGCGCACTCCATCGGCGTCTCGCACTGCTCCTCCTTCACCGACCGCCTCCCCCCGAACCCCTCCACCATCAACCCCGCTCTCTCCGCCCTGCTGCAGAGCAAGTGCCCGGTGAGCCCAAATTTCACCAATGACCCCACCGTGGATCAGGACATGGTGACACCAAACCTTTTGGACAACCAGTACTACAAGAACATACGGAAGCGCAATGTTCTCTTCACCTCTGACGCAGCGCTGGTAACATCGCCCCTGTCGGCGAGGAAGGTGTATCAGAACGCTTTGTTCCCCGAGGTGTGGGAAAAGAAGTTCGCCAGGGCGATGATCAAGATGTCAGCTATCGAGCTCAAGACCGCTGCCAACGGCGAGATCAGAAAGAATTGCAGGGTCGTCAATAATTAGGTTTGCTGGGTGATCACGAATCTGCAGTTACATTTGAATGTGTGTGCACTCACTGTTTCCTTATAATTCATTCGTTGTATTTAATTTGCTATTAGTTTCCTTGGGGCATGCTGTTTCACTTCTATTGGTGCATTCATCTGATCATGTTGTAATGCTATATTCATAGAGTTGTGTTTTTGTAATAGGTGACACGTGACTGAATAAATTTTTCATTTTTGGCTTGGCCAGGAAAATATAATTTTGCGATCCAATGTACTACGTATGTGGGCGCCTCTGGGTACACATTCACAAAAATACGAATATAAATTTCATCTTAGACATAATCTTTCCCAAGCTTAGAACTTTGCAAGAACCAAACCCAAGAAAATTACAAAAGAAAAGAGAAAATGTAGTTATCAAAAGAGAGTGTGAGAAGAGGTTACTCCCAAAGCTTAGTTAAAAATAATTGTAATACACTTTTACCGTTGAGGCATAAATAACCTCTCTTTCAATGGATAAGAGTTTTTCTTTTGCTTCAATGAATATTACTTGATGTAGTCCGGTGGTCTCCTTCATCTTGAACCTAGTAGAAACAAAACTACAAAGCAAAGACATATTTTTGTGCTTTTGGAATTTTCCAATTTGTATTTTCCTTTTGAGGCACAAAGGGTTAGCTTACAAGTGATGGAATTTTGAGTCTCGCAAGGTATGATCACCCCCCTAAGCACCATGCTTAACTCAACAAACTAAGTTCAAGAGGTGCCCCTCTTAGATTTGGATGAAGTGCATGTGAGACGAAATGTGGAACACGAGTGTGCACCATCCAATGTGATTTAAAGAGAACTCACTTATGGTGAGAAACTCGCTACTACAAAGAAATGATTAAGACGAATAGTTCAAGTTGGAAGGTTTCACCAACTACTTGTTGAAGATCATCAAACTGAAACAATCAAATGGCACCATGCCGCACACGACTTTGCAACGCTCAGGTCCCTGCGAAGATAACACACAAAGTAAAAGACAAACGATTCGGTGCACGAATGGAGTTCGTTCAGCCAACCAAGGAAAGAAAATAAGAAAGAACGCATAAAGTACTATAAAGCATTATAGGCTAGGGAGTTTCTAAGATAGTCAAAGTATATGAAAGTACAAACGAATACGGAAATTCAATTCGGCTCTTGGTGCATATCCTCCCTCCACCCAAAAAATATATTTTTAATTGTCAAAAAACTTTAACAATTTTTTTTTGCACGTACATCTCGACAATCTATGTGTGTTCGTGCAGTTTCACGAAAAACCGATATTTTTTGTGGTCGATGTAAAAAAGACAAAACAAATTTCACAAAAGCCTTATTTTTAGCATTAAATTTTGTCTTTTTTACACAACTCAAACTACAAGTTGATTTTGCATTGAAAAACTTTGTGCGTACGTAGCATGTTAAGATTTATACGTGAGATTTTCTCTTGGAATTTTTTGACATTTCAAAATATATCAAAGTTGTAGTTCAAACTAAAGGGAGCATATGCACCCAGAAGCCAAAACACCACTCCCGAACGAATAGTTATAAGGTAACCCACTGACCTCAGTATGTTACAATAAAATGATGAAGGGTTGCTTTCGTTCAAGACTTCGAGTACCTTGTACGGTTGTGGAGACCGCACGGGAACTCATCATATGTTCATCCTCCTCGTTGATCGGTGTTGACCCCCAGTTGGGGTGCCTTGCACAAGTTTCTTTGTCTTCAACTTTTTTCGTCAAATCCATATGGTCCTGCTAGGAACGTATTATTGGTCGTCGGTGGTATTGTTCACCATAATTTTTATGATCAACTTACCAGGATCGTACAAGTGGGTGGTACCGAGGCAGAACATTGTACCTCAGCTCGTTAAACTCGCAAAGAGTCGAAGGAGTCTTTTCTCTCATCAATACGGTTATATGGTATGGGCATGGGTGCCATTACTGGTCCTCGTTAAATCACTCAGTAAAATATGATTTTCAGGGATTCTTCGTCAGGTTGGTACGGTCAGGTCGTACGGTCAGTAATGATCGTACAGTTGATCGTCTAACCTTATGTTAATCACAATGCCTTACTATTGTTCGACACAACGGTAATGATACGGTCACTCGCTACGGTCATGGCCGACCGTACACATGTGGTCATCAACCTTACTGATGTATCGAAATGACTTGTTTTCTTCAATATTTTTCTAAGGACCTGAAATATTAGATTAACATAACATATGGGCACATATACTAATTTAGGGAGAAGACTTTTGACACATAGTACGAAACACAATATGATCAATGAACTAAACATTATCTTTTGAAGGTTAGTCCCAAGAAAACTCTAACAGGAAAATCATGGTAAATAAAAAATGACAATGCATCATGAATGCAACTAAACTCAAAACACAAGACCAAGAAAGATATCTACGAACTTTAAAGCAAATCCCAAGGCTTGGTTGCTCCATACTTTATCCACCTGAATCCCAAGGAATGCCGACCCGAGGGGTAATGATACTTACCTCCAGCCAAAGTTTAAAGCATCTTGTAGCGACGTTTGGTTGGAGCCGAACTCGCTTACGGTGCATTAGCATCATGTAAATGAATATATTCTCACTCTCAAGCCGGGGTTGATGTACCATGTGTGGTAAGAATGTCTCCTCATCTAGCTGTAACGAAAGAGTTAGGAATTTATGCATGAAATTTAAACTTTTACCTTGGTTACTATTGTAGGTGAAAACTATATAGTACTCTTCTGCAAATGGGAAATATGCATCATCCACAAATGCATTTGCACTGTACCATTCGGGTCCCTTCATATTAGTACCGCAAAAATCCTAGCAAGGCTCTATCTCTAGTTCATCATAATTAAGACTCCCAAAATAGTATCTAGGCACAAGTACTCCTCGGAAAATAACCATCGATTTGCGAAATAAGAACATCACTAAAGTAAGACACATGATAAACAAACATAGTATTTGTAATATGTTACTCATTATCAAACTCTCCTTCTTGGTGTTCCACCTCTTTGTCTCATGATTGCTGCAAATGGTTATTTTCGCACTACAGATTTACGCTCTTTACTCATTATCACCACTGCATTCTCACTAAGATGTTTTTCACAATATTCGTCAATAAATGGAAAGTACATGATAAATTTTACTATAAGCTCACTATCTCTCTACTCATTGTAGATTTTTTTAGAGTAGATCTTGGGCACCTTGATAATCCAAATACTCAAAGACTTCATCATTAGTGAAGATTCTAGGAGTTCTTTAAAAGTATAAGAACACTGAAAGGTAAAGTGTCCAACTGACATACAATTACTACAAGTTACTTGATATGAAGCACAAAATGGTCATGCACATTCGATCATCCAACTATACACATTTAATAAGTTCATACCATCGGCAGTATTGAGTTCGTTGCGGTGTACATCTTCATATTCTTCCTTCCTCGAGTCATGCAAAAGGTTAGGTTCTTCCATGGCGGTTGATACTCATAAAAAGTTATCACTAATGCATTATCATGAAAGTTATTTTGAGAAAAAAATATAAGATGCACCACACCATAGATCATGACATGATGGCAAATACTTTATTTTCTAAATTTATGTTTCTCATGCGGGCTAGAAACTCACCAACACCAGTAAAAATCACAAACTCTAAAACCGCAATACTAGCATGGCATTTTAAATCATCACTAGTATAAGTTGCTAGTATGGTATAAACGTTGTACTTACATTGATAGTTAAGGTGATCTTTGGACCCACTGTCTTTGCATTGTGAATTATAAGATGTACATAGCATGGATGAATAAACATTCACCAACATCATCCATTCTTTTATGGGATTTCTATTTTCGTGCCCTCAGGTCCTTAGTTGTACTCAGTTTTCCTGCTCCTTAGTTTTACCCAAACGTTTGTCTGAAACCCGCACACGGACAGGATTCCCGTTTAGTTGACCGCTCTGTCACGTGTGGGGCCGCGTCGTGTGGGCCCGCGTCGCGTGGGGCTGGTAGAAAGGGACCGCGTGGGACGAGAAGCGTTTGGTTGCACGTGAGCAGGAGCTGGGTTCTGTCTCTCTCGGCCCAAAATTGGCATTATTAAGTGCACCTTTTTTCCCCTCTTTCTCTCTGTCCTTTTCACCAAATTAGTATAAAATCTAGAGAAGCTTGCATTTCTGACTTTCTTCAATTATTTGTGCCTTTTGGCCCTCGTTGTTTGCCCAATATGGCAGCAAATCTAGTACTCCCTCCGGTCCATATGTATGTAGTTAAATCTAGAAGCAAATCTCTAGGATAATGTACGATAAATTCACAGTCATAGTAAATCAAAAAAACTAAGTACGGCCAACAAAATATAGTAGACTAGGGATAGATAATCCCTAGATAACAACATAACAACAGGGGATCCCTAGCTAACAACAAAGGGATCCCAACAACAAACTAGGAGGCAGCAGCAGCACACGTCCAGGAGTCCGCCTACCCCATCTGGCTCTCCACTTGTTGCTCTTGCTCCCCTTGGGAGCCTTGGGCTTGAGCGGAGGCATGCGGCCGGCGGAGATCTCCACCCGCTGCAAGCTGCGGAGGTGCATGCCGAGCGCCCTGTGGCGCGGAAGGAGTGGACGTTCACCGTCGTGCCGACGTTGGGAAGGTGTTGTTGATGTTCTCAGCATGCGTGACGAGGCAGTTGAAGTCCGTGGCGCCGAGTCTCCTGGTGCGGAAGGGGCACCTGTACACCTCCTTGGCGAAGTAGGAGATGTACTGGCCGACCTGCAGCCTCCGCAGCACCTGGCGAGTCTTGACGTCCTCCTCCTCTTCGTCGCTGCCGACGTCGCTGCCAGACATCTGATCCATATCAAACAGAAACTAGTGAATGAGTTGCAACGACGACTAACGTACATGATAACAAAGTTAAGAAAAAAAGAGTCAGCCTCAGTTAGAGTGGACATGATTATATATCTACAGGGAAGGAGTTAGCGAACTAAAGCTCATGCACAACAGATTTGTACACAGCAATGGTTCGCTGAACCCTCCCTGTAAAAATTTGTGCCCAACCATTCATCATAGGCAAAGAAACAGATTCTAGATCTGAACTAGATCTGAACTTGAACACATTCGAGATTATTTGCAAAATTAAACGGTTGATATCTTTTGATTAGTGCATAAAATAACTGATTGAGATCCCATGATTACTTGCATAAATTAACTGATTGAGATCCAATATTACTTGCATAAATTAACCGAATAGCCGAACCCCAAATCTTAAACGAAATCAAGAAGTGATCAAAACAAAATGGAATAAAATCGGCGCAAATATTAGCCCAATACTCATCCATCTACAGATCCATCTACACCAGCAAAAATAGGGTTCAAAAAGGAATGGGGAACAAAAAAGGAAGCAAACCGTAGTTACCTCGTTCCATGGGTCCTCCAGGGAGGTGTCGTAGGGGTTCGAGGGCGGGACGTACGGCACGGGGTCGTAGGGGTCCCATCCCGCCGGGATCTGACTGCCACCGGCGGCAGCAGCCTCCGATGCACCGGCGACGGCGGCGGCGGCGTCGTCGTCCGTAGAGGGGATGGCGCCGAAGATGGAGGCGTCGCGCTTTGAGCCAACCTCGACGATGGGATTGGCATTCTCCTTGTCCATCTCTCCGGCGGAGGAAGAGGAAGAGGGAGAGGGAGAGGGTTTTTTGCTTTGGAGAAGATGATGGGATGTGAGAGAGTTGGCGATGCGTGAGCGAGTGAGAGTGACAGAGAGAGTGCGAGGAGGCGTCTATAAAGGCGAGGGGTGGTTAATGCGACCCGCGTCCTACGCGTGCACAGGTGCACGTCTGCACGTCTTGGACTTCTGCAACGCGACACGCGTCCACGATTGCACGTCTCGACTTCTCCACCGCGACCCGCGTCTACGCGTCAACAATTGCACGTGTCCTCGAGTCTAACCCTGGAAATTTAGATATACTCAGGTATACCCTCGAGTCTTATACTAGCATTTTTTGTGTGCTCAATTTTCCCCTCGAGTGCTAATACTGGCTAGTGCAATATACTCAGTTTTACCCTCAAGTGGCTGGTCAACAGAGAGTCAACAAATGGGATTAACTAGTTAAATGAGTCATTTAATGTGCAAAAATCCGAAAAAGAGTGGCACTTACTCATGGAGTCTTTACCACAAATTGCCACTTCTCAAATCATAGATAAATCATAGATAAATCAAGTTTTACCACAAATTGCCACTTCTCAAATCACCTAGTAGCTATGAAGGTGCATGGTTTTCCACAATAAGCCCTTCCCAAAACAGCTTCCCCCAAATCATACTTTGTCTAAATGAGGCCACAATTCTCACACTGATGTATATTGGTATTGCAAATAGTTTGAGGTAGGCCAAGATGGGTTTCATTGTACAAAACACACATTTTCCATTTTTTAAATCTCAAATTTGAATCCCTTAGTCTGTTTACTACTCAGGTGCCCTTGGTTTCTTGATAGTACTCAGTTTTGCCCTCTCTCTTCACAAATTCTCGCAGACGTGCATCATCGCCCTGATTGGTCTAGCCCATGTCACGCGGATCGTGCCCGCCGACCGTTGATCGTATGATATAGGGAACGGGCAGGATAACCCCTCTCTCTCTCTGTTGGCGGTTAATTAGCTTCCACCCTCTAAGTATGCTGAAGGGCGGTTTTCTGTATTATTTTTCACGCGCTAAAAATTATAAACTATTTTAGGCGTTACTTTTCACGCAAAAATGATAAACCATCAACAATTTGTTGTAGCCATTACTTTTCACGCAAAAAAATGATAAACCATCACCGATTTGTTGTTGCCATTACTTTTCACGCAAAAAAATGATAAACCATCAACAATTTGTTGTAGCCATTACTTTTCACGCAAAAAAAAATGATAAACCATCACCGATTTGTTGTTGCCATTACTTTTCACGCAAAAAATGATAAACCATCAACAATTTGTTGTAGCCATTACTTTTCACGCAAAAAAATATGATAAACCATCACCGATTTGTTGTTGCCATTACTTTTCACGCAAAAAAATGATAAACCATCAACAATTTTTTGTAGCCATTACTTTTCACGAAAAAATGATAAACCATCACCGATTTGTTGTTGCCATTACTTTTCACGCAAAAAAATGATAAACCATCAACAATTTGTTGTAGCCATTACTTTTCACGCAAAAAAATATGATAAACCATCACCGATTTGTTGTTGCCATTACTTTTCACGCAAAAAAAAATGATAAACCAGCACCTAATTTGTTACAAAAGCTGGTTTCAGTGAGACCTAACCAAGTTTGGCATACATGATGGCATACCTATAACAACAAGGAATATCTAAAAGGGAAAGTTTCAGAAAATTTGAAATTTAGGGTGAAATGATGCCATACATGATGCTGTTTTTCGAGGTTTTGACCTGAAAATCAATTGGGTATTATAAAGGGAAATAAAAAGTTCGAAAAATGTAAAAACGAAACAATCTATCTATCTATGTATAGAAGATCAGCTGTATGAAATTTGAGGTTATTTAGAGAAGGTAGAAAAAATCACCTTGTTAGAAAAGCTGGTTTCAGCGAGACGAAACGGCATGCGCTTAAGCAAAGTGATTTTTTCGAACATCTCCAAATGACCACAAATTTTCCATACATGATGCCATACGTGTAACAACAAGGAACCCTATCTAAAAAGTGTCAAAAAAGTTTGCCCAACCGTATAGCTCTATCAAAAAGAACATCACCATGGCGCTAGTATAATTTTGGGATAGTTACAAACTTTCGTTACCTAACCTTCAACATGAAACTTGTTTCAAATTCATTTTGGCCTACGAGAAACAAATCCCAACTTGATTCGAGCACCACAGCCTCCAAACGATGCCGATGCCGATATCGGCATGGTCAGAACGGCTATGCTCGCCGCCACTGCTAGGTCAACATCGGGATGCACCCTCAATCCCGTCCCCTCATTCGATCACTGACACACCAGAGATACCGCCGAGGCCAATGCCGAACGTACATGCTGATGCCAATGCCGAACATGCATGCACGCCGCTGTGGGCACGGCCACGCCGACCCGCTATGCTGGACGCCACAGACCGCCGCGAGGTCTTTCCCTTCGCCACCACACTCTCCTAGCACCCACCTATACACGCCAGAAAGGAGAGACACTAGTTTTCTCTACATTGCTCGCGTTCGTGTCCGACACGGTCAGTCAAAGTTTTGAGGTGGTCGTCGATGTCGTCGACCATTTCTTCTCTTCTTTGCATGGTTAAACGCGTCTAGTTCATATCTATCTAATGCGTCTGGTCTCGCCTCATGCAGTTCTTTGTGGACGTCGATCTCATCTCGGCACCCCGCATGCCACCTCCTCCGTGCCATCGCTGTAGAGCTCCGTTTAAAAATCTAATCCTACCCGTGTATTGCCCCTTGTATCAGCATCATGGCCCCACTTGTCATTTGATATACCGAAGCCCCACTCGTTCGCGTTTTGGTCAGGGATACAGCGATGCTTACGGTCAAACAAAGATGGATGGTCTGACGTGTCTTTGCAGGCTCTACGTGGCCCCACTAGTCAGAAGATAACGGTCAACCGTCGGGCAACCGGCCGTTACATCACGTGTGATGGTTTCAGACAAACGTTTGGGTAAAACTGAGGAAAAACTAAGGAGCTGGGAAAACTGAGCACAACTAAGGACCCGAGGGCACGAAAATAGAAATCCCTTCTTTTATATCCTATGTCTCTTCATTTTACTTTCCATACTCTCATTGATCGTTGAAACGACGAGATGTCGCCTAGAGGGGAGGGGGGCGAATAGGCATTTTAAAAACAATTACCGATTTGGCTTGCAAGAACGTAGAATTAAAATAATGTTTATTTTACAAGCAGAAAACCTAAATAAGCTAGGCTCAGCTAAGTGCACCATCAACAAGTTAAGCTAGGCAAGATAGCACAAGATATATATAGCACAAGTGATAAGCACGATGGCTATCACAAGAAAGTAAACTCGAGTATAGATATAACCGACGCGGAGATGAAGCTATATTCTCGTGTTCCCTTGCACAAAGTAAGGTACGTCACGTTGGAGAGATGTGAGTTACCACAAGGCCTCCTGAATGCCATGAAGGGTCACCTTCTTCTCCGAGCCAATTCCACAAAGGACAAAGGCCATTTCCTTATGGTTAGCTTTTGTCCACTACCACTAGTAGGAAAACCATTATAGGTGGAAACCAACTCTGTGGCGCACGAAACACACCATGCGCCACAAAAATATTTCGGTGGCGCACCACCTTAGTGCGCCATAAAAAATTGAAAGTTTCTGTGGCGCATGTGCCAGCTCATGCGCCACAGAATATGGAATTCTGTGGCGCACCGTGGATGGTGCGCCACGAAATTTGTGGGACGCTGGGTCCACCACCACATGGCCGAAGGATATTTCTGTGGCGCACGTTGATCGATGCGCCACAGAATTTCCTGCGGGACCACCCCGGCTCACGCCACCATGATTCTGTGGCGCATGAGCTCATATGCGCCACAGAGTTCATGTTGTGGCGGATATCAGCATATGCGCCACAGAAAGTGAATAGTAGATCTCACTTTTGGAGACAGCTTTCCCCCTCTTTTCTTCCACCCACCACCCTTTCCATTCTTGTCTCCTCCAACCAGCTCGTGTTGCTCCTCTCTCCCACTCCATTTTGGTCATACTTTTCTCCATTGTTGATAGCTCTAAGCCTATTTTGTGGGCATATTTGTGAGGGGAAGCCACTCCAACTTGTAGAGGGGTACTAAAAACCACAATTCTCTTTCCCTCCTCCTCCACTTTCCCTCTTGCATGGTCCATTGTTTTGTCTCCACCACCCCATCCTCTTGCTCCACCATGATCTTGGTAGATTTGTGAGAGGTTGAGTACTATTGGATGCATGTTTTGTGTGTATGGATGTTTTGTAGGTGAAGATTATTATCGCGCTCCCGGACGGTTTGCGGTGGCGAGACGATGATGTTTATATGTGTTGAGCTTTGTGTTGTGGTTGAATGTTTGCTTGCGAAGAAGCTTATTTGTGTTGTTGGTTTGTGCCGGCGTGTGGTGCATGGATGTTTGCCGAAATGTTGATTCATTTCCATTTCGGCAAATTCTTGCACTAGCCATATGTCCTACTTTTAGGATAGGTCATGCCGAAATTTTCCGGCGATCATGCATGCATGTGTGTTTGTGCATGGTGTGTGTGGTTCTAATTAACTCTCTTTTGCTCTATATATGTATGATGCATTCAACCATGGTTGTCCATATGAGGGAAGGACAAGTGGTTAGATACAAGGTGAACGCGAAGGCCGACATGGTTAGGAACAACATGACCCTGATAAGATGTCCGTGTCGAAAATGCGGACTCCGGCAGTGGATCGACCCTGATTCTGGACAACTGGAGGAACACCTGCTCAGGCGCGGTTTCATGCTCGGCTTCAACGAGGAGCCGGCGGCAAATGTTGGTCATGAAGAAGAGGCCGACATCGGGCGAGAAGACGAAGAGTCTCCCGAACATGGTGTTCATCATGAGGAAGGAGAGGCCGATGAAGGAGATGATGATGCCGGAGGAGATGGTGGTGGAGATGCCGAGAGCAAGCAGACGCCGCTAACGTCGGCCCTGCGGGACCCTCATGTTCAAGAGCTTCTCCTGAAGGACACGGGCAACGCCAAACCTGAAGCCAAGCTGGCGCAAATGGAGGTAGACGGGATGACTCCATTGTATCCAGGGTGCCGGCCCGAGGATACACGCTTGAGTGTAACGCTCGAGTGTCTGGAGATGAAGGCGGAACACAAATGGACCGACAGCAGCTTCAGCGATAACATGAAATCCTGGCATGCTCGTCTTCCCAAGGACAACACATTGCCGACAAGTATCGACGAGGCCAAGAAAGTAGTTTGCCCACTCGACCTACCGCACGTAAAGTACCACGCATGCATCAATGATTGTGCACTTTTTCGGAATGAGTACAAGGATAGAACCACATGTCCGGTGTGCGGCCAAGGACGGTACAAGAGAGGGAACAAGAAAGTTCCTCTGAAAGTTGTCTGGTACTTTCCTATCACTCCCCGTCTGCAGCGGTATTTCGTAGATCCTAAGGAAGCAAAGCTCATGCAATGGCACGCGGAAAGGGAGAAGCCCGCAGATGATCCGGAGAAGGGCAAGATCCTGACACACCCTGCAGACGCTAGCCAGTGGAATGCGTTGGACATTGAGTTCGCAGATGAGTTCGGGAGCGAACCGAGGAACATTCGTCTGGGCATGAGCACCGACGGACTCAATCCCTTTGGAAACCAGAGTAGCACGCATAGCACCTGGCCCGTGTTTGTATGGCCATACAACCTCCCCCCTGGCTGTGCACAAAGCAGCGGTACGTACACATGAGTATTCTTATTCAGGGGCCAAAACAACCGGGCGTGGACATGCATCTGTATCTCGGTTTGTTGAAAGAGGAGTTAGCCACGCTATGGCAGACGCCGGCCCGTACTTGGGACGCGTACAAAAGAGATTATTTCCCTCTCAGAGCCGCATTGCTAACGACAGTGCAGGACTATCCTGGTTACGCATATGTATCGTGCCAGGTGAACCACGGATTCAAGGCATGTGTCAAGTGCATGGATAAGACCCCGCATCTGCAGCTGCCGAAGGCTCCCGGGTCTTGTAAAACTGTGTTCCAAGGGACTCGAATGTGGCTTCGCTTCGATCACCCGTGGAGAAAACGCAAGGATCTGTTCAACGGCGAAGAGGAGCTCGGAAGAGCCCCACGACCGAGGAGCGGCGAAGAAATATCCGAGCTTTTGGAAAATTGGGAAGAGTGCCCCGCGCCGGGAAAGAAGCGACCGCGGGAATCGCCGCTGCTGGGAGTATGGAAAGCGAGGTCTGTTTTCTGGGACCTGCCGTACTGGAAGGTCCTCCACACGCCCCATAGCCTCGATGTCATGCACATCACGAAAAACGTTACCGAGAGCCTACTTGGCACTCTGATGAACATGCCGGAGAGGACCAAGGATGGCCCGAAAGCAAGAACCGACCTGAAATTGCTTGGCCTCAAGAAAGAACTTCAGTACCCCACCGATAGTGATGATGATGATGATGAATAGACGGAAACGACTCAGGGTCGCCACAAAAGGGCTAAGAAGAATGAGGTGGTGGTGCTTAAACCTGCCTGCTTCACTCTGAGCGAGGAGGAGCTCGAGAGGTTTTTCGAGTGCCTCCTAGGAGTAAAAGTTCCTCACGGTTACTCGGGGAAGATAAGCAGATATCTGGACGTAGCGAAGAAGAGGTTTAGCGGGATGAAGTCTCACGACTGTCACGTGCTGATGACACAGATACTTCCCGTTGCGATGCGAGGGATAATGGACGACCACGTCCGCGAGACGCTGTTTGGCCTCTGCAACTTCTTCGACGTCATCTCTAGGAAGTCCATCGGCGTTAAGCAGCTCAACAGGCTACAAGAAGAGATCGTCGAGATACTATGTGAGCTCGAGATTTACTTCCCGCCAGCGTTCTTCGACATCATGGTGCATCTGCTTGTCCATGTAGTGGATGACATCATCCACCTCGGGCCGACATTCCTGCACAACATGATGCCATTCGAAAGGTTGAACGGTGTCATCAAAGGATTCGTTCGCAACAGGGCCCGTCCAGATGGAAGCATAGCCAAGGGCTTTCTCACCTACGAGTGCATCTCCTTCTGCCAGAACTACCTAAGCACCGAGAACGAGGATGTCGGTCTGCCCACCAGGAAGCACGTCGGCAGGCTAGCAGGGTTTGGTCACCGCGAGGGCTACCGCGCAATGCATGTCGGCATCGCTGGTCGACACGCCGACTTTGACAGGGCACACCGAGTCGCGCTACAACACATAGAATTGGTCAGCCCTTGGGTGGATAAGCACAAAAGCTTAATCGAGCAGAAGTTCATCGACCTAGGACGGCCGAGGAAAACAGGGGACGTTACGAAAGAGCACAACTCCACCTTCACGGGGTGGTTCAAGAAAAGGCTACTGGAAAGTCCCGCACCGATGCCTTCTACTGAAGAGCAGAAACTCATATTCTCCCTGTCACAGGGACCCGGGCACAACGTAAGGACCTATCAGTCGTACGACATCAACGGGTATAGATTCTACACCGAGGAAAAGGACAAGAATAGCGAATATCAAAACTCAGGAGTAACTATGCTATCCTACACCGATGACAAGACTGATGTCAAGGAAAGATTCTACGGAAGGATCGAGGAGATTTGGGAACTCGACTACGTTGGAGTGACGATGCCGATGTTCCGTGTGAGATGGGCCAAGAGCGTCGAAAAAGATGGACTATATTTCACCACCATGGTTATACCCGATGCCAAATCGAAGACCCCCTCCGCGAAAAATGAGCCGTGGGTGCTCGCTAGCCAAGTTGACCAATGCTTCTTCATTACCGACCCGTCAAAGCCCAGCCGTCCTGAAGGTCACTTTGGGTCGGGTGTTGCCGGGGTGCGAAGACATGGACCCCCCAATACAGCCCGAGGGAGCCGACGAGCACCTGACGCTTGAGAACTGCCATGGCTATACCATGGTATGGCCAAAGACCCAGATCCGTCTTGGGGGTCGCTCCACCGGCGCCTCCTCGATCATCCGGCAGCCGATCGTCCGGCCGCCTGCTCGGAGGCAGCTCCTCCCGTCGTCACCGCTATCGCACATCCCATCACCCAACGAAGATGACATCGATGATGATGGGCCGGTAGACGTCGATGCCTACCTCAACACCGGCGCCGACATAGATGATTTGTACATGGCGGGCGCGGATGAAGAAGCATACCGCGCTCGCGACGAACCAGCTGGCCCACCCAAGGCAACCAAACAGCGCCTGGTGTTCCGCGGCTTCTCTGAAGAGACGCCTCCGGCAGCCGATACACAAGAGCCAACCGCCGCAAACATCTTCAGCCCCAATACGCTGATCAAGAAGGTCAACGAGCAGTTTGAAGCGTCGGGGGCCGTTGCTCCGAAGAAGCCCCGTAAAAGACCTAGTAAGAACAAGGAGAAGTCTGCGAGCCAGCCACCTCCGACGATCCGTCATCGGGACTCCATGGTACCTCCCAGCAAGGATGGCTTGACCAGAATGCATGAAGCTGGCAAACCAATACTGGGTCCGGAGCTGCAACACCTCGCTTCCGGAGATATGCTGCCTCTGCAGGACAGTATCCTGGTCCTAGAGAGTATCCTTCTTAAGGACAAAGATCCAAATTACCCGGTCTTCACGGTCAGGGTGCCAAGAGATGTGGGCTTCGTCACTGATGCCCCCGCGGATATATTCTTTATAGCGTACGAGGACATCTTCAAGCTATTCCACTCGAGAAGGCTGGACTATAACTTGGTCCGCCTATTCGCGCTCAATCTGGCGATGAAGATCAAGAGAGAGAGTACCCCGGACGTCGCGATAGCGGATCCCTACTACATGCGTGAAAGCCAGTTGGCCTTATCAGCGGTGCGGGTCCGGGCTTCGTTGTACCTACAGAAGTGCTTCTTGGACAACAAGAGGAAGGACAACATCCTCTTGGCTTACTTTCCCGAGTAAGTACACATCCGCTAGCCCTGTAATAAATTTCTTTTCCATTGCTCATTTCCAACCTCGATCTTGTTCCAAATTTGTGTTGCGCAGAGACACGTACTGCGTACTCATCTCCATTGCCCCGAAGTATTCTCTTGCCACCTATTTCGACTCGGGGAGTGCGAAAAAGAAGAACTACGCCAGAATAAGGGGTGTGCTAGATGATGCTCTCGAGGGCTACTTCAAAAAGGGAGGCGCCTTCAAAGAAAAGGCGGAATGTTTCAGGGATGATGGTAAACACAAGTTCAAGCACGTGTTCGAGTTCCCCTGTGTCAAGCAGCCGGAAAACAGCACTCTGGACGCCTTCTATGTCATGCATCACCTAAAAGGGTTTGTCCGGGATAGCCAGAACTTGTTGCTGCCATCTGCTCTCCGAGGATGGGCCGAAAAGTTGGCGCGGATCAACGATGATGACCTCAGAGAAGACTTCCATGATACCAAGGTCAAGTTATCACATATCATCATTCAAGACGTCACCACAGGGGGAGGGCCCTTGAACCAGGGTAGAGCGTTATGCAAGAGGGACATCGAACACCGCCTCAAAGCGCAGGGTGACACGAGGACGTGGATTACAAAAGATCTGTACAAGCCGTTCCCGGAGCCCTGCGAGCCTTGACTTAGTGTGTGATAAACTAGCTATCTTCATCGGTTAGTTTGTATATATATCGATGGACGTGGTCTTTTGTGTGGGTCGTAATTAAACTCTAAGTACTATGTTCATCGGTTTATGTGTATCGGTGGACGTCGTCTTGTGTGTGCGCGTCGCAAACTTATTGTTGCCGTGCTCAACTTTACTATATACTTTGCTCTAATATTTATCAACATATATATATATGCATGATGTACTAATATGATATACTAATATGCCCTTGTCAATAGAGATGCCGACGTACGTTGTGTACAAGGGTCGGGTTCCAGGTGTCTACGAGGAGTGGCAGGACTGTCTCGAACAGGTGCACAAGTTCAGCGGGAACAGCTACAAGGGATACGCGACTAGAGAGGAGGCGGTAGCACAGTGGAGGGCACACGTGGGCAAGAAGAAGAACCGGCTGAAGTTCTTGGTCCCCCTCTTACTCACCGCCACCGCGGTTGTACTCTACTTTACTTTAGTCTAGGTGGCCGGTGACGATGCATGTGCATATGAGACGAGATGAACACATGTATGTGTATGCGACGATCAACACATTTCTACTTGTGTAATTTGGATCTAAATGATGTAATGATGAAGACTTGTGTGTATCATGTCATTTGTGTGTCATTTCTGACTATTTCTGTTATTTCTGGAATGTGCTATGTATTTTTGTATATATACTGTATATTTCCTGTCAAATACCAGTATATACTGCAGAAATGAAAAAAATTCGAAAATCCAAAAATTAACATTCTGTGGCGCATGCGTTGGCAGTGCGCCATAAAAAATTGTAAGTATTCTGTGGCGCACGTATCCACCGGTGCGCCATAAAAACATTCTGTGGCGCGATGACCCACAAGTATAGGGGGTGTATCGTAGTATCTTCGATAAGTAAGAATGTCGATCCCAACGAGGAGCAGAAGGTGTTGGCAGCAGTTTCGATGAAGGATTCACTGTAAATGCTCACAGACAAGTATTCAGGGGGTTTTGATATTGTAGATAAATAAAGTACAAGTAAATAAAATGCGAGAAAATAATTGCAGCAAGTAGCCCAATCCTTTTTAGCACAAAGGACAAGCCGGTTTGATTACTTATAATGACCAAACGTTCCGAGGACACACGGGGATTTTAGTCTAGTACTTTCGCTTCATGTGGTTTAATAATCTTCATTGTTTTGATAAGTGTTGTGTGGGTGAACCTATGCTAATGCACCGCCCTTCCTAGGACTAATACATACTTGTGATTATACCCCTTGCAAGCATCCGCAACTACAAGAAAGTAATTAAGATAAATCTAACCACAGCCTTAAACTCGAGATCCTGCGATCCCTCCGCATCGATATACTAACGGGGCTCAGGTTTCTGTCACTCCGGCAACCCCGCAATTAGCAACCGAATACAAGATGCACTCCCCTAGGCCCATAAATGGTGAAGTGTCGTGTAGTCGACGTTCACACGACACCACTAGAAGAATGACACCACAACTTAAATATCATAACATTGAATATTACTCAACCATAATTCACTACTAGCATTTAGACTTCACCCATGTCCTCAAGAACTAAACGAACTACTCACGAGACATCATATGGAATACAATCAGAGGTGATATGATGATGAATAACAATCTGAACATAAACCTTGGTTCAATGGTTTCACTCAATAGCATCTACAACAAGTATAGAATAACACCGGGAGAGTTTCCCCTATCAAACAATCAAGATTTAACCCGAATTGCTACAGCGATGACGAGGTGCAGCGGTGGTGATGGCGGTGTAGATGGTGGAGATGATGATGATGATGATGGAGATGATGTCCCGCTCGATGACGATGGCGATGGCGTCGATTTCCCCCTCCGGGAGGGAATTTCCCCGGCGGATTCCTGCCCGCCGGAGAGCTCTTTTCTCTCTGGTGTTCTCCGCCCCGCAGAGGCGGCTGTAACCCTTCGTGAGGTCCTCTCGTGGCTTAGGTTTTCGGGACGAAGGAGTACGCGAAGAAAAGGAGGCGAAAAGGGTCGTGGGCCCCCGAGCATAGGGTGGCGCGGCCGGGCCGGCCGCGCCGCCTGGTCTGGGCCCACTGTGGCCCCTCTCTTCTTCCCCTTCTGGCTCCCTCCGTCATCCGGAAAAATAGGAATTTACGTGAAATTCCCTTCCACAGTTGATCTTCCGAAATATTGCGTTCTGACGGTGCTTTTTCCAGCAGAATCCTGGCTCCGGTGCTTGATCCTCCAATGATGATGAAACATGCAAAATAGATGAAATAACATAAGTATTGTGTCCCAATATGAAATATATCAATGAATAACAGCAAATTATGATACAAAATAGTGATGCAAATTGGACGTATCAACTCCCCCAAGCTTAGACCTCGCTTGTCCCCAAGCGAAACTGAGCTCGATAAACAAGACCACATGTTTATGGAGTGAAGAGTCGATAAATAAAATACGGACAAGAAGCATCATATTCATTCACACAAGACATTCTGGTAAACAACTTCCTCATATAACTCATCTTGAAATAAGTAAAGAGAGATCACAAGTAAAGGTGCATAAGAAATCATAATTGGTGATGGCAAACTTTGTTCTTGGTCAGAGAACTACTAACGGATTGTACTTTTAAGCAAAGCTTTCATATTAGATTTTATAGCTGAGCTTTCATATTTAAGCATGACAATCTCTTCATAATCATTGATAACTTCAAAGTCATATTCATTCGGATAAAATTGGTACTAAACAAGAAAGTATAAAAGACATGATTAACTGAATCACAGCATAAATGATTGGTTCACAACAACTCAATTGCTTGCTTGAGATAGAGGGAAATAGGTTTACTGACTCAACATAAAAGTAAAAGACAGGCCCTTCGCAGAGGGAAGCAGGGATTAAATCATGTGCTAGAGCTTTTCAAGTTTTGAAATCATATAAAGAGCATAAAAGTAAGATTTTGAGCGGTGTTTGTTGTTGTCAACGAATGGTAGCGGGCACTCTAACTCCCTTGCCAAACGAACCTTCAAAGAGCGGCTCCCATGAGGGACGGCATCTCTACCAGCAAGGTAGATCATCCCCTTCTCTTTTGTTTACACATGTATTTTAGTTTTATTAAGGATGACACTCCCCCCAACCTTGGCTTTCTCAATCCATGGCTAACCGAATCCTCGGGTGCCTTCCAACATTCACATACCATGGAGGAGTGTCTATTGCAAAATTAAGTTGCTTACTGATAAATCAGAGCAAAACATGTGAAGAGAATTATTAATGAAAGTTATTAATTGGGGCTGGGAACCCCGTTGCCAGCTCTTATTGCAAAATTATTGGATAAGCGGATGTGCCACTAGTCCATTGGTGAAAGTCCGCCCAACAAGATTGAAAGATGAAACACCACATACTTCCTCATGAGCTATAGAACATTGACACAAATAAGAGTAGTATAGTTTGAATTATTTAAAGGTAGCACATGAAGTATTTACTTGGAATGGCAGAAAATACCATGTAGTAGGTAGGTATGGTGGACACAAATGGCATAGGTTTGGTCTAAGGTTATGGATGTATGAGAAGCATTCCCTCTCGATACAGGTCTTTGGCTAGCAAGGTTTGATAGCAAGCATAAAGGTTGAGGGAAACAAACAAATATACATATGATAGAAACAATCATGCATCTTTCTCATAAGCACAAGCAACTTTAACTTCAGAATACTAAGCATAGAGATAATAGTAATATATCTAAGTGTATTTCTATCTTCTATTAAACATCAAGATGTTGTTGCTATTGACCAATGCTAAGTTTGCCAAAACCAAATAGATTTACTTGATGCTCCCAAAGTGATATCAATACTCATGTCAAGAGTAATCATATAATGGAGATTGCAAACTAAAATAAGGTGTGCAAAAAAAGTAAATGATAAGACTTCTCATTAATATTCCATAACGATAACTCGCACCAACGGATACATAGATAACTAAGAGAGATACTTCCACATTGCATACTATTCCATACGATAACTTCCCTACTCATGATATGACACTACTTGATAGTAAAAGATAAAGGTGGTGGTGATGTGATACCGCGGCACTCCCCAAGCTTGGAACAAACCAAGGGGATGCCAATACCGATGATGAATTACTCCTTCGGCGATGGTGGTGATGAATTCCTGACAAGCTTCTCAATAAGCTCCTGGAGCTCGTCAATCCTGTATATGAGATTGCGAATCATCTCGAATTGTGCTCGACGCGGTTAAGGAGTCTGTCCGACGGTGAGTCCCAACTCTTGGAGTTATTTCCCCACTCTTCAGCCTCAGGCTCCTTCTCTCCTGCAATGTCAGAACGATTTATATCCCAATTACTTGGCAACACTACCTTGGGGGTCCTTTCAGTTTGACGATCGTAGATTAGATTGCGGTAAGGGTTGTAATGGCTCGGAGAAGATGTCCTTGGAGCCAAGTAATGACGTGGAACCGCTCCTCCGGTAGCGATTCGTGCACTCCTCTTGATGTTGGATGGACTTGATATCACGCCAATACTTGCGACGGTGGCTTGTTGGCGTTCCTGCGGAGCTTCCTCTACTTCTTCCTCATCCTCTCTTGCATCTTCTTTCTTCAGCTCCGGGTCTTGAATATTTTCCTTCAAAGGTTCCTTGTCCTTGTTGTTGGAGACCATGGTGCTTCTAGATCAAAACAAATCTGGCAGAAAACAGCTCGAAACAAAACACGACGAGAAAACGATATTACGGACCTCCGGGGGTCCGGGGGAATTATATAGCAAATATTTTTACGACAAAAGGAAGGTTCCAGGTCGAAAACGAGTCGGAAAGGGGCAACGAGGCGGCCAGACCATGGTCGGCGCGGCCAGGGTGGGGCCCGCGCCGGCCTATGGTGGCACGCCCTCGCGCGTCTTTTCCACTCCGTTTCGATTCCGTAATTTTTCATATTTCCTAAAAACAGCAAAAATAATGTTCGGAAAGGTAAACGCGGACTTTTTATTACCTATACTGTTACCTATTCAAAGTCCAGTTCTGGCGGACTGTCAATTTGTCCTTTGATGAAAGCCTCCGGTGTTTCCACTTGAATAATATCAACATCAACATTATAAGAATCGCCCGAGATATAATGCTTGAGTCTTTGTCCATTCACCACTTGTGTGGCATTGCCTTGGAGAGAGCTAATTTTAATTGCTCCTGAACGATACACCTCCTCAACAACATATGGTCCTTCCCACTTCGAGAGTAATTTCCCTGCAAAGAATCTGACGAGACCGATACAATAGAACTTGATCTCCAACATTAAATTCTCTTTTGATGATCCTTCTATCATGCCATTTCTTAACTTTTTCTTTAAAGAGTTTAGCATTTTCATAAGCTTCACTTCTCCATTCATCTAGAGAACTTAATTGCAACAACCTCTTATTACCGGCTAATTTAGGATCTTTATTTAGTTCTCTAACAGCCCAATAAGCTTTGTGCTCTAGTTCTAGAGGTAAATGACAAGCTTTTCCATAAACCATTTTATAAGGTGACATTCCCATAGGATTTTTATAAGCAGTTCTATAAGCCCATAACGCTTCTTTCAATTTGCTAGGCCAATTCTTTCTAGATTTATTAACAGTTTTACCTAAGATAGCTTTAATCTCTCTATTTGATAATTCTACTTGACCACTAGTTTGAGGGTGATAAGCGAAGCAATTCTATGATTAATACCATACTTAGCAAGAGTTTTTCTAAAACCTCCATGAATAAAATGAGAACCTCCATCAGTCATAATATATCTAGGTACTCCAAATCTAGGAAATATAATATCTACAAGCATTTTTATAGAGGTCTCACCATCAGCACTTTTTGTAGGTATAGCTTCTACCCATTTAGTAACATAATCAACAACGACAAGTATATGAGTGTTACCGTCTGAAGAAGGGAAAGGACCCATGAAGTCGAATCCCCAACAATCGAATGGTTCAATAACAAGAGTATAATTCATAGGCATCTCATTGCGTCTAGAGATATTACCAACTCTTTGACATTCATCACAAGATAAAATAAATTTCCTTGCATCTTTGAAGAGTGTTGGCCAATAAAAACCTGATTGTAGAACCTTCTGCGCGGTCCTATCTCCAGCGTGGTGTCCTCCATAAACACTTCCATGACATTTATTCAATATCTCCTGTTGTTCATATTCAGGAACACATCTTATAATACCATCCACTCCTTCTTTATATAAGTGTGGGTCATCCCAAAAATAATGCCTCAAGTCATAAAAGAATTTCCTCCTTTGCTGAGCTGAAAAGGTTGGAGGCAAATACTTCGAAACAATAAAGTTAGCATAATCTGCATACCAAGGGCTCTCTCGCGAGCTCACCTTTATTACAGCCAATTGTTCATTTGGAAAACTATCATTAACAGGAACAGGATCATAAGCAATATTTTCCAATCTAGACAAATTATCAGCAACAGGATTATCAGCACCTTTCCTATCTATAATATGTAAATCAAATTCTTGCAAAGAAGTACCCATCTAATAAGCCTTGGCTTAGCATCTTTCTTTGTCATAAGGTATCTAATTGCAGCATGATCAGTATGAATTGTAACTTTCGAATCAACAATATAGGGTCTAAACTTATCACAAGCAAAGACTACAGCTAACAATTCCTTTTCAGTTGTAGCATAATTTCTTTGAGCAGCATCAAGAGTCTTACTAGCATAATGAATAACATTTAATTTTTTATCTACCCGCTGTCCAAGAACAGCGCCTACAAAATCACTAGCATCACACATAATTTCAAAAGGCAAATTCCAATCGGGAGGTTCGACTACAGGAGCAGTTGTTAAGGCTTTCTTTAGAGTTTCAAAAGCTTCCTTACAATCATCATCAAAAACAAAAGGTACATCTTTTTGAAGAAGATTAGTAAGAGGCTTTGAAATTTTAGAGAAATCTTTAATAAATCTCCTATAAAACCCAGCATGACCAAGAACACTACGAATACCTTTAACATCCCTCGGATAGGGCATCTTCTCAATCGCTTCAACTTTAGCTCTATCAACTTCAATACCTCTCTCGGAAATTTTATGTCCCAATACAATTCCTTCATTAACCATAAAGTGGCATTTCTCCCAATTAAGAACAAGGTTAGTTTCTTCACATCTCTGCAAAACTTTATCGAGATTTCGCAGGCAATTATCAAAAGAATTTCCATAGACAGAAAAATCATCCATGAACACCTCTACAATACTTTCGCAAAAACCATGAAAAATAGCAGACATGCATCTTTGAAAAGTAGCAGGAGCATTACATAAACCAAAAGGCATACGCCTATAAGCATAAGTTCCATAAGGACAAGTAAAAGTGGTTTTCTCTTGATCTTTAGCTTTAACGGCAATTTGTGAAAACCCAGAATATCCATCAAGAAAGCAAAAATGAGTATTTTTAGATAACCTCTCTAGCATTTGATCAATAAAGGGTAAGGGTAATGATCTTTCTTAGTAACTTTATTAACTTTTCGAAAATCAATGCACATTCTATAACCTACAACTATTCTTTGAGGAATAAGCTCATCATTATCATTAGGCACAACAGTCATTCCTCCTTTCTTAGGAACACAATGAACAGGACTAACCCATCTACTATCAGCAATAGGATATATAATACTTCAAGGAGTTTTAATACCTCGTTCCTTACCACTTCCTTCATCTTCGGAATTAGACGACGTTGATGTTCAACAACAGGCTTTGCATCTTCTTCCATATTAATAGCATGTTGGCAAATAGAAGGAGAAATCCCTTTCAAATCATCAAGAGTATAGCCAATAGCTCCTCGGTGTTTCTTCAATATTTCCAATAACCTTTCTTCCTCAATCTCTGAAAGCTTATAATAATAGGATATATTTTCTTATCATCAATATGAGCATATTTAAGATTATCAGGTAAAGGCTTTAAATCAAAAACAGGATCTTCCTTTGGTGGCGGTGTTGTACCCAAATCTTCCACCGGTAAATCATGCTTGAGAATAGGTTGGCGACGAAAAATTTCCTCAAGCTCATCTCTTTCTTTCCTAAAAGCTTCACTTTCACTATTCTCCAAATGTTGCTGCAAAGGATTATTAGGAACAAGAACAATAGATGCACACTGCTCCATTTTAAAATCATTACTAGGCAAGTCAGTTTTATAAGGAGTTTTGGTAAATTTAGAAAAGTTAAATTCATAAGGTTCACCAGCAAATCTAGTCAAAATTTTCTCTTTCTTACAATCTATAATAGCTCCACAAGTATTTAGAAAAGGTCTACCAAAAATGATAGGACAATGATCACTAGCAGCAGAACCAAGTACCAAAAAGTCAGCAGGATATTTAATCTTACCACATAGAACTTCCACATCTCGAACAATACCAATTGGAGAAATAGTTTCTCTATTAGCCAGATGAATAACCACATCAATATCTTCAAGTTCACAAGAACCAATTTCGTGCATAATCTCCGTGTAAAGCTCATAAGGAATAGCACTAACACTTGCACCAATATCACATAAACCATAATAACAATGATCACCAATTCTAACAGATAGCATAGGAACACTAACTTGTTTGGATTTATTAGGATGTGAAACAATATTAGAAGCATCTTCACAGAAAATAATATGACCATCCTCCACATTTTCAGTCACAAGATCTTTAACTATTGCAACAGCAGGTTCAATTTTAATTTGTTCTTCAGGTTCTTTAGGTTTCTTTTCACTTTTATTAACTGCACTAGATATGACAGAGTACTCCTTCATTTTAGCAGGGAAAGGAGTTTTTTCAATATAAGCTTCAGGAATAACATTATCAACAGTTTCAACCACTACACATTTGTTTACGAGATGAATCAATTTTATCTTTATACGGTTCATGATACTTATCAAAAATTCTTCTTAGGCAGTTCATAATGAGAGGCAAAAGCTTTATAAAGATTTGCAACAACTTGGGAATCAAGACCATATGTAGCACTCATATTACGAAATTTATCAGTATTCATAAAAGCTTCAATGCATTTATAATCATAAATTATACCTGATTCTCTATCTTTGTCGTTCTCCCATCCTTCAGTATTTTCTTGGATCCGATCAAGAAGGTCCCTTTTAAACTCTTCATTCTTGCGTGTAAATGATCGAGAACAAGAAGTATCCAGCAAGGTCTTGTCTTGAAAAGAAAGTCTTGCATAGAAATTATCAATAATAACATTACCGGGAAGCTCATGAATGGGGCATTTGAGCATTAAAGACTTCAATCTCCCCCAAGCTTGGGCAATACTCTCTCCATCATGAGGCCAGAAATTATATATGCGGTTCCGATCTTTGTGAATTTCACTTGGAGGATAAAATTTGGAATAAAATAAAGGCACAATGTCCTCCCAATGAATAGAATCACCATTCTTCAGCAAGTTATACCAGTGCGCCGCTTTACCAGACAGCGATATAGTGAATAGTTTCTTCCTAACTTCATTCATAGAAATACCCACATTTGAATAACCCGCATAATTCATGCAAAAACAATAAATGGTCACCAGGATGGACAGTTCCATCCCCTTCATAGCGGTTATCCATAACACGTTCAATAATTTTCATAGGTATTTTATATGGTACTACTTCCTCACCTGCGCTTCATCCACTACCGTTGCAGTAGTAGTAGATTTCCCAAATAGAAATTGAAGAGAAGATCTCTCCATAATGATTTATAGCAGCAGGCAGAAATCAGCACAAACAGTGAATTTCCTTACCAATTCCGCTTACCAATAGCGCTTCACTCCCCGGCAACGGCGCGGAAAAAATAGTCTTGATGACCCACAAGTATAGGGGTGTATCGTAGTATCTTCGATAAGTAAGAATGTCGATCCCAACGAGGAGCAGAAGGTGTTGGCAGCAGTTTCGATGAAGGATTCACCGTAAATGCTCACAGACAAGTATTCGGGGGTTTTGATATTGTAGATAAATAAAGTACAAGTAAATAAAATGCGAGAGAAATAATTGCAGCAAGTAGCCCAATCCTTTTTAGCACAAAGGACAAGCCGGTTTGATTACTTATAATGACCAAACGTTCCGAGGACACACGGGGATTTTAGTCTAGTACTTTCGCTTCATGTGGTTTAATAATCTTCATTGTTTTGATAAGTGTTGTGTGGGTGAACCTATGCTAATGCACCGCCCTTCCTAGGACTAATACATACTTGTGATTATACCCCTTGCAAGCATCCGCAACTACAAGAAAGTAATTAAGATAAATCTAACCACACCTTAAACTCTGAGATCCTGCGATCCCTCCTGCATCGATATACTAACGGGGGCTCAGGTTTCTCACTCCGGCAACCCCGCAATTAGCAACCGAATACAAGATGCACTCCCCTAGGCCCATAAATGGTGAAGTGTCGTGTAGTCGACGTTCACACGACACCACTAGAAGAATGACACCACAACTTAAATATCATAACATTGAATATTACTCAACCATAATTCACTACTAGCATTTAGACTTCACCCATGTCCTCAAGAACTAAACGAACTACTCACGAGACATCATATGGAATACAATCAGAGGTGATATGATGATGAATAACAATCTGAACATAAACCTTGGTTCAATGGTTTCACTCAATAGCATCTACAACAAGTATAGAATAACACCGGGAGAGTTTCCCCTATCAAACAATCAAGATTTAACCCGAATTGCTACAGCGATGACGAGGTGCAGCGGTGGTGATGGCGGTGTAGATGGTGGAGATGATGATGATGATGATGGAGATGATGTCCCGCTCGATGACGATGGCGATGGCGTCGATTTCCCCCTCCGGGAGGGAATTTCCCCGTTCCTGCCCGCCGGAGAGCTCTTTCTCTCTGGTGTTCTCCGCCCCAGAGCCCAACCCGTGAGGTCCTCTCGTGGCTTAGGTTTTCGGGACGAAGGAGTACGCGAAGAAAAGGAGGCGAAAGGGTCGTGGGCCCCCCGAGCATAGGGTGGCGCGGCCGGGCCATGGGCCGCGCCGCCTATGGTCTGGCCCATATCCTCTTCTTCCCCTTCGGCTCCCTCCGTCATCTGGAAAAATAGGAATTTACGTGAAATTCCCTTCCACAGTTGATCTTCCGAAATATTGCGTTCGACGGTGCTTTTTCCAGCAGAATCCAGCTCCGGTGCTTGATCCTCCAATGATGATGAAACATGCAAAATAGATGAAATAACATAAGTATTGTGTCCCAATATGAAATATATCAATGAATAACAGCAAATTATGATACAAAATAGTGATGCAAATTGGACGTATCACATGCGGGCTAATGCGCCACAGAATTCCAAACTTGGCGCATGGTGCGCATGCACCACGAATTCCAAACTTCTGTGGCGCACCCGCTGCTGCGCCACAGAATTTAAATACTAGTCGCGTGGCATCTGTGGCGACGGCCATATGCGCCACAGAATCTCAATTTGGTGCGCCACAGTTAGCCCTTTTTCCACTAGTGTACGGAGATGGAAAGGTCCACAAGCACTTCACTAAGTCCACGAAGAAGAAGCCCTGGCCTCTTCACAATATTCAACGAAGAAGTCACCGGATCACCAACCGTGCGCCTAGCTAACTAGGAGGTCATCCTCCAAGAGTAAAAAGCTCACGGTCTCTCACTCAAACTAATCATAATGTATATCTCAACACTATGCAATGCAAAGATGCAAATCAAGAATACCATGGAAAGTGCTCAAATCCTTGTCTCTCAAATAACACAAAAGCAACAAATGTCATGGGGGGACTAGAGAGGAAGAACAATGGTGGAGGTCCACCAATGACTCCACGATCTAAATCCTAAGAGTTTCCCTCACTTAGAGCAGAATGGATTTGTGGATGTTGTACTTGTAGATCTCCTATTTTAAAGCCCTAAAAAATGCAAAAATCAAAGGAGGAATGGAAGAGTAAGCAAGCTTTTGAAGGTCAAAAATTGTGGAAGAGCCCCAGAAAACATTGGGTAAGAAGGCCCCTTGTATAGGGATCCTAAAATATGAATGTTTGGGTCATTTTCTGGTCAAACTGGACCAAAACCAGGAACCCACTAGTAAAAAAATGTCTCCGTCGGTTTTTGGTTGTTGATGTGGCCGGTCCTACTGGAATTTTCGGTCTTGGACACGTAGACCGAGTGAGGAACCGAAAGAAAAAAGCCCTTGCAAAAAAACTATATCTTTAGCATCCGGACTCCAATTTTTAGCAAACTTGAGCTTCTTGAAATGCTAAGAAGAAGATTTATCAAATATAAACTATAAAACCCAATAAGGAGAAAGGTTTCACCAAAAGTGGGAAGGTGCGAAACCTCCCAAAACAAAGAACTTATTAAACCTTCCAACTCAAAATACAATAGAAGACGTATACAAATTATGTTTTGATGAACTTTGGCTTGTTGTAAAGCTAGTAATAACAAGCTAAAGAACCTCACCCATATGAATTCAAAGAAGGAGCAAGAATTAGGGTATGTAAAGGATTGAGCTACCTAAGACGATGTGATCAAGTTACCCAACCAAAATCCCCTCTTGATAGTGTGTCCCGTGGTGTGTTGTAACATCCTGGCCCAGGGCTTAATAGGATTGATAGAATACTCATAACAACAAGTTGCAACTTCTTTTCCGGAAGCTCATATTCAAAGAACTCCGAGGTTAAGTGTGCTTGGCCCGGAGCGATTTGAGGATGGGTGACCGACCGGGAAGTACTTTTCGGGTGCGCACGAGTTAGGACAAAGTGCGTAGGAAGGACATGTGTTGGTCTGTGGGGCTAGTAGAGATCCTAAAGAGCTGCCAGGGGTGACATGCCCAGTCGGGGGGTGGTCGGGGTGTTACATTTGGTACCAGATCCGACCTTCGCGGTAACACGGGTGTGTGTGGGTCAGGGGCGTGGACATGTGGCCCGTCGCGGGACATGTGCCAACACTGGACGCATGGGCGTGTGCCAAGAGGGGACGTTCCTGGCCTGGGGTTGATCGACGAGGGCATTGATCTTCTTAGGGGGGATGAGTGTGACATCCTGGTCTAGGGCTTAATAGGATTAATAGAATACTCATAACAACAAGTTGCAACTTCTTTTCCGGAAGCTCATCTCCAAAGAACTCCGAGGTTAAGCGTGATTGGCTCGAAGCGATTTGAGGATGGGTGACCGACCGGGAAGTACTTCTCGGGTGCGCCAGAGTGAGGATAAAGTGCACAGGAAAGACATGTGTTGGTCTGTGGGGCTAGTCTAGAGATCCTAAAGAGCTGCCAGGGGTGACATGCGTGGTCGGGGGGTGGCCGGGGTGTTATATGTGTGCGGGTCAGGGGTTCGGGCATGTGTTGCACGACTGGTGTGGGGCGTCGTGGCACACAACATGTCACATGTGCCGGCTTTTAGCGGCATAGACGTGTGCCAAGAGAGGAAGTTACTGGCTTGGGGTTGATAGACAAGGATATCGATCTTCTAAGCGGTGTCTGAGTGTGACATCATGGCTCAAGGCTCCATAGGATTGATATGATACACATATCAACAAGTTGCAATTTATTTCTGGAAGCTCATGTTCTAGGAACTCCAAGGTTATGCGTGCTTGGCCTAGAGCGATTTGAAGATAGGTGATTGATGACGTTGGGATTCCAAGTGCAGAGTGTTGTGTCAGCAAAGTATTCCCCCCACAAGGGTGACTCGAGGGTTTATATCGAACTCCCGGGGAACTGGACAAAGAGTATTCTCTTCTCCCTTCTTCTAGCAATTCTGCAAGTAAAATAAAAGCCTTGTGTCCCCAACTCCACCGTGTAGTTGTGAAGCACAAGGTTTCATGTAAGTAAATAAAACACAAGTAAAAATAAAGCGAGTAAAACAAGACTAAATAAAATAACTAAGTAGAAACTGTAAAGGGGTTGATTGTTTTTGGTGTTTTGGATGCAAATAAGAAAAATAAATATTTTTGTATTTTCGGATTAAAATTGTGCAACAAATAGAAAACAAGATAAAAGCAATACAAAGGTGTTTCTGGTGATAAAAAGTGGACCGGGGTTCATGGGTTCACTTGACTATTCTCTATTTTAAGTTGTAGCGGACAAATAGTAATTCATCAATGAGATATAAAGATTCAAAATAATAATATGAGTAAGATAAGCATTCATATGGGCATCACATCCTAACATAGAGATGATGCAACACATCTCTCTTATACTCCACAAGAAAGGGAAAACTACATGCAATCTTGTATTAAGAATTAACAGAGCATAGCAATAAGTACTTTGACATGATGTTTGAATATCAAATATGCTACCTTGAACAAACAAGATCATCACTACTGTCATGTGATGAACATAGCACATACATTCACTTTATCCCTAGTGAGGTAGCAAAAGTAAAGGAAAATCCATAACAGATCATGAATTTATTGTCACTATTCAATCACTAAAACCATGCTAGTCCATCTGAATGTACAGGGATGTCGCCTAGAGGGGGGGGGGTGAATAGGCGAGTTGTAAAAACTTCTACTTGAGGGCTAAACAAGGCGGAATAAAACTAAGGTTTACTGGTTTAGCACAAAGCCTATCAACTAGGGTTTGCTTATGTGCACCAACAACCTATGCTAAGCATGATGAGCAACAAGGTGATAGCAAACTAGATATAGAACATCAAGCACGAAGGCTATCACAATGTAAAGCGCATGGGTAAAGGAGCTCGGGTTGAGAAGTAACCGGTGCACGAGGGGACGACGATGTATCCCGAAGTTCACACCCTTGGGTGCTACGTCTCTGTTAGAGCGGTGTGGAGGCACGAGGCACCCCAATGAGCCGCTAGGGCCACCGTATTCTCCTCGAGCCTTTCCACCAAAGGGAAATCCTCGATACACTAAGGCACCCTTGAGGGTGGTCACCGAACCCGTACAAGCTTGCATCAAACACCCAAGTATCAAGCTTGAGGCAAACTCCACAACACCGGGGGCTCTCAAGTACAAGGCCACAAAGGATACAACACTCCACACACGGCAACAAGGCCACAAAGGCTCCAACGCGCCACAACCGGCTCCAAAACCATAAAGGCTACCACACTCCACAAAGGCAAAAACGCCACAAAGGCTACTACACCACAAAGGCGACAAGGCCACAAAGGCTACCACGCCACAAAGGAGACAAGGCCACGAAGGCAACAACACCACTAAGGTCAACAAGCCCTCTAGGGTTCCAAGAACCCTAGAGGGAACTCACACGAAACCCGGAGAGAACCCAAACCGATGCACCTAATGCAATGGCTAAGAACACCACTAAGATGCCCAAGTCCTTCTCTCCCAAATTCTAACAAAGCTACAAAAGCTATTGGGGGAATAAGGGAGGAAGAACAAAATAGAGGAGGAACACCAAATTACTCCAAGATCTAGATCTAGCAAGATCCCCTCACTTGGAGAGAGATTCACTTGGTGGAGCGCTAGATCTAGATCTCCTCTTTCCTTTCCCCCAAAAAAGATGCAACAAATAGTGGGGGATCAAGAGGTAGATCAAGCTCTTCAAGGTCAACAATGGAGGAGAGAGAATATATGGGAAGAGCTGGTGTGGACGGAGGTGGGAGAGAGGTATATATAGGGGCCCCAGAAATATATGACTATTGGGGCTGAAAACGGTCAGATTCGCGCCCGAACTGGTACTACTACCGCTCGCGCACAAAACTGTACAGGAAACACCCCAAAAACCGGTACTACCGGATTTGTAGCCGGTACTACCGCTTGTACATAAATCAGAGGAAAAAATGATAACCACGAGAGAGAGAGAGAGAGAGAGAGAGAGAGGCAGATGCGGCAGTAGCAAATCGAAGCAGCGGCAGGGTAGCATCAAGGAAGCTAGCATCATGCAACGTGGTGGCTGGGCCACGCGTGAGCATCTCCCGCGCGGGAGAGTCCTGGCCGTATGGAGCGTGGGCGGGTAGAGCACGTGCATCGAGCAGAGTCAACGCCGATGGGGGCAGCAGCGGCCCTAGAGGAAGAAGATGGGAAAAGGAAATTTTTTTGAGATGGGCCAATACTTTCGGCCTGGGTACCGGCCTGGTACCGGGCTGTTTCCAGGGGCTTGCAGAGCCCTTGTCGGTACTGGGCCGGTAGCCCAACGGAAGTACCACCCCTCTCCTTTTTTTCTTTTCTGCGACATGGAAAACGCGATAACTTGAGCTAGGAAACTCCAAATGAGGTGAAACCAATTTGCTAGATAGAAGACGACAGGAGCTACCTCCACACAAGGTGAAAACATGAGAAAGAGTGGAGGATGATTTTCCATGCATTTAGAGGAGCAACCTCTCAATATGGTAAACCAGGAAAATCATCCAACTCGAACATGCAACATGCGATGCATCCGGAATCCGTTTCCGATGATCTAGAGATTGTCATGAGAATGAACACAATCTCTAAAACATCTCATGGATAAGAACCAACAACAACCAAGAAACACGATGCAATGCATGCAAGGTTTGAGCTCTCTCCGATGATGTGACCCACTATCCTACCGAGCACAAACCTTGTTTTTGCGCGTTCCACTCGAACCGGCAAGCTCCATCTTCATCCCTCTTCATCATTGTAAATGCCACCATCTTCATCCAACATACACGCTACCGTCTTCATCTCTTCTACATCGTCTTCATCCCTCTTCATCTTCTACACCGTCTTCATCTCTCTTCGAGACGTCTTCATCCGTCTTCTTCATTGTACTCGATCTTCTTCATATTGCAACCTTGAGACCAGCATATGGCTATGGACACGTCCTAAGATAGATTGTCAATACAGGGATTATCATCAATTACCAAAACCACAAATGGGGGCTCCATGTCCTTTCACCATCTAATACACACATCACCCCACACACGTTCTTGCATAGATGTTGTATCAGAACAAATACTTAAGAACATGGTACATAATATGTATCTATCAATACATCTTACACATAATACGATCAAATGTCATAGCACAATATCATAGAATAAGGATCCACCACATAGGTATTACAAATATAGCCATAATCATGTGAGGTAGCTCATATGACACTAAGAAGTATGAAGAACATGAGAGAAGTAGATGAAGATACTGCCACAAACCCATAGACCAGAGGTGGACTACTCTCCCTTGATCATGGTGATGATGATGAAGACGTTGGAGAAGGTGGAGATTCCACCGGTGGTGATCCCGGCGGAGTTTCCCCCTCCAATCTTCTCTGCTGCAACCTCCGTTTTCGTGTTTCTATCTTCCTGCAGTCCTCTCCTCCCGAGAACTCCTCGGGACCATATATATAGTGATTTTTAGGTACGTTGGTGGGTGAAAATATCATGTGGTTTCGATGATCGACGGCCAAAAGAGGCTGGGTGGTGCGCCCTACCTTGCTGGGCACGCCACCTATGCACTTTTGGGCCTCGAGCCTCTCCAGGTGTGGTTCCAGGGCCTAGGGTGCTTCTCCCGATGAAAAAGTGACGTTTCAAAAATCCCAGGTCAATTTGACTCCGTATAGGTCTCTAAAAATGAAAAATACACAAAACATGGTTTTTCTGTTCCGGAGAGTTATAAACCAAATAAAGGGGATCATTGGTAAATCCCCATAAATCAATGTAAAACATGGTATTTTCATCATATATATTGCAAATATGTGGGAATTCAATATGATAAAGGACAAGGTTCATGTATGCAATTTACATGCATCAACATCCCCAAGGTTAACTCATGCTCGTCCCGAGCATGAAGGTGATAAAACTAACATGAACTTTGGAGTTTATAATATTTATCTTCTAAATAATCATTCAAAGTATCACAAGGTTCAGTCAATAAAGAATGACAATAAGTAATATGAACTCATCAAGTGATAACTCTTTCATTCTACAAAACATGCATAATAGTAAATAGCATTGTAAGAAACATGAATGATAAGTAATATGAATTATAAAGCATGCTTAGGATAATTCGATGGAATTGTTGGAATACTCTTTGTCCTATCTTTTCAGGAATATTTCTTTTTACTCTTAAACACAAGAAAGTAAGCAGGGAATGTATGTGCTAAACCTCCAAAAAAAAGTAGAGAGCATAAATAATGATTTTGAGCTATGCAATTCATGTCAACAATAATAATAACGATGGGGTACCAAGTATCTCATGTATGAAGATATATATGTGTCATGAGTTTTACCTCTTATGAGTAAGTGTTGCCTCACTTTCTTGAATGCTCAGGACTACACTTCTCGTTTAACAACTTCGGGTTACCAAGACCTTTCAACATACATGTTTCAGTCAAGTATCACAATGGGGTACCTTCATGCCGCCTGTACAAAGGACCAAAAGAGATGTGTATCTCAACTGTAGGCCATCCATACTGGGACAACATAAATAACAAACGTTGAGCATCCTCTCTAGCTCTCTCTCACTTTTTTGTAATACTCTTTTTTCTTTCTTTTCTTTTATTTTTCCACTCTTTTTTTTCACAACTCGTTTTCATTTACTTCTTTCACTCTTGCTATTGAGGATGCTCATTGCTGAAACTTCCACCATGATTAGGCATGGCTTCGGTTAGCGGCCCATTGCTCTTCTCTAACAATGCATGTCTACTTGCTTAAAATAATCTCCATTCATTCCACAAGAGATAACCATCAATAAAACAAAACAAATGATGATCAACGCAGGTTACAATACCCTAAAAGTGCAATGTTGAAAGACTTTCCCATAAAACATGGTTACGGTCTAGATCATTACTCATAATCAGTCAAACCAACAACATGCATAGTGGTATTTTCGTACCAAACCTTACTTTCTTATGAACTTTAAATTACACAAAAAGAAAATTTTGAAAAGGTTGGAGGCAAAACACACACATTACACTTGGAATTGAAAGTGCTATATAGGTAGGTATGATAGACATTGGATTTAAGTTGAGTTTGGAAACAAGTCTATGCTTGTGAAAGAATTCAAATCTTTTGGTTAGCAAGAGATCTAAAAGCATGCAATAGTATCCATATACTATTCATTCATCATAAATCAATGATAATTAAAATAAAAAATCTATGTATACTAGAAAGAAGTAGCACTGAATAAGGCACATAACAAATCATCACTCAATAGAGCATGTGAAACTAGAAATACCATACACAAAATAAATTTCAGCTTTTAGGCATACCTCTCTTTCTTTTATAAGCATGCAACTTATTTTACTTTGATCATTCATAGATAAAGAGTTTGGTACATTAGCTCATGCATTTCATTATAAACAATCAATATGACGGCCCTCTCATTAAAAAACAAAACTAGACACAAATAAAACAAGAACGCTTCAAATTTTGCGAAAATTCTATGTTGCTAAAAAACAGAGTTTAGAGGTGCTCCAACCAAGAGTTTTTAAATGAGTCTAGTGGGGTGTCATGGGTATCCCCAAGCTTATGATATTAGTCATACTTGAATCATCTTAGTGTGATATTCGTCCATTACATGTGAAAAAAGTTCAACACAAATTTTTCTGCCCATTCTTTTCTATGTGGTGACGTTAGAGGTACAAACAAACCATGCTTGCTGATATTTTACTCAATAATAAAATTACATATTCATGAACCAGAGAGCACATAATTTTCTAATCATTCTAGTATATCGAAAGTTCTAAGTAAAAATAATTTTGATACTCAAAAGAATGGATCTAATAAAGTAAGGCGGAATATGTCCAGGATTTTTGCTGCAGCAAAACTAAATTTTTTGCACGACTTAGACACCTCAGAAAATTTAGCCAAATTACGTGCATGTAGAGGATGAAAAGTTACATATACTGTGATTTTATCAAGATTTTAGGAGTTATCAAAAAAATAAAAAAATCGTGCACCAAAAAGTGCAGTGTAGAAATCAACAACTCCATATTATGTTTGCAACTTTAAACATCCAAATGGGTAAAAAAATTGATACTTTATTTAAAAAGCAGAGAGTAAATTAAAAGAAAACTAGCATGTATAGCAAGCATGCAAAAATAGAAAACAAATATAAAAACATCTCGGGTTGCTTTCCGTAAAGCACTTTCTTTATAGCCATATAGCTAGGTTTACTTACTTTATTCAAGTATCATGGAAATTGTGTGGTGGCATGAATGCTACCTCCTTCTTCCTTGGAAAGTCTCCATACACATCTTGTGTGGGAATTCAAACTTGACATTCCCTTCTTTAGAATCAATGATAGCTCCTGTTGTTTTCAGAAAAGGTCTTCCAAGGATTATAGGACTAGAGGTATTTCTCCCCATGTCCATAACAATGAATCAACAGGTACATATGTCATATGCAATTCAACGATTAAATCATTTACTTTTTCTAAAGCCTTTTTGGTTGAATAATCAGCAAGTAATAATCAATAAAGCATTTTCCCATATTTTTTAGATTAAGTAATTCATATAGCTCTTTTGATATGACAGAAACACTAGATCCTAAATCTAGAATGGCATGATGTGTTTCTTTGTCAATAGATATTAAAATCTTGGGGATCCACGCATCCCCAAGCTTAGGTGGTATCATAGCCTCATTATTGTACATGTAAATCTTTTCTTTAATGACTTAGCAATATAGGAACCAAACCCATCTTGATTAACAATAATAATGGGATCTTTAGCAAAATTTTCAAGTATAGCAATCAATTCATGCAAGCTACATTTATCAAGATCCAAGAGTGGTTCCCTAGCTTCACTAAGATTTTAACTTCTTTAATTTGTTTATCATTATCAAGCATGAGAGTTTCTTTTTCATCCATGGCATACAAGGTTTCCCAAGATTTATCTATAACTTCTTGTACATACTTAATTGTTTCTTCATGGCTCTTTTGTTGTAATATATTTTTGAAAGACACAACTTCTTATGTTAAGAGCTCAACTTTATCAATCAATGCATCTTGAATTTCAAATTTTTCTATGAATTCTTTATTCAACTCCTTTTGTGTAGCAATAAATGATCTAATGGTGTTTTCTAATTCATTAGAATTACTACCACTAGCATATTTGTTGGGCACATAAGGTGGCCGGCCATAATAATAATTATTATTCTCATATCCATTGTTGCCAAAGTTTCTTAGAAAATTAACATCGACATTTTAATTACCGTTGCCAATTCATTCTTTTAAAGGGACATTGTCATTGTTTTGCTTGGCTATGTACGCAAGTATGGCATCAATTTTATTAGATAACGGATTTTCTTCTTCAATTGAATGCACTTTCTTTGTTGGATTAGGTGCTCTTTCAGTATGCCATTGACTATGATTATGTAACATGCTCTCTAATATGACTTGAGCTTCATGCATAGTTTTGCCCATAAAAGTACCTCCCGCAGAGGAATCTATCATGCTTCTAGACATTCTGTTTAACCCATTATAGAAAGAGAGTAAGATAGTACATTCATTAACTCCATGTGATGGGCAAGTTCTAAGCATGTTTTTAATTGTTTCCCACGATGTTGCTACATGTTCATTATCATTTTGTCTAAATGACAAGATACTATTTTGATTTTGTAAAATCTTAACAGGTGGGTAATACTATTTTAATGAAATCCTCTTTAAGATCATCCCAAAAATTAATACTAGCAGTAGGTAATGACAATAACCATTCTTTAGCTTTTCCTCTAAGACAAAATGAGAATAATTTTAATTTGACAATATTATTTTCCACATTTTTAAACTTTTGCATATCATAAATTTCGCCGAAATCATCTAAATGCATAGATGCATCTTCACTAGCACTTATAAGATTTAATAACCCATAACTTTACTTCGAAGCTTTCATCAGTTATCTCAGTTGTAGTGATAGGCTTAGCAAAAAAATGATCAGTATGAGTGTTTGTGTAATCACACAATTTAGTGTTTCTTTCCCCCATGATTTTCAGAAGATAGTTACTACTATTTTTTTATGTGTGTTTCAATTTTTATAAAAAGAACTAATAAGAAAAAAACTAAAAGCAAGCAAACAAAGATTAAAAACAAGGCAAATAAAATACGATGCAAAATCTAAAAGAGATAAGAGATCTCACAATGGTGTTACCTCCCCAAGCTTTGGTGAGACGCAGTTGTAAGAAGATTCTTGTAGGGAATACCTCTCACGCAGCAACCAATATGATGCAACTCCTTTCAGCTCCCCGATAAAGGCGTCAGAAAATTTCTTGATGACGTTAGGACTCCAAGTGCAGAGCGTTGTGTTAGCAAAGTATTTCCCCACAAGGGTGACTCGAGGGTTTATATCAAGCTCTCGGGGAACTAGACAAAGATTATTCTCTTCTCCCTTCTTCTAGCAGTCCTGCATGTAAAATAAAAGCCTTGTGTCCCCAACTCCACCGTGTGGTTGTCAAGTATAAGGTTTCGTGTAAGTAAATAAAACACAAGTAAAAATAAAGTGAGTAAAACTAAAATAAATAAAATAACTAAGTAAGAACTGTAAAGGAGTTGATTGTTTTTCGTGTTTTGGATGCAAATAAGAAAAGTAAATATTTTTGTATTTTCGGATTAAAAAGTGCATCAAATAGAAATGAAGATAAAAGCAATATAAAGGTGTTTCTTATGATAAAAAGTGGACTGGGGTTCATGGGTTCACTTGACTATTCTCTCTTTTAAGTTGTAGTGGACAAATAGTAATTCATCAATGATATATGAGGATGCAAAATAATAATATGAGTAAGATAAGTATTCATATGGACATCACATCCTAATATAGAGATGATGCAACACATATCTCTTATACTCCACAAGAAAGGCAAAACTCCATGCAATCTTGTATTACGAATCAACAAAACATATAAATAAGTACTTTAACATGATGTTTGAATATCAAATATGTTACCTTGAACAAACAAGATCATCACTACTGTCACGTGACGAACATAGCACATGCATTCACTTTATCCTTAGTGGGGTGGCAAAAGAAAAGGCAAAGCCATAATAGATCATGAATTTATTGCCACTATCCAATCACTAAAACCATGGTAGTCCATCTGATACACACATCACCCACACACGCTCTTGCATAGATGTTGGATCAGAATAAATACTTAAGAACGGGGTACATAATATGCATCTATCAATACATCTTACATATAATACGGTTAGATCTCATAGAAAAATATCATAGAATAAGGATCCACCACTTAGAACTATGAAGAACATGAGAGAAATTGATCAAGTGAGGCAGTTCATATGACACTAAGAACTATGAAGAACATGAGACAAATAGATCAAGCTACTACCACAAACCTGTAGTCCAGAAGTGGACTACTCTCCCTTGATCATGGTGATGATGAAGACGTTGGAGAAGGTGGAGATCCCTCCGGAGGTGATCCTGGTGGAGCCCCCCCCCCCAATCTTCTCTCCTGCAGCCTCCATTTTTGTGTTTCTGTCTTCCAGCGGCGCTCTACTCCCAAGAACTCTTCGGGGCGATATATATAGTGATTTTTAGGTCAAAATACGTCGATGGGAGAAAATATCATGCGGTTTCGACGATCGACGGCCGTAAGAGGCTAGGTGGCGCGCCCTACCTTTTTGGGCGCGCCACCTATGCTCTTTCGGGCCTCAGGCCTCTCTAGGTGTGTTCCAGGACCCAGGGTGCTTCTCCCGATGAAAAAGTGACGCTCCAAAAATCTCAGATCAATTTGACTCCATATAGATCGTTGAAAGTGAAAAATACATAAAACAGGGTTTTCCTGTTCTGCGGAGTTATAAACCAAATAAAGGAGATCATTGGTAAATCCTCGTAAATCTATTTAAACATGGTATTATCATCATATACTAAACCATGAAAACGCGCGTTGCCGTGCCCGTCCATCATCAGTAAAGAAATCTATAAATATTTGAAAAAAACCATGGAATTATAGATATTTGGTAAAAATTGGAGCTAGTTACTAAATAAAAATGGACAGAGCAAAATATTACAAATCCTACTTCTATCCTTGCACATATTAACTATAATATGAAAGGTAAGGTGTGTTCTGAAAGACTTAAATTCTCCCACTGATCAACACTTATACAATTTTATTTTATTGGATAGACTTGAAAATCAATATAAAGTGCAATCCTAAATCCTAAAATAAAGATGTATGTGACTGTAGAGGCGACCAAAAGACATAACCTTAGAGAGAATTGGGATTCTTATATAAGAAAAGGCAATAACTTTTTTTTGACATTATGCACATGACTAATGCCCATCATCCATGGATTCCATTTTTTTGGGGGGTATCATACATGATTCCATAGGAACAACAACAAAGTAATTGACTTTAGTTCCCATATCAACAAAACGAGCAGTATAAGATCAAAGAAACCTTCTAAACCATGGTGACATATATTGTACCAATAAAATCTAAGCACACCTCTTTCTATGTCATCTCGGACTTATTTGTATCTTCGTATCAAATGGTTTAATTTATTATCCACTAATACTGGAATAGTGCAACATTGGAAATCGCATATGCAGCCAAAAAAGCAGATCAACTTATAGCCAAGTTACTCGCAAAATGGATTTTGCTCTACATTAGCCTAAAAGACACAGAACCAAACATTTTCTAATCTAAAACCTCTAATAAAAGAAAATGTAAATCTCTACATATTACAAACCAGTCAACTAAAGCCGTAGCTGCAAAGTCAGATTGACTAAGAGATGAAATGTCAATGTCATGCAGGTCAGATATTGGGTTTCTGGAATAAAAGGGTCAACTCGTAATCAGTAGAAGCAAAGTAATTAAACTGATATGATTCGAATGGAGAATTAACAATTTATTTTAACATAAACGGATATCAGCTTACTTAACAAGTGCAAAGGCGGCAACATGTGATTTTAGTGGCATGCTAGGCTGCTAGGTGAAGCTGATTTATTCTGCAAGATTATATTGAAGCATTTAAAAATATATACTGGTAAGTAAAATAAATGGCTCAACTGGAGCAAGGGGTCCAAATCAATTAATATGCCTTCGGAAAGCTAAACTTCATGACCATGAGTACACCATTTTCTTTGACTCCATTCGATTCATATATGCATCCGAAATAGCAGGTCAGCTAACAGTCAAGTTACTCGCAAAAAGAAATTTGCACTTATGTTAGCCTAAAAGATGCAGAAATAAAGGTTCCATAATCTAAAAGCTTCTTATGAAAGCAAATGTAAACATCTGCAGAATGCAAGTGAGAATGACTGAGAGATGAAATCATAATTTAAAATAGCCGGCTATCTCATTTAGCCGCGATTTTTTTGGAGGCTATAAAAGGCTATAGCCAGGTTATAGCGGCTATTCCATTTAGCCTTTTTTAAAAAATTTGGAACATTTCTGTCATATCTTACCAAAAGAAGAGGAAAACTATGACTCAAATACGATTCGTGATACAACTTATTTCACTATTCAAGGCAAACAAGTATTCAAATATTCAACTCACAAGTTTTATCTAATTATATTAAACACAAATTCGGAAAACAAGAAATAAAAAATGAAACGAGAAGAGAAATTTGAAATGCAGGAGGTTTAGCGGCTAAATTAGAGGCTAAACAAGGGCTAAATTGGGCTATAGCCGGCTATTAGCGGTTTTTTTCTCATTTAGCCTACAAAAGGCATAGCCGCAATAGCAGGTCTCCCGGAAGGCTATAGCCGGGCTATGGCCGGCTATTTAAAACCATGGATGAAATGTTGATGTCATGCTGGTGAGATATTGTGTTTCTAAAATAAAAGGGTTAGCTCGCAATTAGTAAAAGCATACTAACTAATATTATATGACTCGAATGAAGAATGAAGAATTTTTTTAACCTAAGAGAATATCAACTTACTACAAGTGCAAAGACGGGCAACATGCGATTTTGGTGACATGCTAGGCTGCTAGGTGAAGCTGATTTATTCTGCGAGATTATATTGAAGCATTTAAAAAGATATGTTGGTAAATAAAATAAAGGGCTCAACTGGAGCAAGGGACACAAATCAACTAATATGTCATCGGAAAGCTAAGCTTCATGACCATGAGTACACCGATTTATTTGACTCCATTCTGCTGCATATGTTAACAGTCAAGTTAGTCGCAAAAAGAAATTTGCACTTATGTTAGCCTAAAAGATACAGAAATAAAGGTTTTATAACCTAAAAGCTTCTTATGAAAGCAAATATAAACCTCTGCAGATTGCAAGGGAGATTGACTGAAATGAAATGTCGATGTCATGCTTGTCAGATATTGTGTTTCTAAAATAAAAGTGTTAGCTCGCGATTAGTAAAAGCATACTAATTAATATGATATGATTCGAATGAAGAGTGGACAATTTTTTGAACCTAAGAGGATATCAAGTTACTAAACAAGTGCAAAGACAGACAACATGTGATTTTGGTGACATGCTAGGATGCTAGGTGAACCCGATTTATTCTGCGAGATCGAAGCATTTTAAAATATATGCTGGTAAGGAAAAAATATATATAAAGAGCTCATTGGAGCAAACCTCACGCAACCAAATGAAAACTCAAGGGAAAATCCGAAAGTTAGTGAACATACAGAAAACAGATACCCTATTACGCTCAGATTGCCCAAGCATAAACCAGAATTACTAATTAAGTGATACTCAGTATATCTAAAACGTATACAACCATTCAAGCAATGAAAAATGATATGAACCAGTGAAGTGCAACCAAGAATAACTTAAATGGCCTCTCCAGACAACCATGTACAAAATAATTAGCAAGAACAGAAATGTATTACATGTTTCTAAAATATGCCCAAGTTTAAAGTGTATTGTTACCTGTATTTATTTCCTTCATATAAGTATGGAACATTGCACCATGTTCCTTTTCGCTGCAATAGAAAAATAAGGAATTGGCCTTCCATTCAGATCAATTATTTCAATACACGTGAAAGGAAATACAGTATGATATGATAAGAGATCTATTAATTATTACAACTGGCCACCATTAAATTTATAGGAATCAATCACATACACAGCCATTATTGTCCATGCGTGAATATGTTTGGAAGCTATTGTAATCCTCCAAACTTTTACAGATTGGTAACAAGTTACAATAACAAATGTCTAGCCATTAGCAGAGTAACAGAGGAGAACAACCAGAGCCCTATGCTAAGGATCATGGCAGCCGAGGCCGTACATGGACTGGGAATCTGAGCCAGAGGAAGTAGAACTGCCGCCGTACAAGATTTGTCTGATCATGTCTGACACGAAGGCACGAAGAAGCAGCGGCGCAGACCATCTATTCCTCATTGGATCCTCCCCTTGATACTCGTCCCAGGCACCCAACAAGATGAACCATAGAGAAAAGCAAGTTAGAGAGGTGTCAGAGATGTAAGGCGAAGAGGAATAGTTGGATTTTACCGGATCAATTTGGGTTGTCGCTCATGCGGCGTCGAATATGATAGTCCAGCGGTCGCCGACCGTCGCCCCCACCTCCTACTTTTTTACGCCGCCGCTTTCTCCTCTGCATAGCCACCATGAATCCATGATCCCGGGATAATCACAGAAAAAACAACAAGAGTTAGAACCTATGTGTTCCAAGGAAACATGGCAAAAAAGAAATCAAATCTCTGCCGCAGGAAGCGATAAGACTAGTCACTATGAGAAATATCATACACTAGTATCATGCACATGATACTAGTTTATGATACAACCCCACAGTGCATAGTATCATAAGATAGTATCATAGTACCATCATATTTAATGTTTTGTAAAATCTCAATTCAAATTTATGTACATGATGTGTTTGCCATTAATTTTTCTAGTTTTACGGGCTATGATACGGTATCATATTATGATACCACTCCCATCTCTCATCTCATTAATTGGTGCGCCACATGAGATTTTTATCAACATGGCATGCATGATACTACTTATGATACTTCCATTGTGGCTAGTCTAATAAGGAGAGCGATGCAATAAAGCATAAGCAATACTTCACTATAAGAGGGAAGTGGCGATTAAACACGAGACTAGCGGGCCAGCGGCGGTGCACCTTCTATTGCCATTAATTGCAGGAAGCAATAGTAGTAGTAGTGAGTGGTGACTGCATACCCTAGGGTCGAGGTAAAGCAGGCAATTCCTACCGTGTGCGCGGTATGGGCCTGCCTGGTTGGCCCAGTTCGCCTGTTATTTCTGTTTCCTTTTTTCTTTTCCTTTTCCTTTTTTATTTTCTGATTCTTTTTGTTTCTTTTTTTGTTTTGTTTATTTTTATTTTTGTTCAAATTTTAAAATCAAATTCAGAAATTGTTCAAAATTCAAAATTGTTTAAATTTGAAAACCAGTTAAATTAAAAAAAATGTTCAAATACAAAAAATGTTCAAATTATAAAAACGTTCAAATTTGAAATCTGTTCAAATATATAAAACGTTTCAAATTTGGAAAAATATTCATAAGTAAAAAATGTTAAATTTTTGGGAAAAATAAATTTTACGAATTTTTTTAAAAAGTTCATATTTAAATTATGTCCATATCCCAAAATGTTCAAATTTCGAAAAAAATAAATCAAACTCTGAACATTTTTAAAATTTCAAATCTGAACAGATTTTAAAATTTTGTTCTCTGAAAATAGATTTTTTAAAGTTAGATATTGAAAAAGAAAAATATTAACAGCAAAGAAACAACAAAAAAGAAAGAAGAAAAAACGTACCTACGCTTAATGGGCCGTGGCCCAACCAATCGACCTGGTCGCTGGGGTGTGCGGTGCCCCATACACGCTGACCAGGTCGGTGTATAGGTGCCCCCGGTAAAGTACCACTGCTAATGAAGCCCAAAGAACAAACAAAACAGCCCAATTATTCTCGTATGGCCCAATTCACGAGAAGCCTTACAAGTCGTTATCGGGAGTAGCTGCCTGGTTAAGATTGGGTCGCCCAGACTCGACTGACTAAAAGATCTCAAACGTTGATTAGGTGGATCGGGTGGTACATAATGCAGAATTGATGTGGGTGGGCGTAGATAGCTGAGTTTTACTGTTAACTAATGTTGCAAATATGTGAGAATTCAATATGACAAAGGACAAAGTTCATGTATGCATTTCACATGCATCAGCGATCGATCAGGAAATTGAACCCGGTTGCTTATGAGTGAGGACAAAGTGCGCATAAAAGACTAATGTTTCTTGTCGGGCTAGTACGTCTAGAGATCCTATTGAGCTGTCAGGGTTAACAGGACCGACCAGGGGATGGTCGGGGTGTCTGAGTGTGACATCCTGGCTCAGGACTCAACGGGATTGATAAGATACTCATACCAACAAGTTGCAACTTCTTTTTTTTAGAAGATCATCTTCAAATAACTCAAAGGTTAAGCATGGTTGTCCTGGAGCGATATGAGGATGGGTGACCGAACAGGAAGTGATCTTGGGTGCACATGAGTGAGGGCAAAGTTAGAAAAAAAATACTAGTTTTGGTCTGTGGAGCTAGTCTAGATATCTTAGAGAGCTACTAGGGGTAACATGCACGAGCCCGGAGTACTGGTTGGGATGTTAAATTCTCTATCAGAGCCGACCTTCATGGTAGCAAGAAAGACTAGTGTTGGTCTGTGGAGCTAGTCTAGAGATCTTAGAGAGCTACTAGGGGTAACATGCCCGAGCTCGGAGTGGTTGGGGTGTTACATTTGCTATCAGAGCCGACCTTCACGGTTACCCAGACGTGTGCAAGTTAGAGATCGGGAAAGTCGCGCATGGCTGGTGTGGCCTGTCGTGGCACACGGTATGGCACATGTGCCGGCACTAGACGTACAAACCTGTTTCCTCGAAGTTCCTAGCTTGGAGTTGATCAACGAGGACGTCGATCTTGGGGTTGAGCGCGATTTCCTAGCACATGGCTTAAGATTGATAGAATACTTATGCTAACAAGTTGCAACTTCTTTTTAGGAAGCTCCTCTCCAATGAATTCCAATGTTAAGCATGCTTGGACATGAGTGATTTGAGGAGGGGTGACCAACCAAGAAGTGATCCCGGGTGCACTCGAGAGTTAGGAAAAGTGCGTCTAAAAAACTAGTGTTGGTCTGAGAGGCTACTCTAGAGATCCTAGAGAGCTAACAGGGGTAACAAGCCCGCCCGCAGTGGTTAGCGTGTTACAGAGGTAGTCTATGGTGGAGAGTGGCGGTGGACGTTCGGGTTTATCCAAAATTTCGGATCAGGTTTTCCGGGTTTTCCCTAATTCGGGTTTCCAAATATGACATCCAAAATTATCTTATTCCGAGAATTCAGGTGCCCAAGAATTTGGGTTCCGGTTTCCCCGATTTACCCACACAAAAAAAGCAGTACAGTACGAGGGTTGTGCGCGCAAGATGAAGAGGAAGTTGCTGGCAGGCAGGGTGGCAACCATGGCTGCAGCTAGCGCGGTGGCGCGGGAGGCGGAGCTCATGGCAGCGGCCAGCTCTACGGCATGCGCTGGGAAGACGAGGAGGGAGTTCTGGTGGCTGCAACGCTGCTGAGCGTGGTGATAGCGGGATGCGAGGGAGGTGGCCGGCGGGCACCTTACTTCTCTCGGGGGGGGGGGGGGGGGCAGCTGGATGCGAGGAGGTGGCCGACCGCATCACAGGCGGTGGTGGCCAAGTCTGGATCGTGGACGAGGACACGGGGATAGGTCAAGGACTCAATGCATGAGATTGTGCCTGTAGGCCTATACGATTGATTATCTAAGTAATTAAGCTAATAATTTATGTCTATTGACTCAGGGGCCAACTCCATATCACCAGAATTTCGGGCTTTCGGGCAATATGGGGACCCAAGGCCAGAGCCCGAATTATCTGAACAAATTTCAGGTTTTCAGATGTGACACCCGAACTTGGATCTGACTTTTTGGATTTCGGATAATTCGAGTTCATGTGCAGGTAATTCAGGTTCTAGCTTCGGATTTCGGGTTTTATGTCCACCGCGAGTGGTGAGAAGCTTTGGTGCGCACATGCATGAGCTAACAAAATGAGAGAATCAAGCAAATAGATCTTTCATGGATGCGGAAGCCAAGAAGCTAGCTAGGTAGGCGTTGGATCGAGCCGTGACACAACCAGTTGTTCTCACAAATCATTCGGTCCACGTGGCCTAAAATATAATCTATCTACACGTCTCCTTTGTATGCAAAACGTGTCATACGAACCACCTATACTACATGTCAAAAGGTACATGTCAAATTCAAACTTTTTTTTGTACTCAATGAGGTCCATCGGGCTAGGTACAAGGGCATCGCCATTAGCTAGACTGCAGTGATGAGCCCAATTCTTATACAAGACAAATTTATACCGTTAAGAATTAACTATTTAAAATACCCTTAGTTACGTTCCCGATTATCACACACAAGTGAACGACATAGCGATGAGTACAAACACTAGTGTGAGTCGAACGTGTGCCACTGTCCTCGCCCCTCCATCACCAGAGGTTGGAAAACTTGTCATAATAGAGCATGTTAAGAAAATAGTCGTTATTTTATCCAAACATATACTTTTACATCCTTAAACCATTGTCCATGCTTCCGTTTTCCAGTGACTTCACACTTATTTCGCTCGTAGATCCATAATAATCGAGCTTGAAGTGGTCCAACCCAACCAAGTTCACCCGTAGCTGCTTGAACATCTAAAGGAGCCCCTCTAAATGAGCTAACTCTTCAGACCTCAAAAGAGTCAGTCGGATTGTCTTGTGTATTGCATTTCTCTACAGCCCCTGCGGGTGCACGTTGCGGCGTATCGCCCCGCTGATGCAGATACACGAGGATGTGTTCATGCACAAATACTTTGCAATCTTGATGAGCTCAATATGTGTGACTAAGGTACAACAAGGAGAAGTCTGAAATTGAAAAAAAAAACATCTCCGAGGGAGTAAATAGTACTTCCTCCCCCACAAAAAAGTCATGGATTTGTATAAATTTAGATAAGTCTAGGACATTTATTTTGGGACAAACATGAGTATAAACTTCTTCACTCTATTACTGCTCCTGACAACCCGGCTTTTCTACAACCCCTATGGGGACGCTGTTCCAGCGATGTATGGCGTGGAAATGTTTGTCCTACACCATTTTACACTTTCAACCCACACAAAGAAAAGTTCGGACTAATATAAGCCAAAGCATACATGTACACTTCGTCCTCCCTCCTCCCCGACTTGGTCCACCTCTCTCTCTCTCTCTCTCTCTCTCTCTCTCTCTCTCTCTCTCTCTCTCTCTCTCTCTCTCTCTCTCTCTCACCCTCCCTCGATCTCTCCTCCTAGATCCACCCTTCGCCACCACTTTTGGTTCTATGCTTCCCGGACACCATGACCCGCAGCGAGGAACCATATTCGTCCACAACTTGGAATCCTCAAAGACCGGTGGCTCCTCGTGGTTTTCTTGCAGCATGCCATCTCCATACCACCATCCCTAATCCAAAAGACCGTCATTGTCAGCGCATATGCGACGGCAGCTCAGGTCTTGGCCCTGCCGCTCATCATCTTCTCTGCCAAGAATAAGGTCTTGCCAATCTGTTTTGTTTTGCATGCTGAATCAGCAAATGTGATGTAAGGTTACATACCAAGAAACATATGGTGTGTTCAACAAAAAATGAAGGACGCAACTGATTACAAGTGGATGTACTAGTTCACAGTTTTTGTGCAATGTGCCGAAATTGCACAAACCTCAAAGCAGTATTGGAGGCCCAAGATATGGCAAGAAGAGTTAGTTTATCACGCGGTGCATGGCAAATTGCGAGAATGCACTACTGCTAATATCATGTAATTGGAGAGAAATGTCTATGTAGCACGCATGCACCATCCATTTTGTGTGATATGCTTTGAGATTCGGACATGCATGTATCTTTTTTTATGCACATGGTACCCCACATTCTCTTTCTCAACACCCCACACTCTCCCATCTTTTAGCCAAAATTTATAAGGGTAGTCTATATTGAAATAATTTTTTAAATAACATTTTTCTTAAACCTGTGTTTTTATTTCGGTGAGATCTTTTAACAAGCCCAAAATTAATAAAAATATGAAACCTTAATTCTGAAACAAAATTAAACATTTATACAATGAAACCCAATGGAACTTGTTTAACCTGTTTTTCAACAATATATTTTATGGTTTGGACTCAAAGTTAATTGGAAATTAATTTTTCAACTTTGATGAACCAATCTTAAAGCACGGTGACAAATGTTTTCTAAAAGGTTTTATAATTTTTTCCCCAGATCCTGCATAGTGCGGGAGCTCTCAGCACTGGGTACGTCATTTTATAATTTTTCCCATGTTTCACTCTGTTTCAAACATCAGTTTTCAAATATTGTTGAAATATATTCAATATTTGTATTATTTTGAAGCTTTCTTCGATAGGGAACCAAATATTCAAATGGTCTAAATTAAACTTATGGTTCAAAATCTCCATAAGTTTCAAGTTGCCTATAAATAGAGAAAAAAAGTTGACACTATTTCTAAAAGTAGAGGAGGAGAGAGAGTGTGGAGCACACTGGCTATATAGTCATGACTTTTAAACATAAGACCTTAGCCCAGCTTCAAATTAATAAAGCCACGAACGGCACAGATTTACAGGATGCTGAGAGAACAACTTACAAGATACCAACACACACAAGCACACACCGAAAACATGACATAGAGCTTGGTCGTCGGAGTCCTCAGCCACCAAGGGAAAATCCCTACACTTGAAACGGCGACAGTTGACACTCGGAGGGGTTCGTCGTCGAGGAGAAACCACCCTACACGTACATCAAAGGGCCAAAGGCCTTGGTCCGTCTCCGGAGCCGATCATGACTGGAGAATTGTCCTAGGTTCCCAAGTCCCAACCAAAGAGGGTGTTCTCTTTTTTTTACGTGAAAGAGGGTGTTCTCTTTTTCTCTATTGTTGCAATTTCTCTTGCAGTTAAAAACATACATCAATACATCAACAACACTGACCAACCGGTTTCTTTTTTAAAAAATGTGTGCCAACCGGTTGTTCGTTCTTACATTAGGCTTCTTGCATTAACATCGTTAGATCTACTAGCTGAACAGATGGATCTACTAGCTGAACACATGTATGTACAAGCTGAGCACATGGAATTATTGTTGCCGGGAGTCTTCGTTTTCCACTGGAACCAACTGACATCTTCTTAGAAAAACCTGTCTATGTTTCAACCTAGTTACTCTCCCCAGAAACATTCCTGAACGACACAGAGGCTCCATCGACGCATAGAAGATAGGTAGACAAGTAAGTCAAATGACCCACGATCGATGAGCTGTTCTTCCATGTTCCGATTTGAAATTGCTCTGCAACACGCACTAATTAAAACAAGCGGTAACATGCATGTAGCGGAGGAACAGTTCATTCCAGTAGCATTCGTCGAACTGCCTGAAGGTCAGCGCCAATCTATAAATAGATCGACGACCACGCTAGCGTCATCACGCACACAGCTTGTTTCCTGCTTCTACAACACACTCCGCAAAAAAGATGGCAAATACCCTTGCGATTGTGATCTTATTTGCGTCGCTCGGCGCCGTGGCTTCTCAAGCACCCGCCGCCGCACCAACAGAGAGCTTTCAGGGTTCTTCTCCAAGCGACATTAGTTCACCGCCGGCCGCCGCCCCGAGCGACACTTTTGGTAGCTCGGCTCCGGGACCGAGCCCAGAGGGTTCTGCTCCGAGCACGAGTACGCCTCCTAGCGCAATGAGCCCAACCTCTCCTCAGACGGCAGGGCCAAAGCTCGAGGGCACCTCGCCGGCCAGTTCGAAGGCACCTCGCCGGCCATGCGGCGAGGGCCGCTCCCGTTCGGTGCGACGGCGGCACCGAACGAAGAGGAGATCCACGAGATGATCACCTCCGGCTCCATGGCCGCCGCTGCGAGCCCGGGGTTCTTCATGGCCGCCGCCGCCAGCCCCGGGGTTCTTCACGCAAGAGGAGGCGAGGGCGACGCAGCCATGGCGCGCAACGAGCATTGGGAGGATGTTGCCGACGGAAGCCAAGCCGTCGAAGAAGAAGACGAAGAAGAAGAAGAGCCAACTCAAGCCGCCGCCACCCTGTCGAAGGGGAAGAAGAAGAGGAAGAAGGACTCGCCGCCTGCCGAACCACGTATCAAATGGACGCCGAAGGAAGAGGAGTGTCTCGCCGAAGCTTGGATGACCGTGTCCATGAACGACATAAACGGGGCCAATCGTCGTTCGACATATTGGCTTCGAGTGAAGCAGGCGTACGAGGAACGCAAACTCGTCGATCCCTACTTCAAGAAGACGAACATGAACGTGTACCGGGGAGACAAGGCAATGGCCACCCATTGGGGGATCATGCAGACGGCGTGCAACAAACGGCACGGCATACAGGAGGAGGTCGAAAAACGGCCGATCAGCAAAAGGTATGCTCCATCGACCCTGCATCACCGAGGTACATCGTCGTGAGCTGACCCGTATCGTCGTGCTCTTTTTCCCCAGCTGCGCCGTGCTTTGGACATGTACACGGAAGACACCGGCCAGCAGTTCAAGTTCCTGAACGTCTACGCCCGCCTCAAGAACTGCGAGAAGTGAAAGGAAACCCGCACGACCCTCTCGAAGAGCAAGACCGAGACAACAACGACGCTCCGGCGGCTGACGCGGAAGGGCGCCTGAACTCGGCCAGAAGAAGCTCAAAGAGCTCAAAAAGACGAGCAATCCCGCCGATAGGATGCAGGCGTCGATCGACAAGTGCTGGGCCGACTTGAGGTCGCACGCCGACGGGAGGAACGACAAGTTCGACGGCAGGTGGCGGGAGATGCTTGCCAACCAAGGCGTCCGGATCGCCCTACTGAAGACGACGACGGCGGCGGCGAAGAAGAGGAACACAGACTTGGCGTTCCTGATGGGCGGCAACATGGAACTGATGGACGAGGAGACGAGGAGACGAGGGGTACCGGGGCCACCGCGCGACATCCTCCGAGCCACTCCGGCCAGTCCTTCGTCGTCCCCGCCGGCTCCTACCTCGGCTTCCTCACCTCTACCTCGTCGACTGCGGCTGCTTCGACGTCCACTGCCGCTGCTTCGTCGTCGACTGCCGCAGCCGCTTCGGCCACGGCGTGTGAGGAAACTGGTCCGCCGGACACCGCCGTGCCGGTCGGGACTGCCGATGAGCCTGTTTCCGTGTAATTTCCCTCCGTCGCCGATCTGTGGCTGATCCTTTTGCTCCTTTTGCCGATCAACTGGCCGTACTTGTAGCGCGGGACGGCGCTTTGTTTGAATTTAAACTATGTCCGCCGAACTCCGGGTGGACGACTGGAAATACGGTACTCCCACGACTTAATTTGGTCCAACCCGGCGGTTGTTTCGTCCGGATTTCGCCGTGGGGAGCGCCAACGAGTGGAGATGCTCTAACAACCATGCCAACTAGTACTCCTCTTCTCCTAATATGGAAAAAGTTTAAAACAAATCTTAAACTTGTAGGCAAAAGCTAAATCAAACCTTGAACTTCTAATACCCTAAATCGGCACAATAAACTATTCGATCCCAATCTATTTTAAACCCTGAACTTGTTTAGCGTATCGGGGATTCTACATCCCGGCCAAAATAACAAACTACTCTCACTGTTGACTCGGACCCACATGCCATATGTTTCTTCTTCGCAAAAACTATTCTCCCGTGTTCATCCCATATTTACCCTTTTCCTTTCGTATGCACGAATTGTTAATTAGTGTTACGATCGAGTGGAGTAAAAAGATGGTCCGGGACTCAGTCGAGTCACATGTACGGCAAATATCGTCAGAATATCGAATGTTGAGGCACACTTATTGCTCGTATTGCAATAATATAAATTAAATCAAATCAAATCAAATCATAACCGTACCATGATTTCTACCCAAGTGCAATATCCACAATACCCCTTCGATCAACAGTCAGTAAACCTTTTTTTCAAGAGTATGCTAAATTGGCGTACCATATTTTTATAGAAGGAGAGAAATATCAGTTACAAGATGCTGAACCCAGATGTAAAAATAATTAAGGGTCAGAACACTCCAAACACACACCTAAGCCTACTCTTTCAGCATCGTTCTTCTCCGTAGAGCGCGCGCAGCTTCCCATTGCTCCAGCTCCTCACTGATCCTAAGTTAGAAAATTTGATGATAATAGTAAATAGTACCTTAAAAGATCGAAGAGAAACATAGATATTCTGGCACTAGTAGATAAAAGGGCTTCCATACTACCCCATTAGTTCTCAAACACTTTGACCCGAGACTAATGGGGTCTTTAGTTCCGGTTATGGTGGGGAACCGGGACTAATGCTCCGACCGAGACTAAAGGGTAGGCCTTTAGTCCTGGTTGGTAACACCAACCGGGACTAAAGGTCTATGGCAGGCTGCGGTCGGCGCATGCCTCTTTAGTCTCGGTTCGTGTCCCCAACCGGGACCCTTTAGTCTCGGTTCATGTCCCCAACCGGGATTAAAGGCTTTTCCAGGTTTTTTACTCCCCACGCACCCTTCAACCCCCCCGATCGTTTTTTTTGCTTTGTAAAATACAAAAGAAAATAATAGACAATTCAAAAAATAAAATGCTTTCACATTCTTGTAAGTTATGCAACCTACTATTCGGAGAAATTAAGAAATTCAAATTTTCACTCTTTGTGCAACAAAGATTTGAAAATGGTAAAACCGCATTAACTTTTGCATACGACGTCGGAAAAAAACGTATAATATATCAAAATCATCGTGGGAAAAAGTTACATCTGAATTCTCAAAATTTCAAATGAAAATACGAAAGCAGGAAGATTTTAGTTTTTGCTATAAATTACGGATTTATATTTTTTTATTTTCTAAAACCTGAAATTAATATTTCCATCTTGCATAAATATTACTATTACTTTTACCCAATTTTTAGATTTTCAAAATTTTAGGTTTTAGTTTTGGCAAAAAAAAAAAAAATTAAAATAGTACAAATTAAAAAGTTAATGTTTATTTATTTATTCAAGATTATTATTACATCATTATTTTTGTTTATTAAAAGAATTATTTGAAATTCAAACAATAAAGAAAGGTGACATCGACCAACATGTTAAAAGGATTGATATGATACTAGTATCACATACATGCGCGCGAAGCACTTGGATGCGGAACGGGATGGAACTCAGAACTTAAGCGTGCTAGTGCTAGAGTAGTGAGAGGATGGGTGACCGAGCGGGAAGTTTGACCATGAGTAAGTAATTTGACTAGTGTAGTTAGAGATAGAGACTAAACTATGCAAATAACTGAAATAATAGAAATTCTGAAGAAAGAAAATAGAAAAAAATGGAGTGAAAAAAAATAAAAATTAAAAAATTCGCCTGGAGACATTTTTCGCCCCGATGCACGGAACCCACGTGGATGGACCTTTAGTTCCGGTTCGTAAACAACCGGGACTAAAGGGGGGTGGGGCTTTAATCTCGACCCTTTAGTCCCGGTTGCACAATCGGGGCTAAAGCCCGTTATGAACCGGGACTAAAGGCCCTTTTTCTACTAGTGTGAGTTGAAATTGGGTTGTTATTTGATGATACTAGCCTGGAGAAAATTAGCAAATTTAGTTACGCGCCGGTTAAAGCTCGACAAATACTTGAAAAGTTGGGGGGTCAATTTAAGACAAAATCCGCTTAATGAACTTCGAGGATTTGGAAGAATTCCCACCTGATGAATGACAAATGAGCAGGAGTTAGCTAGCGATATGTTGATGCGATGTACACTACAGTTCATGAAGAGAATTGCTCGCATCATAGAGATCCGGTGAGAGATGGCTATTCAAAGCCGACAATAATCCCATTATAATCTCACTAAGATCACATCCGTATAGCGACCGAACCACCGGTTGGTACGCCATGCAGCAAGATGGAACGTTCAGATCTCGCAGTCCAAGTTGCAAAACAAAAGGATGATGAACTAGTCCATTAACAATTCAGCATCTGGCTGGCACCATACACGCATCGATCTATACTGACTTCCATTTCTTCCCGTTTTCTCTCTTTTATTCTGCAGCAAGAAAACTGTTCGTCCGGAAGAAGGGGCTTGCACTTGCGGAGTTGCTAGCTAGCTGTTCAATACTCAAGTCAGACAGAGGACTTGTTCTTTGTCACTCTGTGGACTTCGGAGCTCCGTGGTGCTGCATATATATTTGCCGTTGCCGCGTTGCGTATACCACCATGCATGTCAAGCGAATTCGCCGTGACTGCGATGCCCCGGTGAAACGATCGAAACGTTGACACCATGTTCGTAGTTGGGAACTAACGGTTGTTGGTTTAGCATATTCTAGTGGCACTTGTACTAGTCTTCTACCCATGTCATGTGGCGCTAAACGGTAAGTGAGCTTAGTAATATGTTTTGATCAGCCAGGCTGGATTGATATTCTGCCTTGTAGCAGTGAAACAAGTTAGAAGTTAAGACAAATTCAGACATGAATTACTGGTTAAGACCCAGTTAATTTGTTAACTATGGACCCCACTTGGGAAAAAAGTTTATCCACCCACCATGCCATGCAAACATCTGATCTAAAACCCCACTCTTCCCGGACTCCCAGGCCGGATAGATGTGGATATTCCACATGCCTGCATCACTATCCGTTCAATACTCCTCGTAGTCAGCGCTCCGGAGTTCAGATCAGATGCTTGCTGAGTTGTGTTAGCATGTTCCCTGCACTCCTAGAGAACATGAGTTTCCTAGCTAATTAAGTAATGCAGACAAGACAAACCCTGCCAATTCTGCTAACCAAGTCATCCCCCAACCGGGTGTACAAATAGACGTGCAGAGCTGCTGCATCTTCACACCTCAACCACACTCAAGTTTCCACTTCCAGTCTCGTTGCTTGCCAAGCGGTTAGATCAAGTGACAAGTGCATCGAGCTCAAAGATGGCAAGCAGGGTTGCGATCTTGGTGTCGTGTGCGCTGCTCCTGGCGGCGACATGGCAGGGTGCGGCGGCGGCGCCTCGGCTGCGGGTCGGGTACTACCAAAAGAAGTGCCCGGCGGCGGAGTATATCGTCAAGGGGGTCGTCGGCAAGGCCCTCCAACAGAACCCTGGTCTCGGCGCCGGCATCATCCGCATGGCATTCCACGACTGCTTCGTCCAGGTACGTGCTCCTAATGGCTTGCTCATGCATGTGCTGTAAAACGTCGAACACGCGGTTGACGTTGCCCATGTATGCATGCGCATTGCAGGGCTGTGACGCGTCGGTGCTGCTGGACCCGACGGCGGCGAACCCTCGGCCGGAGAAGCTCGGCGCGCCCAACTTCCCCAGCCTGCGCGGTTTCGAGGTGATCGACGACGCTAAGGCTGCTCTCGAGAGGTTCTGCCCAGGCGTCGTCTCCTGCGCCGACGTTATCGCGTTCGCGGCCCGCGACTCCGCCTACTTCCTCAGCAACTACCGCATCAACTACAAAATTCCGTCGGGACGGTTCGACGGGAGCATCTCGCTCGAGAGCGACACGTTGGCCTTCCTTCCCCCGCCATTCTTCAACCACTCGCAGCTCGTCGACAGCTTCAAGGCCAAGAACATGAACGAGGACGACCTCGTGGTGCTCTCCGGCGCGCACTCCATCGGCGTCTCGCACTGCTCCTCCTTCACCGACCGCCTCCCCCCGAACCCCTCCACCATCAACCCCGCTCTCTCCGCCCTGCTGCAGAGCAAGTGCCCGGTGAGCCCAAATTTCACCAATGACCCCACCGTGGATCAGGACATGGTGACACCAAACCTTTTGGACAACCAGTACTACAAGAACATACGGAAGCGCAATGTTCTCTTCACCTCTGACGCAGCGCTGGTAACATCGCCCCTGTCGGCGAGGAAGGTGTATCAGAACGCTTTGTTCCCCGAGGTGTGGGAAAAGAAGTTCGCCAGGGCGATGATCAAGATGTCAGCTATCGAGCTCAAGACCGCTGCCAACGGCGAGATCAGAAAGAATTGCAGGGTCGTCAATAATTAGGTTTGCTGGGTGATCACGAATCTGCAGTTACATTTGAATGTGTGTGCACTCACTGTTTCCTTATAATTCATTCGTTGTATTTAATTTGCTATTAGTTTCCTTGGGGCATGCTGTTTCACTTCTATTGGTGCATTCATCTGATCATGTTGTAATGCTATATTCATAGAGTTGTGTTTTTGTAATAGGTGACACGTGACTGAATAAATTTTTCATTTTTGGCTTGGCCAGGAAAATATAATTTTGCGATCCAATGTACTACGTATGTGGGCGCCTCTGGGTACACATTCACAAAAATACGAATATAAATTTCATCTTAGACATAATCTTTCCCAAGCTTAGAACTTTGCAAGAACCAAACCCAAGAAAATTACAAAAGAAAAGAGAAAATGTAGTTATCAAAAGAGAGTGTGAGAAGAGGTTACTCCCAAAGCTTAGTTAAAAATAATTGTAATACACTTTTACCGTTGAGGCATAAATAACCTCTCTTTCAATGGATAAGAGTTTTTCTTTTGCTTCAATGAATATTACTTGATGTAGTCCGGTGGTCTCCTTCATCTTGAACCTAGTAGAAACAAAACTACAAAGCAAAGACATATTTTTGTGCTTTTGGAATTTTCCAATTTGTATTTTCCTTTTGAGGCACAAAGGGTTAGCTTACAAGTGATGGAATTTTGAGTCTCGCAAGGTATGATCACCCCCCTAAGCACCATGCTTAACTCAACAAACTAAGTTCAAGAGGTGCCCCTCTTAGATTTGGATGAAGTGCATGTGAGACGAAATGTGGAACACGAGTGTGCACCATCCAATGTGATTTAAAGAGAACTCACTTATGGTGAGAAACTCGCTACTACAAAGAAATGATTAAGACGAATAGTTCAAGTTGGAAGGTTTCACCAACTACTTGTTGAAGATCATCAAACTGAAACAATCAAATGGCACCATGCCGCACACGACTTTGCAACGCTCAGGTCCCTGCGAAGATAACACACAAAGTAAAAGACAAACGATTCGGTGCACGAATGGAGTTCGTTCAGCCAACCAAGGAAAGAAAATAAGAAAGAACGCATAAAGTACTATAAAGCATTATAGGCTAGGGAGTTTCTAAGATAGTCAAAGTATATGAAAGTACAAACGAATACGGAAATTCAATTCGGCTCTTGGTGCATATCCTCCCTCCACCCAAAAAATATATTTTTAATTGTCAAAAAACTTTAACAAATTTTTTTTGCACGTACATCTCGACAATCTATGTGTGTTCGTGCAGTTTCACGAAAAACCAATATTTTTTGTGGTCGATGTAAAAAAGACAAAACAAATTTCACAAAAGCCTTATTTTTAGCATTAAATTTTGTCTTTTTTACACAACTCAAACTACAAGTTGATTTTGCATTGAAAAACTTTGTGCGTACGTAGCATGTTAAGATTTATACGTGAGATTTTCTCTTGGAATTTTTTGACATTTCAAAATATATCAAAGTTGTAGTTCAAACTAAAGGGAGCATATGCACCCAGAAGCCAAAACACCACTCCCGAACGAATAGTTATAAGGTAACCCACTGACCTCAGTATGTTACAATAAAATGATGAAGGGTTGCTTTCGTTCAAGACTTCGAGTACCTTGTACGGTTGTGGAGACCGCACGGGAACTCATCATATGTTCATCCTCCTCGTTGATCGGTGTTGACCCCCAGTTGGGGTGCCTTGCACAAGTTTCTTTGTCTTCAACTTTTTTCGTCAAATCCATATGGTCCTGCTAGGAACGTATTATTGGTCGTCGGTGGTATTGTTCACCATAATTTTTATGATCAACTTACCAGGATCGTACAAGTGGGTGGTACCGAGGCAGAACATTGTACCTCAGCTCGTTAAACTCGCAAAGAGTCGAAGGAGTCTTTTCTCTCATCAATACGGTCATATGGTATGGGCATGGGTGCCATTACTGGTCCTCGTTAAATCACTCAGTAAAATATGATTTTCAGGGATTCTTCGTCAGGTTGGTACGGTCAGGTCGTACGGTCAGTAATGATCGTACAGTTGATCGTCTAACCTTATGTTAATCACAATGCCTTACTATTGTTCGACACAACGGTAATGATACGGTCACTCGCTACGGTCATGGCCGACCGTACACATGTGGTCATCAACCTTACTGATGTATCGAAATGACTTGTTTTCTTCAATATTTTTCTAAGGACCTGAAATATTAGATTAACATAACATATGGGCACATATACTAATTTAGGGAGAAGACTTTTGACACATAGTACGAAACACAATATGATCAATGAACTAAACATTATCTTTTGAAGGTTAGTCCCAAGAAAACTCTAACAGGAAAATCATGGTAAATAAAAAATGACAATGCATCATGAATGCAACTAAACTCAAAACACAAGACCAAGAAAGATATCTACGAACTTTAAAGCAAATCCCAAGGCTTGGTTGCTCCATACTTTATCCACCTGAATCCCAAGGAATGCCGACCCGAGGGGTAATGATACTTACCTCCAGCCAAAGTTTAAAGCATCTTGTAGCGACGTTTGGTTGGAGCCGAACTCGCTTACGGTGCATTAGCATCATGTAAATGAATATATTCTCACTCTCAAGCCGGGGTTGATGTACCATGTGTGGTAAGAATGTATCCTCATCTAGCTGTAACGAAAGAGTTAGGAATTTATGCATGAAATTTAAACTTTTACCTTGGTTACTATTGTAGGTGAAAACTATATAGTACTCTTCTGCAAATGGGAAATATGCATCATCCACAAATGCATTTGCACTGTACCATTCGGGTCCCTTCATATTAGTACCGCAAAAATCCTAGCAAGGCTCTATCTCTAGTTCATCATAATTAAGACTCCCAAAATAGTATCTAGGCACAAGTACTCCTCAGAAAATAACCATCGATTTGCGAAATAAGAACATCACTAAAGTAAGACACATGATAAACAAACATAGTATTTGTAATATGTTACTCATTATCAAACTCTCCTTCTTGGTGTTCCACCTCTTTGTCTCATGATTGCTGCAAATGGTTATTTTCGCACTACAGATTTACGCTCTTTACTCATTATCACCACTGCATTCTCACTAAGATGTTTTTCACAATATTCGTCAATAAATGGAAAGTACATGATAAATTTTACTATAAGCTCACTATCTATCTACTCATTGTAGATTTTTTTAGAGTAGATCTTGGGCACCTTGATAATCCAAATACTCAAAGACTTCATCATTAGTGAAGATTCTAGGAGTTCTTTAAAAGTATAAGAACACTGAAAGGTAAAGTGTCCAACTGACATACAATTACTACAAGTTACTTGATATGAAGCACAAAATGGTCATGCACATTCGATCATCCAACTATACACATTTAATAAGTTCATACCATCGGCAGTATTGAGTTCGTTGCGGTGTACATCTTCATATTCTTCCTTCCTCGAGTCATGCAAAAGGTTAGGTTCTTCCATGGCGGTTGATACTCATAAAAAGTTATCACTAATGCATTATCATGAAAGTTATTTTGAGAAAAAAATATAAGATGCACCACACCATAGATCATGACATGATGGCAAATACTTTATTTTCTAAATTTATGTTTCTCATGCGGGCTAGAAACTCACCAACACCAGTAAAAATCACAAACTCTAAAACCGCAATACTAGCATGGCATTTTAAATCATCACTAGTATAAGTTGCTAGTATGGTATAAACGTTGTACTTACATTGATAGTTAAGGTGATCTTTGGACCCACTGTCTTTGCATTGTGAATTATAAGATGTACATAGCATGGATGAATAAACATTCACCAACATCATCCATTCTTTTATGGGATTTCTATTTTCGTGCCCTCAGGTCCTTAGTTGTACTCAGTTTTCCCCAGCTCCTTAGTTTTTCCTTAGTTTTACCCAAACGTTTGTCTGAAACCCGCAGAAGCAGCTCAGACGGCAGGATTCCCGTTTAGTTGACCGCTCTGTCACGTGTGGGGCCGCGTCGTGTGGGCCCGCGTCGCGTGGGGCTGGTAGAAAGGGACCGCGTGGGACAGACGACGTTTGGTTGCACGTGAGCAGGAGCTGGGTTCTGTCTCTCTCGGCCCAAAATTGGCATTATTAAGTGCACCTTTTTCCCCTCTTTCTCTCTGTCCTTTTCACCAAATTAGTATAAAATCTAGAGAAGCTTGCATTTCTGACTTTCTTCAATTATTTGTGCCTTTTGGCCCTCGTTGTTTGCCCAATATGGCAGCAAATCTAGTACTCCCTCTGGTCCATATGTATGTAGTTAAATCTAGAAGCAAATCTCTAGGATAATGTACGATAAATTCACAGTCATAGTAAATCAAAAAAACTAAGTACGGCCAACAAAATATAGTAGACTAGGGATAGATAATCCCTAGATAATATGGATAGATAATAGGCTGCATACACAGCAGCTTCACAGCACCATCATACTAACATAACAACAAGGGATCCCTAGCTAACAACAAAGGGATCCCAACAACAAACTAGGAGGCAGCAGCACACGTCCAGGACTCCGCCTACCCCCTGCTCTGCCTCCACTTGTTGCTCTTGCTCCCCTTGGGAGCCTTGGGCTTGAGCGGAGGCATGCGGCCGGCGGAGATCTCCACCAGCTGCAAGCTGCGGAGGTGCATGCCGAGCGCCCGCGGAAGGAGTGGACGTTCACCGTCGTGCCGACGTTGGGGAAGGTGTTGCTGATGTTCTCAGCATGCGTGACGAGGCGGTTGAAGTCCGTGGCGCCGAGTCTCCTGTGCAGAAGGGGCACCTGTACACCTCCTTGGCGAAGTAGGAGATGTACTGGCCGACTGCAGCCTCCGCAGACCTGGCGAGTCTTGACGTCCTCCTCCTCTTCGCTGCCGACGTCGCTGCGACATCTGATCCATATCAAACAGAAACTAGTGAATGAGTTGCAACGACGACTAACGTACATGATAACAAAGTTAAGAAAAAAAGAGTCAGCCTCAGTTAGAGTGGACATGATTATATATCTACAGGGAAGGAGTTAGCGAACTAAAGCTCATGCACAACAGATTTGTACACAGCAATGGCTGAACCCTCCCTGTAAAAATTTGTGCCCAACCATTCATCATAGGCAAAAAACAGATTCTAGATCTGAACTAGATCTGAACTTGAACACATTCGAGATTATTTGCAAAATTAAACGGTTGATATCTTTTGATTAGTGCATAAAATAACTGATTGAGATCCCATGATTACTTGCATAAATTAACTGATTGAGATCCAATATTACTTGCATAAATTAACCGAACAGCCGAACCCCAAATCTTAAACGAAATCAAGAAGTGATCAAAACAAAATGGAATAAAATCGGCGCAAATATTAGCCCAATACTCATCCATCTACAGATCCATCTACACCAGCAAAAATAGGGTTCAAAAAGGAATGGGGAACAAAAAGGAAGCAAACCGTAGTTACCTCGTTCCATGGGTCCTCCGGGGAGGTGTCGTAGGGGTTCGGGGCGGGACGTACGGCACGGGGTCGTAGGGGTCCCATCCCGCCGGGATCTGACTGCCACCGGCGGCAGCAGCCTCCGATGCACCGGCGACGGCGGCAGCGTCGTCGTCCGTAGAGGGGATGGCGCCGAAGATGGAGGCGTCGCGCTTTGAGCCAACCTCGACGATGGGATTGGCATTCTCCTTGTCCATCTCTCCGGCGGAGGAAGAGGAAGATGGAGAGAGAGGGTTTTTGCTTTGGAGAAGATGATAGGACGTGAGAGAGTTGGCGATGCGTGAGCGAGTGAGAGAGAGAGTGCGAGGAGGCGTCTATAAAGGCGAGGGTGGTTAATGCGACCCGCGTCCTACGCGTGCACGGTGCACGTCTGCACGTCTTGGACTTCGCAGCGCGACACGCGTCCACGATTGCACGTCTCGACTTCTCCACCGCGACCCGCGTCTACGCGTCAACAATTGCACGTGTCCTCGAGTCTAACCAAATTTAGATATACTCAGGTATACCCTCGAGTCTTATACTAGCATTTTTGTGTGCTCAATTTTCCCCTCGAGTGCTAATACTGGCTAGTGCAATATACTCAGTTTTACCCTCAAGTGGCTGGTCAACAGAGAGTCAACAAATGGGATTAACTAGTTAAATGAGTCATTTAATGTGCAAAAAAATCCGAAAAAGAGTGGCACTTACTCATGGAGTCTTTACCACAAATTGCCACTTCTCAAATCATAGATAAATCATAGATAAATCAAGTTTTACCACAAATTGCCACTTCTCAAATCACCTAGTAGCTATGAAGGTGCATGGTTTTCCACAATAAGCCCTTCCCAAAACAGCTTCCCCCAAATCATACTTTGTCTAAATGAGGCCACAATTCTCACACTGATGTATATTGGTATTGCAAATAGTTTGAGGTAGGCCAAGATGGGTTTCATTGTACAAAACACACATTTTCCATTTTTTAAATCTCAAATTTGAATCCCTTAGTCTGTTTACTACTTAGGTGCCCTTGGTTTCTTGATAGTACTCAGTTTTGCCCTCTCTCTTCACAAATTCTCGCAGACGTGCATCATCGCCCTGATTGGTCTAGCCCATGTCACGCGGATCGTGCCCGCCGACCGTTGATCGTATGATATAGGGAACGGGCAGGATAACCCCTCTCTCTCTCTGTTGGCGGTTAATTAGCTTCCACCCTCTAAGTATGAGAAGGCGGTATTATTTTCCGCGCTAAAAATTATAAACTATTTTACGTTTTTTCGCAAAAAAAAATGATAAACCATCAACAATTTGTTGTAGCCATTACTTTTCACGCAAAAAATGATAAACCATCACCGATTTGTTGTTGCCATTACTTTTCACGCAAAAAATGATAAACCATCAACAATTTGTTGTAGCCATTACTTTTCACGCAAAAAAAAATGATAAACCATCACCGATTTGTTGTTGCCATTACTTTTCACGCAAAAAATGATAAACCATCAACAATTTGTTGTAGCCATTACTTTTCACGCAAAAAAATATGATAAACCATCACCGATTTGTTGTTGCCATTACTTTTCACGCAAAAAAATGATAAACCATCAACAATTTTTTGTAGCCATTACTTTTCACGCAAAAAAATGATAAACCATCACCGATTTGTTGTTGCCATTACTTTTCACGCAAAAAAATGATAAACCATCAACAATTTGTTGTAGCCATTACTTTTCACGCAAAAATATGATAAACCATCACCGATTTGTTGTTGCCATTACTTTTCACGCAAAAAAAAAGCCCTAATTTGTTACAAAAGCTGGTTTCAGTGAGACCTAACCAAGTTTGGCATACATGATGGCATACCTATAACAACAAGGAATATCTAAAAGGGAAAGTTTCAGAAAATTTGAAATTTAGGGTGAAATGATGCCATACATGATGCTGTTTTTCGAGGTTTTGACCTGAAAATCAATTGTGTATTATAAAGGGAAATAAAAAGTTCGAAAAATGTAAAAACGAAACAATCTATCTATCTATGTATAGAAGATCAGCTGTATGAAATTTGAGGTTATTTAGAGAAGGTAGAAAAAATCACCTTGTTAGAAAAGCTGGTTTCAGCGAGACGAAACGGCATGCGCTTAAGCAAAGTGATTTTTTCGAACATCTCCAAATGACCACAAATTTTCCATACATGATGCCATACGTGTAACAACAAGGAACCCTATCTAAAAAGTGTCAAAAAAGTTTGCCCAACCGTATAGCTCTATCAAAAAGAACATCACCATGGCGCTAGTATAATTTTGGGATAGTTACAAACTTTCGTTACCTAACCTTCAACATGAAACTTGTTTCAAATTCATTTTGGCCTACGAGAAACAAATCCCACTTGATTCGAGCACCACAGCCTCCAAACGATGCCGTGCCGATATCGGCATGGTCAGAACGGCTATGCTCGCCGCCACTGCTAGGTCAACATCGGGATGCACCCTCAATCCCGTCCCCTCATTCGATCACTGACACACCAGAGATACCGCCGAGGCCAATGCCGAACGTACATGCTGATGCCAATGCCGAACATGCATGCACGCCGCTGTGGGCACGGCCACGCCGACCCGCTATGCTGGACGCCACATACCGCGAGGTCTTTCTCTTCGCCACCACACTCTCCTAGCACCCACCTATACACGCCAGAAAGGAGAGACACTAGTTTTCTCTACATTGCTCGCGTTCGTGTCCGACACGGTCAGTCAAAGTTTTGAGGTGGTCGTCGATGTCGTCGACCATTTCTTCTCTTCTTTGCATGGTTAAACGCGTCTAGTTCATATCTATCTAATGCGTCTGGTCTCGCCTCATGCAGTTCTTTGTGGACGTCGATCTCATCTCGGCACCCCGCATGCCACCTCCTCCGTGCCATCGCTGTAGAGCTCCGTTTAAAAATCTAATCCTACCCGTGTATTGCCTCTTGTATCAGCATCATGGCCCCACTTGTCATTTGATATACCGAAGCCCCACTCGTTCGCGTTTTGGTCAGGGATACAGCGATGCTTACGGTCAAACAAAGATGGATGGTCTGACGTGTCTTTGCGGGCTCTACGTGGCCCCACTAGTCAGAAGATAACGGTCAACCGTCGGGCAACCGGCCGTTACATCACGTGTGATGGTTTCAGACAAACGTTTGGGTAAAACTGAGGAAAAACTAAGGAGCTGGGGAAAACTGAGCACAACTAAGGACCCGAGGGCACGAAAATAGAAATCCCTTCTTTTATATCCTATGTCTCTTCATTTTACTTTCCATACTCTCATTGATCGTTGAAACGACGAGATGTCGCCTAGAGGGGGGGGGGCGAATAGGCATTTTAAAAACAATTACCGATTTGGCTTGCAAGAACGTAGAATTAAAATAATGTTTATTTTACAAGCAGAAAACCTAAATAAGCTAGGCTCAGCTAAGTGCACCATCAACAAGTTAAGCTAGGCAAGATAGCACAAGATATATATAGCACAAGTGATAAGCACGATGGCTATCACAAGAAAGTAAACTCGAGTATAGATATAACCGACGCGGAGATGAAGCTATATTCTCGTGTTCCCTTGCACAAAGTAAGGTACGTCACGTTGGAGAGATGTGAGTTACCACAAGGCCTCCTGAATGCCATGAAGGGTCACCTTCTTCTCCGAGCCAATTCCACAAAGGACAAAGGCCATTTCCTTATGGTTAGCTTTTGTCCACTACCACTAGTAGGAAAACCATTATAGGTGGAAACCAACTCTGTGGCGCACGAAACACACCATGCGCCACAAAAATATTTCTGTGGCGCACCACCTTAGTGCGCCATAAAAAATTGAAAGTTTCTGTGGCACATGTGCCAGCTCATGCGCCACAGAATATGGAGATTCTGTGGCGCACCGTGGATGGTGTGCCACAGAAAGTTTGTGGGACCCACGCTGGGTCCACCACTGCACATGGCCGAAGGATATTCTGTGGCGCATGGTCCAGCGTGCGCCTGGCTCTCTGTGGCGCACGTTGATCGATGCGCCACAGAATTTCTGCGAGGACCACCCCGGCTCACGCCACCATGATTCTGTGGCGCATGAGCTCATATGCGCCAGGAGTTCATGTTTCGTGGCGGATATCAGCATATGCGCCACAGTGAATGGTAGATCTCACTTTTGGAGACAGCTTTCCCCCTCTTTTCTTCCACCCACCACCCTTTCCATTCTTGTCTCCTCCAACCAGCTCGTGTTGCTCCTCTCTCCCACTCCATTTTGGTCATACTTTTCTCCATTGTTGATAGCTCTAAGCCTATTTTGTGGGCATATTTGTGAGGGGAAGCCACTCCAACTTGTAGAGGGGTACTAAAAACCACAATTCTCTTTCCCTCCTCCTCCACTTTCCCTCTTGCATGGTCCATTGTTTTGTCTCCACCACCCCATCCTCTTGCTCCACCATGATCTTGGTAGATTTGTGAGAGGTTGAGTACTATTGGATGCATGTTTTGTGTGTATGGATGTTTTGTAGGTGAAGATTATTATCGCGCTCCCGGACGGTTTGCGGTGGCGAGACGATGATGTTTATATGTGTTGAGCTTTGTGTTGTGGTTGAATGTTTGCTTGCGAAGAAGCTTATTTGTGTTGTTGGTTTGTGCCGGCGTGTGGTGCATGGATGTTTGCTGAAATGTTGATTCATTTCCATTTCGGCAAATTCTTGCACTAGCCATATGTCCTACTTTTAGGATAGGTCATGCCGAAATTTTCCGGCGATCATGCATGCATGTGTGTTTGTGCATGGTGTGTGTGGTTCTAATTAACTCTCTTTTGCTCTATGTATGTATGATGCATTCAACCATGGTTGTCCATATGAGGGAAGGACAAGTGGTTAGATACAAGGTGAACGCGAAGGCCGACATGGTTAGAAACAACATGACCCTGATAAGATGTCCGTGTCGAAAATGCGGACCGGCGGCACGGATCGACGACGGGCTGTAGGAACACCTGCTCAGGCGCGGTTTGATACGTCTCCAACGTATCGATAATTTCTTATGTTTCATGCCACTTTATTGATGTTATCTACATGTTTTATACACATTATATGTCATATTTATGCATTTTCTGGAACTAACCTATTAACAAGATGCCGAAGTGCAGTTCTGTTTGCTGTTTTTGGTTTCAGAAATCCTAGTAACGAAATATTCTCGGAATTGGACGAAATCAACGCCCAGGTTCCTATTTTGCCCGGAAGCATCCAGAACACCCGAGAGCCACAGAGGAGGGCCCTGGTGGGCCCGGATGATAGGGTGGCGCGGCCAGGGCTGGGCCGCGCCACCCTGGTGTGGTTGCCCCTTGACCCTGCGCCGCCTCTTCGCCTATATAAAGCCCCTGCATCGAAAACCCTTACGGAGGAAGCCACGATACGAGAAAAGTTCCAGAGCCGCCGCCATCGCGGCCAAGATCGGGGGACAGGAGTCTGTTCCGGCACCTGCCGGGGAAGTGCCCGGAAGGCTTCTCCATCGACACCGCTGCCATCTCCACCGCCATCTTCATCACCGCTGCTGCTCCCATGAGGAGGGAGTAGTTCTCCATCGAGGCTCGGGGCTGTACCGGTAGCTATGTGGTTCATCTCTCTCCTATGTAGTTCAATACAATAATCTCATGAGCTGCCTTACATGATTGAGATTCATATGATGATGCTTGTAATCTAGATGTCATTATGCTAGTCAAGTGGGTTTTACTTATGTGATCTCCGGAGACTCCTTGTCCCACGTGTGTAAAGGTGACAGTGTGTGCACCGTGTGGGTCTCTTAGGCTATATTTCACGAAGTACTTATTCACTGTTGAAGAGCGTAGTGAAGTGCTTATTTATATCTCTTGATGATTGCAATGTGTTTGTATCACAATTTATCTATGTGCTACTCTAGTGATGTGTTATTAAAGTAGTTTTATTCCTCCTGCATGTGTGCAAAGGTGACAGTGCGTGCACCGTGTTAGTACTTGGTTTATGCTATGATCATGATCTCTTGTAGATTGCGAAGTTAACTATTGCTATGATAATATTGATGTGATCTATTCCTCCTACATATGCATGAAGGTGACAGTGTGCATGCTATGCTAGTACTTGGTTTAGTCGTTTTGATCTATCTTACACTTAAGGTTACTTAAACATGAGCATTATTGTGGAGCTTGTTAACTCCGGCATTGAGGGTTCGTGTAATCCTACGCAATGTGTTCATCATCCAACAAAAGTGTAGAGTATGCATTTATCTATTCTGTTATGTGATCAATGTTGAGAGTGTCCACTAGTGAAAGTGTAATCCCTAGGCCTTGTTCCCAAATCTGTGAGTTATTCTTGCTTGTTTCTTGTTTCTTGCGTTACTCTGCTGCAATACTACCACCATCAACTACACGCCAGCAAGCTATTTTCTGGCACCGTTGCTCTGCTCATATATATTCACCTGTATTTCACTATCTCTTCGCCGAACTAGTGCACCTATTTGGTGTGTTGGGGACACAAGAGACTTCTTGCTTTGTGGTTGCGGGTTGCATGAGAGGATATCTTTGACCTCTTCCTCCCGAGTTCGATAAACCTTGGGTGATCCACTTAAGGGAAACTTGCTGTTCTACAAACCTCTGCACTTGGAGGCCCAACAGTCTACAGGAAAGGAGGGGGAACGTAGACATCAAGCTAATTTTCTGGCGCCGTTGGGGAGGAAAGGTAAAAGGTACTCACACTCCGGATCTCGGCTACTAAGTTATTTTCGGCGCCGTTGTAAGTACTCGAAGCTATTTCCTTTAGACTGCAATTGCGACATTTGGTTTCTTGTTTACACTAGTTAGGCATAATGGAAAACAACAAAAATATGAGAGATCTTTATGAACTTTATCTTGAATTAGGACATGATGTGTTTGAAGAGAGAATTAAAAAACCCATGGAACTTTATATGCATGATAATGGGAATGTTATTAGTATGAATGCTTTGAACACCATTGTTGCTAATGCTATGGAAAATTCTAAGCTTGGGAAGCTGGCTTTGATGAGCATGATATTTTTAGTCCCCCAAGCATTGAGGAGAAAATTTACTTTGATAATACTTTGCCTCCTATTTATGATGATTATAATGATAGTAGTCTTTTGTTACCACCTGTTATGGAGGATAAATTTGATTATGATTACAATATACCTCCTATATTTGATAGCTACTTTGTTGAATTTGCTCCCACTACAATTAATAAGAATGACTATGCCTATGTTGGGAGTAGTAATTATTTTATGCATGAGACTCATGATAAGAATGCTTTATGTGATAGTTATATTGTTGAGTTTGCTCATGATGCTACTGAAAATTATTATGAGAGAGGAAAATATGGTTGTAAAAATTTTCATGTTACTAAAACACCTCTCTATGTGCTGAAATTTTTGAAGCTACACTTGTTTTATCTTCCTATGCTTGTTACTTTGCTCTTCATGAACTTGTTTATTTACAAGATTCCTATGCATAGGAAGCATGTTAGACTTAAATGTGTTTTGAATTTGCCTCTTGATGCTCTCTTTTGCCTCAAATACTATTTCTTGCGAGTGCATCATTAAAACTGCTGAGCCCATCTTAATGGCTATAAAGAAAGAACTTCTTGGGAGATAACCCATGTGTTTATTTTACTACAGCAATTTTTGTTTTGTTGAGTCTTGGAAGTTGTTTACTACTGTAGCAACCTCTCCTTATCATGTTTTTGTGCCAAGTAAAGTTTCTATGTCAAAGTTGATGTTATATTTGGGATCGCTGCGCAGAAACAGCATTGCTGTCTGTCACGAATCTGGGCACAGTTCTCTGTAGAAAATTCGAAAAAATCTGCCAATTTACGAGCGTGATCCTCAGATATGTACGCAACTTTCATTAGTTTTGAGTTTTTCCATTTGAGCAAGTCTGGTGCCATCTTAAAATTCGTCTTTACGGACTGTTCTGTTTTTGACAGATTCTGCCTTTTATTTCGCATTGCCGCTTTTGTTAAGTTGAATGAGTTTCTTTGTTCCATTAACTTTCAGAAGTTTTGTGCAATGTCCAGAAGTGTTAAGAATGATTGTGTCACCTCTGAACATGTGAATTTTGATTATGCACTAACCCTCTAATGAGTTTGCTTGAAGTTTGGTGTGAAGAAGTTTTCAAGGGTCAATAGAAGAGGGTGATATAATGTGATCGAGAAGAGTGAAAGGTCTAAGCTTGGGGATGCCCCGGTGGTTCATCCCTGCATATTTTAAGAAGACTCAAGCATCTAAGCTTGGGGATGCCCAAGGCATCCCCTTCTTCATCGACAACTTATCAGGTTTCTTCTAGTGAAACTATATTTTTATTCGGTCACATCTTATGTACTTTACTTGGAGCGTGTGTGCTTTTATTTTTGTTTTTGTTTTGTTATCTTAGTTCTCTGAATAAGTTCATCCTTGTGTGGGAGAGACACGCTCCGCTGGTTCGTATGAACACATGTGTTCTTAGCTCATAATATTCATGGCGAAGTTTCTTCTTCGTTAAATTGTTATATGGTTGGAATTGGAAAATGCTACATGTAGTAATTCTAAAATGTCTTGGATAATGTGATACTTGGCAATTTTTGTGTTCATGTTTAAGCTCTTGCATCATATACTTTGCACCTATTAATGAAGAAATACATAGCGCTTGCTAAAATTTGGTTTGCATAATTGGTCTCTCTAAGGTCTAGATAATTTCTAGTATTGAGTTTGAACAACAAGGAAGACGGTGTAGAGTCTTATAATGTTTACAATATGTCTTTTATGTGAGTTTTGCTGCACCGGTTCATCCTTGTGTTTGTTTCAAATAACCTTGCTAGCCTAAACCTTGTATCGAGAGGGAATACTTCTCATGCATCCAAAATCCTTGAGCCAACTACTATGCCATTTGTGTCCACCATACCTACCTACTACATGGTATTTCTCCGCCATTCCAAAGTAAATTGCTTGAGTGCTACCTTTAAAATTCCATCATTCACCTTTGCAATATATAGCTCATGGGACAAAATAGCCTTAAAAACTATCGTAGTATTGAATATGTACTTATGCACTTTATATTTTATTAAGTTGCTTGTTGTGCGATAACCATGCTTCTGGGGAACATCTATTGTTGAATATCATGTGAGTTGCTATGCATGTCCGTCTTGTCTGAAGGTCTATCATTTTAGTGGTTGGAGCATGCAAAATTGTTAGAGAAGAACATTGGGCCGCTAACTAAAGCCATGAATCATGGTGGAAGTTTCAGTTTTGGACATATATCCTCAATCTCATATGAGAATAATAACTTTGCTACATGCTTATGCATTTAAGAGGAGTCCATTATCTGTTGTCCATGTTGTCCCGGTATGGATGTCTAAGTTGAGAATAATCAAAAGCGAGAAATCCGAAATGCGAGCATTCTCCTTAGACCTTTGTACAGGCGGCATGGAGGTACCTTTGTGACACTTGGTTGAAACATGGCATGCGAAGATCCGGTAGTCCAAGTTAAGTAGGACGAGGTGCGGGCACTATTAGTATACTATGCGTGAGGCTTGCAACTTGTAAGATATAATTTTCATAACTCATATGCTTTATTACTACCGTTGACAAAATTGTTTCATGTTTTCAAAATAAAAGCTCTAGCACAAATACACAATCGATGCTTTCCTCTTTGAAGGACCATTCTTTTACTTTTATTGTTGAGTCAGTTTACCTATCTCCTTCCACCTAAGAAGCAAACACTTGTGTGAACTGTGCATTGATTCCTACATACTTGCATATTGCACTTGTTATATTACTTTATGTTGACAATATCCATGAGATATACATGTTATAAGTTGAAAGCAACCGCTGAAACTTAATCTTCCTTTGTGTTGCTTCAACACCTTTACTTTGATTTATTGCTTTATGAGTTAACTCTTATGCAAGACTTATTTGATGCTTGTCTTGAAGTACTATTCATAAAAAGTCTTTGTCATATGATTCACTTGTTTACTCATGTCATTACCATTGTTTTGATCGCTGCATTCATTACATATGCTTACAATAGTATGATCAAAGTTATGATGGCATGTCACTTAGAAATTATCTTTGTTATCGTTTTACCTGCTCGGGACGAGCAGAACTAAGCTTGGGGATGCTGATACGTCTCCAACGTATCGATAATTTCTTATGTTTCATGCCACTTTATTGATGTTATCTACATGTTTTATACACATTATATGTCATATTTATGCATTTTGGAACTAACCTATTAACAAGATGCCGAAGTGCCAGTTCCTGTTTCTGCTGTTTTTGGTTTCAGAAATCCTAGTAACGAAATATTCTCGGAATTGGACGAAATCAACGCCCAGGTTCCTATTTTGCCCGGAAGCATCCAGAACACCCGAGAGCCACGAGAGGAGGGCCCTGGTGGGCGGATGATAGGGTGGCGCGGCCGGGGCTGGGCCGCGCCACCCTATGGTGTGGTTGCCCCTTCGACCCTCCTGCGCCCCTCTTCGCCTATATAAAGCCCCTGCATCGAAAACCCTTACGGAGGAAGCCACGATACGAGAAAAGTTCCAGAGCCGCCGCCATCGCGAAGCCAAGATCTGGGGGACAGTCTCTGTTCCGGCACCTGGAGCGGGGAAGTGTCCCCGGAAGGCTTCTCCATCGACACCGCTGCCATCTCCACCGCCATCTTCATCACCGCTGCTCCCATGAGGAGGAGTAGTTCTCCATCGAGCTCGGGGCTGTACCGGTAGCTATGTGGTTCATCTCTCTCTATGTAGTTCAATACAATAATCTCATGAGCTGCCTTACATGATTGAGATTCATATGATGATGCTTGTAATCTAGATGTCATTATGCTAGTCAAGTGGGTTTTACTTATGTGATCTCCGGAGACTCCTTGTCCCACGTGTGTAAAGGTGACAGTGTGTGCACCGTGTGGGTCTCTTAGGCTATATTTCACGAAGTACTTATTCACTGTTGAAGAGCGTAGTGAAGTGCTTATTTATATCTCTTGATGATTGCAATGTGTTTGTATCACAATTTATCTATGTGCTACTCTAGTGATGTGTTATTAAAGTAGTTTTATTCCTCCTGCATGTGTGCAAAGGTGACAGTGCGTGCACCGTGTTAGTACTTGGTTTATGCTATGATCATGATCTCTTGTAGATTGCGAAGTTAACTATTGCTATGATAATATTGATGTGATCTATTCCTCCTACATATGCATGAAGGTGACAGTGTGCATGCTATGCTAGTACTTGGTTTAGTCGTTTTGATCTATCTTACACTTAAGGTTACTTAAACATGAGCATTATTGTGGAGCTTGTTAACTCCGGCATTGAGGGTTCGTGTAATCCTACGCAATGTGTTCATCATCCAACAAAAGTGTAGAGTATGCATTTATCTATTCTGTATGTGATCAATGTTGAGAGTGTCCACTAGTGAAAGTGTAATCCCTAGGCCTTGTTCCCAAATCTGCTGAGTTATTACTGCGTTTCTGTTTTCTTTGCGTTACTACTTTGCAATACTACCACCATCAACTACACGCCAGCAAGCTATTTTGGCACCGTTGCTACTGCTCATATATATTCATACCACCTGTATTTCACTATCTCTTCGCCGAACTAGTGCACCTATTTGGTGTGTTGGGGACACAAGAGACTTCTTGCTTTGTGGTTGCGGGGTTGCATGAGAGGGATATCTTTGACCTCTTCCTCCCGAGTTCGATAAACCTTGGGTGATCCACTTAAGGGAAACTTGCTGCTGTTCTACAAACCTCTGCACTTGGAGGCCCAACACTGTCTACAGGAAAGGAGGGGGAACGTAGACATCACGGTTTCATGCTCGGCTTCAACGAGGAGCCGGCGGCAAATGTTGGTCATGAAGAAGAGGCCGACATCGGGCGAGAAGACGAAGAGTCTCCCGAACATGGTGTTCATCATGAGGAAGGAGAGGCCGATGAAGGAGATGATAATGCCGGAGGAGATGGTGGTGGAGATGCCGAGAGCAAGCAGACGCCGCTAACGTCGGCCCTGCGGGACCCTCATGGTCAAGAGCTTCTCCTGAAGGACACGGGCAACGCCAAACCTGAAGCCAAGCTGGCGCAAATGGAGGTAGACGGGATGACTCCATTGTATCCAGGGTGCCGGCCCGAGGATACACGCTTGAGTGTAACGCTCGAGTGTCTGGAGATGAAGGCGGAACACAAATGGACCGACAACAGCTTCAGCGATAACATGAAATCCTGGCATGCTCGTCTTCCCAAGGACAACACATTGCCGACAAGTATCAACGAGGCCAAGAAAGTAGTTTGCCCACTTGACCTACCGCACGTAAAGTACCACGCATGCATCAATGATTGTGCACTTTTTCGGAATGAGTACAAGGATAGAACCACATGTCCGGTGTGCGGCCAAGGACGGTACAAGAGAGGGAACAAGAAAGTTCCTCTGAAAGTGACTTTCCTATCACTTGTTGCAGTACTAATGCGCTCATGCATGGCACGCGGGGGAAGAGCCCGCCGATCCGGAGCAGGGCAAGATCCTGACACACACCTGCAGACGCTAGCCAGTGGAATGCGTTGGACATTGAGTTCGCAGATGAGTTCGGGAGCGAACCGAGGAACATTCGTCTGGGCATGAGCACCGACGGACTCAATCCCTTTGGAAACCAGAGTAGCACGCATAGCACCTGGCCCGTGTTTGTATGGCCATACAACCTCCCCCCGGCTGTGCACAAAGCAGCGGTACGTACACATGAGTATTCTTATTCAGGGGCCAAAACAACCGGGCGTGGACATGCATCTGTATCTCGGTTTGTTGAAAGAGGAGTTAGCCACGCTATGGCAGACGCCGCCCGTACTTGGGACGCGTACAAAAGAGATTATTTCCCTCTCAGAGCCGCATTGCTAACGACGGTGGACTATCCTGGTTACGCATATGTATCGTGCCAGGTGAACCACGGATTCAAGGCATGTGTCAAGTGGATGGATAAGACCCCGCATCTGCAGCTGCCGAAGGCTCCCGGGTCTTGTAAAACTGTGTTCCAAGGGACTCGAATGTGGCTTCGCTTCGATCACCCGTGGAGAAAACGCAAGGATCTGTTCAACGGCGAAGAGGAGCTCGGAAGAGCCCCACGACCGAGGAGCGGCGAAGAAATATCCGAGCTTTTGGAAAATTGGGAAGAGTGCCCCGCGCCGGGAAAGAAGCGACCGCGGGAATCGCCGCTGCTGGGAGTATGGAAAGCGAGGTCTTTTCGGACCTGCCGTACGGAAGGTCCTCCACACGCCCATAGCCTCGATGTCATGCACATCACGAAAAACGTTACCGAGAGCCTACTTGGCACTCTGATGAACATGCCGGAGAGGACCAAGGATGGCCCGAAAGCAAGAACCGACCTGAAATTGCTTGGCCTCAAGAAAGAACTTCAGTACCCCAGATATGATGATGATGATGATGAACGAGGACGGGTCGCCACAAAAGGGCTAAGAAGAATGAGGTGGTGGTGCTTAAACCTGCCTGCTTCACTGAGCGAGGAGGAGCTCGAGAGGTTTTTCGAGTGCCTCCTAGGAGTAAAAGTTCCTCACGGTTACTCGGGGAAGATAAGCAGATATCCGGACGTAGCGAAGAAGAGGTTTAGCGGGATGAAGTCTCACGACTGTCACGTGCTGATGACACAGATACTTCCCGTTGCGATGCGAGGGATAATGGACGACCACGTCTGCGAGACGCTGTTTGGCCTCTGCAACTTCTTCGACGCATCTCTAGGAAGTCCATCGGCGTTAAGCACCTCAATAGGCTACAAGAAGAGATCGTCGAGATACTATGTGAGCTCGAGATTTACTTCCCGCCAGCGTTCTTCGACATCATGGTGCATCTGCTTGTCCATGTAGTGGATGACATCATCCACCTCGGGCCGACATTCCTGCACAACATGATGCCATTCGAAAGGTTGAACGGTGTCATCAAAGGATTCGTTCGCAACAGGGCCCGTCCAGATGGAAGCATAGCCAAGGGCTTTCTCACCTACGAGTGCATCTCCTTGCCAGAACTACCTAAGCACCGAGAACGAGGATGTCGGTCTGCCCACCAGGAAGCACGTCGGCATGCTAGCAGGGTTTGGTCACCGCGAGGGCTACCGCGCAATGCATGTCGGCATCGCTGGTCGACACGCCGACTTTGACAGGGCACCCGAGTCGCGCTACAACACATAGAATTGGTCAGCCCTTGGGTGGATAAGCACAAAAGCTTAATCGAGCAGAAGTTCATCGACCTAGGACGGCCGAGGAAAACAGGGGACGTTACGAAAGAGCACAACTCCACCTTCACGGGGTGGTTCAAGAAAAGGCTACTGGAAAGTCCCGCACCGATGCCTTCTACTGAAGAGCAGAAACTCATATTCTCCTCACAGGGACCCGGGCACAACGTAAGGACCTATCGGTCGTACGACATCAACGGGTATAGATTCTACACCGAGGAAAAGGACAAGAATAGTGAATATCAAAACTCAGGAGTAACTATGCTATCCTACACCGATGACAAGACTGATGTCAAGGAAAGATTCTACGGAAGGATCGAGGAGATTTGGGAACTCGACTACGTTGGAGTGACGATGCCGATGTTCCGTGTGAGATGGGCCAAGAGCGTCGAAAAAGATGGACTATATTTCACCACCATGGTTATACCCGATGCCAAATCGAAGACCCCCTCCGCGAAAAATGAGCCGTGGGTGCTCGCTAGCCAAGTTGACCAATGCTTCTTCATTATCGACCCGTCAAAGCCCAGCCGTCCTGAAGGTCACTTTGGGTCGGGTGTTGCCGGGGTGCGAAGACATGGACCCCCCAATACAGCCCGAGGGAGCCGACGAGCACCTGACGCTTGAGAACTGCCATGGCTATACCATGGTATGGCCAAAGACCCAGATCCGTCTTGGGAGTCGCTCCACCGGAGCCTCCTCGATCATCCGGCAGCCGATCGTCCGGCCGCCTGCTCGGAGGCAGCTCCTCCCGTCGTCACCGCTATCGCCCATCCCATCACCCAATGAAGATGACATCGATGATGATGGGCCGGTAGACGTCGATGCCTACCTCAACACCGGCGCCGACATAGATGATTTGTACATGGCGGGCGCGGATGAAGAAGCATACCGCGCTCGCGACGAACCAGCTGGCCCACCCAAGGCAACCAAACAGCGCCTGGTGTTCCGCGGCTTCTCGAAGAGACGCCTCCGGCAGCCGATACACAAGAGCCAACCGCCGCAAACATCTTCAGCCCCAATACGCTGATCAAGAAGGTCAACGAGCAGTTTGAAGCGTCGGGGGCCGTTGCTCCGAAGAAGCCCCGTAAAAGACCTAGTAAGAACAAGGAGAAGTCTGCGAGCCAGCCACCTCCGACGATCCGTCATCGGGACTCCATGGTACCTCCCATCAAGGATGGCTTGACCAGAATGCATGAAGCGGCAAACCAATACGGGTCCGGAGCTGCAACACCTCGCTTCCGGAGATATGCTGCGAGGACAGTATCCTGGTCCTAGAGAGTATCCTTCTTAAGGACAAAGATCCAAATTACCTGGTCTTCACGGTCAGGGTGCCAAGAGATGTGTGCTTCGTCACTGATGCCCCCGCGGATATATTCTTTATAGCGTACGAGGACATCTTCAAGCTATTCCACTCGAGAAGGCTGGACTATAACTTGGTCCGCCTATTCGCGCAATCTGGCGATGAAGATCAAGAGAGAGTACCCCGGACGTCGCGATAGCGGATCCCTACTACATGCGTGAAAGCCAGTTGGCCTTATCAGCGGTGCGGGTCCGGGCTTCGTTGTACCTACAGAAGTGCTTCTTGGACAACAAGAGGAAGGACAACATCCTCTTGGCTTACTTTCCCGAGTAAGTACACATCCGCTAGCCCTGTAATAAATTTCTTTTCCATTGCTCATTTCCAACCTCGATCTTGTTCCAAATTTGTGTTGCGCAGAGACACGTACTGCGTACTCATCTCCATTGCCCCGAAGTATTCTCTTGCCACCTATTTCGACTCGGGGAGTGCGAAAAAGAAGAACTACGCCAGAATAAGGGGTGTGCTAGATGATGCTCTCGAGGGCTACTTCAAAAAGGGAGGCGCCTTCAAAGAAAAGGCGGAATGTTTCAGGGATGAGGGTAAACACAAGTTCAAGCACGTGTTCGAGTTCCCCTGTGTCAAGCAGCCGGAAAACAGCACTCTGGACGCCTTCTATGTCATGCATCACCTAAAAGGGTTTGTCCGGGATAGCCAGAACTTGTTGCTGCCATCTGCTCTCCGAGGATGGGCCGAAAAGTTGGCGTGGATCAACGATGATGACCTCAGAGAAGACTTCCATGATACCAAGGTCAAGTTATCACATATCATCATTCAAGACGTCACCACAGGGGGAGGGCCCTTGAACCAGGGTAGAGCGTTATGCAAGAGGGACATCGAACACCGCCTCAAAGCGCAGGGTGACACGAGGACGTGGATTACAAAAGATCTGTACAAGCCGTTCCCGGAGCCCTGCGAGCCTTGACTTAGTGTGTGATAAACTAGCTATCTTCATCGGTTAGTTTGTATATATATCGATGGACGTGGTCTTTTGTGTGGGTCGTAATTAAACTCTAAGTACTATGTTCATCGGTTTATGTGTATCGGTGGACGTCGTCTTGTGTGTGCGCATCGCAAACTTATTGTTGCCGTGCTCAACTTTACTATATACTTTTCTCTAATATTTATCAACACATATATATATATATGCATGATGTGCTAATATGATATACTAATATGCCCTTGTCAATAGAGATGCCGACGTACGTTGTGTACAAGGGTCGGGTTCCAGGTGTCTACGAGGAGTGGCAGGACTGTCTCGAACAGGTGCACAAGTTCAGCGGGAACAGCTACAAGGGATACGCGACTAGAGAGGAGGCGGTAGCACAGTGGAGGGCACACGTGGGCAAGAAGAAGAACCGGCTGAAGTTCTTGGTCCCCCTCTTACTCACCGCCACCGCGGTTGTACTCTACTTTACTTTAGTCTAGGTGGCCGGTGACGATGCATGTGCATGAGACGAGATGAACACATGTATGTGTATGCGACGATCAACACATTTCTACTTGTGTAATTTGGATCTAAATGATGTAATGATGAAGACTTGTGTGTATCATGTCATTTGTGTGTCATTTCTGACTATTTCTGTTATTTCTGGAATGTGCTATGTATTTTCTGTATATATACATGTATATTTCCTGTCAAATACCAGTATATACTGCAGAAATGAAAAAAATTCGAAAATCCAAAAATTAACATTCTGTGGCGCATGCGCTGGCAGTGCGCCATAAAAAATTGTAAGTGTTCTGTGGCGCACATATCCACCGGTGCGCCATAAAAACATTCTGTGGCGCATGCGGGCTAATCTTCGATAAGTAAGAATGTCGATCCCAACGAGGAGCAGAAGGTGTTGGCAGCAGTTTCGATGAAGGATTCACTGTAAATGCTCACAGACAAGTATTCAGGGGTTTTGATATTGTAGATAAATAAAGTACAAGTAAATAAAATGCGAGAGAAATAATTGCAGCAAGTAGCCCAATCCTTTTTAGCACAAAGGACAAGCCGGTTTGATTACTTATAATGACCAAACGTTCCCGAGGACACACGGGATTTTAGTCTAGTACTTTCGCTTCATGTGGTTTAATAATCTTCATTGTTTTGATAAGTGTTGTGTGGGTGAACCTATGCTAATGCACCGCCCTTCCTAGGACTAATACATACTTGTGATTATACCCCTTGCAAGCATCCGCAACTACAAGAAAGTAATTAAGATAAATCTAACCACAGCCTTAAACTCGAGATCCTGCGATCCCTCTGCATCGATATACTAACGGGGGCTCGGTTTCTCACTCAGCAACCCGCAATTAGCAACCGAATACAAGATGCACTCCCTAGGCCCATAAATGGTGAAGTGTCGTGTAGTCGACGTTCACACGACACCACTAGAAGAATGACACCACAACTTAAATATCATAACATTGAATATTACTCAACCATAATTCACTACTAGCATTTAGACTTCACCCATGTCCTCAAGAACTAAACGAACTACTCACGAGACATCATATGGAATACAATCAGAGGTGATATGATGATGAATAACAATCTGAACATAAACCTTGGTTCAATGGTTTCACTCAATAGCATCTACAACAAGTATAGAATAACACCGGGAGAGTTTCCCTATCAAACAATCAAGATTTAACCCGAATTGCTACAGCGATGACGAGGTGCAGCGGTGGTGATGGCGGTGTAGATGGTGGAGATGATGATGATGATGATGGAGATGATGTCCCGCTCGATGACGATGGCGATGGCGTCGATTTCCCCCTCCGGAGGGAATTTCCCCGCGGATTCCTGCCGCCGGAGAGCTCTTTCTCTCTGGTGTTCTCCGCCCCGCAGAGGCGCTGTAACCCTGAGGTCCTCTCTGTGGCTTAGGTTTTCGGGACGAAGGAGTACGCGAAGAAAGGAGGCGAAAAGGGTCGTGGGCCCCCAGAGCATAGGGTGGCGCGGAGGCCATGGGCCGCGCCGCCTGCCCACGTGGCCCCTCTCTTCTTCCCCTTCCTCCCTCCGTCATCTGGAAAAATAGGAATTTACGTGAAATTCCCTTCCACGATTGATCTTCCGAAATATTGCGTTCCGACGGTGCTTTTTCCAGAGAATCCTGGCTCCGGTGCTTGATCCTCCAATGATGATGAAACATGCAAAATAGATGAAATAACATAAGTATTGTGTCCCAATATGAAATATATCAATGAATAACAGCAAATTATGATACAAAATAGTGATGCAAATTGGACGTATCACATGCGGGCTAATGCGCCACAGAATTCCAAACTTCTGTGGCGCACTGGTGCGCATGCACCACAGAATTCCAAACTTCTGTGGCGCACCCGCTGCTGCGCCACAGAATTTAAATACTAGTCGCGTGGCATCTGTGGCGACGGCCATATGCGCCACAGAATCTCAATTTGGTGCGCCACAGTTAGCCCTTTTTCCACTAGTGTACGGAGATGGAAAGGTCCACAAGCACTTCACTAAGTCCACGAAGAAGAAGCCCTGGCCTCTTCACAATATTCAACGAAGAAGTCACCGGATCACCAACCGTGCGCCTAGCTAACTAGGAGGTCATCCTCCAAGAGTAAAAAGCTCACGGTCTCTCACTCAAACTAATCATAATGTATATCTCAACACTATGCAATGCAAAGATGCAAATCAAGAATAGCATGGAAAGTGCTCAAATCCTTGTCTCTCAAATAACACAAAAGCAACAAATGTCATGGGGGGACTAGAGAGGAAGAACAATGGTGGAGGTCCACCAATGACTCCACGATCTAAATCCTAAGAGTTTCCCTCACTTAGAGCAGAATGGATTTGTGGATGTTGTACTTGTAGATCTCCTATTTTAAAGCCCTAAAAAATGCAAAAATCAAAGGAGGAATGGAAGAGTAAGCAAGCTTTTGAAGGTCAAAAATTGTGGAAGAGCCCCAGAAAACATTGGGTAAGAAGGCCCCTTGTATAGGGATCCTAAAATATGAATGTTTGGGTCATTTTCTGGTCAAACTGGACCAAAACCAGGAACCCACTAGTAAAAAAATGTCTCCGTCGGTTTTTGGTTGTTGATGTGGCCGGTCCTACTGGAATTTTCGGTCTTGGACACGTAGACCGAGTGAGGAACCGAAAGAAAAAAGCCCTTGCAAAAAAACTATATCTTTAGCATCCGGACTCCAATTTTTAGCAAACTTGAGCTTCTTGAAATGCTAAGAAGAAGATTTATCAAATATAAACTATAAAACCAAATAAGGAGAAAGGTTTCACCAAAAGTGGGAAGGTGCGAAACCTCCCAAAACAAAGAACTTATTAAACCTTCCAACTCAAAATACAATAGAAGACGTATACAAATTATGTTTTGATGAACTTTGGCTTGTTGTAAAGCTAGTAATAACAAGCTAAAGAACCTCACCCATATGAATACAAAGAAGGAGCAAGAATTAGGGTATGTAAAGGATTGAGCTACCTAAGACGATGTGATCAAGTTACCCAACCAAAATCCCCTCTTGATAGTGTGTCCCGTGGTGTGTTGTAACATCCTGGCCCAGGGCTTAATAGGATTGATAGAATACTCATAACAACAAGTTGCAACTTCTTTTCCGGAAGCTCATATTCAAAGAACTCCGAGGTTAAGTGTGCTTGGCCCGGAGCGATTTGAGGATGGGTGACCGACCGGGAAGTACTTTTCGGGTGCGCACGAGTTAGGACAAAGTGCGTAGGAAGGACATGTGTTGGTCTGTGGGGCTAGTAGAGATCCTAAAGAGCTGCCAGGGGTGACATGCCCAGTCGGGGGGTGGTCGGGGTGTTACATTTGGTACCAGATCCGACCTTCGCGGTAACACGGGTGTGTGTGGGTCAGGGGCGTGGACATGTGGCCCGTCGCGGGACATGTGCCAACACTGGACGCATGGGCGTGTGCCAAGAGGGGACGTTCCTGGCCTGGGGTTGATCGACGAGGGCATTGATCTTCTTAGGGGGGATGAGTGTGACATCCTGGTCTAGGGCTTAATAGGATTAATAGAATACTCATAACAACAAGTTGCAACTTCTTTTCCGGAAGCTCATCTCCAAAGAACTCCGAGGTTAAGCGTGATTGGCTCGAAGCGATTTGAGGATGGGTGACCGACCGGGAAGTACTTCTCGGGTGCGCCAGAGTGAGGATAAAGTGCACAGGAAAGACATGTGTTGGTCTGTGGGGCTAGTCTAGAGATCCTAAAGAGCTGCCAGGGGTGACATGCGTGGTCGGGGGGTGGCCGGGGTGTTATATGTGTGCGGGTCAGGGGTTCGGGCATGTGTTGCACGACTGGTGTGGGGCGTCGTGGCACACAACATGTCACATGTGCCGGCTTTTAGCGGCATAGACGTGTGCCAAGAGAGGAAGTTACTGGCTTGGGGTTGATAGACAAGGATATCGATCTTCTAAGCGGTGTCTGAGTGTGACATCATGGCTCAAGGCTCCATAGGATTGATATGATACACATATCAACAAGTTGCAATTTATTTCTGGAAGCTCATGTTCTAGGAACTCCAAGGTTATGCGTGCTTGGCCTAGAGCGATTTGAAGATAGGTGATTGATGACGTTGGGATTCCAAGTGCAGAGTGTTGTGTCAGCAAAGTATTCCCCCCACAAGGGTGACTCGAGGGTTTATATCGAACTCCCGGGGAACTGGACAAAGAGTATTCTCTTCTCCCTTCTTCTAGCAATTCTGCAAGTAAAATAAAAGTCTTGTGTCCCCAACTCCACCGTGTAGTTGTGAAGCACAAGGTTTCATGTAAGTAAATAAAACACAAGTAAAAATAAAGCGAGTAAAACAAGACTAAATAAAATAACTAAGTAGAAACTGTAAAGGGGTTGATTGTTTTTGGTGTTTTGGATGCAAATAAGAAAAATAAATATTTTTGTATTTTCGGATTAAAATTGTGCAACAAATAGAAAACAAGATAAAAGCAATACAAAGGTGTTTCTGGTGATAAAAAGTGGACCGGGGTTCATGGGTTCACTTGACTATTCTCTATTTTAAGTTGTAGCGGACAAATAGTAATTCATCAATGAGATATAAAGATTCAAAATAATAATATGAGTAAGATAAGCATTCATATGGGCATCACATCCTAACATAGAGATGATGCAACACATCTCTCTTATACTCCACAAGAAAGGGAAAACTACATGCAATCTTGTATTAAGAATTAACAGAGCATAGCAATAAGTACTTTGACATGATGTTTGAATATCAAATATGCTACCTTGAACAAACAAGATCATCACTACTGTCATGTGATGAACATAGCACATACATTCACTTTATCCCTAGTGAGGTAGCAAAAGTAAAGGAAAATCCATAACAGATCATGAATTTATTGTCACTATTCAATCACTAAAACCATGCTAGTCCATCTGAATGTACAGGGATGTCGCCTAGAGGGGGGGGGGTGAATAGGCGAGTTGTAAAAACTTCTACTTGAGGGCTAAACAAGGCGGAATAAAACTAAGGTTTACTGGTTTAGCACAAAGCCTATCAACTAGGGTTTGCTTATGTGCACCAACAACCTATGCTAAGCATGATGAGCAACAAGGTGATAGCAAACTAGATATAGAACATCAAGCACGAAGGCTATCACAATGTAAAGCGCATGGGTAAAGGAGCTCGGGTTGAGAAGTAACCGGTGCACGAGGGACGACGATGTATCCCGAAGTTCACACCCTTGGGTGCTACGTCTCTGTTAGAGCGGTGTGGAGGCACGAGGCACCCCAATGAGCCGCTAGGGCCACCGTATTCTCCTCGAGCCTTTCCACCAAAGGGAAATCCTCGATACACTAAGGCACCCTTGAGGGTGGTCACCGAACCCGTACAAGCTTGCGTCAAACACCCAAGTATCAAGCTTGAGGCAAACTCCACAACACCGGGGGCTCTCAAGTACAAGGCCACAAAGGATACAACACTCCACACACGGCAACAAGGCCACAAAGGCTCCAACGCGCCACAACCGGCTCCAAAACCATAAAGGCTACCACACTCCACAAAGGCAAAAACGCCACAAAGGCTACTACACCACAAAGGCGACAAGGCCACAAAGGCTACCACGCCACAAAGGAGACAAGGCCACGAAGGCAACAACACCACTAAGGTCAACAAGCCCTCTAGGGTTCCAAGAACCCTAGAGGGAACTCACACGAGACTGAAACCCGGAGAGAACCCAAACTGATGCACCTAATGCAATGGCTAAGAACACCACTAAGATGCCCAAGTCCTTCTCTCCCAAATTCTAACAAAGCTACAAAAGCTATTGGGGGAATAAGGGAGGAAGAACAAAATAGGAGGAGGAACACCAAATTACTCCAAGATCTAGATCTAGCAAGATCCCCTCACTTGGAGAGAGATTCACTTGGTGGAGCGCTAGATCTAGATTTCCTCTTTCCTTTCCCCCAAAAAAGATGCAACAAATAGTGGGGGATCAAGAGGTAGATCAAGCTCTTCAAGGTCAACAATGGAGGAGAGAGAATATATGGGAAGAGCTGGTGTGGACGGAGGTGGGAGAGAGGTATATATAGGGGCCCCAGAAATATATGACTATTGGGGCTGAAAACGGTCAGATTCGCGCCCGAACTGGTACTACTACCGCTCGCGCACAAAACTGTACAGGAAACACCCCAAAAACCGGTACTACCGGATTTGTAGCCGGTACTACCGCTTGTACATAAATCAGAGGAAAAAATGATAACCACGAGAGAGAGAGAGAGAGAGAGAGAGAGAGAGAGAGAGAGAGAGAGAGAGAGAGAGAGAGAGAGAGAGAGAGAGATGCGGCAGTAGCAAATCGAAGCAGCGGCAGGGTAGCATCAAGGAAGCTAGCATCATGCAACGTGGTGGCTGGGCCACGCGTGAGCATCTCCCGCGCGGGAGAGTCCTGGCCGTATGGAGCGTGGGCGGGTAGAGCGCGTGCATCGAGCAGAGTCAACGCCGATGGGGGCAGCAGCGGCCCTAGAGGAAGAAGATGGGAAAAGGAAATTTTTTTGAGATGGGCCAATACTTTCGGCCTGGGTACCGGCCTGGTACCGGGCTGTTTCCAGGGGCTTGCAGAGCCCTTGTCGGTACTGGGCCGGTAGCCCAACGGAAGTACCACCCCTCTCCTTTTTTTCTTTTCTGCGACATGGAAAACGCGATAACTTGAGCTAGGAAACTCCAAATGAGGTGAAACCAATTTGCTAGATAGAAGACGACAGGAGGTACCTCCACACAAGGTGAAAACATGAGAAAGAGTGGAGGATGATTTTCCATGCATTTAGAGGAGCAACCTCTCAATATGGTAAACCAGGAAAATCATCCAACTCGAACATGCAACATGCGATGCATCCGGAATCCGTTTCCGATGATCTAGAGATTGTCATGAGAATGAACACAATCTCTAAAACATCTCATGGATAAGAACCAACAACAACCAAGAAACACGATGCAATGCATGCAAGGTTTGAGCTCTCTCCGATGATGTGACCCACTATCCTACCGAGCACAAACCTTGTTTTTGCGCGTTCCACTCGAACCGGCAAGCTCCATCTTCATCCCTCTTCATCATTGTAAATGCCACCATCTTCATCCAACATACATGCTACCGTCTTCATCTCTTCTACATCGTCTTCATCCCTCTTCATCTTCTACACCGTCTTCATCTCTCTTCGAGACGTCTTCATCCGTCTTCTTCATTGTACTCGATCTTCTTCATATTGCAACCTTGAGACCAGCATATGGCTATGGACACGTCCTAAGATAGATTGTCAATACAGGGATTATCATCAATTACCAAAACCACAAATGGGGGCTCCATGTCCTTTCACCATCTAATACACACATCACCCCACACACGTTCTTGCATAGATGTTGTATCAGAACAAATACTTAAGAACATGGTACATAATATGTATCTATCAATACATCTTACACATAATACGATCAAATGTCATAGCACAATATCATAGAATAAGGATCCACCACATAGGTATTACAAATATAGCCATAATCATGTGAGGTAGCTCATATGACACTAAGAAGTATGAAGAACATGAGAGAAGTAGATGAAGATACTGCCACAAACCCATAGACCAGAGGTGGACTACTCTCCCTTGATGATGATGAAGACGTTGGAGAAGGTGGAGATTCCACCGGTGGTGATCCCGGCGGAGTTTCCCCCTCCAATCTTCTCTGCTGCAACCTCCGTTTTCGTGTTTCTATCTTCCTGCAGTCCTCTCCTCCCGAGAACTCCTCGGGACCATATATATAGTGATTTTTAGGTACGTTGGTGGGTGAAAATATCATGTGGTTTCGATGATCGACGGCCAAAAGAGGCTGGGTGGTGCGCCCTACCTTGCTGGGCACGCCACCTATGCACTTTTGGGCCTCGAGCCTCTCCAGGTGTGGTTCCAGGGCCTAGGGTGCTTCTCCCGATGAAAAAGTGACGTTTCAAAAATCCCAGGTCAATTTGACTCCGTATAGGTCTCTAAAAATGAAAAATACACAAAACATGGTTTTTCTGTTCCGGAGAGTTATAAACCAAATAAAGGGGATCATTGGTAAATCCCCATAAATCAATGTAAAACATGGTATTTTCATCATATATATTGCAAATATGTGGGAATTCAATATGATAAAGGACAAGGTTCATGTATGCAATTTACATGCATCAACATCCCCAAGGTTAACTCATGCTCGTCCCGAGCATGAAGGTGATAAAACTAACATGAACTTTGGAGTTTATAATATTTATCTTCTAAATAATCATTCAAAGTATCACAAGGTTCAGTCAATAAAGAATGACAATAAGTAATATGAACTCATCAAGTGATAACTCTTTCATTCTACAAAACATGCATAATAGTAAATAGCATTGTAAGAAACATGAATGATAAGTAATATGAATTATAAAGCATGCTTAGGATAATTCGATGGAATTGTTGGAATACTCTTTGTCCTATCTTTTCAGGAATATTTCTTTTTACTCTTAAACACAAGAAAGTAAGCAGGGAATGTATGTGCTAAACCTCCAAAAAAAAGTAGAGAGCATAAATAATGATTTTGAGCTATGTAATTCATGTCAACAATAATAATAACGATGGGGTACCAAGTATCTCATGTATGAAGATATATATGTGTCATGAGTTTTACCTCTTATGAGTAAGTGTTGCCTCACTTTCTTGAATGCTCAGGACTACACTTCTCGTTTAACAACTTCGGGTTACCAAGACCTTTCAACATACATGTTTCAGTCAAGTATCACAATGGGGTACCTTCATGCCGCCTGTACAAAGGACCAAAAGAGATGTGTATCTCAACTGTAGGCCATCCATACTGGGACAACATAAATAACAAACGTTGAGCATCCTCTCTAGCTCTCTCTCACTTTTTTGTAATACTCTTTTTTCTTTCTTTTCTTTTATTTTTCCACTCTTTTTTTTCACAACTCGTTTTCATTTACTTCTTTCACTCTTGCTATTGAGGATGCTCATTGCTGAAACTTCCACCATGATTAGGCATGGCTTCGGTTAGCGGCCCATTGCTCTTCTCTAACAATGCATGTCTACTTGCTTAAAATAATCTCCATTCATTCCACAAGAGATAACCATCAATAAAACAAAACAAATGATGATCAACGCAGGTTACAATACCCTAAAAGTGCAATGTTGAAAGACTTTCCCATAAAACATGGTTACGGTCTAGATCATTACTCATAATCAGTCAAACCAACAACATGCATAGTGGTATTTTCGTACCAAACCTTACTTTCTTATGAACTTTAAATTACACAAAAAGAAAATTTTGAAAAGGTTGGAGGCAAAACACACACATTACACTTGGAATTGAAAGTGCTATATAGGTAGGTATGATAGACATTGGATTTAAGTTGAGTTTGGAAACAAGTCTATGCTTGTGAAAGAATTCAAATCTTTTGGTTAGCAAGAGATCTAAAAGCATGCAATAGTATCCATATACTATTCATTCATCATAAATCAATGATAATTAAAATAAAAAATCTATGTATACTAGAAAGAAGTAGCACTGAATAAGGCACATAACAAATCATCACTCAATAGAGCATGTGAAACTAGAAATACCATACACAAAATAAATTTCAGCTTTTAGGCATACCTCTCTTTCTTTTATAAGCATGCAACTTATTTTACTTTGATCATTCATAGATAAAGAGTTTGGTACATTAGCTCATGCATTTCATTATAAACAATCAATATGACGGCCCTCTCATTAAAAAACAAAACTAGACACAAATAAAACAAGAACGCTTCAAATTTTGCGAAAATTCTATGTTGCTAAAAAACAGAGTTTAGAGGTGCTCCAACCAAGAGTTTTTAAATGAGTCTAGTGGGGTGTCATGGGTATCCCCAAGCTTATGATATTAGTCATACTTGAATCATCTTAGTGTGATATTCGTCCATTACCTGTGAAAAAAGTTCAACACAAATTTTTCTGCCCATTCTTTTCTATGTGGTGACGTTAGAGGTACAAACAAACCATGCTTGCTGATATTTTACTCAATAATAAAATTACATATTCATGAACCAGAGAGCACATAATTTTCTAATCATTCTAGTATATCGAAAGTTCTAAGTAAAAATAATTTTGATACTCAAAAGAATGGATCTAATAAAGTAAGGCGGAATATGTCCAGGATTTTTGCTGCAGCAAAACTAAATTTTTTGCACGACTTAGACACCTCAGAAAATTTAGCCAAATTACGTGCATGTAGAGGATGAAAAGTTACATATACTGTGATTTTATCAAGATTTTAGGAGTTATCAAAAAAATAAAAAAATCGTGCACCAAAAAGTGCAGTGTAGAAATCAACAACTCCATATTATGTTTGCAACTTTAAACATCCAAATGGGTAAAAAATTGATACTTTATTTAAAAAGCAGAGAGTAAATTAAAAGAAAACTAGCATGTATAGCAAGCATGCAAAAATAGAAAACAAATATAAAAACATCTCGGGTTGCTTTCCGTAAAGCACTTTCTTTATAGCCATATAGCTAGGTTTACTTACTTTATTCAAGTATCATGGAAATTGTGTGGTGGCATGAATGCTACCTCCTTCTTCCTTGGAAAGTGCTCCATACACATCTTGTGTGGGAATTCAAACTTGACATTCCCTTCTTTAGAATCAATGATAGCTCCTGTTGTTTTCAGAAAAGGTCTTCCAAGGATTATAGGACTAGAGGTATTTCTCCCCATGTCCATAACAATGAATCAACAGGTACATATGTCATATGCAATTCAACGATTAAATCATTTACTTTTTCTAAAGCCTTTTTGGTTGAATAATCAGCAAGTAATAATCAATAAAGCATTTTCCCATATTTTTTAGATTAAGTAATTCATATAGCTCTTTTGATATGACAGAAACACTAGATCCTAAATCTAGAATGGCATGATGTGTTTCTTTGTCAATAGATATTAAAATCTTGGGGATCCACGCATCCCCAAGCTTAGGTGGTATCATAGCCTCATTATTGTACATGTAAATCTTTTCTTTAATGACTTAGCAATATAGGAACCAAACCCATCTTGATTAACATTAATAATGGGATCTTTAGCAAAATTTTCAAGTATAGCAATCAATTCATGCAAGCTACATTTATCAAGATCCAAGAGTGGTTCCCTAGCTTCACTAAGATTTTAACTTCTTTAATTTGTTTATCATTATCAAGCATGAGAGTTTCTTTTTCATCCATGGCATACAAGGTTTCCCAAGATTTATCTATAACTTCTTGTACATACTTAATTGTTTCTTCATGGCTCTTTTGTTGTAATATATTTTTGAAAGACACAACTTCTTATGTTAAGAGCTCAACTTTATCAATCAATGCATCTTGAATTTCAAATTTTTCTATGAATTCTTTATTCAACTCCTTTTGTGTAGCAATAAATGATCTAATGGTGTTTTCTAATTCATTAGAATTACTACCACTAGCATATTTGTTGGGCACATAAGGTGGCCGGCCATAATAATAATTATTATTCTCATATCCATTGTTGCCAAAGTTTCTTAGAAAATTAACATCGACATTTTAATTACCGTTGCCAATTCATTCTTTTAAAGGGACATTGTCATTGTTTTGCTTGGCTATGTACGCAAGTATGGCATCAATTTTATTAGATAACGGATTTTCTTCTTCAATTGAATGCACTTTCTTTGTTGGATTAGGTGCTCTTTCAGTATGCCATTGACTATGATTATGTAACATGCTCTCTAATATGACTTGAGCTTCATGCATAGTTTTGCCCATAAAAGTACCTCCCGCAGAGGAATCTATCATGCTTCTAGACATTCTGTTTAACCCATTATAGAAAGAGAGTAAGATAGTACATTCATTAACTCCATGTGATGGGCAAGTTCTAAGCATGTTTTTAATTGTTTCCCACGATGTTGCTACATGTTCATTATCATTTTGTCTAAATGACAAGATACTATTTTGATTTTGTAAAATCTTAACAGGTGGGTAATACTATTTTAATGAAATCCTCTTTAAGATCATCCCAAAAATTAATACTAGCAGTAGGTAATGACAATAACCATTCTTTAGCTTTTCCTCTAAGACAAAATGAGAATAATTTTAATTTGACAATATTATTTTCCACATTTTTAAACTTTTGCATATCATAAATTTCGCCGAAATCATCTAAATGCATAGATGCATCTTCACTAGCACTTATAAGATTTAATAACCCATAACTTTACTTCGAAGCTTTCATCAGTTATCTCAGTTGTAGTGATAGGCTTAGCAAAAAAATGATCAGTATGAGTGTTTGTGTAATCACACAATTTAGTGTTTCTTTCCCCCATGATTTTTAGAAGATAGTTACTACTATTTTTTTATGTGTGTTTCAATTTTTATAAAAAGAACTAATAAGAAAAAAACTAAAAGCAAGCAAACAAAGATTAAAAACAAGGCAAATAAAATACGATGCAAAATCTAAAAGAGATAAGAGATCTCACAATGGTGTTACCTCCCCAAGCTTTGGTGAGACGCAGTTGTAAGAAGATTCTTGTAGGGAATACCTCTCACGCAGCAACCAATATGATGCAACTCCTTTCAGCTCCCCGATAAAGGCGTCAGAAAATTTCTTGATGACGTTAGGACTCCAAGTGCAGAGCGTTGTGTTAGCAAAGTATTTCCCCACAAGGGTGACTCGAGGGTTTATATCAAGCTCTCGGGGAACTAGACAAAGATTATTCTCTTCTCCCTTCTTCTAGCAGTCCTGCATGTAAAATAAAAGCCTTGTGTCCCCAACTCCACCGTGTGGTTGTCAAGTATAAGGTTTCGTGTAAGTAAATAAAACACAAGTAAAAATAAAGTGAGTAAAACTAAAATAAATAAAATAACTAAGTAAGAACTGTAAAGGAGTTGATTGTTTTTCGTGTTTTGGATGCAAATAAGAAAAGTAAATATTTTTGTATTTTCGGATTAAAAAGTGCATCAAATAGAAATGAAGATAAAAGCAATATAAAGGTGTTTCTTATGATAAAAAGTGGACTGGGGTTCATGGGTTCACTTGACTATTCTCTCTTTTAAGTTGTAGTGGACAAATAGTAATTCATCAATGATATATGAGGATGCAAAATAATAATATGAGTAAGATAAGTATTCATATGGACATCACATCCTAATATAGAGATGATGCAACACATATCTCTTATACTCCACAAGAAAGGCAAAACTCCATGCAATCTTGTATTACGAATCAACAAAACATATAAATAAGTACTTTAACATGATGTTTGAATATCAAATATGTTACCTTGAACAAACAAGATCATCACTACTGTCACGTGACGAACATAGCACATGCATTCACTTTATCCTTAGTGGGGTGGCAAAAGAAAAGGCAAAGCCATAATAGATCATGAATTTATTGCCACTATCCAATCACTAAAACCATGGTAGTCCATCTGATACACACATCACCCACACACGCTCTTGCATAGATGTTGGATCAGAATAAATACTTAACAACGGGGTACATAATATGCATCTATCAATACATCTTACATATAATACGGTTAGATCTCATAGAAAAATATCATAGAATAAGGATCCACCACTTAGAACTATGAAGAACATGAGAGAAATTGATCAAGTGAGGCAGTTCATATGACACTAAGAACTATGAAGAACATGAGACAAATAGATCAAGCTACTACCACAAACCTGTAGTCCAGAAGTGGACTACTCTCCCTTGATCATGGTGATGATGAAGACGTTGGAGAAGGTGGAGATCCCTCCGGAGGTGATCCTGGTGGAGCCCCCCCCCCCAATCTTCTCTCCTGCAGCCTCCATTTTTGTGTTTCTGTCTTCCAGCGGCGCTCTACTCCCAAGAACTCTTCGGGGCGATATATATAGTGATTTTTAGGTCAAAATACGTCGATGGGAGAAAATATCATGCGGTTTCGACGATCGACGGCCGTAAGAGGCTAGGTGGCGCGCCCTACCTTTTTGGGCGCGCCACCTATGCTCTTTCGGGCCTCAGGCCTCTCTAGGTGTGTTCCAGGACCCAGGGTGCTTCTCCCGATGAAAAAGTGACGCTCCAAAAATCTCAGATCAATTTGACTCCATATAGATCGTTGAAAGTGAAAAATACATAAAACAGGGTTTTCCTGTTCTGCGGAGTTATAAACCAAATAAAGGAGATCATTGGTAAATCCTCGTAAATCTATTTAAACATGGTATTATCATCATATACTAAACCATGAAAACGCGCGTTGCCGTGCCCGTCCATCATCAGTAAAGAAATCTATAAATATTTGAAAAAAACCATGGAATTATAGATATTTGGTAAAAATTGGAGCTAGTTACTAAATAAAAATGGACAGAGCAAAATATTACAAATCCTACTTCTATCCTTGCACATATTAACTATAATATGAAAGGTAAGGTGTGTTCTGAAAGACTTAAATTCTCCCACTGATCAACACTTATACAATTTTATTTTATTGGATAGACTTGAAAATCAATATAAAGTGCAATCCTAAATCCTAAAATAAAGATGTATGTGACTGTAGAGGCGACCAAAAGACATAACCTTAGAGAGAATTGGGATTCTTATATAAGAAAAGGCAATAACTTTTTTTTGACATTATGCACATGACTAATGCCCATCATCCATGGATTCCATTTTTTTGGGGGGTATCATACATGATTCCATAGGAACAACAACAAAGTAATTGACTTTAGTTCCCATATCAACAAAACGAGCAGTATAAGATCAAAGAAACCTTCTAAACCATGGTGACATATATTGTACCAATAAAATCTAAGCACACCTCTTTCTATGTCATCTCGGACTTATTTGTATCTTCGTATCAAATGGTTTAATTTATTATCCACTAATACTGGAATAGTGCAACATTGGAAATCGCATATGCAGCCAAAAAAGCAGATCAACTTATAGCCAAGTTACTCGCAAAATGGATTTTGCTCTACATTAGCCTAAAAGACACAGAACCAAACATTTTCTAATCTAAAACCTCTAATAAAAGAAAATGTAAATCTCTACATATTACAAACCAGTCAACTAAAGCCGTAGCTGCAAAGTCAGATTGACTAAGAGATGAAATGTCAATGTCATGCAGGTCAGATATTGGGTTTCTGGAATAAAAGGGTCAACTCGTAATCAGTAGAAGCAAAGTAATTAAACTGATATGATTCGAATGGAGAATTAACAATTTATTTTAACATAAACGGATATCAGCTTACTTAACAAGTGCAAAGGCGGCAACATGTGATTTTAGTGGCATGCTAGGCTGCTAGGTGAAGCTGATTTATTCTGCAAGATTATATTGAAGCATTTAAAAATATATACTGGTAAGTAAAATAAATGGCTCAACTGGAGCAAGGGGTCCAAATCAATTAATATGCCTTCGGAAAGCTAAACTTCATGACCATGAGTACACCATTTTCTTTGACTCCATTCGATCCATATATGCATCCGAAATAGCAGGTCAGCTAACAGTCAAGTTACTCGCAAAAAGAAATTTGCACTTATGTTAGCCTAAAAGATGCAGAAATAAAGGTTCCATAATCTAAAAGCTTCTTATGAAAGAAAATGTAAACATCTGCAGAATGCAAGTGAGAATGACTGAGAGATGAAATCATAATTTAAAATAGCCGGCTATCTCATTTAGCCGCGATTTTTTTGGAGGCTATAAAAGGCTATAGCCAGGTTATAGCGGCTATTCCATTTAGCCTTTTTAAAAAAATTTGGAACATTTCTGTCATATCTTACCAAAAGAAGAGGAAAACTATGACTCAAATACGATTCGTGATACAACTTATTTCACTATTCAAGGCAAACAAGTATTCAAATATTCAACTCACAAGTTTTATCTAATTATATTAAACACAAATTCGGAAAACAAGAAATAAAAAATGAAACGAGAAGAGAAATTTGAAATGCAGGAGGTTTAGCGGCTAAATTAGAGGCTAAACAAGGGCTAAATTGGGCTATAGCCGGCTATTAGCGGTTTTTTTCTTATTTAGCCTACAAAAGGCATAGCCGCAATAGCAGGTCTCCCGGAAGGCTATAGCCGGGCTATGGCCGGGCTATGGCCGGCTATTTAAAACCATGGATGAAATGTTGATGTCATGCTGGTGAGATATTGTGTTTCTAAAATAAAAGGGTTAGCTCGCAATTAGTAAAAGCATACTAACTAATATTATATGACTCGAATGAAGAATGAAGAATTTTTTTAACCTAAGAGAATATCAACTTACTACAAGTGCAAAGACGGGCAACATGCGATTTTGGTGACATGCTAGGCTGCTAGGTGAAGCTGATTTATTCTGCGAGATTATATTGAAGCATTTAAAAAGATATGTTGGTAAATAAAATAAAGGGCTCAACTGGAGCAAGGGACACAAATCAACTAATATGTCATCGGAAAGCTAAGCTTCATGACCATGAGTACACCGATTTATTTGACTCCATTCTGCTGCATATGTTAACAGTCAAGTTAGTCGCAAAAAGAAATTTGCACTTATGTTAGCCTAAAAGATACAGAAATAAAGGTTTTATAACCTAAAAGCTTCTTATGAAAGCAAATATAAACCTCTGCAGATTGCAAGGGAGATTGACTGAAATGAAATGTCGATGTCATGCTTGTCAGATATTGTGTTTCTAAAATAAAAGTGTTAGCTCGCGATTAGTAAAAGCATACTAATTAATATGATATGATTCGAATGAAGAGTGGACAATTTTTTGAACCTAAGAGGATATCAAGTTACTAAACAAGTGCAAAGACAGACAACATGTGATTTTGGTGACATGCTAGGATGCTAGGTGAACCCGATTTATTCTGCGAGATCGAAGCATTTTAAAATATATGCTGGTAAGGAAAAAATATATATAAAGAGCTCATTGGAGCAAACCTCACGCAACCAAATGAAAACTCAAGGGAAAATCCGAAAGTTAGTGAACATACAGAAAACAGATACCCTATTACGCTCAGATTGCCCAAGCATAAACCAGAATTACTAATTAAGTGATACTCAGTATATCTAAAACGTATACAACCATTCAAGCAATGAAAAATGATATGAACCAGTGAAGTGCAACCAAGAATAACTTAAATGGCCTCTCCAGACAACCATGTACAAAATAATTAGCAAGAACAGAAATGTATTACATGTTTCTAAAATATGCCCAAGTTTAAAGTGTATTGTTACCTGTATTTATTTCCTTCATATAAGTATGGAACATTGCACCATGTTCCTTTTCGCTGCAATAGAAAAATAAGGAATTGGCCTTCCATTCAGATCAATTATTTCAATACACGTGAAAGGAAATACAGTATGATATGATAAGAGATCTATTAATTATTACAACTGGCCACCATTAAATTTATAGGAATCAATCACATACACAGCCATTATTGTCCATGCGTGAATATGTTTGGAAGCTATTGTAATCCTCCAAACTTTTACAGATTGGTAACAAGTTACAATAACAAATGTCTAGCCATTAGCAGAGTAACAGAGGAGAACAACCAGAGCCCTATGCTAAGGATCATGGCAGCCGAGGCCGTACATGGACTGGGAATCTGAGCCAGAGGAAGTAGAACTGCCGCCGTACAAGATTTGTCTGATCATGTCTGACACGAAGGCACGAAGAAGCAGCGGCGCAGACCATCTATTCCTCATTGGATCCTCCCCTTGATACTCGTCCCAGGCACCCAACAAGATGAACCATAGAGAAAAGCAAGTTAGAGAGGTGTCAGAGATGTAAGGCGAAGAGGAATAGTTGGATTTTACCGGATCAATTTGGGTTGTCGCTCATGCGGCGTCGAATATGATAGTCCAGCGGTCGCCGACCGTCGCCCCCACCTCCTACTTTTTTACGCCGCCGCTTTCTCCTCTGCATAGCCACCATGAATCCATGATCCCGGGATAATCACAGAAAAAACAACAAGAGTTAGAACCTATGTGTTCCAAGGAAACATGGCAAAAAAGAAATCAAATCTCTGCCGCAGGAAGCGATAAGACTAGTCACTATGAGAAGTATCATACACTAGTATCATGCACATGATACTAGTTTATGATACAACCCCACAGTGCATAGTATCATAAGATAGTATCATAGTACCATCATATTTAATGTTTTGTAAAATCTCAATTCAAATTTATGTACATGATGTGTTTGCCATTAATTTTTCTAGTTTTACGGGCTATGATACGGTATCATATTATGATACCACTCCCATCTCTCATCTCATTAATTGGTGCGCCACATGAGATTTTTATCAACATGGCATGCATGATACTACTTATGATACTTCCATTGTGGCTAGTCTAATAAGGAGAGCGATGCAATAAAGCATAAGCAATACTTCACTATAAGAGGGAAGTGGCGATTAAACACGAGACTAGCGGGCCAGCGGCGGTGCACCTTCTATTGCCATTAATTGCAGGAAGCAATAGTAGTAGTAGTGAGTGGTGACTGCATACCCTAGGGTCGAGGTAAAGCAGGCAATTCCTACCGTGTGCGCGGTATGGGCCTGCCTGGTTGGCCCAGTTCGCCTGTTATTTCTGTTTCCTTTTTTCTTTTCCTTTTCCTTTTTTATTTTCTGATTCTTTTTGTTTCTTTTTTTGTTTTGTTTATTTTTATTTTTGTTCAAATTTTAAAATCAAATTCAGAAATTGTTCAAAATTCAAAATTGTTTAAATTTGAAAACCAGTTAAATTAAAAAAAATGTTCAAATACAAAAAATGTTCAAATTATAAAAACGTTCAAATTTGAAATCTGTTCAAATATATAAAACGTTTCAAATTTGGAAAAATATTCATAAGTAAAAAATGTTAAATTTTTGGGAAAAATAAATTTTACGAATTTTTTTAAAAAGTTCATATTTAAATTATGTCCATATCCCAAAATGTTCAAATTTCGAAAAAAATAAATCAAACTCTGAACATTTTTAAAATTTCAAATCTGAACAGATTTTAAAATTTTGTTCTCTGAAAATAGATTTTTTAAAGTTAGATATTGAAAAAGAAAAATATTAACAGCAAAGAAACAACAAAAAAGAAAGAAGAAAAAACGTACCTACTCTTAATGGGCCGTGGCCCAACCAATCGACCTGGTCGCTGGGGTGTGCGGTGCCCCATACACGCTGACCAGGTCGGTGTATAGGTGCCCCCGGTAAAGTACCACTGCTAATGAAGCCCAAAGAACAAACAAAACAGCCCAATTATTCTCGTATGGCCCAATTCACGAGAAGCCTTACAAGTCGTTATCGGGAGTAGCTGCCTGGTTAAGATTGGGTCGCCCAGACTCGACTGACTAAAAGATCTCAAACGTTGATTAGGTGGATCGGGTGGTACATAATGCAGAATTGATGTGGGTGGGCGTAGATAGCTGAGTTTTACTGTTAACTAATGTTGCAAATATGTGAGAATTCAATATGACAAAGGACAAAGTTCATGTATGCATTTCACATGCATCAGCGATCGATCAGGAAATTGAACCCGGTTGCTTATGAGTGAGGACAAAGTGCGCATAAAAGACTAATGTTTCTTGTCGGGCTAGTACGTCTAGAGATCCTATTGAGCTGTCAGGGTTAACAGGACCGACCAGGGGATGGTCGGGGTGTCTGAGTGTGACATCCTGGCTCAGGACTCAACGGGATTGATAAGATACTCATACCAACAAGTTGCAACTTCTTTTTTTTAGAAGATCATCTTCAAATAACTCAAAGGTTAAGCATGGTTGTCCTGGAGCGATATGAGGATGGGTGACCGAACAGGAAGTGATCTTGGGTGCACATGAGTGAGGGTAAAGTTAGAAAAAAAATACTAGTTTTGGTCTGTGGAGCTAGTCTAGATATCTTAGAGAGCTACTAGGGGTAACATGCACGAGCCCGGAGTACTGGTTGGGATGTTAAATTCTCTATCAGAGCCGACCTTCATGGTAGCAAGAAAGACTAGTGTTGGTCTGTGGAGCTAGTCTAGAGATCTTAGAGAGCTACTAGGGGTAACATGCCCGAGCTCGGAGTGGTTGGGGTGTTACATTTGCTATCAGAGCCGACCTTCACGGTTACCCAGACGTGTGCAAGTTAGAGATCGGGAAAGTCGCGCATGGCTGGTGTGGCCTGTCGTGGCACACGGTATGGCACATGTGCCGGCACTAGACGTACAAACCTGTTTCCTCGAAGTTCCTAGCTTGGAGTTGATCAACGAGGACGTCGATCTTGGGGTTGAGCGCGATTTCCTAGCACATGGCTTAAGATTGATAGAATACTTATGCTAACAAGTTGCAACTTCTTTTTAGGAAGCTCCTCTCCAATGAATTCCAATGTTAAGCATGCTTGGACATGAGTGATTTGAGGAGGGGTGACCAACCAAGAAGTGATCCCGGGTGCACTCGAGAGTTAGGAAAAGTGCGTCTAAAAAACTAGTGTTGGTCTGAGAGGCTACTCTAGAGATCCTAGAGAGCTAACAGGGGTAACAAGCCCGCCCGCAGTGGTTAGCGTGTTACAGAGGTAGTCTATGGTGGAGAGTGGCGGTGGACGTTCGGGTTTATCCAAAATTTCGGATCAGGTTTTCCGGGTTTTCCCTAATTCGGGTTTCCAAATATGACATCCAAAATTATCTTATTCCGAGAATTCAGGTGCCCAAGAATTTGGGTTCCGGTTTCCCCGATTTACCCACACAAAAAAAGCAGTACAGTACGAGGGTTGTGCGCGCAAGATGAAGAGGAAGTTGCTGGCAGGCAGGGTGGCAACCATGGCTGCAGCTAGCGCGGTGGCGCGGGAGGCGGAGCTCATGGCAGCGGCCAGCTCTACGGCATGCGCTGGGAAGACGAGGAGGGAGTTCTGGTGGCTGCAACGCTGCTGAGCGTGGTGATAGCGGGATGCGAGGGAGGTGGCCGGCGGGCACCTTACTTCTCTCGAGCGGGCGGGGGCAGCTGGATGCGAGGAGGTGGCCGACCGCATCACAGGCGGTGGTGGCCAAGTCTGGATCGTGGACGAGGACACGGGGATAGGTCAAGGACTCAATGCATGAGATTGTGCCTGTAGGCCTATACGATTGATTATCTAAGTAATTAAGCTAATAATTTATGTCTATTGACTCAGGGGCCAACTCCATATCACCAGAATTTCGGGCTTTCGGGCAATATGGGGACCCAAGGCCAGAGCCCGAATTATCTGAACAAATTTCAGGTTTTCAGATGTGACACCCGAACTTGGATCTGACTTTTTGGATTTCGGATAATTCGAGTTCATGTGCAGGTAATTCAGGTTCTAGCTTCGGATTTCGGGTTTTATGTCCACCGCGAGTGGTGAGAAGCTTTGGTGCGCACATGCATGAGCTAACAAAATGAGAGAATCAAGCAAATAGATCTTTCATGGATGCGGAAGCCAAGAAGCTAGCTAGGTAGGCGTTGGATCGAGCCGTGACACAACCAGTTGTTCTCACAAATCATTCGGTCCACGTGGCCTAAAATATAATCTATCTACACGTCTCCTTTGTATGCAAAACGTGTCATACGAACCACCTATACTACATGTCAAAAGGTACATGTCAAATTCAAACTTTTTTTTGTACTCAATGAGGTCCATCGGGCTAGGTACAAGGGCATCGCCATTAGCTAGACTGCAGTGATGAGCCCAATTCTTATACAAGACAAATTTATACCGTTAAGAATTAACTATTTAGAATACCCTTAGTTACGTTCCCGATTATCACACACAAGTGAACGACATAGCGATGAGTACAAACACTAGTGTGAGTCGAACGTGTGCCACGGTCCTCGCCCCTCCATCACCAGAGGTTGGAAAACTTGTCATAATAGAGCATGTTAAGAAAATAGTCGTTATTTTATCCAAACATATACTTTTACATCCTTAAACCATTGTCCATGCTTCCGTTTTCCAGTGACTTCACACTTATTTCGCTCGTAGATCCATAATCGAGCTTGAAGTGGTCCAACCCAACCAAGTTCACCCGTAGCTGCTTGAACATCTAAAGGAGCCCCTCTAAATGAGCTAACTCTTCAGACCTCAAAAGAGTCAGTCGGATTGTCTTGTGTATTGCATTTCTCTACAGCCCCTGCGGGTGCACGTTGCGGCGTATCGCCCCGCTGATGCAGATACACGAGGATGTGTTCATGCACAAATACTTTGCAATCTTGATGAGCTCAATATGTGTGACTAAGGTACAACAAGGAGAAGTCTGAAATTGAAAAAAAAAACATCTCCGAGGGAGTAAATAGTACTTCCTCCCCCACAAAAAAGTCATGGATTTGTATAAATTTAGATAAGTCTAGGACATTTATTTTGGGACAAACATGAGTATAAACTTCTTCACTCTATTACTGCTCCTGACAACCCGGCTTTTCTACAACCCCTATGGGGACGCTGTTCCAGCGATGTATGGCGTGGAAATGTTTGTCCTACACCATTTTACACTTTCAACCCACACAAAGAAAAGTTCGGACTAATATAAGCCAAAGCATACATGTACACTTCGTCCTCCCTCCTCCCCGACTCCACCTCTCTCTCTCTCTCTCTCTCTCTCTCTCTCTCTCTCTCTCTCTCTCTCTCTCTCTCTCTCTCTCTCCACCCTCCCTCGATCTCTCCTCCTAGATCCACCCTTCGCCACCACTTTTGGTTCTATGCTTCCCGGACACCATGACCCGCAGCGAGGAACCATATTCGTCCACAACTTGGAATCCTCAAAGACCGGTGGCTCCTCCTTGTGGTTTTCTTGCAGCATGCCATCTCCATACCACCATCCCTAATCCAAAAGACCGTCATTGTCAGCGCATATGCGACGGCAGCTCAGGTCTTGGCCCTGCCGCTCATCATCTTCTCTGCCAAGAATAAGGTCTTGCCAATCTGTTTTGTTTTGCATGCTGAATCAGCAAATGTGATGTAAGGTTACATACCAAGAAACATATGGTGTGTTCAACAAAAAATGAAGGACGCAACTGATTACAAGTGGATGTACTAGTTCACAGTTTTTGTGCAATGTGCCGAAATTGCACAAACCTCAAAGCAGTATTGGAGGCCCAAGATATGGCAAGAAGAGTTAGTTTATCACGCGGTGCATGGCAAATTGCGAGAATGCACTACTGCTAATATCATGTAATTGGAGAGAAATGTCTATGTAGCACGCATGCACCATCCATTTTGTGTGATATGCTTTGAGATTCGGACATGCATGTATCTTTTTTTATGCACATGGTACCCCACATTCTCTTTCTCAACACCCCACACTCTCCCATCTTTTAGCCAAAATTTATAAGGGTAGTCTATATTGAAATAATTTTTTAAATAACATTTTTCTTAAACCTGTGTTTTTATTTCGGTGAGATCTTTTAACAAGCCCAAAATTAATAAAAATATGAAACCTTAATTCTGAAACAAAATTAAACATTTATACAATGAAACCCAATGGAACTTGTTTAACCTGTTTTTCAACAATATATTTTATGGTTTGGACTCAAAGTTAATTGGAAATTAATTTTTCAACTTTGATGAACCAATCTTAAAGCACGGTGACAAATGTTTTCTAAAAGGTTTTATAATTTTTTCCCCAGACCCTGCATAGTGCGGGAGCTCTCAGCACTGGGTACGTCATTTTATAATTTTTCCCATGTTTCACTCTGTTTCAAACATCAGTTTTCAAATATTGTTGAAATATATTCAATATTTGTATTATTTTGAAGCTTTCTTCGATAGGGAACCAAATATTCAAATGGTCTAAATTAAACTTATGGTTCAAAATCTCCATAAGTTTCAAGTTGCCTATAAATAGAGAAAAAAAGTTGACACTATTTCTAAAAGTAGAGGAGGAGAGAGAGTGTGGAGCACACTGGCTATATAGTCATGACTTTTAAACATAAGACCTTAGCCCAGCTTCAAATTAATAAAGCCACGAACGGCACAGATTTACAGGATGCTGAGAGAACAACTTACAAGATACCAACACACACAAGCACACACCGAAAACATGACATAGAGCTTGGTCGTCGGAGTCCTCAGCCACCAAGGGAAAATCCCTACACTTGAAACGGCGACAGTTGACACTCGGAGGGGTTCGTCGTCGAGGAGAAACCACCCTACACGTACATCAAAGGGCCAAAGGCCTTGGTCCGTCTCCGGAGCCGATCATGACTGGAGAATTGTCCTAGGTTCCCAAGTCCCAACCAAAGAGGGTGTTCTCTTTTTTTTACGTGAAAGAGGGTGTTCTCTTTTTCTCTATTGTTGCAATTTCTCTTGCAGTTAAAAACATACATCAATACATCAACAACACTGACCAACCGGTTTCTTTTTTAAAAAATGTGTGCCAACCGGTTGTTCGTTCTTACATTAGGCTTCTTGCATTAACATCGTTAGATCTACTAGCTGAACAGATGGATCTACTAGCTGAACACATGTATGTACAAGCTGAGCACATGGAATTATTGTTGCCGGGAGTCGTCGTTTTCCACTGGAACCAACTGACATCTTCTTAGAAAAACCTGTCTATGTTTCAACCTAGTTACTCTCCCCAGAAACATTCCTGAACGACACAGAGGCTCCATCGACGCATAGAAGATAGGTAGACAAGTAAGTCAAATGACCCACGATCGATGAGCTGTTCTTCCATGTTCCGATTTGAAATTGCTCTGCAACACGCACTAATTAAAACAAGCGGTAACATGCATGTAGCGGAGGAACAGTTCATTCCAGTAGCATTCGTCGAACTGCCTGAAGGTCAGCGCCAATCTATAAATAGATCGACCACCACGCTAGCGTCATCACGCACACAGCTTGTTTCCTGCTTCTACAACACACTCCGCAAAAAAGATGGCAAATACCCTTGCGATTGTGATCTTATTTGCGTCGCTCGGCGCCGTGGCTTCTCAAGCACCCGCCGCCGCACCAACAGAGAGCTTTCAGGGTTCTTCTCCAAGCGACATTAGTTCACCGCCGGCCGCCGCCCCGAGCGACACTTTTGGTAGCTCGGCTCCGGGACCGAGCCCAGAGGGTTCTGCTCCGAGCACGAGTACGCCTCCTAGCGCAATGAGCCCAACCTCTCCTCAGACGGCAGGGCCAAAGCTCGAGGGCACCTCGCCGGCCAGTTCGAAGGCACCTCGCCGGCCATGCGGCGAGGGCCGCTCCCGTTCGGTGCGACGGCGGCACCGAACGAAGAGGAGATCCACGAGATGATCACCTCCGGCTCCATGGCCGCCGCCCGGGGTTCTTCATGGCCGCCGCCGCATTCTTCACGCAAGAGGAGGCGAGGGCGACGGCAGCCGTGGCGGCGCGCAACGAGCATTGGGAGGATGTTGCCGACGGAAGCCAAGCCGTCGAAGAGAAGACGAAGAAGAAGAAGAGCCAACCCGCCGCCACCTGTCGAAGGGGAAGAAGAAGAGGAAGAAGGACTCGCCGCCTGCCGAACCACGTATCAAATGGACGCCGAAGGAAGAGGAGTGTCTCGCCGAAGCTTGGATGACCGTGTCCATGAACGACATAAACGGGGCCAATCAGTCGTTCGACACATATTGGCTTCGAGTGAAGCAGGCGTACGAGGAACGCAAACTCGTCGATCCCTACTTCAAGAAGACGAACATGAACGTGTACCGGGGGACAAGGCAATGGCCACCCATTGGGGGATCATGACGGCGTGCAACAAACGGCACGGCATACAGGAGGAGGTCGAAAACGCCGATCAGCGACTTGGAGCAAAAGGTATGCTCCATCGACCCTGCATCACCGAGGTACATCGTCGTGAGCTGACCCGTATCGTCGTGCTCTTTTTCCCCAGCTGCGCCGTCTCGGAAGCACCGATACGGCAGAAGCTCGCGTACTCGCGTATAAAACGGCTGCGATACTCCGATACGCCGATACGCCTCCGATACGCGTATCGGCCGCGTGTCCCCTTTTCCCAAAATTAAAAATAAAGAAATTAAATCTGATACGCGGCGGGGACGGCGGCGACACGGCGGCGACACGGGAGAGCCCAGATCGAGCGATTGCTAACCCTAACCCAGCGACCTCCCCCTGTCTATTCGTTTCATTCGCAGGAAACGGCAGCCGCCTGAGCCCGCACGAGCCGCCGCCGCCTGGAATAGCGCCGCCGCCGGCCGGAATAGCTCCGCCGCCGGCCGGAATCGCGCCGCCTCCGGCCGGAATCGCGCCTCCTCCACCTGGATTCGCCCCTCCCCAACATCACGCGCCTCCACCGGCCGGAATCGCGCCGCCTCCCCAAGGCCCAAGGTACTGCATCCGCCTCTGCTTCCCCTTCCCCTTCCCCAAGCTGCTGGTCTGCTGCTTGCTTGCTGCCCTCCCGTTGGTGGTGGTGCTGATGGTTTGGCACCGTTTGCTTGGCTGGCCAGGGGGTTAGATGGCATCTGCAGGCAGTCAATCTTCAGTTGGTCGTACTGCAAGCAATTCCATAGATGTTGATGGTCCAGAGACACAGGGTGGTGGTGGTACTGTGAATGCTAAGTATCCTCTATGGGCTCATGCTTCAAAACTATCAATAGATGGAACAGGTCGTGGAGGAAACACACGGTTCAAATGCCATTTCTGTGACAAAGATTTCCCGGGGAGCTATTCAAGAGTTAGAGCACATCTTCTTAAGATTGCAAATGCCGGTGTTAATCCTTGTAATAATGAACAGTTGAACACTTTCCATTCCTGCACCGTTTGTCATTTGACTAAATTATGTGGCCTGTGTAACGCTGGTACTTTGTATCTCTCTATTTATTTATGATGTAATGTTAGTGGACTAAAGATGTTCTGCACTCTTTGGTCTATACATTTATGGAGGCTGGGATGCATTTTACATTTAAGGTAACAAGCCACAAAGCCACCTTCTTTACCGTTATGTGTTATGTCTCAAATTCAAAAACTAGCATACTCAGTCATATGATTTATTTTGCAAGTACCACGAAGATTGAGGGCAAGTGGTGATCATTCAGACTCATCATTCATCAAGAAAGGGCAGAAAATGGGGCAGTTCTTATATCTCATCTCATATTTACTTTATTGTGATTTTTTGATTTATGATCTGTTATATTATTGCATTTATACATATACTCGCCGTATCGCCGTTTCGCTGTTTTTTTGAAATCGCCGTATCGCGTATCGCCGTCTCCGTATCGCCGTATCCGTGTCGCCGTATCGGTGCTGCGTAGTGCGCCGTGCTTTGGACATGTACACGGAAGACACCGGCCAGCAGTTCAAGTTCCTGAACGTCTACGCCCGCCTCAAGAACTGCGAGAAGTGAAAGGAAACCCGCACGACCCTCTCGAAGAGCAAGACCGAGCAGTACAACCCCGACGCTCCGGCGGGCGCGGCGGAAGGGCGCCCTGAACTCGGCCAGAAGAAGCTCAAAGAGCTCAAAAAGACGAGCAATCCCGCCGATAGGATGCAGGCGTCGATCGACAAGTGCTGGGCCGACTTGAGGTCGCACGCCGACGGGAGGAACGACAAGTTCGACGGCAGGTGGCGGGAGATGCTTGCCAACCAAGGCGTCCGGATCGCCCTACTGAAGACGACGACGACGGCGGCGAAGAAGAGGAACACAGACTTGGCGTTCCTGATGGGCGGCGGCAACATGGAACCGATGGACGAGGAGACGAGGAGACGAGGAACCGGGCCACCGCAGCGACATCCTCCGAGCCACTCCGGCGAGTCCTTCGTCATCCGCCGGCTCCTACCTCGGCTTCCTCACCGTCTACCTCGTCGACGCCGCCGCTTCGACGTCCACGCGCGCCGTCGTCGAGCCGCGCGCGGCCACGGCGTGTGAACTGGTCCGCCGGACACCGCCGTGCCGGTCGGGACTGCCGATGAGCCTGTTTCCGTGTAATTTCCCTCCGGTCGCCGATCTGTGGCTGATCCTTTTGCTCCTTTTGCCGATCAACTGGCCGTACTTGTAGCGCGAGGCGACGCTTTGTTTGAATTTAAACTATGTCCGCCGAACTCCGGGTGGACGACTGGAAATACGGTACTCCCCACGACTTAATTTGGTTCAACCCGGCGGTTGTTTCGTCCGAATTTCGCCGTGGGGAGCGCCAACGAGTGGAGATGCTCTAACAACCATGCCAACTAGTACTCCTCTTCTCCTAATATGGAAAAAGTTTAAAACAAATCTTAAACTTGTAGGCAAAAGCTAAATCAAACCTTGAACTTCTAATACCCTAAATCGGCACAATAAACTATTCGATCCCAATCTATTTTAAACCCTGAACTTGTTTAGCGTATCGGGGATTCTACATCCCGGCCAAAATAACAAACTACTCTCACTGTTGACTCGGACCCACATGCCATATGTTTCTTCTTCGCAAAAACTATTCTCCCGTGTTCATCCCATATTTACCCTTTTCCTTTCGTATGCACGAATTGTTAATTAGTGTTACGATCGAGTGGAGTAAAAAGATGGTCCGGGACTCAGTCGAGTCACATGTACGGCAAATATCGTCAGAATATCGAATGTTGAGGCACACTTATTGCTCGTATTGCAATAATATAAATTAAATCAAATCAAATCAAATCATAACCGTACCATGATTTCTACCCAAGTGCAATATCCACAATACCCCTTCGATCAACAGTCAGTAAACCTTTTTTTCAAGAGTATGCTAAATTGGCGTACCATATTTTTATAGAAGGAGAGAAATATCAGTTACAAGATGCTGAACCCAGATGTAAACATAATTAAGGGTCACAACACTCCAAACACACACCTAAGCCTACTCTTTCAGCATCGTTCTTCTCCGTAGAGCGCGCGCAGCTTCCCATTGCTCCAGCTCCTCACTGATCCTAAGTTAGAAAATTTGATGATAATAGTAAATAGTACCTTAAAAGATCGAAGAGAAACATAGATATTCTAGCACTAGTAGATAAAAGGGCTTCCATACTACCCCATTAGTTCTCAAACACTTTGACCCGAGACTAATGGGGTCTTTAGTTCCGGTTATGGTGGGGAACCGGGACTAATGCTCCGACCGAGACTAAAGGGTAGGCCTTTAGTCCTGGTTGGTAACACCAACCGGGACTAAAGGTCTATGGCAGGCTGCGGTCGGCGCATGCCTCTTTAGTCTCGGTTCGTGTCCCCAACCGGGACCCTTTAGTCTCGGTTCATGTCCCCAACCGGGATTAAAGGCTTTTCCAGGTTTTTTACTCCCCACGCACCCTTCAACCCCCCCCCCCCGATCGTTTTTTTTGCTTTGTAAAATACAAAAGAAAATAATAGACAATTCAAAAAATAAAATGCTTTCACATTCTTGTAAGTTATGCAACTTACTATTCGGAGAAATTAAGAAATTCAAATTTTCACTCTTTGTGCAACAAAGATTTGAAAATGGTAAAACCGCATTAACTTTTGCATACGACGTCGGAAAAAAACGTATAATATATCAAAATCATCGTGGGAAAAAGTTACATCTGAATTCTCAAAATTTCAAATGAAAATACGAAAGCAGGAAGATTTTAGTTTTTGCTATAAATTACGGATTTATATTTTTTTATTTTCTAAAACCTGAAATTAATATTTCCATCTTGCATAAATATTACTATTACTTTTACCCAATTTTTAGATTTTCAAAATTTTAGGTTTTAGTTTTGGCAAAAAAAAATAAAAAAAATTAAAATAGTACAAATTAAAAAGTTAATGTTTATTTATTTATTCAAGATTATTATTACATCATTATTTTTGTTTATTAAAAGAATTATTTGAAATTCAAACAATAAAGAAAGGTGACATCGACCAACATGTTAAAAGGATTGATATGATACTAGTATCACATACATGCGCGCGAAGCACTTGGATGCGGAACGGGATGGAACTCAGAACTTAAGCGTGCTAGTGCTAGAGTAGTGAGAGGATGGGTGACCGAGCGGGAAGTTTGACCATGAGTAAGTAATTTGACTAGTGTAGTTAGAGATAGAGACTAAACTATGCAAATAACTGAAATAATAGAAATTCTGAAGAAAGAAAATAGAAAAAAATGGAGTGAAAAAAAATAAAAATTAAAAAATTCACCTGGAGACATTTTTCGCCCCGATGCACGGAACCCACGTGGATGGACCTTTAGTTCCGGTTCGTAAACAACCGGGACTAAAGGGGGGTGGGGCTTTAATCTCGACCCTTTAGTCCCGGTTGCACAATCGGGGCTAAAGCCCGTTATGAACCGGGACTAAAGGCCCTTTTTCTACTAGTGTGAGTTGAAATTGGGTTGTTATTTGATGATACTAGCCTGGAGAAAATTAGCAAATTTAGTTACGCGCCGGTTAAAGCTCGACAAATACTTGAAAAGTTGGGGGGTCAATTTAAGACAAAATCCGCTTAATGAACTTCGAGGATTTGGAAGAATTCCCACCTGACGAATGACAAATGAGCAGGAGTTAGCTAGCGATATGTTGATGCGATGTACACTACAGTTCATGAAGAGAATTGCTCGCATCATAGAGATCCGGTGAGAGATGGCTATTCAAAGCCGACAATAATCCCATTATAATCTCACTAAGATCACATCCGTATAGCGACCGAACCACCGGTTGGTACGCCATGCAGCAAGATGGAACGTTCAGATCTCGCAGTCCAAGTTGCAAAACAAAAGGATGATGAACTAGTCCATTAACAATTCAGCATCTGGCTGGCACCATACACGCATCGATCTATACTGACTTCCATTTCTTCCCGTTTTCTCTCTTTTATTCTGCAGCAAGAAAACTGTTCGTCCGGAAGAAGGGGCTTGCACTTGCGGAGTTGCTAGCTAGCTGTTCAATACTCAAGTCAGACAGAGGACTTGTTCTTTGTCACTCTGTGGACTTCGGAGCTCCGTGGTGCTGCATATATATTTGCCGTTGCCGCGTTGCGTATACCACCATGCATGTCAAGCGAATTCGCCGTGACTGCGATGCCCCGGTGAAACGATCGAAACGTTGACACCATGTTCGTAGTTGGGAACTAACGGTTGTTGGTTTAGCATATTCTAGTGGCACTTGTACTAGTCTTCTACCCATGTCATGTGGCGCTAAACGGTAAGTGAGCTTAGTAATATGTTTTGATCAGCCAGGCTGGATTGATATTCTGCCTTGTAGCAGTGAAACAAGTTAGAAGTTAAGACAAATTCAGACATGAATTACTGGTTAAGACCCAGTTAATTTGTTAACTATGGACCCCACTTGGGAAAAAAGTTTATCCACCCACCATGCCATGCAAACATCTGATCTAAAACCCCACTCTTCCCGGACTCCCAGGCCGGATAGATGTGGATATTCCACATGCCTGCATCACTATCCGTTCAATACTCCTCGTAGTCAGCGCTCCGGAGTTCAGATCAGATGCTTGCTGAGTTGTGTTAGCATGTTCCCTGCACTCCTAGAGAACATGAGTTTCCTAGCTAATTAAGTAATGCAGACAAGACAAACCCTGCCAATTCTGCTAACCAAGTCATCCCCCAACCGGGTGTACAAATAGACGTGCAGAGCTGCTGCATCTTCACACCTCAACCACACTCAAGTTTCCACTTCCAGTCTCGTTGCTTGCCAAGCGGTTAGATCAAGTGACAAGTGCATCGAGCTCAAAGATGGCAAGCAGGGTTGCGATCTTGGTGTCGTGTGCGCTGCTCCTGGCGGCGACATGGCAGGGTGCGGCGGCGGCGCCTCGGCTGCGGGTCGGGTACTACCAAAAGAAGTGCCCGGCGGCGGAGTATATCGTCAAGGGGGTCGTCGGCAAGGCCCTCCAACAGAACCCTGGTCTCGGCGCCGGCATCATCCGCATGGCATTCCACGACTGCTTCGTCCAGGTACGTGCTCCTAATGGCTTGCTCATGCATGTGCTGTAAAACGTCGAACACGCGGTTGACGTTGCCCATGTATGCATGCGCATTGCAGGGCTGTGACGCGTCGGTGCTGCTGGACCCGACGGCGGCGAACCCTCGGCCGGAGAAGCTCGGCGCGCCCAACTTCCCCAGCCTGCGCGGTTTCGAGGTGATCGACGACGCTAAGGCTGCTCTCGAGAGGTTCTGCCCAGGCGTCGTCTCCTGCGCCGACGTCATCGCGTTCGCGGCCCGCGACTCCGCCTACTTCCTCAGCAACTACCGCATCAACTACAAAATTCCGTCGGGACGGTTCGACGGGAGCATCTCGCTCGAGAGCGACACGTTGGCCTTCCTTCCCCCGCCATTCTTCAACCACTCGCAGCTCGTCGACAGCTTCAAGGCCAAGAACATGAACGAGGACGACCTCGTGGTGCTCTCCGGCGCGCACTCCATCGGCGTCTCGCACTGCTCCTCCTTCACCGACCGCCTCCCCCCGAACCCCTCCACCATCAACCCCGCTCTCTCCGCCCTGCTCCAGAGCAAGTGCCCGGTGAGCCCAAATTTCACCAATGACCCCACCGTGGATCAGGACATGGTGACACCAAACCTGTTGGACAACCAGTACTACAAGAACATACGGAAACGCAATGTTCTCTTTACCTCTGACGCGGCGCTAGTAACATCGCCCCTGTCGGCGAGGAAGGTGTATCAGAACGCTTTGTTCCCCGAGGTGTGGGAGAAGAAGTTCGCCAGGGCGATGGTCAAGATGTCAGCTATCGAGCTCAAGACCGCTGCCAACGGCGAGATCAGAAAGAATTGCAGGGTCGTCAACAATTAGGTTTGCTGGGTGATCACGAATCTGCAGTTACATTTGAATGTGTGTGCACTCACTGTGTCCTTATAATTCATTCGTTGTATTTAATTTACTATTAGTTTCCTTGGGGCATGCTGTTTCACTTCTATTGGTGCATTCAGCTGATCATGTTGTAATGCTATATTCATAGAGTTGTGTTTTTGTAATAGGTGACACGTGACTGAATAAATTTTTCATTTTTGGCTTGGCCAGGAAAATATAATTTTGCGATCCAATGTACTACGTATGTGGGCGCCTCTGGGTAAACATTCACAAAAATACGAATATAAATTTCATCTTAGACATAATCTTTCCCAAGCATAGAACTTTGCAAGAACCAAACCCAAGAAAATTACAAAAGAAAAGAGAAAATGTAGTTATCAAAAGAGAGTGTGAGAAGTGGTTACTCCCAAAGCTTAGTTAAAAATAATTGTAATACACTTTTACCGTTGAGGCATAAATAACCTCTCTTTCAATGGATAAGAGTTTTTCTTTTGCTTCAATGAATATTACTTGATGTAGTCCGGTGGTCTCCTTCATCTTGAACCTAGTAGAAACAAAACTACAAAGCAAAGAAATATTTTTGTGCTTTTGGAATTTTCCAATTTGTATCTTACTTTTGAGGCACAAAGGGTTAGCTTACAAGTGATGGAATTTTGAGTCTCGCAAGGTATGATCACCCCCCTAAGCACCATGCTTAACTCAACAAACTAAGTTCAAGAGGTGCCCCTCTTAGATTTGGATGAAGTGCATGTGAGACGAAATGTGGAACACGAGTGTGCACCATCCAATGTGATTTAAAGAAAACTCACTTATGGTGAGAAACTCGCTACTACAAAGAAATGATTAAGACGAATGGTTCAAGTTGGAAGGTTTCACCAACTACTTGTTGAAGATCATCGAACTGAAACAATCAAATGGCACCATGCCGCACACGACTTTGCAAGGCTCAGGTCCCTGCGAAGATAACACACAAAGTAAAAACAAATGATTCGGTGCGCGAATGGAGTTCGTTCAGCGAACCAAGGAAAGAAAATAAGAAAGAACGCATAAAGTACTATAGAGCATTATAGGCTAGGGAGTTTCTAAGATAGTCAAAGTACATGAAAGTACAAACGAATACGGAAATTCAATTCGGCTCTTGGTCATATGCTCCCTCCACCCAAAAAACATATTTTTAATTGTCAAAAATCTTTAACAAATTTTTTTTTGCGCGTACATCTCGACAATCTATGTGCGTTCATGCAGTTTCACGAAAAACCGATATTTTTTGTGGTCGATGTAAAAAAGACAAAAAAATTTCACAAAAAGCCTTATTTTTAGCAGTAAATTTTGTCTTTTTTACACAGCTCAAACTACAAGTTGATTTTTCATTGAAAAACTTTGTGCATACGTAGCATGTCAAGATTTATACGTGAAATTTTCGCTTGGAATTTTTTAACACTCAAAATGTATCAAAGTTGTAGTTCAAACTAAAGGGAGCATATGCACCCAGGAGCCAAAACACCATTCCCGAACGAATAGTTATAAGGTAACCCACTGACCTCAGTATGTTACAATAAAATGATGAAGGGTTGCTTTCGTTCAAGACTTCGAGCACCTTGTACGATTGTGGAGACCGCACGGGAACTCATCATATGTTCCTCCTCCTCGTTAATCGGTGTTGACCCCCAGTTGGGGTGCCTTGCACAAGTTTCTTTGTCTTCAACGTTTTTCGTCAAATCCATATGGTCCTGCTAGGAACATACTATTGGTCATCGGTGGTTGTTCGCCATAATTTTTATGATCAACTTACCAGGATCGTACAAGTGGGTGGTACCGTGGCAGAACATTGTATCTCAGCTCGTTAAACTCGCAAAGAGTCGAAGGAGTCTTTTCTCTCATCAATACAGTCATATGGTATGGGCATGGGTGCCATTACTGATCCTCGTTAAATCACCCAGTAAAATATGATTTTCGGGGATTCTTCGTCTGGTTGGTACGGTCTGGTCATACGGTCAGTAATGACCGTACAATTGATCGTTTAACCTTATGTTAATCACAACGCCTTACTATTGTTCGACACAACAGTAATGGTACGGTCACTCGCTACGGTCACGGCCGACCGTACACATGTGGTCATCAACCTTACTGATGTATCGAAATGACTTGTTTTCTTCAATTTTTTCTAAGGACCTTAAATATTAGATTAACATAACATATGGGCACATCTACTAATTTAGGGAGAAGACTTTTGACACATAGTACGAAACACAATATGACCAATGAACTAAACATTATCTTTTGAAGGTTAGTCCCAAGGAAACTCTAACAGGAAAATCATGGTAAATAAAAAATGCCAATGCATCATTAATGCAACTAAACTCAAAACACAAGACCAAGAAAGATATCTACGAACTTCCTGGTTTCCTCCTAGTAAGCGATATCTTTAAAGCCATGTAGCTAGGCTTGGTTGCTCCATACTTTATCCACCTGAATCCCAAGGGATGTCGACCCGAGGGGTAATGATACTTACCTCCGGCCAAAGTTTAAAGCATCTTGTAGCAAAGTTTGGTCGGAGCCGAACTCGCTTACGGTGCATTAGCATCATGTAAATGAATATATTCTCACTCTCAAGCCGGGGTTGATGTACCATGTGTGGTAAGAATGTCTCCTCGTCTAGCTGTAACGAAAGAGTTAGGAATTTATGCATGAATATTAAACTTTTACCTTGGTTACTATTGTAGGTGAACACTATATAGTACTCTTCTGCAAATGGGAAATATGCATCATCCACAAACGCATTTGCAGTGTACCATTCGGGTCCCTTCATATTAGTACCGCAAGAATCCTAGCAAGGCTCTATCTCTAGTTCATCATAATTAAGACTCCCAAAATAGTATCTAGGCATAAGTATTCCTCAGAACAATAACCATCGATTTGCGAAATAAGAACATCACTAAAGTAAGAGACCTGATAAACAAACATAGTATTTGTAATATGTTACTCATTGTCAAACTCTCCTTCTTGCTGTTCCACCTCTTTGTCTCATGATTGCTGAAAATGGTTATTTTTGGGCACTACAGATTTACGCTCTTTACTCATTATCACCACTGCATTCTCACTAAGATGTTTTTCACAATATTCGTCAATAAAAGGAAAGTACATGATAAATTTTACTATAAGCTCACTATCTCTCTACTCATTGTAGTTTTTTTTAGAGTAGATCTTGGGCACCTTGATAATCCAAATACTCAAAGACTTCATCATTAGTGTAAGATTCTAGGAGTTCTTTAAAAGTATAAGAACATTGAAAGATAAAGTGTCCAACTGACATACAATTACTACAAGTTACATGATATGAACCACAAAATGGTTGTGCACATTCGATCATCCAACTATACACATTTAATAAGTTCATACCATTGGCAGTATTGAGTTTGTTGCGGTGTACATCTTCATATTCTTCCTTCCTTGAGTCATGCAAAAGGTTAGGTTCTTCCATGGTGGTTGATACTCATAAAAAGTTATCACTAATGCATTATCATGAAAATTATCTTGAGAAAAAAATATAAGATGCACCGCACCTTAGATCATGGCATGATGGCAAACACTTTATTTTCTAAATTTATGTTTCTCATACGGGCTAGAAACTCACCAGCACCAGTAAAAATCACAAACTCTAAAACCGCAATACTAGGATGGCATTTTAAATCATCACTAGTATAAGTTGCTAGTATGGTATAAACGTTGTACTTACATTGATAGCTAAGGTGATCTTTGGATCCACTGTCTTTGCATTGTGAATTATAAGAGGTACATAGCATGGATGAATAAACATTCACCAACATCATCCATTCTTTTAATATCCTATGTCTCTTCATTTTACTTTCCATACTCTCATTGATCGTTCAAACGACGAGATGTCGCCTAGAGGGGGGGGGGGGGCGAATAGGCATTTAATTTTTTTTACCGATTTGGCTTGCAAGAACGCATAATTAAAATAACGTTTATTTTACAAGCAGAAAACCTAAATAAGCTAGGCTCAACTAAGTGCACCATCAATAAGTTAAGCTAGGCAAGATAGCACAAGATATATATAGCACAAGTGATAAGAACGATGGCTATCACAAGAAAGTAAATTCGGGTATAGATATAACCCACGCAGAGACAAAGATATATTCTCTTGTTCCCTTACACAAAGTAAGGTACGTCACGTTGGAGAGATGTGGGTTACCACAAAGCCTCCTTCTTTTCCGAGCCAATTCCACAAAGGACAAAGGCCATTTCCTTATGGTTAGCTTTTCTCCACTACGGAGATGGAAAGCTCCACAAGCACTTCACTAAGTCCACAAAGAAGAAGCCCTTGCCTCTTCACAATATTAAACGAAGAAGTCACCGGATCACCAACCGCGCGCCTAGCTAACTAGGAGGTCATCCTCCAAGAGTAAAAAAGCTCACGGTCTCTCACTCAAACTAATCATAACGTATATCTCAACACTATGCAATGCAAAGATGAAAATCAAGAACACCATGGAAAGTGCTCAAATCCTTGTCTCTCAAATCACACCGAAGCAACAAATGTCATGGGGGGGGGGGCTAGAGAGGAAGAACAATGGTGGAGGTCCACCAACGGCTCCACGATCTGGTTTTTGCTATGGCTGCTGCTGCAATGTTGTCATGCTCCTACATGCTATGCTGTTCTAGCTGCTACTGTTGTACCTGTGATCCTCTCTGTTCCATGTTGTTCTACTGTTATTGCTATAGTCATGCTCATATCTGTGTTACTGCTGCTGCTGTGGTGCTCCATAGCAATGCCATGTTGTTCTAGTTGCTATCCTGCTCTAGCCTATGCTTGTGTTCATGCTATTACTGATGCTGTGGCCCTTGTGCAAAAGCTCATGAGCATGCTGTGATGCTCATGGCATGCCATGCTACTCCAGCCACTGCTGCTGCTACTTGTATGTCATGTGTATTCATATTTTCTACCCCTTGCTTGATTACTGTAAGTAATCCTTGCTTTATGCAAGAACCAGTGCCACTGGTGTGTTGCTCCTTGAGCTCTGATTCATGGTAAAGCTCTACTAAGCTAGGTTGTTGGCTAGTTGTCTCCATTCCTTGATGGTGTGCTTCTGGATACAATTATAAATTATGAATTTATATATGTGTATTTATCTGTTATGGCTTGCAGTGATTAGTGCTTATCTCAGTGGCTTTGGATGATCATCTGATCATCAGGGCTTCCTGTTGGCTTATACACATGTATGCATTCATCTTATATGCTGATGTTGCTTGTATATCTAGCTCCTCACCAAGTACTGGTGGTTGTTGTTGCTTGTGAAAGCAATACTGTTGGCTGTTTGATTGATTTGATGCACTTGGTTGCATCTGTGTGAGCTATTTCAATTACCTGAACTTGTCAGTGAAGCTTTGCTTCCTATTTTTGACAAACAGACATGTCTACTTGATGCAATAGTGATCATGTGCATCTTGTGCAATAACTGGATGGAAACCAACATGTGTTGGCACCTCCTGTGATGTTTGAACTCCTTGGAGTGATGATATGCTTCTCTAGTTGGCTTTTGTGTGTGGCTAGGTAGTTGTTGTGACCCTAGCAGAGCTTGTCCTGGTAGTTATGGTTGCTCCTACCATTTCTGTATGCTTCTGTGCAATATTACTAGTAGTTATTCAAGTGCTTCCGGTATATTTGATGTTGAAATGAAAATGGACATTTAAATGTCCATAATCTGATGGTATAGCTAGCTATAGGGTGCTAGGTGAGTCTGGTTGGCTAGATAGGGTTCAAATCCATGCTGGATTTCTTTGGTTATGTCAGTTGTAATTATGTTGACTTAATCAGTGTTCCCTTGGATGAATTCCTACTGGCTTATCCCTTATTTTGCTTGCACCATATGGTTGGATGCCAAATGATGATACAAACAGGGTAGCTCATCCTATGGCTTGTGTGGCTTATGCATAAGCTTGATTTGTATGAGCAAAACAGTGCTTGCTCATGATTCTTGGGTATACCTCACTCCATCTCCTAGAATATGTGTTGATGTAGTGGTTTTGCTTCCGATCGATGGCTTAAGCTTGTCCTGCTCCTCCTGGCTAGCTTGTGATGATTTACTTCATCTTGTGCTTGCTCTACAACAAACAGTCCTTGGTGGAACTGTCCTGGATAGTTTTGCTGGCTGTGTGTTCTTGCTGTTCTTGTGTTCTTACCCTTTGGAACTGCTATCGATGAACAGCTAGGGTTTGCTTCTGAAAAGATTTTATACCCCCTTCTCCTTGCTTCCATGGTCGACAGCACCACCTGGTCAATTTGGTGACTCCCCTGGCTTGTGTGTGCTGTTGGGCATGCAACATGCCTTGTGAGCTGCTTGGTTGTTCCCTGGTTGGAACTTGGGCTTTGGCATTGTTCAGCTCGGCTGGTTTGGTATTATCCATCCAGAATTCTTATTTCATTGACTAACCTGCCAAGTGGCTTTCCCACTTGGCCTAACTTGCATTTCTTGTTTCTTGTGTTTGTATGCAGGGACCAAATGGATGCTCAAGAGGATCTCAATCAAGTGTTGATCAAGAAATTCTTGAAGATTTGCTAATGTAGTTTAGCATTCTATAATTATTTGTAATTTTCTTTTTCTTTTTCATTTATTCAATTTCTGTAATGTGTTGTAATATTTATAATTCAAATGGATATTGTAAATGACAATGTATCTTGTGTGTTAATCAATAAAGCTCAAGTTTTCCCTAATGAGCTTTTAATATATGTTCCATTCTTTTATATTCATGATTTTCCAATTGTTTAATGAATTATCCATTATTTGAATTATAATATGCCTAATTGATGTTTGAATTTGAAATTCAACCAAGCTTGTTTGAATTCAATCATGCTACTTAAGTTGAAAGGTGGATTGTTCCCCTCTCTTCTCAAAAACCCTAAGTTAAGATAAATGAGGTCCAAGTTTATCGCACTCTCGAAACCCTAACCCTATCTGGTGTCGAGAGAGAAACTTGTCCCCCCTAAGATGCAGTTTTTCAATAAAGCGCGAAATTTTCCCAGATTTTACGATGCAACGCACATCCCTTTCTAAAATCTACCCCTCATTCGTCTCGAATCCTAGGATATTACAGCTCACTTGACTATTCTCTCTTTTAAGTTGTAGTGGACAAATAGTAATTCTTCAATGATCTATGAGGATGCAAAATAATAAGATGAGTAAGATAAGCATTCATATGGGCATCACATCCTAATATAGAGATGATGCAACGCATATCTCTTATACTCCACAAGAAAGGGAAAACTCCATGCAATCTTGTATTACAAATCAACAGAGCATATAAATAACTACTTTAACATGATGTTTGAATATCAAATATGTTACCTTGAACAAACAAGATATCACTACTGTCACGTGACGAACATAGCACATGCATTCACTTTATCCTTAGTGGGGTAGCAAAAGAAAAGGAAAAGCCATAATAGATCATGAATTTATTGCCACTATCCAATCACTAAAACCATGGTAGTCCATCTGATACACACACCACCCCACACACGCTCTTGCATAGATGTTGGATCAGAATAAATACTTAAGAACGGGGTACATAATATGCATCTATCAGTATATCTTACATATAATATGATTAGATCTCATAGCAAAATATCATAGAATAAGGATCCACCACATAGGTATTACAAATATGGCCATAATCATGTGAGGCGGTTCATATGACACTAAGAACTATAAAGAACATGAGAGAAATGGATCAAGCTAATGCCACAAACCTGTAGTCCAGAGGTGGACTACTCTCCCTTGATCATGGTGATGATGAATACGTTGGAGAAGGTGGAGATCCCTCCGGAGGTGATCCTGGTGGAGTCCCCCCAATCTTCTCTCCTGCAACCTCCATTATGTGTTTCTGTCTTCCGTCGGCGCTCTACTCCCAAGAACTCTTCGGGGCGATATATATAGTCATTTTTAGGTCATAATACGTCGGTGGGAGAAAAAATCACGTGGTTTCGATGATCGACAGCCGTAAGAGGCTAGGTGGCGCGCCCTACCTTGTTGGGCGCGCCACCTATGCTCTTTCGGGCCTCAGGCCTCTCTAGGTGTGTTCCAGGGCCCAGGGTGCTTCTCCCGATGAAAAAGTGACGCTCCAAAAATCTCAAATCAATTTGACTCCATATAGATCGATGAAAGTGAAAAATACATAAAACAGGATTTTCCTGTTTTGCAGAGTTATAAACCAAATAAAGGAGATCATTGGTAAATCCTCATAAATCAATTTAAGCATGGTATTATCATCATATACTAAACCATGAAAGCGCGCGTTGCCGCGCCCGTCCATCATCAGTAAAGAAATCTTTAAATATTTGAAAAAACCATGGAATTATAGATATTTGGTAAAATTTGGAGCCAGTTACTAAATAAAAATGGACAGAGCAAAACATTACAAATCCTACTTCTATCCTTGCACATATTAACTATAATATGAAAGGTAAGGTGTGTTCTGAAAGACTTTAATTCTCCCACGGATCAACACTTATACAATTAATTTTATTGGATAGACTTGAAAATCAATATAAAGTGCAATCCTAAATCCTAAAATAAAGATGTATGTGACTGTAGAGGCGACCAAAATACATAACCTTAGAGAGAATTGGGATTCTTTTATGAGAAAAGGCAATAACGTTTTTTTGACATTATGCACATGACTAATGGCCATCATCCATGGATTCCCTTTTTTTGGGGGGTATCATACATGAATTCCATAGGAACAACAACAAAGTAATTGACTTTAGTTCCCATATCAACAAAACGAGCAGTATAAGATCAAAGAAACCTTCTAAACCATGGTGACATATATTGTACCAATAAAATCTAAGCTCACCTCTTTCTATGTCATCCCGGACTTATTTGTATCTTCGTATCAAATGGTTTAATTTATTATCCACTAATACTGGAATAGTGCAACATTGGAAATCGCATATGCAGCCAAAAAAGCAGATCAACTTATAGCCAAGTTACTCGCAAAATGGATTTTGCTCTACATTAGCCTAAAAGACACAGAACCAAACATTTTCTAATCTAAAGCCTCTAATAAAAGAAAATGTAAATCTCTACATATTACAAACCAGTCAACTAAAGCCGTAGCTGCAAAGTCAGATTGACTAAGAGATGAAATGTCAATGTCATGCAGGTCAGATATTGGGTTTCTGAAATAAAAGGGTCAACTCGTAATCAGTAGAAGCAAAGTAATTAAACTGATATGATTCGAATGGAGAATTAACAATTTATTTAAACATAAAATGATATCAGCTTACTTAACAAGTGCAAAGGCGGCAACATGTGATTTTAGTGACATGCTAGGCTGCTAGGTGAAGATGATTTATTCTGCAAGATTATATTGAAGCATTTAAAAATATATACTGGTAAGTAAAATAAATGGCTCAACTGGAGCAAGGGGTCCAAATCAATTAATATGCCTTCGGAAAGCTAAACTTCATGACCATGAGTACACCAATTTCTTTGACTCCATTCGATGCATATGCAGCCGAAATAGCAGGTCAGCTAACAGTCAAGTTACTCGCAAAAAGAAATTTGCACTTATGTTAGCCTAAAAGATGCAGAAATAAAGGTTCCATAATCTAAAAGCTTCTTATGAAAGCAAATGTAAACATCTGCAGACTGCAAGTGAAATGACTGAGAGATGAAATGTTGATGTCATGCTGGTGAGATATTGTGTTTCTAAAATAAAAGGGTTAGCTCGCAATTAGTAAAAGCATACTAACTAATATTATATGACTCGAATGAAGAATGAAGAATTTTTTTAACCTAAGAGAATATCAACTTACTACAAGTGCAAAGACGGGCAACATGCGATTTTGGTGACATGCTACGCTGCTAGGTGAAGCTGATTTATTCTGCGAGATTATATTGAAGCATTTAAAAAGATATGTTGGTAAATAAAATAAAGGGCTCAACTGGAGCAAGGAATACAAATCAACTAATATGTCATCGGAAAGCTAAGCTTCATGACCATGAGTACACCGATTTATTTGACTCCATTCTGCTGCACATGTTAGCAGTCAAGTTAGTCGCAAAAAGAAATTTGCACTTATGTTAGCCTAAAAGATACAGAAATAAAGGTTTACACTAATGGAAAAAGGGCTAACTGTGACGCACCAAATTAAGATTCTGTGGCGCATATGGCCGTCGCCACAGATGCCACGCGACTAGTATTTAAATTCTGTGGCGCAGCAGTGGGTGCGCCACAGAAGTTTGAAATTCTGTGGCGCATGCGCACCAGTGCGCCACAGAAGTTTGGAATTCTGTGGCGCATTAGCCCGCATGCGCCACAGAATGTTTTTATGGCGCACCGGTGGATACGTGCGCCACAGAATACTTACAATTTTTTATGGCGCACTGCCGACGCATGCGCCACAGAATGTTAATTTTTGGATTTTCGAATTTTTTTCATTTCTGCAGTACATACAGGTATTTGACAGGAAATATACAGGTATATATACAGCAAATACATAGCACATTCCAGAAATAACAGAAATAGTCAGAAATGACACACAAATGACATGATACACACAAGTCTTCATCATTTAGATCCAAATTACACAAGTAGAAATGTGTTTGATCGTCGCATACACATACATGTGTTCATCTCGTCTCATATGCACATGCATCGTCACCGGCCACCTAGACTAAAGTAAAGTAGAGTACAACCGCGGTGGCGGTGAGTAAGAGGGGACCAAGAACTTCAGCCGGTTCTTCTTCTTGCCCACGTGTGCCCTCCACTGTGCTACCGCCTCCTCTCTAGTCGCGTATCCCTTGTAGCTGTTCCCGCTGAACTTGTGCACCTGTTCGAGACAGTCCTGCCACTCCTCGTAGACACCTGGAACCCGACCCTTGTACACAACGTACGTCGGCATCTCTATTGACAAGGGCATATTAGTATATCATATTAGTACATCATGCATATATATATATGTTGATAAATATTAGAGCAAAGTATATAGTAAAGTTGAGCACGGCAACAATAAGTTTGCGACACGCACACACAAGACGACGTCCACCGATACACATAAACCGATGAACATAGTACTTAGAGTTTAATTACGACCCACACAAAAGACCACGTCCATCGATATATATACAAACTAACCGATTAAAATAGCTAGTTTATCACACACTAAGTCAAGGCTCGCAGGGCTCCGGGAACGGCTTGTACAGATCTTTTGTAATCCACGTCCTCGTGTCACCCTGCGCTTTGAGGCGGTGTTCGATGTCCCTCTTGCATAACGCTCTACCCTGGTGCAATGGCCCTCCCCCTGTGGTGACGTCTTGAATGATGATATGTGATAACTTGACCCTGGTATCATGGAAGTCTTCTCTGAGGTCATCATCGTTGATCCGCGCCAACTTTTCGGCCCATCCTCGGAGAGCAGATGGCAGCAACAAGTTCTAGCTATCCCGGACAAACCCTTTTAGGTGATGCATGACATAGAAGGCGTCCAGTGCTGTTTTCCGGCTGCTTGACACAGGGGAACTCGAACACGTGCTTGAACTTGTGTTTACCATCATCCCTGAAACATTCCGCCTTTTCTTTGAAGGCGCCTCCCTTTTGAAGTAGCCCTCGAGAGCATCATCTAGCACACCCCTTATTCTGGCGTAGTCCTTCTTTTTCGCACTCCCGAGTCGAAATAGGTGGCAAGAGACTTCGGGGCAATGGAGATGAGTACGCAGTACGTGTCTCTGCGCAACACAAATTTGGAACAAGATCGAGGTTGGAAATGAGCAATGGAAAATAAATTTATTACAGGGCTAGCGGATGTGTACTTACTCGGGAAAGTAAGCCAAGAGGATGTTGTCCTTCCTCTTGTTGTCCAAGAAGCACTTCTGTAGGTACAACGAAGCCCGTACCCGCACCGCTGATAAGGCCAACTGGCTTTCACGCATGTAGTAGGGATCCGCTATCGCGACGTCCGGGGTACTCTCTCTCTTGATCTTCATCGCCAGATTGAGCGCGAATAGGCGGACCAAGTTATAGTCCAGCCTTCTCGAGTGGAATAGCTTGAAGATGTCCTCGTACACTATAAAGAATATATCTGCGGGGGCATCAGTGACGAAGCCCACATCTCCTGGCACCCTGACCGTGAAGACCGGGTAATTTGGATCTTTGTCTTTAAGACGGATACTCTCTAGGACCAGGATACTGTCCTGCAGAGGCAGCATATCTCCGGAAGCAAGGTGTTGCAGCTCCGGACCCAGTATTGGTTTGCCAGCTTCATGCATTCTGGTCAAGCCATCCTTGCTGGGAGGTACCATGGAGTCCCGATGACGGATCGTCGGTGGTGGCTCAGACTTCTCCTTGTTCTTACTAGGTCTTTTACGGGGCTTCTTCGGAGCAACGGCCCCGACGCTTCAAACTGCTCGTTGACCTTCTTGATCAGCGTATTGGGGCTGAAGATGTTTGCGGCGGTTGGCTCTTGTGTATCGGCTGCCGGAGCGTCTGAGAAGCCGCGGAACACCAGGCGCTGTTTGGTTGCCTTGGGTGGGCCAGCTGGTTCGTCACGAGCGCGGTATGCTTCTTCATCCGCGCCCGCCATGTACAAATCATCTATGTCGGCGCCGGTGTTGAGGTAGGCATCGACGTCTACCGGCCCATCATCATCGATGTCATCTTCGTTGGGTGATGGGATGGGCGATAGCGGTGCAGCGGCCTTGCCTTTAGGCTCCGCCGGTGGCGGTTGAGCGAGACTCTCCCAGCAGTTTCTTGTGGCGGCTTGTTGTGGCGGTGACGACGGGAGGAGCTGCCCTCCGAGCAGGCGGCCGGACGATCGGCTGCCGGATGATCGAGAGGCGCCGGTGGAGCGACCCCCAAGACGGATCGGGTCTTTGGCCATACCATGGTATAGCCATGGCAGTTCTCAAGCGTCAGGTGCTCGTCGGCTCCCTCGGGCTGTATTGGGGGGTCCATGTCTTCGCACCCCGGCAACACCCGAGCCAAAGTGACCTTCAGGACGTTGGCGTCCATAGCCACGGTGTGCAACGTGGTGCTCTTCGGTTGTATGATCATTCCCGTGGCAACATCCTTCAACTCGCCGCTGGGCGCGCAGTGAAGGAGCACGCAAGGAGTGCTACTCTGGTTTCCAAAGGGATTGAGTCCGTCGGTGCTCATGCCCAGACGAATGTTCCTCGGTTCGCTCCCGAACTCATCTGCGAACTCAATGTCCAACGCATTCCACTGGCTAGCGTCTGCAGGGTCTTGCCCTTCTCCGGATCATCTGCGGGCTTCTCCCTTTCCGCGTGCCATTGCATGAGCTTTGCTTCCTTAGGATCTACGAAATACCGCTGCAGACGGGGAGTGATAGGAAAGTACCAGACAACTTTCAGAGGAACTTTCTTGTTCCCTCTCTTGTACCGTCCTTGGCCGCACACCGGACATGTGGTTCTATCCTTGTACTCATTCCGAAAAAGTGCACAATCATTGATGCATGCGTGGTACTTTACGTGCGGTAGGTCGAGTGGGCAAACTACTTTCTTGGCCTCGTTGATACTTGTCGGCAATGTGTTGTCCTTGGGAAGACGAGCATGCTAGGATTTCATGTTATCGCTGAAGCTGCTGTCGGTCCATTTGTGTTCCGCCTTCATCTCCAGACACTCGAGCGTTACACTCAACCGTGTATCCTCGGGCCGGCACCCTGGATACAATGGATTCATCCCGTCTACCTCCATTTGCGCCAGCTTGGCTTCAGGTTTGGCGTTGCCCGTGTCCTTCAGGAGAAGCTCTTGAACATGAGGGTCCCGTAGGGCCGACGTTAGTGGCGTCTGCTTGCTCTCGGCATCTCCACCACCATCTCCTCCGGCATCATCATCTCCTTCATCGGCCTCTCCTTCCTCATGATGAACACCATGTTCGGGAGACTCTTCGTCTTCTCGCCCGATGTCGGCCTCTTCTTCATGACCAACATTTGCCGTCGGCTCCTCGTTGAATCCGAGCATGAAACCGCGCTGAGCAGGTGTTCCTCCAGTTGTCCAGAATCAGGGTCGATCCACTGCCGGAGTCCGCATTTTCGACACGGACATCTTATCGGGTCATGTTGTTCCTAACCATGTCGGCCTTCGTGTTCACCTTGTATCTAACCACTTGTCCTTCCCTCATATGGACGACCATGGTTGACTGCATCATACATATATAAAGCAAAAGAGAGTTAATTAGAACCACACACACCATGCACAAACACACATGCATGCATGATCGCCGGAAAATTTCGACATGACCTATCCTAAAAGTAGGACATATGGCTAGTGCAAGAATTTGCCGAAATAGAAATGAATCAACATTTCGGCAAACATCCATGCACCACACGCCGGCACAAACCAACAACACAAATAAGCTTCTTCGCAAGCAAACATTCAACCACAACACAAAGCTCAACACATATAAACATCATCGTCTCGCCACCGCAAACCGTCCGGGAGCGCGATAATAATCTTCACCTACAAAACATCCATACACACAAAACATACATCCAATAGTACTCAACCTCTCACAAATCTACCAAGATCATGGTGGAGCAAGAGGATGGGGTGGTGGAGACAAAACAATGGACCATGCAAGAGGGAAAGTGGAGGAGGAGGGAAAGAGAATTGTGGTTTTTAGTACCCCTCTACAAGTTGGAGTGGCTTCCCCTCACAAATATGCCCACAAAATAGGCTTAGAGCTATCAACAATGGAGAAAAGTATGACCAAAATGGAGTGGGAGAGAGGAGCAACACGAGCTGGTTGGAGGATACAAGAATGGAAAGGGTGGTGGGTGGAAGAAAAGAGGGGAAAGCTGTCTCCAAAAGTGAGATCTACTATGCACTTTCTGTGGCGCATATGCTGATATGCGCCACATGAACTTCTGTGGCGCATATGAGCTCATGCGCCACAGAATCATGGTGGCGTCAGCCGGGGGTGGTCCCCGTAGGAAATTCTGTGGCGCATGGATCAACGTGCGCCACAGAAAGTTAACTTTCTGTGGCGCACGCTGGACCATGCGCCACAGAATATCCTTCGGCCATGTGCAGTGGTGGACCCAGCGTGGGTCCCACAAACTTTCTGTGGCGCACTACCCACCGTGCGCCACAAAATCTCCATCTTCTGTGGCGCATATGCTTGCACGTGCGCCACAGAAACATCCATTTTTTATGGCGCATTCTAGTGGTGCGCCACAGAAATATTTTTGTGGCGCATGGGCCATTTGGTGCGCCACAGAGGTGGTTTCCACCTATAATGGTTTTCCTACTAGTGTTATAACCTAAAAGCTTCTTATGAAAGCAAATATAAACCTCTGCAGATTGGAAGGGAGATTGACTGAGATGAAATGTCGATGTCATGCTTCTCAGATATTGTGTTTCTAAAATAAAATTGTTAGCTCACGATTAGTAAAACCATACTAATTAATGTGAGTATGATTCAAATGAAGAGTGAACAATTTTTTGAACCTAAGAGGATATCAACTTACTAAACAAGTGCAAAGACAGGCAACCTGTGATTTTGGTGACATGCTAGGATGCTAGGTGAACCCGATTTTTTCTGCGAGATCGAAGCATTTTAAAATATATGCTAGCAAGGAAAAAAAAATATAAAGAGCTCAATTGGAGCAAACCTCACGCAACCAAATGAAACTCAAGGGAAAATCCGAAAGTTAGTGAACATACAGAAAACAGATACCCTATTACGCTCAGATTGCCCAAGCATAAGCCAGAATTACTAATTAAGTGATACTCAGTATATCTAAAACGTATACAACCATTCAAGCAATGAAAAATGATATGAACCAGTGAAGTGCAACCAAGAATAACTTAAATGGCCTCTCCAGACAACCATGTACAAAATAATTAGCTAGAACAGAAATGTATTACATGTTTCTAAAATATGCCCAAGTTTAAAGTGTATTATTACCTGTATTTATTTCCTTCATATAAGTATGGAACATTGCACCATGTTCCTTTTCGCTGCAATAGAAAAATAAGGAATTGGCCTTCCATTCAGATCAATTATTTCAATACACGTGAAAGGAAATACAGTATGATATGATAAGAGATCTATTTATTATTACCACTGGCCACCATTAAATTTATAGGAATCAATCACATACACAGCCATTATTGTCCATGCGTGAATATGTTTGGAAGCTATTGTAATCCTCCAAACTTTTACAGATTGGTAACAAGTTACAATAACAAATGTCTAGCCATTAGCAGAGTAACAGAGGAGAACAACCAGAGCCCTATGCTAAGGATCATGGCAGCCGAGGCCGTACATGGACTGGGAATCTGAGCCAGAGGAAGTAGAACTGCCGCCGTACAAGATTTGTCTGATCATGTCTGACACGAAGGCACGAAGAAGCAGCGGCGCAGACCATCTATTCCTCATTGGATCCTCCCCTTGATACTCGTCCCAGGCACCCAACAAGATGAACCGTAGAAAAAAGCAAGTTAGAGAGGTCTCAGAGATGTCAGGGCATCTACAGCGGCGTGACGCAAACAGACGCTGAGCGACCGGTTGCGTTCGCGCGGATCGGAAATGCGTCTGGCACCACCTCCAGCGGGGCGACGCATCGTGTCCGGGGCGTCCCCGTTTACGCAAACGCGACGCAAATATGCGTCAGGTTTGTGTCTCCGCGGACACTGCGCGGTCGTGCCTAGCGTCCGCTCGCTTCCCCACGGGCTCTCATGGCAGCGACCCAGGTTCGATCGGCCTCAAATTCACAGCAAGCGCGCGAATATCAACCACCGGTGTGGTAACCGTGCCGATCAACCCGCCAACCGCCGCAATGAAGCGTCGAACCGCCACAGAAGAGCAACCGGCGGCCTCTTCGTTATACGCACCGCCGTTAATCCCCGCAGATTATAACCCCTGCGTCTACGGTAATTCAAGTCGAACCGCCTCCTTCTTTTTCATCATCTTCTTCTTCTCCAACACCGGCACACCCGCCATGAGCGACTACACGCTTCCGTCGGACTCGGAGAGCGAGGGCAAGTTGCCCGGATTTCTGCATTGGTGGGAATCACCTGCGACGCCAAGCGATCCGGGCTCTACGCCTAGCGACCCTGCCTCCACGCCGACTGAGGAGGAGGAGGACGGAGGGGGCAATGCCAACGAAGGCCAGGAGGAGGACGGAGGCGGCGCTGGCAGCGACGCCGAGGACGAGGAGGAGGGGCAGGAGGAGGACTCCGACACCAAGTTTGCCCGGTTGGAGGCGCAGGAGGCGGCAGAAGACAAGGCGGCGGCAAGGAAGAAGTCCAGGGCCCGGGCCGGCGCGGGCGCCACGTCGTCATCGTCCGTTCGACGACGGCACGTTCTTCCAGTTTCAACTCCTCGACGGGCGCGTCGTCCTCCACTTCCTCTTCCAACGAGGAGGTGACAAACAAGAGGTGCAGGAGTTTGGATGACGAGGCAGGGCCTTGTAACAAAAAGGCCAAAAAATTAGTTTTAGTTTATATGTTTTTAAATTTGTTCTTCTTTGTATGTTAAATATGTTTGAACCTATTCGATTGAAGTATCCGGTGAATTGTTTAGGCTAAAATCTATTCGATTGAAGCAACATGACATTATTTAGTACTACTTTTTTCCCGTTTAAACTTGCTCATTCAACAAAAATGAAATGAAGTAGCACGAAAAAAACACTTCCATGTCCAAAATGCGTCGGACCGCTGGAAGTAGCTCCCCACGCAAACAGACATTTCGCCCCTCGCGGTCATTTTGGTGTCCGCCTGACGACGCAAACGGACGCCCGCGGACAATTTGGACATCCGAAATGCGTGGGGCCACTGGAGATTCCTAAGGCGAAGAGGGATAGATGGATTTTACCGGATCGATTTGGGTTGTCGCTCATGCGGCGTCGAATATGATAGTCCAGCGGTCGCCGACCGTCGCCCCCACCTCCTACTTTTTTACGTCGCCGCTTTCTCCTCTGCATAGCCACCACGAATCCATGATCCCGGGATAATCACAGAAAAAACAACAAGAGTTAGAACCTATGTGTTCCAAGGAAACATGGCGGCCCCTCTACAACGATCTGTCTTGTTGAGCCATCCATCAACACGAGGCGTAATCGAACTTCTCCCCCTTTTCTCCTCTCAGGCTGCTACAGTAGATAGGCTAGTTTGAGAGTCCGCCGCTTCTCAACTCCATCGCCGGCCCGACCCGGAATCTTCTCCGTCGGCGCCGCCGGCCGGAGAGGAGGATGGAGAGGCGCCTGGTTGATTGTATATAGTAGTCTAGGTTGTAGATTTCTGCAGTTTACCCTTGTGGAGTCTGCGGGTAGGAGATCGGATCCCCTTGGCCAGATCCGGTCCACCCTCGCTTCCTTCTTCGCGGCTGCTGTTCTCCGGTGGCAGGAGTGGCGGCAGGCGGCGAGGAGGTGGCGTGGCATCTCCGCCAATAAGGCCTCTCCCTTCCTCCCCTGTCATCCGATGTGGGTGCCTGTGAGCAGCACCCAGATCTTGGGTTTCCTCCTTCCTGGTGCTAGTCCATGGAGGACGGCTGAAGGAAGAAGACGATCCGGGGATGGCTTCCTCAATAAGCTCATCTACCGGGTCCGCCGGCGTCGCCATCATCTATGCTTGCCTCCCCGAGTCCGTGGCAGGTGCTCCGGGGCTGGCGGGTCAATATCACCGTCGCGATGCAGAGCTGGCCTTGCTGCTTCTTCTACCTGGACGCCTCTGCTTCTCCCCCTTGTTCCAAGCACCAAGGCGGTGACAGACAAGGGATTTTGCAGGGTGGATGGGATGCGGAAGTGGTGTCGGAGTTCTTCTGAAGCAATTCCTTCGAGCAGCACATCGGCGGTGATCTTGCTTGCCGTTATCCTTGCCAGTGACTTCTGGCGCAATTTCAACCTCCAGCGGAGGCCCTTTCAGAGATTGGAGGTCGCATTCTTCGTCGACTCCGAAGCAAGTGGTGCCGTCCCCGCCTTGGAGTCCGGCGGCGGCTCTCTGGTCTCTTGCTCATCGGTGGGGATAGAGGAGGACCTGATTGCAATCTTATTTTTCCTTGTGAGGTCTTTTCTGCATTTACCAGGGACCTATGTGTTATTTTCCAATTTCATGAGGTCCTTTGTAATACACTGTACACCCACCGTTTGGATTGAATGAAGCTTCTACGCCCTTCGGGGCACTCAAAAAAAAAAAGGAAACATGGCAAAAAAGAAATCAAATCTCTGCCGCAGGAAGCGATAATAAGGAGAGCGATGCAATAAAGCATAAGCAATACACCACTATAAGAGGGAAGGGGCGATTAAACAGGAGGCTAGCGGGCCAGCGGCGGTGCACCTTCTATTGCCATTAATTGCAGGAAGCAATAGTAGTAGCGGTGAGTGGTGACTGCATGCATACCCTAGGGTCGAGGTAAAGCAGGCAATTTCTATACACCGATCAGGTCGGCCGCTACCGCGCTCGGGAGCTCCTCGACACCGACCTAGTCGGCGCTGGGAGGATACCGCGCACCCTCGCGCGTCCCGGGTAGCTAGCTGGGCCGCGGCCCAACATCAGGTAATGCGTTTTTTCCTTTTCGTTTCTTTTTGTTTTCTGTTGTTTGTTTTCTTTTTTAAAAGAATTTTTAAAATATGAACATTTGTCAAAATTAGAAAAATTCAAATTAAAAAGAAATAACTTTTTAAAAATCTGAACATTTTTCAGATTTGAAATTATTTAAAATTTGCACAAAAATGTATTTTACTCTATGAACAATTTCCGAATTTGAACATTTCTGAATTTGAATAAAATTTATATTTGAACAATTTTTGAGTCTGAACGATTTTCATATTAGAACAATTTTCGAATTTGAACAAATTTCAAATTCGAACGGTTTTCAAATTTGAACTGTTTTCGGATTTGAACGGTTTTCAATTTTGAACATTTTTTAATTTAAACATTTTTAATTTGAACAATTTTAAAAAATTAAAATTATCGAATCTGAAAAAATATAAACAAAACCGAAAAAAGAAAAAAGAAAAAGAAAACAGAAAAAGAAACCAGAAAAGAAAAAAGAAAAAGGAAAAACGAACTGCTACAGGCTAAAACGACACAAATGGGCCTGGCCCATACCCGACCAGGGGTGTGCGGTGGCCGGTAGCCACCGACCTGGTCGGTGTATAGGTTTTTCCACCGCGCTCCGCACAACCTTCGCGCGTGGTATGGGTCGGCCTGGTCGGCCCAGTTCGCCTGTTATTTCTGTTTCCTTTTCCTTTTTTACATTCTGATTTTTTCGTTTCTTTTTTTGTTTTGTTTATTTTTATTTTTGTTCAAATTTGAAAATAGTTCAAATTCAGAAATTGTTTAAAATTCAAAAATGTTTAAATTTGAAAACCATTTAAATTTAAAAAATGTTCTAATACAAAAAATGTTCAAATTATAAAAACGTTCAAATTTGAAATCTGTTCAAATATATAAAACGTTTCAAATTTGGAAAAATGTCAAACTAAAAATGTTAAATTTTCGGGAAAAATAAATTTTACGAATCTTTAAAAAAGTTCATATTTAAATTATGTCCATATCCAAAAATGATCAAATTTCGAAAACAATAAATCAAAATCTGAACATTTTAAAGATTTGAAAATTTTGAATCTGGACAGATTTTAAAATTTTGTTCTCCCAAAATATATTTTTTAAAAGTTAGATATTGAAAAAGAAAAATATTAACAGCAAAAAAACAACAAAAAAGAAAGAAGAAAAAACATACCTACTCTTAATGGGTCGCCGCCCAACCAATCGACCTGGTCGCTGGGGTGTGCGGTGCTCCGTACATGCCGACCAGGTCGGTGTATAGGTGCCCCGGTAAAGCACCACTGCTGCTGAAGACCAAAGAACAAACGAAACAACCCAATTATTCTTGTATGGCCCAATTCACCAGAAGCCTTACAAGTCGTTATCAGGAGTAGCGGCCTGGTTAAGATTGGGTCGCCCAGACGGGACTGACTAAAAGATCTCAAACATTGATTAGGTGGATCGGATGGTACATAATGCATAATCGACGTGGATGGTCGTAGATAGCTAAGTTTTACTGTTAACTAATGTTGCAAATATGTGAGAATTCAATATGATAAAGGACAAAGTTCATGTATGTATTTTACATGCATCAACGATCGACCAGGAAATTGATCCTGGTTGCTTATGAGTGAGGACAAAGTGCGCAGAAAAGACTAATGTTGGTCTTGTCGGGCTAGTACGTCTAGAGATCCTATTGAGCTGTCAGGGTTAACAGGACCGACCAGGGGATGGTCGGGGTGTCTGAGTGTGACATCCTGGCTCGGGACTCAATGGAATTGATAAGATACTCATACCAACAAGTTGCAACTTCTTTTTTAGAAGATCATCTTCAAATAACTCAAAGGTTAAGCGTGGTTGTCCTGGAGCGATATGAGGATGGGTGACCGACCAGGAAGTGATCTTGGGTGCACATGAGTGAGGACAAAGTTAGCAAAAAAATACTAGTTTTGGTATGTGCAGCTAGTCTAGATATCTTAGAGAGCTACTAGGGGTAACATGCACGAGCCCGAAGTACTGGTTGGGATGTTAAATTCTCTATCAGAACCGACCTTCATGGTAGCAAGAAAGACTAGTGTTGGTCTGTGGAGCTAGTCTAGAGATCTTAGAGAGCTACTAGGGGTAACAGGCCCGAGATCGGAGTGGTTGGGGTGTTACATTTGCTATCCGAGCCGACCTTCACGGTTACCCGGACATGTGCAAGTTAGAGATCGGGCATGTGGCCCATAGCTGGTGTGGCCCGTCGTGGCACACGGCATGGCACATGTGCCGGCACTAGACGTACAAACCTATTTCCTGGAAGTTCCTAGCTTGGAGTTGATCGACGAGGACGTCGATCTTGGGGTTGAGCGCGATTTCCTAGCCCATGGCTTAAGATTGATAGAATACTTATGCTAACAAGTTGCAACTTCTTTTCAGGAAGCTCATCTCCAATGAATTCCAACATCAAGCATGCTTGGGCAGAAGTGATTTGAGGATGGGTGCCCAACCAAGATGTGATCCCGGGTGCACTCGAGAGTAAGGACAAGTGCGCCTAAAAAACTAGTGTTGGTCTGAGAGGCTACTCTAGAGATCCTAGAGAGCTAACAGGGGTAACAAGCGCGCCCGGAGTGGTCAGCGTGTTATAGAGGTAGTCTATGGTGGAGAGTGGCGGTGGACGTTCAGGTTTATCCAAATTTTCGAATCAGGTTTTCCGGGTTTTCTTAATTCGGGTTTCCAAATATGACATCCAAAATTATCTTATTCCAAGAATTCAGGTGCCCAAGAATTTGGGTTCGGGTTCCCCGATTTACCCACACACAAAAAAGCATTACAGTACGAGGGTTGTGCGCGCAAGATGAAGAGGAAGTCGCCGACAGACAGGGCGGCAGCCATGGCTGCAGGTGGAAGCCGAGGAAAGGGACTCTGGCAGCTAGCGCGATGGCGCGGGAGGCGGAGCTCATGGCAGCGGCCAGCTCTACGGCATGCACTGGGAAGACGAGGAGGGAGTTCTGGTGGCTGCAACGCTGCTGAGCGTGGCGACAACGGGATGCGAGGGAGGTGGCCGGCGGGGCACATTGCTTCTCTCGGGCGGGGGCAGCTGGATGCGAGGAGGCGGCCAACCGCATCACAGGCGGTGGCGGCCGTCCGCATCACAGGCGGTGGCGGCCAAGTCTGGATCGTGGACGAGGACACAGGGATAGGTCAAGAACTCAATGCATTAGATTGTGCCTGTAGGCCTATACGATTGATTATCTAAGTAAGCTAATAATTTATGTCTATTGACTCACGGGCCAACTCGATCCATATCATCAGAATTTCGGGCTTTCGGGCAATATGGGGACCCAAGGCCAGAGCCCGAATTATCTGAACAAATTTCAGGTTTTCAGATGTGACACCTGAACTTGGATCTGACTTTTTGGATTTCGGATAATTCGAGTTCAGGTGCAGGTAATTCTGGTTCTAGCTTCGGATTTCGGGTTTTATGTCCACCACGAGTGGTGAGAAGATTTGGTGCCCATATGCATGAGCTAACAAAATGAGAGAGTCTAGCAAATAGATCGTTCATGGATGCGGAATCCAAGAAGCTAGCTAGGTAGGCGTTGGATCGAGGCGTAACACAACCAGTTGTTCCCACAAATCATTCGGTCCACGTGGCTTAAAATAAAATCTATCTACACATCTCCTCTATATGCAAAACGTGTCATACGAACTGCCTATACTACATGTCAAAAGGTACATGTCAAATTCAAACTATTTTTTGTACTCAATGAGGTCCATCGGGCTAGGTACAAGGGCATCGCCGTTAGCAAATTTATACCGTTAAGAATTAATTATTCAGAATACCCTTAGTTACGTTCCCGATTAACACACACAAGTGTACGACATAGCGATGAGTACAAACACTAGTGTGAGTTGAACGTGTGCCACTGTCCTCGCCCCTCCATCACCAGAGGTTGGAAAACTTGTCATGATAGAGCATGTTGAGAAATTAATCGTTATTTTATCAACACATATACTTTTACATCCTTAAACCATTGTCCATGCTTCCGTTTTCCAGTGACTTCGCACTTATTTCGCTCGTAGATCCATAATCGACCTTGAAGTGGTCCAACCCAACCAAGTTCACCCGTAGCTGCTTGAACATCTGAAAGGGCCCATCTCAATGAACTAACTCTTCAGACCTCAAAAGAGTCAGTCGGATTGTCTTGTGTATTGCATTTCCCTACTGCCCCCTGCGGGTGCACGTTGCAGCGTATCGCCCCGCTGATGCAGATACACGAGGATGTGTTCATGCACAAATACTTTACAATCTTGATGAGCTCAATATGTGTGACTAAGGTACAACAAGGAGAAGTCTGAAATTGAAAAAAAAAACATCTCCGAGGGAGTAAATAGTACTCCCTCCAGGCTCCATCCCCACAAAAAAAGTCATGGATTTGTATAAGTTTAGATAAGTCTGGACATCTATTTTGGGACAAACATGAGTATCAACTTCTTCTCTCTATTACTGCTCCTGACAACACGGCTTTTCTACAACCCCTATGGGGACGCTGCCTTATGCAGCGATGTATGGCATGGAAATGTTTGTCCTACACCATTTTACACTTTCAACCCACACAAAGAAAAGTTCGGACTAATATAAGCCAAAGCATACATGTACACTTCGTCCTCCCTCCTCCCTGACTTGCTCCACCTCTCTCTCTCTCTCTCTCTCTCTCTCTCTCTCTCTCTCTCTCTCTCTCTCTCTCCACCCTCCCTCAATCTCTCCTCCTGGATCCACCCTTCGCCACCACTTTCGGTTCTAGGCTTCCCGGACACCATGACCCGCAACGAGGAACCATATTCGTCCACAACTTGGAATCCTCAAAGACCGGTGCCTCCTCCTTGTGGTTTTGTTGCAGCATGCCATCTCCAGACCACCATCCCTAATCCTCAAAGACCGTCATTCTCAGCGCATATGCGACGGCAGCTCAGGTCTTGGCCCTGCCGCTCATCATCTTCTCCGCCAAGAATAAGGTCTTGCCAATCTGTTTTGTTTTGCATGCTGAATCAGCAAATGTGATGTAAGGTTACATACCAAGAAACATAGGGTGTGTTCAGCAAAAAATGAAGGACGCAACTGATTACAAGTGGATGTACTAGTTCACAGTTTTTGTGCAATGTGCCGAAATTGCACAAACCTCAAAGCATGCACCATCCATTTTGTGTGATATGCTTTGAGATTCGGACATGCATGTATCTTTTTTTATGCACATGGTACCCCACATTCTCTTTCTCAACACCCCACACTCTCCCATCATTTAGCCAAAATTTATAAGGGTAGTCTATATTGAAATAATTTTTTAAATAACAATTTTCTTAATCCTGTGTTTTTATTTCGGTGAGATCTTTTTAACAAGCCCAAAATTAATAAAAATATGAAACCTTAATTCTGAAACAAAATTAAACATTTATACAATGAAATCCAATGGAACTTGTTTAACCTGTTTTCAACAATATATTTTATGGTTTGGACTCAAAGTTAATTGGAAATTAATTTTTCAACTTTGATGAACCAATCTTATAGCACGGTGACAAATGTTTTCTCAAAAATATTTTCGCCAGGTTTTATAATTTTTTCCCCAGACCCCGCACAGTGCGAGAGCTCTCAGCACTGGGTATGTCCTTTTATAATTTTTTCCATGTTTCACTCTGTTTCAAACATCAGTTTTCAAATATTGTTGAAATATATTCAATATTTGTATTATTTTGAAGCTTTCTTCGGTAGGGAACCAAATATTCAAATGGTCTAAATTAAACTTATGGTTCAAAATCTCCATAAGTTTCAAGTTGCCTGTAAATAGAGAAAAAAAGTTGACACTATTTCTAAAAGTAGAGGAGGGGAGAGAGTGTGGAGCATACTGGCTATATAGTCATGACTTTTAAACATAAGGCCTTAGCCCAGCTTTAAATTAATAAAAGCCACGAACGGCACAGATTTACAGGATGCTGAGACAACAGCTTACAAGATACCAACGCACACAAGCACACACCGAAAACATGACATAGAGCTTGGTCGTCGGAGTCCTCAGCCACCAAGGGAAAATCCCTACACTTGAAACGGCGACAGTTGACACTCGGAGGGGTTCGTCATCGAGGAGAAACCATCCTACACGTACATCAAAGGGCCAAAGGCCTTGGTCCGTCTCTGAAGCCGATCATGACTGGAGACTTGTCCTAGGTTCCCAAGTCCCAACCAAAGAGGGTGTTCTCTTTTTTTTTACGTGAAAGAGGGTGTTCTCTTTTTCTCTATTGTTGCAATTTCTCTTGCAGTTAAAAACATACATCAATACATCAACAACACTGACCAACCGGTTTCTTTTTTAAAAATGTTTGCCAACCGGTTGTTCGTTCTTACATTAGGCTTCTTGCATTAACATCGTTAGATCTACTAGCTGAACAGATGGATCTACTAGCTGAACACTGAACACATGTATGTACAAGCTGAGCACATGGAATTATTGTTGCCGGGAGTCTTCGTTTTCCACTGGAACCAACTGACATCTTCTTAGAAAAACCTGTCTATGTTGCAACCTAGTTACTCTCCCCAGAAACATTCCTGAACGACACAGAGGCTCCATCGACGCATAGAAGATAGGTAGACAGGGCAAGTCAAATGACCCACGATCGATGAGCTGTTCTTCCATGTTCCGATTTGAAATTGCTCTGCAACACGCACTAATTAAAACAAGCGGTAACATGCATGTAGCGGCGGAACAGTTCATTCCAGTAACATTCGTCGAACTGCCTGAAGGTCAGCGCCAATCTATAAATAGATCGACGACCACGCTAGCGTCATCACGCACACAGCTTGTTTCCTGCTTCTACAACACACTCCGCAAAAAAGATGGCAAATACCCTTGCGATTGTGATCTTATTTGCGTCGCTCGGCGCCGTGGCTTCTCAAGCTCCCGCCGCCGCCCCAACAGAGAGCTTTCAGGGTTCTTCTCCAAGCGACATTAGTTCACCGCCGGCCGCCGCCCCGAGCGACACTTTCGGTAGCTCGGCTCCGGGACCGAGCCCAGAGGGTTCTGCTCCAAGCACGAGCACGCCTCCTAGCGCAATGAGCCCAATCCCTCCTCCTTCTGCAGGAACAAAGCTCAGAGTCGGCTTCTACAGGCGCTCCTGCCCCCGGGCAGAAAAGATCGTCAGGGCGGCCGTGTGGAAGGCTTTGTCCAAGAGCCCCGTCATCGGCGCAGGATTAATTCGGCTGCACTTCCACGACTGCTTCGTCCAGGTATGGCAACAGTATACGGTCAGATGTGTATATGTCCGGTATTGTTTATGTTATTTTGGATGGCTGTGTGCATTTTAGTTATCCAGATACCCGGTGCAATGCTTAAACCTTTTGAATAATATAAAGCATCCTTTATAAAAAAAATGTCGGGCATTATGGGATGTTTGATGTTCATTAATGTGTCTATGTTACCGCAGGGTTGCGATGCTTCTGTCCTTCTCGACCCGACGGCGTCCAACCCACAGCCGGAAAAGCTCAGCCCTCCCAACTTCCCAAGCCTGCGCGGTTTCGAAGTGATCGACGCGGCCAAGAAGGCGCTCGAGAAGGTCTGCCCGGGCAAGGTCTCTTGCGCGGACATCATCGCCTTCGCCTCCAGAGACGCATCCTCAATCCTCAGCCGCGGGAGGATCAGCTTCAGGATGCCGGCGGGGCGCCTGGACGGGCGCGTGTCACTCTCCAGCGAGGCACTCCAGTTCCTTCCCCCGCCATTCTTCAATCTCTCGCAGCTCATCGGAAGCTTCAAGGCTAAGAACCTCGATGTAGACGATCTCGTGGTTCTCTCCGGCGCGCACACTATCGGGGTGTCGCACTGTTCGTCCTTCACCGACCGCCTCCCCCCGAATCCCTCTAACATGAACCCGGCCTTCGCCACCATGTTGCAAAGAAAGTGCCCCGCGAACCCCAACATCACCAACGACCCCACCGTGGTTCAAGACATCGTGACGCCCAACCGGCTGGACACTCGGTACTACACCAATCTGCTTAAGCACAACGTGCTCTTCACCTCCGACGCGGCGCTGCTGACATCACGCCGGACGACGAGGAAGGTGCTGCAGAACGCGTTCATCCCCCGGAGGTGGGAGAGGAAGTTCGCCAGAGCGATGGTAAAGATGGCTGCCATCGAGATCAAGACAGCAGCCAACGGGGAGATCAGGAACATGTGCAGGGTCGTCAACAATTAGGGTAACTTTGCTATTAGCAATGGAACGCGTGAACGCTTTTTAGGTTTGTTTCGTTTATGTCCCGGTGGTATCTGTCCATGTTGAATTGTCCTTCCGCCTTGTTCCTTGATTAAGTAGTAGCCTGCTGATGCTTCTATTCTTTTGTTGAATGAGTCGGTTGGCTGAATTGTACTCGATCATAGCTTTTTTGGATGGAAAAGGCTTCATATCCTTCGGAGGCTACGCGCGTTGCAACCTCCGGACAGCGCGTCGTCCGATCGCTTCATCGTGCGTGTGACACGAGTCCTCTGCATGGTGGACAGCGACAGGTGAGGGACCCACTAGGCTGCCTTATCTCTTCCGATTCCTTCTTCCCCCACCCGTTCTCCCTTTTCTCTCGCCTCTCGCCCGCAGAACTATGCCACCACACCAGCTAGCTGTCGCCCGTCCCACACGCGCGCCGCCGTAGAAATCCCATCCGGCGTTCCTCACCCAACGCCAGTTGTCGTCACGATGCGAGGGCTGGGTGGGTGGAGCTTCAAGGGTGCTGCTAATAAGGGCATCCATGGCGGTTGAGGTGATGTCTGTGACGATGACGACGCGAGGGTAGTCCGAGCTTGTCGGCAACGCGGCACCGTTATGACGCAGCTGTGCAGTAAGGGGGCGGCGGTGGGCATCCATGCAACCCCCATCATCGGAGATGCAAAGGCCGGCCGCCGGTGCTGCATCCTCCTATCGGAGCTGCAATGGCCGGCCGCCGGAGCTGCAATATCCCGCCGCCGGATCTGCAAAGGCCGGCTGCCGCTGCTGCAACCTCCCGTCGCCGGAGCTGCAAATGCCGTTCGGCGGTGCTGCAACTTACCGTTGCCGGAGCTGCAAAGGCCGGGCGACGGTGCTGCCAGCGAAGGCGGTCGGTGGATCTACGAGCGTTGTGCGGCGCTGCTGCTAGGAGCAGGCCGGTGGTGGTCCTTGCAGGGTGCGGCCATGGCTCGACGGAGCTCGCCGGCGGCTGGAGTTGGGTGCGTCGAGTGATGGGCTGCAGAGCTACGACCGTTGTGCAGCGCTGCTTCTAGGGACAGGTGGTGGTGCTACAAGGAGCTGCAAGAAACTACCTCGCCGGCGGCGGTCGTAGCTCGATGGAGCTCGCCGATGGCCAGAATCGGGTGCTTCAAGTGATGAGAACGGGAGCTACGAGAGTTGTGTGGTGCTGCTGCTAGGGGTAGGTGGTGATGCTGCAAGGAAGGGCAACGACCCTGCTGCAAGTGTCTGCCTCGCCGGCGGCGGTCGTAGCTCGTCGGAGCTCCGAGCGGCACTGAGTGCGTCCACTGCAAGCCAGAGGAAAAGCTGTGTGCACGGGCTAGGGAGCACTTTTCCACCTCCAGTTGCGTGATGCGGAGAATTTGTTAGGCCAAAATAGACACGTGTCAAACGCTCCATCCGGAGGCTGGGTGGTTTTGAGCCTCCGGAGGATTGTCAGCGCGATCCTTTTTGGATATAGAAGACTAGAAGAGGTTCTTTGAGCACGGCTTTAAATTAAATTGATAAAGCCAAATTGGCCGAAAGATACAAGGCATGGAGGAAATTATCTTACAAAACAGATCAAATATCACACAGAAGGAGGTGGTGTTTTGGCTCCATGAAAAATGCTGGAAAGGCATTCTAAAATGTCATAATATTATGAAAAAACCGGAAGTACATCAGAACATTCTACCTTCGTTGTGATATCCTAGCCTAGGGCTAAATAAGATTGATAGGATATTCATATCAATAAGTTCAAACTTGTTTTCCGGAAGCTCATCTCCAAATAACTTCAAGATGGCCTGCCGATGCTTGATTGACTGAGAAGTTTTTCAGTGGTGTGCATGAGTGAGCATAAAGTGCGTAGAACAGACTAGTGTTGGTATGTTCGGTCAGTTTAGAGGTTCTACAGAGCTGACAGGGGAATTAGGCCTAGCCCCGGAACGACCGGGTGTTACATTTGGTATCAGAGCCGACCTTCGGGACTACATGGGCATGTGCGGGCCCGGGACATGCACACGTGGGACATGTGCCTTCACTAGACACATAGATGTGTGCCAAGAGGAAACGCTCATCTCATGGAGCTGACTGGCGAGACGGGGCGCAAACATGCCACCATTTTGAGGAACTTGAGGTGAGCTCTTTCAACTACAAAAAGAAGTCACTGCGCTTTCTCAAGCGAATGATAAGGCGCATGCATCGTCCTCTCAACACGGGAAACAACTGAAGGAGGAGATCGACACGCTGAAAGTTGACCTCCAGAAGGTGGAGATGCCCTCCAAAGCGCGCTCGGGCACCTGAAAGCCGACCAGGCCCTGCAGACCGTGCATCATTCTCTAGACTTGTCTAAAGGTGCATGGGGAAGAGGCGTCGCCTTTCTCCACAAGAACATTGATCATCTTATGATGGATGCTAGCCCCGCTTTGCGTTTCCCTGCCAACGGGGAAGCTGAATCCTGTAGACGAGGAAGCCCAAGATCTAGAAGAATACTTAAAGTAATTAATGGGGAACCTTCAACTCATCACAAAGTCACACGAAGGGTTCATGGATCGTGAAGCCCGGCCAGCTACTGGCCACAATCACCTCCTAGCACATCTTTACTCATCTTTACGGTCTTGTTCCTCTGATCCCGGTGAGTGAAATCTGATCGGAAATGGAGCCGAAGGCGCTTGCTGCCACCCCGAAAATGATGGCTCCCTTTGTCAAAGAAGTTTCCCGCAACGTGAAGCGATGGCTCCCAGAATGCGTCTCCTTCTGCATGAACATGTCCTGCTAGGGCCACTGTAGCCATTCCTCTGTTGGCGATGGCGAACCCGGATTTATTTCCGGTGTGGAGATACATTCGGACCGCCCATGCTCCCTACCTTGTGCGCCAGATGTTGCGGATGTGTTCGCGGACACCGGGGGTGTGACCACCCCATTTTAGGATCAGTGAGGGGCGGCAAGGCCATTCGAACAAGCTCACACGGCATGGTACACACCTGGCGATTTTACCCAGGTTCAAGGCGCTAGCAAACTCTAGTGAACCCTACATCCTGCCATCAGATTTTATTGGTGTTGTTCATGTTTGGTTACACTGATGAACTGGCTTGCCGGGGAGAGCCCGACAAGGTGGTTCTAGGCCCAGAAGAACTATGGTGATAAGACTCTCTCCGTAGCTCCCAGTCTCACCGAAATCCAACCCCCTTTTAGGTGGCTTGCCTCTTAATTCTATATGGGGCGAACTTCGCTGAGTGCCGAACACGCATTTGCCCACGCGTCAGGTGTGTTGCACACGTGGCGGGATCTTCCTGCCTGCGGTCAGTCGGTATTCATGGCGTTTGGATGTTTCGGTCCGGATCCTTTCATCTTTACCTATGAGGTGGGCCATCGGTCTTGTGCATTGCCACCATGTGGCGGCTGGGCTTGCTTATAGGCCTTGCCCGAGACATCCTTGGAAGGACACGGGGCCGTGCCTTGCCTCTCTAGGACCGTAGAAGACCCTACGCTCTGGCCAGTGCATTGCCGGGGTTGTAAGAATTCTTACCACACTGACGGGGCAAGCACTCAACTTCCCTCTCTTCAGGATATCCTCGGGTGCATTCAATGCAATGAAATTTTATGTTTTCAAGATAAGTGATGTAAGTTGAATTATGTATCTTAAATGGGATGGAAATTATGATTTGAGTGTGATTGAGCGTGAATTTATAAGGTCTAATTGGGATCAAGTGTTCCGCGGCGACAATGGAAACATAATAAAGGAAAAATATTTTGGCTTCACAAGACGTCAGTAATGGTTGAGCCATCTATTAATGTATCATTCTATTCTCCTTTTTAACTTCACAATTTTTCGTTCATTACCATTTTTAGCAAATACGTGAAAAAAATACATGAACAGTTTGCTTTTATTAGCAGAAAAAGTTAATACTTTTGTTTTATTTTATATTTCTTTGTCCCTTATTTTTATTTCGCTTTTGCACGAGATACATGAACAATTAATGAAACCATCATATTATTTAATGTATAAAAATTAATTAAGAATAATAAATATTACTCCCTCTATCTCAGTTTATTAGGCATGCATCGTCAATTTGATCTATATAATATAAATTATATAACACAAAAATTATACCATTAGGAAGTATCAGACCCAAAGTTTCTAATATATTATATCTTATATTAAGTTGGTCAAATTGACGACCTAGATATACGCGTAGGACTAGTAAACTGAAACCGAGGGAGTACCATTATATTTGTGAACAATAATATAGAATTATATAATATATTTTCACGTATATATGTATGAACATTAATTAAGAAATACATGCGTAAAAATGTTCAATATGCTTGAACAATTTCTATAAGCTATATTCACAGGAATAAAAATGAATGAACTTCTTTCCAAAGCTAAGAAAATTTTAACATGCTTTATAAATAGTTTTACATGCTTTATTGAAAATAAATGTATATCCTATTTTTTAGAAGTAAATAATTTTTAAAATATCTTTTTGAACCAAATACGAATCGAAATCATTAGAAAAAGGCCGACCTTCGCGAAGAGAATACAACTCGCTCGCACGTGACAAGTGGCGTGCTGCGGTGCTAGAAAATTCCTGGGAAGTAGTCTCCCTGCTCGCCACATGTTGCAAGGGGATGCAATGTGGGGATGTGAGAGGAGAGAAAAGACAGAGTGGGTCGGGTTGTGTCAGCTTTTCCCTTAATTTTCTAGATTTGTTTTCTAATAAAATATGTTGAGAACCGTAAATCCAAATTACAATCCGTTTTTGCTTTTGAGATTCTCGTGTCGAGATCTTCAAAACTAGATCATATGTTGATAGGTTTCGAGATATTTTTTCCGATACTTCCAACATTAGTATGGTTTTACCCATTGTGTGTACCTAACTGTACTTGTGGTTCAACTGATAAGTACTTTTGTTTTTAGTGTATTTGATGCAGTTTTCTCTTTACTCAATAACTGTACTTGCTCGTGTGCGCTACTGTACATGTGCTTCGTACTTCTACTTGGTCGTGTGCGCGACTGTACTTCTGCACCAATACTTGACTGTACATATCTACATGTACTTACTCGTGTACGCGACCGTACTTACTCGTGTGTGCGACCGTACTTGCTCGTTTCCTTGTTTCTCTTTTTTTTTAAAGACACTTTATTAAGTTAGCAGAAAATTCAATTCGGCTCTAGGTAAGTGTTTCTGTTGCACCTATATGCTGGCCTTTGTTTTATATTGTGCTCTATAATGAAAATCGATCTCTTTAAGATCACTTGAAAAAACATTGCCCCACACTTATTAAGATTTTAAAAAAATACACCCAGAGTGTTTCTCTGGTGCCTTGAGGTAGGGGAGTGCACCCAGCCCGTCCTGGTTTGAATCCTAGATTCGGCGGGTGCACTCACGGAGTTTTCTTCTGTAAAAAGATACCAACGAGTGCTAGTGCTTGGGTTGGTCTCTTTTTTTCTTTTGCTCTCAAAAAAAAAAGTACACACAACACAACAAGCTTTTCTATAAAATACTGAAAGCTTCGAGCAAAATGAACAGTTTCAATTGTATCCGTGAACATCTAGCACCAGACTTCTTGTGACAAATGTCACATATTACCTCTAATTTAAAAAGTAGTACAGTAAAATTTTGGCAGGTAAGACATTTTAGTAGGATAATTCTTTTTGACGGTCTAGTGGGCTACTTTAGCCTACCAAAAGCATCTTAGAGCATCTCCAATCGTGTCCCTAAAGTGTCTTCCAAATCGCGCCGGATCGAACGGTTTGAGGGATGTTGTTGCTTGGTGCCGCGTTTGGGCACGTCTCTCCCCACTCGTGCCCCCAAACAAGACCCTAAATTTGTTTTTTTCATTAGAGTATTTCAAAACACAACTAATTTATTAAAAATAGCACACAAATAAATATGTTTTATAAAATTGTTTCCAAATTTAAATACAACAAACAACTCCAAACCTAACGAATATAACTCTTTGGGCTGGATCAAGGCGCCGACGCATTTGCTAACAATCCTTTGACCCTCCACAGATGATCAACAATATCATGTTGCCGTTGATGGTTAACATGGGTGTCATAGATCTCTACGTGCATGGCGAGAAAATCAACAATAAAATCTGCAGGACCTCATGATCAACCTTCGCAAGAGGGCCCTGACACTCATAGGGACCAATAAGTGGCCTGATTATTGCGGTTATCATCAATGATCATGTTGTGCATGATCACACAAGCCTGCTTCACCTCCCATATTTGGTAGTGAGACCATCTTAGAGCAGGATACTGAACAATAGAAAATTGAGCTTGGAGCACAACAAATGCCCGCTCGACATCCTTCCGGCAAGCCTCCTGTCGCAAAGCAAAGTGGCACTCTTCTGACATAATGGCGCCAAGATTGTTTTGACAAATGTCGCACCTTTTGAATATATACCATCGGTTAGATAGCAGCCTTTGGTATATTGGTGGCCATTGATCTCATAGTTGCATGGTGGAGCATGACCTTCCACTAGTTTCCTAAACACCGGAGACCGTTGGATGCAACACGTTGATGTCATTGTGTGATCCCGCCATGCCAACAAAAGAATGCCAAATCCACAGGTAATAATCTGCCACAGGATCAAGCACCACACTGCAATATATCCATGACAATCTTTGTATATATCTTGCCAAGTAAACAAGCAGTTCTTCCATGACCAGTGCATACAATCGATGCAAGCATCCTAGAGAATCCTATCAATGCATTTTGGGCAATGATCCTTGCAGTCTCTTCTTCAGTTGGCCCTCTCAAAAGTAGTAGTGGCCAAACTTTTCCACCACAACTCGGCAAAAATTATACATGGATTCAATGGCAGTAGACTTCCTCATGCGAAGGTAGTCGTCCTGTGTATCGGCAGGTTCTCCTGATAGCGGTTGACGGGCTTGATGATTCCCCAGTAACTACACCAAAAAGATCTTGTTATGTTGGGAATCCAAGTGAAGAGTGTTGCATCAATGTAGTATCTTCCCCACAAGGGAGACTCGAGGGTTTATATCAAACTCTTGGAGAACTGGATGAAAGAGTATACTCTTCTCTCTTCTTCAAGCAACCCTGCAAGTAAAGTAAATGCCTTGTGTCCCCGACTCCACCGTGTGGTTGTCAAGCACAAGGTTTTGCGTAAGTAAATAACACAAGTAGTAATGAAACAAGTACAAACTAAACTAGATAAAAATAAGTAAGTAAAAAACTGTAAAAAATATGGATTGTTTTTGGTGTTTTGAATGCACATAAGAAAAGTAAATATTTTTGTATTTTCGGATTAAAATAGTGCAGCAAATAGAAAACAATGTAAATGCAATATAAAGGTGTTTCTTATGATAAAAAGTGGACCGGGGTTCATGGGTTCGCTTAACTATTCTCTCGTAAAGTTGTGGTGGACAAAAAGCAATTCATCAATGAGATATGAAGGTCCAAATAATATTATATGTAAGATCATAATTAATATGGGCATCACGTCCTAACATAGAGATGATGCAACACACCTCTCTTATGCTCCACAAGAATGAAACTTCACCAATCTTGTATTAAGAATTAACAGAGCATAGAAATAAGTACTATGACATGAAGTTTGAATATCAAATATGCTACCTTGAACAAACAAGATCGTCATTACTATCACATGATGAACATAGCACATGAATTCACTTGATGCCTAGTGAGGTATCAAAAGAAAGGAAAAAACCATAATAGCTCTTGAACATATTGTCATTATCCAATCACTAAAACCTTGCTACTCCATCTAATTACACACACGTCACCCCACACACGCTCTTGCATAGATGTTGGATCAGAACATAAACTTAAGAACGGGGTACATAATATGCATCTATAAATACATCTCACAATATAATAAGATCAGATTTCATAAAACAATATCATAAAACAAGGATCCACTATATAGGTATTACAAATATGGCCATAATCATGATAGCCAGCTCATATGGCACTAAGTACTATGAAGAACATGAGATAAATAGATCAAGCTAATGCCACAAACCCGTGGACTACTCCCTCTTGATTATGGTGATGATGATGAAGACGTTGGAGAAGGTGGAGATCCCTCCGGCGGTGATCCCGGTGGAGTTTTCCCCTCCAATCTTCTCTGCAACGGCCTCCATTTTGGTGTGTCTATCTTTCTGCAGCGCTCTCCTCCCGAGAACTCTCCGGGGCCATATATATAGGGGTTTTTATAGGACAAAATAAGTCTGTTCGCGAAAGAATTAGGGCAAACGGACGATCGACGGTCAAACGAAGGTGGGTGGTGCGGCCAGACTTCTGGGCCGCGCCACGTGGCCTTTGTTTGGCCCTCGGGCCTCTCTAGGTGTGCATCAAAAGTCCATCTTGTTTCTCCTGATGAAAAAAATACTTATCCAAAAATCCTAGGTCAATTTGACTCCATGTAGGTCTCTAAAAGTGAAAAATACGCTCAGGTTTTCCTGTTCTGCAGGGTTATAAACCAAATAAAGGAGATCATTGGTAAATCCCCATAAATCAATGTAAAACATGGTATTATCTTCATAATATGTTGCAAATATGTGGGAATTAAATATGATAAAGGACAAATTTCATGTATGCATTTTACATGCATCAACATCCCCAAGCTTAACCTATGCTCGTGCCGAGCATGAAGATGATAAAACTAACATGAATTTTGCAGTTTATAATATATAGCTTCTAAATAATCATGCAAAGTATCACAAGGTTCAATCAATAGAGAATAACAATAAGTAACATGAACACTTAAAGTGATAACTCTTACATTCTACATAGCATGCATAAAAGTAAATAGCATTGTAAGTAACATGAATGAGAAGTGTTGTGAATCATAAAGCATGATTGAGAAGATCCTATGGAATTGTTGGAATACTTTTTTTCTTCTCTTTTCAGCATTATTTCTTTTGACTCTTAAACTCAAGAAAGTAAGCAGGAAATGCATGTGCTAAACCTACAACAAAATAAAAATTAAAGAGCATAAAACATGGTTTTGAGCTATGCAATTCATGTCAACAATAATAATAAGGATGGGGTACCAAGTATCTCATATATAAATATGTCTATGTGTCATGAGTTTGACCACTTATGAATAAGTGTTGCCTCATTTTCTTAAGTTCTAAGGACTACACCTCTTGCTAGTCAACTCCGGGTTACCAAGAACTTTCGACATACATGTTTTAACCAAGTGTCGCAATGGGGTACCTTCATGCCACCTGTACAAAGGACCAAAAGAGATGTTCATCTCAACTATAGTCCATCCATACCGGGACAACATGAACAACAGATGTTGAGCATCCTCTCTAACTCCCTCTTACTTTTTTCTCATACTTTTTTTTCTTTTCTCATACTCTTGTTTTCACAACTCTTTTTCACAATTCCTATTGAGGATGCTCGTTGCTGAAACTTCCACCATGATTAAGCATGGTTTCGTTTAGCAGCCCATTGCTCTTCTGAAAAATGCATGCTTACTTTCTTAAATAGCCTCTACTTATTTCACAAGAGATAGCCATCAACAAAACAAAATAAATGATGATCAACGAAGGGCGTAATACTCCAAAAGTGCAATGTTGAAAGACTTCCCTAGTAAACATGCTTACGGTCTAGCTCATTACTCATGATCAGTCAAACCAACAACATGCATAGTGGTATTTCCTACCAAACCTTACTTTCTTGTGAGCTTTAAATTAAAAAAAATGAAATTTTGAAAAGGTTGGAGGCAAAACACGCACATTATACTTGGAATAGCAGGTGCTATGTAGCTATGTATGATAGACATTGGATTTGAATAGAGCTTGGAAACAAGTCTATGCTTGTGTAAGAATTCAAAAAATTACTATTAAGAGGTCTAAAAGCATGCAATAGTATCCATAGAATATTCATTTATCATCAAACAATGAAACTTAAAATTAAAAACCTATGTATACCAGCAAGAAGTAGCACTGAATAAGTCACATAAAAAATCATCACTCAATAGATCATGTGGAACTAAAGATACAATACACAAAATAAATTTTAGCTTTCAAGCATTCCTTCTTTTCTTTTAAAAGCATGCAAATCATTTTACTTTGAACATTCAGAGATAAAGAGTTTGGTCCAGTAGCTCACGCATATGCATCATAAACACTCAATATTACGGTCCTCTCATAAAACAAAACGAAACTAGACACAAATAAAACAATGATGCTTTAAGTTTTTGCGAAAATTCTATGTTGCTCAAAAAACAGAGTTTAGAGGTGCTCAAGCCAGGGATTTTAAAATGAGTCCAGTGGGATTGCATGGGAATCCCTAATCTTATGATATTCATCATACTTGAATCATCTTGGTGTAATATTCCTCCATTCCCTGTGAAAAAACTTCAACACAAACTTTCTGCCCATTCTTTTCTGTGGGTGATATTAGAGGTAAAAAGAAATCATGATTCCTACTATTTTAATTAAGAATAAAATTATATCTTCATGAGCTAGAGAGCACATAACGTTATAGTCATTCTAGCATATCAAAAGATCCATGTAAAAATCATCTTGACACTCAAAAGAATGGATCTAACAAAGCAAGGCAGAATCTGTCCAAAAAAAGTTCTACATAAAAACTGAATTTTTAGTACAACTCATACACCTCATAAAATTAAGCCAATTTACGTAAAAATAGAGTATGAACAGTTGCAGACATAGTATTAAGGACAAAAAATTCGGAGCTACTAGTAAGGAGAAAAATTCGTTCAATAAAAGGTGTAGCACAAAAATCAGCAACTCCATATTATGTTTGCAACTTTAAACATCCAATTGGTAAAACCTTGATACTTTATTAAAAGGTAGAGAGTAAATTAAAAGAAAAATAACATGCTAAAGAAAGTAAAACATCTTGGTTTGCCTACCATAAAGCGTTTTCTTTATAGCTATATAGCTATTGTGATGCAACTCTTTTCAGCTCCCCGGCAACGGCACTAGAAACTACTCTTTATAACGGTTGACGGGCTTGATGATTCGCCAGCAAATACGCCAAAAAAATCTTGATACACTGGGACTCCAAGTGCAGAGTGTTGTATCAAGGGGGTATCTTCCCCACAAGGGTGACTCGAGGTTTATATCAAACTCTTGGAGAACTGGACGAAAGAGTATACTCTTCATTCTTCTTCAAGCAATCCTGCAAGTAAAATAAATGCCTTGTGTCCCCAACTCTACCGTGTGGTTGTCAAGCACAAGGTTTCGTATAAGTAAATAACACAAGTAGTGATAAAACAAGTAGAAACTAAACTAGATAAAATAACTAAGTAAAAATTGTAAAGAGATTGTTTATTTTTGGTGTTTTGGATGCAAAAAAAAATAAACATTTTGTATTTTCGGATTAAAATAGTGCAGCAAATAGAAAAGAATGAAATGCAATATAAAGGTTTTTCTTAAGATAAAAGGTGGACCAGGGTTCATGTGTTCACTTGACAATTCTCTCGTAAAGTTGTGGTGGACAAAAAACAATTCATTAATGAGATATGAAGATACATATAATATTATATGTAAGATCAGAATTAATATGGCCATCACGTCCTAACATATAGATGATGCAACACACCTCTCTTATGCTCCATAAGAATAAAACTTCAACAATCTTGTATTAAGAATAAACAAACCATAACAATAAGTACATTGACATGTAGTTTGAATATCAAATATGCTACCTTGAACAAACAAGATCATCATTACAGTCACATGATGAACATTGCACATGCATTCACTTTATCCCTAGTGAGGTAGCAAAAGGAATGCAAAACCATAATAGCTCTTGAACATATTTTCACTATCCAATCACTAAAACCGTGCTACTTCATCTAACACACACATCACCCCACACACGCTCTTGCATAGATGTTGGGTCAGAACATAAACATAAGAACGGGGTACATAATATGCATCTATCAATATAACTCACAATATAATAAGATCATATCTCATAAAACAATATCATAGAACAAGGATCCACCGCATAGGTATTAGAAATATGGCCATAATCATGATGGGCAGCTCATATGGCACTAAGTACTATGAAGAACATGAGATAAATAGATCAAGATACTTCCACAAACCTGTAGTGCAGAGGTGGACTACTCCCTCTCGATCATGGTGATGATGATGAAGACTTTGGAGAAGATGGAGATCCCTCCGGCGGAGTTTCCCCTCTAATTTTCTCTGCAGCAGCCTCTGTTTTGGTATTTCTGTCTTTCTGCGGTGCTCTCCTCCTGAGAACTCTTCGGGGCCATATATATAGAGGTTTTTAGGGCAAAATAAGTCAGTTCACGAAAGAATTGGGGCAAACAGACGAATGTTGTGGAGGATATTCATGAAAAACCCCTTGCACATCCTATACCAGCGCCGATAATTATCGGCATTTGCTTGTGACGGTAAAGCACACGTCCGTTGGGCACCCCAAGAGGAAGGTATGATGACTACAGCAACGAGTTTTCCCTCAGTAAGAAACCAAGGTTATCGAACCAGTAGGAGATGAAGATCACGTGAAGGTTGTTGGTGAAGGAGTGTAGTGCGGCGCAACACCAGGGATTCCGGTGCCAACGTGGAACCTGCACAACACAATCAAACTACTTTGCCCCAACTTAACAGTGAGGTTGTCAATCTCACCGGCTTGCTGAAAACAAAGGATTAAACGTATGGTGTGGAAAATGATGTTTGCTTGCAAAAAACAAAAGAGAACAATGATTGCAGTAGGTTATATTTCAGATGTAAAAGAATGGACCGGGGTCCACAGTTCACTAGTGGTGTCTCTCCAATAAGATAAATAGCATGTTGGGTAAACAAATTACAGTTGGGCAATTGACAAATAGAGAGGCATAACAATGCACATACATATCATGATGACTACTATGAGATTTACTTAGGGCATTACGACAAAGAACATAGACCGCCATCCACATGCATCTATGCCTAAAAAGTCCACCTTCATCCGCCCCCTTCTATTAAGTTGCAAGCAACAGACAATTGCATTAAGTACTGTGCGTAATGTAAACAATATAAATATCCTTAGACAAAGCATTGATGTTTTATCCCTAGTGGCAAGAGCAAATCCACAACCTTAGGGGTTGCTGTCACTCCCCCAGATTCAATGGAGACATGAACCCACTATCTAGCACAAATACTCCCGCTTGGAGTTACAAGTATCAACTTGGCCAGAGCCTCTACTAGCAACGGAGAGCATGCAAGATCATAAATAACACATATATGATAGATCAATAATCAACTTGACATAGTATTCCATATTCATCGGATCCCAACAAACACAACATGTAGCATTACAAATAGATGATCTTGATCATGATAGGCAGCTCACAAGATCTAAACATGATGGCACAATATGAGAAGACAACCATCTAGCTACTATGGACCCATAGTCCAAGGATGAACTACTCACGCATCAATCCGGAGGCGGGCATGGTGATGTAGAGCCCTCCGGTGATGATTCCCCTCTCCGGCGGTGCCGGAGAGATCTTCTGAACCCCCCGAGTTAGGGTTGACGGCGGCGGCGTCTTTGGAACTGTTTTGGTATTTTGGCTCTCGGTGCTAGGGTTTTCGGGGACGAAGGAATAAATAGGCGAAGGGGGAGCGTCGAGGGAGCCAGGGGCTCCCTCCCCACGCCTTGGCGCGGCAGTGGGGCCCCCCGCGCCGCCATATGGGGTGGGCCCCCTGCTGGCCTTCCTCGACTCCTCTTCGGTCTTCTGGAACACTCCGTGGAAAATAGGGCCGTGGGCTTTTGTTTCGTCCAATTCCGAGAATATTTGTAAAACAACTTTTCTGAAATCAAAAACAGCAGAAAACAGGAATTGGCACTGTGGCATCTTTTTAATAGGTTAGTCCCAGAAAATGCATAAAAACATTATAAAGTGTAAACAAAACATGTAGGTATTGTCATAAAACTAGCATGGAACATAAGAAATTATAGATACGTTGGAGACGTATCAAGCATCCCCGAGCTACTCGCCCTCGAGTAGGTAAACGATAAAAAGAATAATTTCTGAAGTCACATGCTACCAACATGATCTTGATCAATACTATTGTAAAGCATATGAGATGAATGAAGTGACTCAAAGCAATGGTCTATAGTTTGCTAACAAAAAGATAATGACTAAACAACTGAATCATATAGCAAAAACTTTTCATGAATAGTACTTTCAAGACAAGCATCAAAAAGTTTTGCATAAGAGTTAACTCATAAAGCAATAGATTCTTAATACAAGGTTTTGAAGCAACACAAAGGAAGATTTAAGTTTCAGCAATTGCTTTCAACTTTCAACATGCATATCTCATGGATAATTGTCAACACAAAGTAATATAATAAGTGCAATAAGTAAGCATGTAAGAATCAATGCACACAGTTGACACAAGTGTTTGCTTCTAAGATAGAAAGAAGTAGGTAAACTGACTCAACATAAAGTAAAAGAAAGGCCCTTCGCAGAGGGAAGCAGGGATTAAATCATGTGCTAGAGCTTTTCAAGTTTTGAAATCATATAGAGAGCATAAAAATAAAGTTTTAAGAAGTTTTTGTTCTTGTCAATGAATGGTAGTGGGTACTCTAACCCCCTTGTCAAACAGACTTTCAAAGAGCGGCTCCCATGAAGGACGTTATCTCTACCAGCAAGGTAGATCATCCCTCTTCTCTTTTGTTTACACATGTATTTTAGTTTTATTTATAGATGATACTCCTCCCAACCTTTTGCTTTCACAAACCATGGCTAACCGAATCCTCGGGTGCCTTCCAACATTTCACATACCATGGAGGAGTGTTGATACGTCTCCAACGTATCGATAATTTCTTATGCTCCATGCTACTTTATTGATGATACCTACATGTTTTATGCACATTATATGTCATATTTATGCATTTTCTGGAACTAACCTATTAACAAGATGACGAAGAGCCATTGCTGTTTTCTGCTGTTTTGGTTTCAGAAATCCTAGTAAGGAAATATTCTCGGAATTGGACGAAATCTTCGCACGGTCCTATTTTTGCACGAAGCTTCCAGAAGACCGAAGAGGGAAGGAAGTGGGGCCACGAGGCGCCGACACCATAGGGCGGCGCGGCCCGGCCCCGGCCGCGCCGACCTAGGGTGTGGGGCCCTCGTGTGGCCCCCACGTTGCCCTTCCGCCTACTTAAAGCCTCGTCGCGAAACCCCGATCGAGAGCCACGATACGGAAAACCTTCCAGACGCCGCCGCCGCGAATCCCATCTCGGGGGATTAGGAGATCGCCTCCGGCACCCTGCCGGAGAGGGGATTCATCTCCCGGAGGACTCTTCATCGCCATGATCGCCTCCGGAGTGATGAGTGAGTAGTTCACCCCTGGACCATGGGTCCATAGCAGTAGCTAGATGGTCGTCTTCTCCTACTTGTGCTTCATTGTTGGATCTTGTGAGCTTCCTAACATGATCAAGATCATCTATCTGTAATTCTATATGTTGTGTTTGTCGGGATCCGATGGATAGAGAATACTATGTTATGGTGATTATCAATCTATTGTTTATGTGTTGTTTATGATCTTGCATGCTCTCCGTTATTAGTAGAGGCTCTGGCCAAGTTTTTGCTCTTAACTCCAAGAGGGAGTATTTATGCTCGATAGTGGGTTCATGCCTTCATTGACACCTGGGATCGTGACAGTAGGTTCTAAGGTTGTGATGTCTTGTTGCCACTAGGGATAAAACATTGATGCTATGTCTAAGGATGTAGTTGTCGATTACATTACGCACCATACTTAATGCAATTGTCTGTTGCTTAGCAACTTAATACTGAATGGGGTTCGGATGATAACCTGAAGGTGGACTTTTTAGGCATAGATGCAGTTGGATGGCGGTCTATGTACTTTGTCGTAATGCCCAATTAAATCTCACTATATTTATCATATCATGTATATGCATTGTTATGCCTTTCTCTATTTGTCAATTGCCCGACTGTAATTTGGTCACCCAACATGCTTTTATCTTATGGGAGAGACACCTCTAGTGAACTGTGGACCCCGGTCCTATTCTTTACATAGCATACAATCTACTGCAATTGTGTTTTCTGTTTTCTTTGCAAACATCTTCCACTCGATACGTTTAATCCTTTGTTACAGCAAGCCGGTGAGATTGACAACCTCACTGTTTCGTTGGGGCAAAGTACTTTGGTTTTGTTGTGCAGATTCCACGTTGGCGCCGGAATCCCTGGTGTTGCGCCGCATCACATTTCGCGACCATCAACCTTCAACGTGCTTCTTGGCTCCTCCTGGTCGATTCAACCTTGGTTTCTTTCTGAGGGAAAACTTGCCGTGCGCATCATACCTTCCTCTTGGGGTTCCCAACGGACGTGTACATTTACGCGCATCAAGCCTGTTTTCTGGCGCCGTTGCCGGGGAGATCAAGACACGCTGCAAGGGGAGTCTCCACTTCTCAATCTCTTTACTTTGTTTTTGTCTTGCTTTATTTTATTTACTACTTTGTTTGCTGCACCTAAACAAAACACAAAAAATTAGTTGCTAGTTTTACTTTATTTACTGTCTTGCTCTCTATATCAAAAACACAAAAAAATTAGTTACTTGTCTTTACTTTGTTCGCCTAGTTTACTTTTTGCTTATTTCATCATGCTTAATCCTAAGTTTACTTTGGAAGAGATACCGGTAGGACGAGGGTGTATCATTGGAAGAGATAATATAGAGGAATTTTTCACCCATGTTAGTATGGATGAAGATTTTGAAGATATACCATTATTAAAAACTTCTCCTACTTATGAAAGTGCTTCTGCCTGTTTGATACACATGTTAGAAACTAGATTTGTTAATCTCAATCCCATAATACAACATATGTTTCTTACACTTTCGGATATGGAGATGGGAGAAAAGAGAAATTTTGTTTTAAAAGTCCTTGTTAGAGAATTTGAGGATATAGTTAAAGAAGCTAGAAAAGTTTTTATTAAGCATAAGAGGCTTGGTTTCTTTCCTAATTTTAAACAAATACTTGAAAAGATGGATATGGATAGAATTAAGTATACTAATAATGTTAATGATGGTAGGGAAATTAAAGCGCCAATACCTAGTAAACTACTAGGAATGCATGAAGCTTTGGAAAATAACTATGCTTGGCTTGTTCCTGAAAATTTGTTTGATGAGAATAGTAAGCCTAGGAGCAATGAGAGAGTTACTTATATACACCAGATACAATGCATTGTTGAGAAAACTCCCAACACCCCTAGTAATGATGTTGATGCTTCTACTCTTGATGTTACTTGATTTGCACTTTCTGCGCCTAGCTGAAAGGCGTTAAAGAAAAGCGCTTATGGGAGACAACCCATGTTTTTACTACAGCAATCTTGGAAGTTGTTTACTACTGTAGCAACCTCTCCTTATCACGTTTTTGTGCCAAGTAAAGTTTCTATGTCAAAGTTGATGTTATATTTGGGATCGCTGCGCAGAAACAGCATTGCTGTCTGTCACGAATCTGGGCACAGGCCTCTGTAGAAAATTCGAAAAAATCTGCCAATTTACGAGCGTGATCCTCAGATATGTACGCAACTTTCATTAGTTTTGAGTTTTTCCATTTGAGCAAGTCTGGTGCCAGCTTTAAATTCGTCTTTACGGACTGTTCTGTTTTTGACAGATTCTGCCTTTTATTTCGCATTGCCTCTTTTGCTATGTTGGATTCATTTCTTTGATCCATTAATGTCCAGTAGCTTTATGCAATGTCCAGAAGTGTAAAGAATGATTGTGCCACCTCTGAACATGTGAATTATTCATTGTGCACTAACCCTCTAATGAGTTTGCTTGAAGTTTGGTGTGAAGAAAGTTTTCAAGGGTCAAGAGAGGAGTATGATATACTATGATCAAGAGGAGTGAAAGCTCTAAGCTTGGGGATGCCCCCGTGGTTCACCCCTGCATATTTTAAGAAGACTCAAGCGTCTAAGCTTGGGGATGCCCAAGGCATCCCCTTCTTCATCGACAACATCATCAGGTTCCTCCCCTGAAACTATATTTTTATTCAATCACATCTTGTGTTCTTTACTTGGAGCGTCGGTTTGTTTTTGTTTTTGTTTTTGTTTGAATAAAATGGATCCTAGCATTCACTTTGTGGGAGAGAGACACGCTCCGCTGTTGCATATGGACAAATATGTCCTTAGGCTTTACTCATAATGTTCAAGGCGAAGTTTCTTCTTCGTTAAATTGTTATATGGTTGGAATTGGAAAATGCTACATGTAGTAATTCTAAAATGTCTTGGATAATGTGATACTTGGCAATTGTTGTGCTCATGTTTAAGCTCTTGCATCATATGCTTTGCACCCATTAATGAAGAAATACATAGAGCTTGTTAAAATTTGATTTGCATATTTGGTCTCTCTAAGGTCTAGATAATATCTAGTATTGAGTTTTGAACAACAAGGAAGACGGTGTAGAGTCTTATAATGTTTACAATATGTCTTTTATGTGAGTTTTGCTGCACTTGTTCATCCTTGAGTTTGCTTCAAATAACCTTGCTAGCCTAAACCTTGTATCGAGAGGGAATACTTCTCATGCATCCAAAATCCTTGAGCCAACTATTATGCCATTTGTGTCCACCATACCTACCTACTACATGGTATTTCTCCGCCATTCCAAAGTAAATTGCTTGAGTGCTACCTTTAAAATTCCATCATTCACCTTTGCAATATATAGCTCATGGGACAAAATAGCCTTAAAAACTATCGTAGTATTGAATATGTACTTATGCACTTTATATTTTATTAAGTTGCTTGTTGTGCGATAACCATGCTTCTGGGGAACGCCATCAACTATTGTTGAATATCATGTGAGTTGCTATGCATGTCCGTCTTGTCTGAAGGATCTATCATTTTAGTGGTTGGAGCATGCAAAATTGTTAGAGAAGAACATTGGGCCGCTAACTAAAGCCATGAATCATGGTGGAAGTTTCAGTTTGGACATATATCCTCAATCTCATATGAGAATAATAATCATTGCTACATGCTTATGCATTTAAGAGGAGTCCATTATCTGTTCTCCATGTTGTCCCGGTATGGATGTCTAAGTTGAGAATAATCAAAAGCGAGAAATCCAAAATGCGAGCATTCTCCTTAGACCTTTGTACAGGCGGCATGGAGGTACCCCTTTGTGACACTTGGTTGAAACATGGCATGCAAAGATCCGGTAGTCCAAGCTAAGTAGGACGAGGTGCGGGCACTATTAGTATACTATGCATGAGGCTTGCAACTTGTAAGATATAATTTACATAACTCATATGCTTTATTACTACCGTTGACAAAATTGTTTCATGTTTTCAAAATAAAAGCTCTAGCACAAATACAGCAATCGATGCTTTCCTCTTTGAAGGACCTTTCTTTTACTTTTATTGTTGAGTCAGTTTACCTATCTCCTTCCACCTTAAGAAGCAAACACTTGTGTGAACTGTGCATTGATTCCTACATACTTGCATATTGCACTTGTTATATTGCTCTATGTTGACAATATCCATGAGATATACATGTTATAAGTTGAAAGCAACCGCTGAAACTTAATCTTCCTTTGTGTTGCTTCAATACCTTTACTTTGATTTATTGCTTTATGAGTTAACTCTTATGCAAGACTTATTGATGCTTGTCTTGAAGTACTATTCATGAAAAGTCTTTGCCATATGATTCACTTGTTTACTCATGTCATTACCTTTGTTTTGATCGCTGCATTCATTACATATGTTTACAAATAGTATGATCAAGATTATGATGGCATGTCACTTCAGAAATTATCTTTGTTATCGTTTTACCTGCTCGGGACGAGCAGAACTAAGCTTGGGGATGCTGATACGTCTCCAACGTATCGATAATTTCTTATGCTCCATGCTACTTTATTGATGATACCTACATGTTTTATGCACATTATATGTCATATTTATGCATTTTCTGGAACTAACCTATTAACAAGATGCCGAAGAGCCAGTTGCTGTTTTGCTGTTTTTGGTTTCAGAAATCCTAGTAAGGAAATATTCTCGGAATTGGACGAAATCTTCGCCCAGGGTCCTATTTTTGCACGAAGCTTCCAGAAGACCGAAGAGGGAAGGAAGTGGGGCCACGAGGCGCCGACACCATAGGGCGGCGCGGCCCAGGCCCTGGCCGCGCCGACCTAGGGTGTGGGGCCCTCGTGTGGCCCCCCCGTTGCCCTTCCGCCTACTTAAAGCCTCCGTCGCGAAAACCCCAGTGCGAGAGCCACGATACGGAAAACCTTCCAGAGACGCCGCCGCCGTCCCATCTCGGGATTCAGGAGATCGCCTCCGGCACCCTGCCGGAGAGGGGATTCATCTCCCGGAGGACTCTTCATCGCCATGATCGCCTCCGGAGTGATGAGTGAGTAGTTCACCCCTGGACCATGGGTCCATAGCAGTAGCTAGATGGTCGTCTTCTCCTACTTGTGCTTCATTGTTGGATCTTGTGAGCTGCCTAACATGATCAAGATCATCTATCTGTAATTCTATATGTTGTGTTTGTCGGGATCCGATGGATAGAGAATACTATGTTATGGTGATTATCAATCTATTGTTTATGTGTTGTTTATGATCTTGCATGCTCTCCGTTATTAGTAGAGGCTCTGGCCAAGTTTTTGCTCTTAACTCCAAGAGGGAGTATTTATGCTCGATAGTGGGTTCATGCCTTCATTGACACCTGGGATCGTGACAGTAGGTTCTAAGGTTGTGATGTGCTGTTGCCACTAGGGATAAAACATTGATGCTATGTCTAAGGATGTAGTTGTCGATTACATTACGCACCATACTTAATGCAATTGTCTGTTGATTAGCAACTTAATACTGAATGGGGTTCGGATGATAACCTGAAGGTGGACTTTTTAGGCATAGATGCAGTTGGATGGCGGTCTATGTACTTTGTCGTAATGCCCAATTAAATCTCACTATATTTATCATATCATGTATATGCATTGTTATGCCATTCTCTATTTGTCAATTGCCCGACTGTAATTTGTTCACCCAACATGCTTTTATCTTATGGGAGAGACACCTCTAGTGAACTGTGGACCCGGAGACACTATTCTTTACATCGCATACAAACTACTGCAATTGTGTTTACTTTGCAAACATCTTCCACTCGATACGTTTAATCCTTTGTTACAGCAAGCCGGTGAGATTGACAACCTCACTGTTTCGTTGGGGCAAAGTACTTTGGTTTTGTTGTGCAGATTCCACGTTGGCGCCGGAATCCTTGGTGTTGCGCCGCATCACATTTCGCGACCATCAACCTTGAACGTGCTTCTTGGCTCCTCCTGGTTCGATTCAACCTTGGTTTCTTTCTGAGGGAAAACTTGCCACTGTGCGCATCATACCTTCCTCTTGGGGTTCCCAACGGACGTGTACATTTACGCGCATCAAGTGTCTATTGCAAAATTAAGTTGCTTACTGGTAAATCAGGGCAAAACATGTGAAGAGAATTATTAATGAAAGTTAATTAATTGGGGTTGGGCACCCCGTTGCCAGCTCTTTTTGCAAAATTATTGGATAAGAGGATGTATATGCCACTAGTCCATTGGTGAAAGTCTGCCCAACAAGATTGAAAGATAAAACACCACATACTTCCTCATGAGCTATAAAACATTGACACAAATAAGGAGTAATAAAGTTTTGAATTGTTTAAAGGTAGCACATGAAGTATTTACTTGGAATGGCAGAAAAATACCACATAGTAGGTAGTTATGGTGGACACAAATGGCATAGGTTTTGGCTCAAGGTTTTGGATGCATGAGAAGCAATCCCTCACAGTACAAGGCTTTGGCTAGCAAGGTTGTTTGAAGCAAACACAAGTATAAACCGGTACAGCAAAACTTACACAAGAACATATTGCAAGCATTATAAGACTCTACACTGTCTTCCTTGTTGCTCAAACACTTTTACCAGAAAATATCTAGACCTTAGAGAGACCAATCATGCAATCCAAATTTCAACAAGCTCTACGGTAGTTCTCCACTAATAGGTTTAAACTACATGATGCAAGAGCTTAAACATGATCTACTTGAGATCTCAAAAAAATTGTCAAGTATCAAATTATTCAAGAAAATATACCAATTACAACATGAAGCATTTTCTGTTTCCAACCAAATAACAATAAGAATAAGTGCTGCGTCTTTCAGCTTTCGCCATGAACATGAAAAATAAAACGAAGAACACAAGTGTTCAAATGAAAAAGCGGAGCGTGTCTCTCTCCCACACAAGCATGTTAGGATCCGATTTATTAAGAAAACTTAAAATAACAAACGAAAATAAAAGCACACGGACGCTCCAAGTAAAGCACATAAGATGTGACGAAATTAAAATATAGTTTCACTAGAGGTGACCTGATAAGTTTGATGAAGAAGGGGATGCCTTGGGCATCCCCAAGTTTAGACGCTTGAGTCTTCTTGAAATATGCAGGGATGAACCACGGGGGCATCTGATACGTCTCAAACTTATCTATAATTTCTTATGTTCCATGCTACTTTTATGACAATACTTGAATGTTTTATACATACTTTACAGCATTATTATACATTTTTCGGCACTAACCTATTAACAAGATGCCGAAGTGCCAGTTGCTGTTTTCTGCTGTTTTTGGTTTCAGAAATCCTACAAAGGAAATATTCTTGGAATTGGACGAAATCAACGCCCAGGGTCCTATTTTTCCACGAAGCTTCCAGAAGACCGGAGGGATAACGAAGTGGGGCCACGGTGGCCAGACCATAGGGCGGCGCGGCCTAGCCCTGGCCGCGCGGCCCGTGGTGGGCCCTCGCGTCGCCCCCGACCTACCCTTCCGCCTACAAATAGCCTTCGTCGCGAAACCCCCTGTCCGAGAGCCACGATACGGAAAACATTACGAGACGCCGCCGCCGCCAATCATCTCGGGATTCAGGAGATCGCCTCCGGCACCCTGCCGGAGAGGGGAATCATCACCGGAGGGGCTCTACATCATCATGCCCGCCTCCGGATTGATGCGTGAGTAGTTCATCCTTGGACTATGGGTCCATAGCAGTAGCTAGATGGTTGTCTTCTCCGCATGTGCTATCATTTTTTAGATCTTGTGAGCTGCCTAACATGATCAAGATCATCTATTTGTAATGCTACATGTTGTGTTTGGTGGGATTCGATGAATCTAGAATATTATGTCAAGTTGATTATCAATCTATCATATATGTGTTGTTTATGTTCTTGCATGCTCTCCGTTGCTAGTAGAGGCTCTGGCCAAGTTGATACTTGTAACTCCAAGAGGGAGTATTTATGCTCGATAGTGGGTTCATGCCTCCATTTAATCTGGGACAGTGACAGAAAGTTCTAAGGTTGTGGATGTGTTGTTGCTACTAGGGATAAAACATCGATGCTTTGTCTAAGGATATTTGTGTTGATTACATTACGCACCATACTTAATGCAATTATCTGTTGTTTACAACTTAATACTGGAAGGGGTTCGGATGATAACCTGAAGGTGGATTATTTAGGCATAGATGCATGCTGGATAGCGGTCTATGTACTTTGTCGTAATGCCCTGATTAAATCTCATAGTAATCATCGTTGGTATGTATTGAATCTTTATTTGTCAATTGCCCACATGTAATTTGTTCACCCAGCATGTTAGTTATCCTATTGGAGAGACACCACTAGTGAACTGTGGACCCCGGTCCATTCTTTTACATCTGAATACATTCTACTGCAATCATTGTTTTTACTGTTCTTTGCAAACAAACACCATCTTCCACTCGATACGTTTAATCCTTTGTTTTCAGCAAGCCGGTGAGATTGACAACCTCACTTTACGTTGGGGCAAAGTACTTTGATTGTGTTGTGCAGGTTCCACGTTGGCGCCGGTTTCACTGGTGTTGCACCGCACTACATTCCTCCACCAACAACCTTCACGTGCTTCTTGGCTCCTACTGGTTCGATAACCTTGGTTTCATACTGAGGGAAACTTGCTTCTATACGCATCATACCTTCCACTTGGGGTTCCCAACGGACGTGTGCATCTACGCGTATCAAGCTAAATTTCTGGCGCCGTTGCCGTGGAACTGAAGAAAAGTTACACCCCAGAGATTTCTAACTCCCACGTCAACTACACGCCAGCAGCTAAATTTCTGGCGCCGTTGCCGGGGAGATCAAGACACGCTGCAAGGGGAGTCTCCACTTCCAATCTCTTTACTTTGTTTTTGTCTTGCTTTATTTTATTTTATTTATTGTCTTGTTTGCTACATATTAAAAAAAACACAAAAAAATTAGTTACTTTACTTTCTGTCTTATTTACTAGCTCTATATCAAAAACACAAAAAATTTAGTTATTTGCATTTAGTTTACTTTTGTTATCATGTCTAGCTCTGTACCTGTTACTTCTTCACCTGAGGAATTAGTCTTTACTTTTAAACAAGGGGATGAGGAGAGTTTTAAAGATGCTTGGTCTAGAATTTTTGATGCTTATCGTAAAACTGAACCTCAAATGACTCTAAGTTTGCTCCTTAGTAATTTTTATTTTGGGCTTATGATTCGCTATAGATATGCCTTAGATGCTATAGTGGGAGGAGATTTCCTTCATTGCAACGGTGATCAAGCTTTTAATGCCATAAAAAAATTGGTTGCATCACATAGTTCGGCTAATAACTTTGATTCAGCTCTTATTAGCATTTATAATAGATTAAACACTCTTGAGACAAGTGCATCTTACTTGAAAGAAAATTATGGTTATGTTCGAAACCGTCTTGATGAAGTTTTAGTGAACTCTGAACCCTCAATGTGGAACCCTGATGCGCGTAGATGTACACGTCTGTTGGGAACCCCAAGAGGAAGGTATGATGCGCACAGTGGCAAGTTTCCTCAAAGAAACCAAGGTTTAATCGGACCAGTAGGAGTCAAGAAGCACGTTGAAGGTTGATGGTGGCGAAATGTGATGCGGCGCAACACCAGGGATTCCGGCGCAACGTGGAACCTGCACAACACAACCAAAGTACTTTGCCCCAACGAAACAGTGAGGTTGTCAATCTCACCGGCTTGCTGTAACAAAGGATTAACCGTATTGTGTGGAAGATGATTGTTTGCGAAGAAAACAGTAAAACAAGTATTGCAGTAGATTGTATTTCAGATGTAAAGAATAGGACCGGGGTCCACAGTTCACTAGAGGTGTCTCTCCCATAAGATAAAAGCATGTTGGGTGAACAAATTACAGTCGGGCAATTGACAAATAGAAAAGGGCATAACAATGCATATACATGATATGATAAATATAGTGAGATTTAATCAGGGCATTACGACAAAGTACATAGACCGCTATCCAACATGCATCTATGCCTAAAAAGTCCACCTTCAGGTTATCATCCGAACCCCATCCAGTATTAAGTTGCAAGCAACAGACAATTGCATTAAGTATGGTGCGTAATGTAATCAACAACTACATCCTTAGACATAGCATCAATGTTTTATCCCTAGTGGCAACACACATCCACAACCTTAGAACTTTCTGTCACTGTCCCAGGTATCAATGGAGGCATGAACCCACTATCGAGCATAAATACTCCCTCTTGGAGTTAAGAGCAAAAACTTGGCCAGAGCCTCTACTAATAACGGAGAGCATGCAAGATCATAAACAACACATAGGTAATAGATTGATAATCACCATAACATAGTATTCTCTATCCATCGGATCCCGACAAACACAACATATAGTATTACAGATAGATGATCTTGATCATGTTAGGCAGCTCACAAGATCCAACAATGAAGCACATAAGGAGAAGACGACCATCTAGCTACTGCTATGGACCCATAGTCCAGGGGTGAACTACTCACTCATCACTCCGGAGGCGATCATGGCGATGAAGAGTCCTCCGGGAGATGATTCCCCTCTCCGGCAGGGTGCCGGAGGCGATCTCCCGAATCCCCCGAGATGGGATTGGCGGCGGCGGCGTCTCGGAAGGTTTTCCGTATCGTGGCTCTCGGGGGGTTTGCGACGGAGGCTTTAAGTAGGCGGAAGGGCAACGTGGGGGCCACACGAGGGCCCCACACGCCAGGGTCGCGCGGCCAAGCCCTAGGCCGCACCGCCCTGTTGTGGCGGCGCCTCGTGGCCCCACTTCCTTTCCCCTTCGGTCTTCTGGAAGCTTCGTGCAAAAATAGGACCCTGGGCGTTGATTTCGTCCAATTCCGAGAATATTTCGTTACTAGGATTTCTGAAACAAAAAACAGCAGAAAACAGCAACTGGCTCTTCGGCATCTTGTTAATAGGTTAGTGCCGGAAAATGCGTAAATACGACATATAATGTGTATAAAACATGTAGATATCATCAATAATGTAGCATGTAACATAAGAAATTATCGATACGTTGGAGACGTATCAGCATCCCCAAGCTTAGTTCTGCTCGTCCCGAGCAGGCAAACGATAACAAGGATAATTTCTGGAGTGACATGCCATCATAACCTTGATCATAATATTGTAAACATATGTAATGAATGCAGCGATCAAAACAATGGTAATGACATGAGTAAACAAATGAATCATAAAGCAAAGACTTTTCATGAATAGTACTTCAAGACAAGCATCAATAAGTCTTGCATAAGAGTTAACTCATAAAGCAATAAATCAAAGTAAAGGTATTGAAGCAACACAAAGGAAGATTAAGTTTCAGCGGTTGCTTTCAACTTATAACATGTATATCTCATGGATAGTGTCAATGTAAAGTAATATAACAAGTGCAATATGCAAGTATGTAGGAATCAATGCACAGTTCACACAAGTGTTTTCTTCTTGAGGTGGAGAGAGATAGGTAAACTGACTCAACAATAAAAGTAAAAGAAAGGTCCTTCAAAGAGGAAAGCATCGATTGCTGTATTTGTGCTAGAGCTTTTATTTTGAAAACATGAAATAATTTTGTCAACGGTAGTAATAAAGCATATGAGTTATGTAAATTATATCTTACAAGTTGCAAGCCTCATGCATAGTATACTAATAGTGCCCGCACCTTGTCCTAATCAGCTTGGACTACCGGATCATCGCAATACACATGTTTCAACCAAGTGTCACAAAGGGGTACCTCCATGCCGCCTGTACAAAGGTCTAAGGAGAAAGCTCGCATTTTGGATTTCTCGCTTTTGATTATTCTCAACTTAGACATCCATACCGAGACAACATGGACAACAGATAATGGACTCCTCTTTAATGCATAAGCATGTGGCAACAATTAATATTCTCATATGAGATTGAGGATATATGTCCAAAACTGAAACTTCCACCATGATTCATGGCTTTAGTTAGCGGCCCAATGTTCTTCTCTAACAATATGCATGCTCCAACCATTAAGGTGGTAGATCTCTCTTACTTCAGACAAGACGGACATGCATAGCAACTCACATGATATTCAACAAAGAATAGTTGATGGCGTCCCCAGAAGCATGGTTATCGCACAACAAGCAACTTAATAAGAGATAAAGTGCATAAGTACATATTCAATACCACAATAGTTTTTAAGGCTATTTTGTCCCATGAGCTATATATTGCAAAGGCGAATGATGGAATTTTAAAGGTAGCACTCAAGCAATTTACTTTGGAATGGCGAAAAAATACCATGTAGTAGGTAGGTATGGTGGACACAAATGGCATAGTGGTTGGCTCAAGGATTTTGGATGCATGAGAAGTATTCCCTCTCGATACAAGGTTTAGGCTAGCAAGGTTATTTGAAGCAAACTCAAGGATGAACCGGTGCAGCAAAACTCACATAAAAGACATATTGTAAACATTATAAGACTCTACACCGTCTTCCTTGTTGTTCAAAACTCAATACTAGAAATTATCTAGACCTTAGAGAGACCAAATATGCAAACCAAATTTTAGCAAGCTCTATGTATTTCTTCATTAATGGGTGCAAAGTATATGATGCAACAGCTTAAACATGAGCACAACAATTGCCAAGTATCACATTATCCAAGACATTTTAGAATTACTACATGTAGCATTTCCAATTCCAACCATATAACAATTTAACGAAGAAGTTTCAACCTTCGCCTTGAATATTATGAGTAAAGCCTAAGGACATATTTGTCCATATGCAACAGCGGAGCGTGTCTCTCTCCCATATAGTGAATGCTAGGATCCATTTTATTCAAACAAAAACAAAAACAAAACAAACCGACGCTCCAAGTAAAGAACACAAGATGTGACTGAATAAAAATATAGTTTCAGGGGAGGAACCTGATGATGTTGTCGATGAAGAAGGAGATGCCTTGGGCATCCCCAAGCTTAGACGCTTGAGTCTTCTTAAAATATGCAGGGATGAACCACGGGGCATCCCCAAGCTTAGAGCTTTCACTCCTCTTGATCATAGTATATCATACTCCTCTCTTGACCCTTGAAAACTTCCTTCACACCAAACTTCAAGCAAACTCATTAGAGGGTTAGTGCACAATTAATAATTCACATGTTCAGAGGTGACACAATCATTCTTAACACTTCTGGACATTGCACAAAGCTACTGGACATTAATGGATCAAAGAAATTCATCCAACATAGCAAATACGGCAATGCGAAATAAAAGGCAGAATCTGTCAAAAACAGAACAGTCCGTAAAGACGAACCTGAAAGGGGCACTAGACTTGCTCAAATGGAAAAACTCAAAACTAATTAAAGTTGCGTACATATCTGAGGATCACGCTCGTAATTTTGCAGATTTTTTCGAATTTTCTACAGAAACTTGTGCCAGAATTCGTGACAGACAGCAATGCTGTTTCTGCGCAGCGATCCCAAATATAACATCAACTTTAACATAGAAACTTTACTTGGCACAAAAACATGATAAGGAGAGGTTGCTACAGTAGTAAACAACTTCCAAGACTCAAATATAAAACAAAGTACTGTAGTAAAAACATGGGTTGTCTCCCATAAGCGCTTTTCTTTAACGCCTTTCAGCTAGGCGCAGAAAGTGCAAATCAAGTAACATCAAGAGTAGAAGCATCAACATCATAACTTGTTCTAATAATAGAATCAAAAGGCAACTTCATTCTCTTTCTAGGGAAGTGTTCCATACCTTTCTTGAGAGGAAATTGATATTTAATATTACCTTCCCTCATATCAATAACAGCACCAACGGTTCGAAGAAAAGGTCTTCCCAACACAATAGGACAAGATGCATTGCATTCAATATCCAAGACAACAAAATCAACGGGGACAAGGTTATTTTTAACCGTAATGCGCACATTATCAATCCTCCCCAAAGGTTTCTTTTTAACATTATCGGCAAGATTAACATCCAAATAACAATTCTTCAATGGTGGCAAGTCAAGCATATCATAAATCTTTTTAGGCATAACAGAAATACTTGCACCAAGATCACATAAAGCATTACATTCAAAGTCATTGAATTTCATTTTAATGATGGGCTCCCAACCATCTTCTAACTTTCTAGGAATAGAAGTTTCAAGTTTTAGTTTCTCTTCTCTAGCTTTTATGAGAGCATTTGTAATATGTTTTGTAAAGGCCAAATTTATAGCACTAGCATTAGAACTTTTAGCAAGTTTTTGTAAGAACTTTATAACTTCAGAGATGTGGCAATCATCAAAATCTAAATCATTATGAGCTACAGCAATGGGATCATTGTCCCCAAGATTGGAAAAAATTTCAGCAGTTTTATCACAAGCAGTTTCAGCAGTTTTAGCAATTTCAGGCAGTTTTGTACGCTTTGCACTAGGAGTAGAAACATTGCCAACACCAATTATTTTACCATTGATAGTAGGAGGTGCAGCAACATGTGAATCATTATCATTACTAATGGTGGTAATAGTCCAAACTTTAGCTACATTATTCTCTTTAGCTAGTTTTTCATTTTCTTCTCTATCCCACCTAGCACGCAATTCAGCCATTAATCTTATATTCTCATTAATTCTAACTTGGATGGCATTTGCTGTAGTAGTAATCTTTTTATCAATATCCTCATTAGGCATAACTTTCAATTTTAATAGATCAACATCAGAGGCAAGTCTATCAACTCTAGAAGCAATAATATCAATTTTATCAAGCTTTTCCTCAACAGATTTGTTAAAAGCAGTTTGTGTACTAATAAATTCTTTAAGCATGGCTTCAAGACCAGGGGGTACACTCCTATTATTATTGTAAGAATTCCCATAAGAATTACCATAACCATTACTATGAGCAGAAGGATATGGCCTATAGTTATTACCAGAATTGTTCCTATAAGCATTGTTGTTGAAATTATTATTTTTAATGAAATTCACATCAACATTTTCTTCTTGAGCAACCAATGAAGCTAAAGGAACATTATTTGGATCAACATTAGATCTACCATTCACAAGCATAGACATAATCACATCAATCTTATCACTCAAGGAAGAGGTTTCTTCAACAGAATTTACCTTCTTACCTTGTGGAGCTCTTTCCGTGTGCCATTCAGAGTAATTTATCATCATATCATCAAGAAGCTTTGTAGCCGCCCCCAAAGTGATGGACATAAAGGTACCTCCAGCAGCTGAATCCAATAAATTCCGCGAAGAAAAATTTAGTCCTGCATAGAAGGTTTGGATGATCATCCAAGTAGTCAGTCCATGGGTTGGGCAATTCTTTACCAAAGATTTCATTCTCTCCCATGCTTGAGCAACATGTTCAGTATCTAATTGCTTAAAATTCATTATGCTACTTCTCAAAGATATAATTTTAGCGGGAGGATAATATCTACCAATAAAAGCATCCTTACATTTAGTCCATGAATCAATACTATTCTTAGGCAAAGATAGCAACCAATCTTTAGCTCTTCCTCTTAATGAGAAAGGAAACAATTTCAATTTAATAATATCACCATCTACATCCTTATACTTTTGCATTTCACAAAGTTCAACAAAATTATTGAGATGGGCAGCAACATCATCAGAACTAACACCAGAAAATTGATCTCTCATAACAAGGTTCAGTAAAGCAGGTTTAATTTCAAAGAATTCTGCTGTAGTAGCAGGTGGAGCAATAGGTGTGCATAAGAAATCATTATTATTTGTGTTTGTGAAGTCACACAACTTAGTATTTTCAGGGGTATTCATTTTAGCAACGGTAAATAAAACAAACTAGATAAAGTAAATGCAAGTAACTAAATTTTTTGTGTTTTTGATATAGAGAGAAAGACAGTAAATAAAGTAAAACTAGCAACTAATTTTTTGTGTTTTGTTTAGGTGCAGCAAACAAAGTAGTAAATAAAATAAAGCAAGACAAAAACAAAGTAAAGAGATTGGGAAGTGGAGACTCCCCTTGCAGCGTGTCTTGATCTCCCCGGCAATGGCGCCAGAAATTTGCTTGATGCGCGTAGATGTACACGTCCGTTGGGAACCCCAAGAGGAAGGTATGATGCGCACAGTGGCAAGTTTCCCTCAGTAAGAAACCAAGGTTTAATCGGACCAGTAGGAGTCAAGAAGCACGTTGAAGGTTGATGGTGGCGAAATATGATGCGGCGCAACACCAGGGATTCCGGCGCCAACGTGGAACCTGCACAACACAACCAAAGTACTTTGCCCCAACGAAACAGTGAGGTTGTCAATCTCACCGCTTGCTGTAACAAAGGATTAACCGTATTGTGTGGAAGATGATTGTTTGCGAAAAAAACAGTAAAACAAGTATTGCAGTAGATTGTATTTCAGATGTAAAGAATAGGACCGGGGTCCACAGTTCACTAGAGGTGTCTCTCCCATAAGATAAAAGCATGTTGGGTGAACAAATTACAGTCGGGCAATTGACAAATAGAAAAGGGCATAACAATGCATATACATGATATGATAAATATAGTGAGATTTAATCAGGGCATTACGACAAAGTACATAGACCGCTATCCACATGCATCTATGCCTAAAAAGTCCACCTTCAGGTTATCATCCGAACCCCATCCAGTATTAAGTTGCAAGCAACAGACAATTGCATTAAGTATGGTGCGTAATGTAATCAACAACTACATCCTTAGACATAGCATCAATGTTTTATCCCTAGTGGCAACAGCACATCCACAACCTTAGAACTTTCTGTCACTGTCCCAGGTATCAATGGAGGCATGAACCCACTATCGAGCATAAATACTCCCTCTTGGAGTTAAGAGCAAAAACTTGGCCAGAGCCTCTACTAATAACGGAGAGCATGCAAGATCATAAACAACACATAGGTAATAGATTGATAATCACCATAACATAGTATTCTCTATCCATCGGATCCCGACAAACACAACATATAGTATTACAGATAGATGATCTTGATCATGTTAGGCAGCTCACAAGATCCAACAATGAAGCACATAAGGAGAAGACGACCATCTAGCTACTGCTATGGACCCATAGTCCAGGGGTGAACTACTCACTCATCACTCCGGAGGCGATCATGGCGATGAAGAGTCCTCCGGGAGATGATTCCCCTCTCCGGCAGCGTGCCGGAGGCGATCTCCTGAATCCCCCGATACGGGATTGGCGGCGGCGGCGTCTCAGTAAGGTTTTCCGTATCGTGGCTCTCGGTACTGGGGGTTTCGACGGAGGCTTTAAGTAGGCGGAAGGCAACGCGGGGGCCACACGAGGGCCCCACACGCCAGGGCCGCGCGGCCAAGCCCTAGGCCGCGCCGCCGTGGCGGCTTCGTGGCCCCACTTCCTTTCCCCTTCGGTCTTCTGGAAGCTTCGTGCAAAAATAGGACCCGGGCGTTGATTTCGTCCAATTCCGAGAATATTTCGTTACTAGGATTTCTGAAACCAAAAAAGCAGAAAACAAGCGGCTCTTCGGCATCTTGTTAATAGGTTAGTGCCGGAAAATGCGTAAATACGACATATAATGTGTATAAAACATGTAGATATCATCAATAATGTAGCATGGAACATAAGAAATTATCGATACGTTGGAGACGTATCCAACCCCACTATTAAAGTTATTATTGGTGGTGAAACTTTTCATGCCCGTTGTGATATTATGTCTGAATTTTGTCTTATGCCTAAGAGTATTTATGAATCTTTGACACTTTGGGGACTTGTTGAAGGGGGAGAAGGAATAACTCTTATTGATAACTCCGTTATAATTCCTAAGGGAATAGCCGAGGGTGTGCACACAACCATTCTTGGAAGAACAGTATCCACTGATTATCTTGTTATTGAATGTGTAGGAACAGGACAAATCACACTTGGAAGATCCCTGCTGAAACTATTGGGAGCAATCATAAATACGGGAGAAGGCACCCTAAAAATCACACCGGGAGGCCGACATGTATTCCCTAAACCAAAGAGTAAGAAAAAGAGTAAGAAGGGTAGGCGTAAAGCCCGAGGTAATGTTGATGCTCCATCTCTTGAAAATACTTGATTTGCACTTTCTGCGCCTAGCTGAAAGGCGTTAAAGAAAAGCACTTCTTGGAAGATAACCCATGTTTTATTTTATTTACTGTATTGTTGAGTCTTGGAAGTTGTTTACTACTGTAGCAACCTCTCCTTATCATGTTTTTGTGCCAAGTAAAGTTTCTATGCTAAAGTTGATGCTATATTTGGATTGCTGCGCAGAAACAGCATTGCTGTCTGTCACGAATTCTCGCAGAGCTCTCTGTAAAAAAATCGAAAAAAATCTGAAAATTTACGAGCGTGATCCTCAGATATGTACGCAACTTTCATTAGTTTTGAGTTTTTCCGTTTGAGCAAGTTAAGTGCCCCTGCCAGATTCGTCTTTACGGACTGTTCTGTTTTTGACAGATTCTGCCTTTTATTTCGCATTGCCGCTTTTGCTATGTTGAATGAGTTTCTTTGTTCCATTAACTTTCAGAAGCTTTGTGAAATGTCCAGAAGTGTTAAGAATGATTGTGTCACCTCTGAATATGTGAATTTTTGATTATGCACTAACCCTCTAATGAGTTTGCTTGAAGTTTGGTGTGGAGGAAGTTTTCAAGGGTCAAGAGAAGAGGATGATATACTATGATCAAGAAGAGTGAAAGGTCTAAGCTTGGGGATGCCCCGGTGGTTCATCCCTGCATATTTTAAGAAGACTCAAGCATCTAAGCTTGGGGATGCCCAAGGCATCCCTTCTTCATCGACAACTTATCAGGTCATTTCTAGTGAAACTATATTTTTATTCCATCACATCTTATGTTCTTTACTTGGAGCGTCGGTTTGCTTTTATTTTCGTTTTGGTTTGAATAAAGTTGGATCCCATCATTCTTATATTGGAGATATTACGCTCCGCTTTTTCATATGGAACACTGATACGTCTCCGACGTATCCATAATTTCTGTCGTTCCATGCTTGTTTTATGACAATACTTACATGTTTTGCTTGCACTTTATGATGTTTTTATGCGTTTTCCGGAACTAACCTATTAACAAGATGCCACAGTGCCAGTTCCTGTTTTCTGCTGTTTTTGGTTCCAGAAAGGCTGTTCGGGCAATATTCTCGGAATTCGACGAAACGAAGACCAAACCTCCTATTTTTCCCGGAAGGCTCCAGAACACCGAAGGAGTCAGAGGGGAGGCCTGGGGCCCCACACCATAGGGCGCGCGGGCAGGCCCTGGCCGCGCCGGCCTATGAGGAGCGCCCCTGGTGCCCCTCTGCGCCGCCTCTTCGCCTATAAAATCCCTTTCGACCTAAAAACACCGTACCACTTGACGAAACTCCGAAAAGACTACTGGGGCGCCGCCACCATCGCGAAACTCCAATTCGGGGGACAGAAGTCTCTGTCCCGGCACCCTGCCGGGACGGGGAAGTGCCCCCGGAAGCCATCTCCATCAACGCCACCGCCTCCATCATGCTCCGTGAGTAGTTCCCCCATGGACTACGGGTTCTAGCTGTAGCTAGTTGGTATTCTCTCCCCATGTACTTCAATACAATGATCTCATGAGCTGCCTTACATGATTGAGATTCATCTGATGTAATCGGTGTTGTGTTTGTCGGGATCCGATGGATTGTTACGTTATGATTGTCTATCTACAAAGTTTGTGAAGTTATTGTTGCTGCAATCTTGTTATTCTTAATGCTTGTCACTAGGGCCCGAGTGGCATGATCTTAGATTTGAGCTCTATACTTATTGCTTAGATTGTATCTACAAGTTGTATGCACATGTCACTGTCCGGAACCAAAGGCCCCGAAGTGACAGAAATCGGGACAACCGGAGGGGATGGCGGTGATGTGAGGGACACATGTTTTCACGGAGTGTTAATGCTTTGCTCCGGTGCTCTATTAAAAGGAGTACCTTAATATCCAGTAGATTCCCTTGAGGCCCGGCTGCCACCGGCTGGTAGGACAATAGATGTTGTGCAAGTTTCTCATTGCGAGCACGTACGACTAAATATGGAAAACATGCCTACATGATTAATGAATTGATGTTCTGTCTTAATGCTATTTCAATCCTATCAATTGCCCAACTGTAATTTGTTCACCCAACACTTGTTATTGGAGAGTTACCACTAGTGTAGATAGCTGGGAACCCCGGTCCATCTTTCATCATCATATACTCGTTCTACATGTCATTGGAAGTAGTGTCAACTATTTTCTGGTGCCATTGCTCTCATATTACTATTACTGCTGCTGTGTTACTGTTACTATTGCTCCCATATTACTGCTACTTTCACATCACCCCTGTTGCTAGTGCTTTTCCAGGTGCAGCTGAATTGACAACTCAGTTGTTAAGGCTTATAAGTATTCTTTACCTCCCCTTGTGTCGAATCAATAAATTTGGGTTTTACTTCCCTCGAAGACTGTTGCGATCCCCTATACTTGTGGGTCATCAAGACTATTTTCTGGCGCCGTTGCCGGGGAGGCATAGCTCTACTCATAAGTTCACCTGGGGAGTACACTCTACCTCTCTCTCTGTTTTATTTTATTTTGTTTTGCTTAGTTTACTTTTGTCTAGTTTATTTGTGCTTAGTTTATTTCTGTCTAGTATTAGTTTGCGTAGTTTACTTTTGCTTAGTTTATTTTTGTCTTGTTTTATTTGTCTCATATACCCAAAAATCCATAAAAATTTGAAAAACCAAAAAATTAAAAACTGCTGTTATGGGAGAACCTACAACCTACTTGGAGCTTATAGAATGTTATAATAATTATAGAGAATCAAGAACTGGTAAAATAATGAGTGCTATGATAGAGAAATTAAATACAATTGCTGAAATCTTGCTTGAACGCCATAATATAAACTGTTGCTCTCAACAGGATACTAAACATCTTAAATTTCAATGTGGCTTTAGTGAGGAATTTTTAATTAAGAACTATAATCGGAATTGCTATATTCATTATGGGTTCGAAGAGGTAGAACAATTTGTCTTATTTATGGGAGCCTCCGAGATAGAATCCTTCATGGTTGAGAATTATGAAACTTGTGCTATTTGTAAGGACCTTAAAGATTATGTCTCTACTATCCTTAATTCTTGTATAGAATGCTACAGTAGGAATCCGTATATCCTTGATTATAAAGAGAGACACATTAATGCACAAGAATGCACTCACAATTTGCAGGAACCGGTGGAAGAAGAAATTGATGAACCTGAAAGCTCATTGGATGAAAAAGAGGAGGAAATTGATGAACCTGAAAGCTCATTGGATGAAAAAGAAGAGGAGAGTGATGAACAAAAGGAGGAAGAATGGATTAGCTACCCATGCCAACCTTCTAATGAGAGTAACTCTTTATCTCTTACACTATTTGATTGTCCTCCATGCTTACCGAAAGAGGTTGAATGTTATGTTCCTGTGGATTCTCTTGAAATATTTCCTATAAGTAAAACTTGTGAGAATAATTATGCTACTGTTATATATGATAATCCATGCTACTTTGATAAATCTTATGATAATGCTTTGTTTGTGCCTGATGTCGAAATGCATGGTACTAAAGAATTTTGCTTAGCAAATGTTTATGATAAAGCTCTAGATGATGGTCCTATGTTACTTGATAATATTAATTGTACTACTAATGAAAATGGGATTGGAGAGTTCTTGACATTATCTATGTGTCCCATATCTCTTGAGATTGATCATTCATCTTGCTATATTATTGATAAAAGTGTGTTCGAAAGTTTTAATTCCACTATTTTTGAGCTTGATAAAAATTATATGTTTGTGGATCATGAAAAGTATGCTGCATGTGATAGTTATATTGTTGAGTTTATTCATGAAGCTACTGAAAATTATTATGAGAGAGGAAAATATGGTTGTAGAAATTTGCATGGTACTAAAACACCTCTCTATATGCTTAAAATTTTGAAGTTACACTTGTTTTATCTTCCTATGCTTGTTACTTTGCTTTTCATGAACTTGTTTATTTACAAGATTCCTTTACATAGGAAGCATGTTAGACTTAAATGTGTTTTGGATTTGCTTTTTGATGCTCTCTTTTACCTCTACTCTTGTTTCTTGCGAGTGCATCATTAAAACTGCTGAGCCCATCTTAACGGCTATAAAGAAAGAACTTCTTGGGAGATAACCCATGTGTTATTTTGCTACAGTACTTTGTTTTATATTTGTGTTTTGGAAGTTTTTTACTACTGTAGCAACCTCTCCTTATCTTAGTTTTGTGTTTTGTTGTGCCAAGTGAAGCCTCTAATCGAAGGTTGATACTAGATTTGGATTTCTGCGCAGAAACAGATTTCTATCTGTCACGAATCTGGGCTGTTTTCTCTGTAGGTAACTCAGAAAATTAAGCCAATTTACGTGCGTGATCCTCAGATATGTACGCAACTTTCATTAGTTTTGAGTTTTCTGATTTGAGCAACGGAAGTACCATTTTAAAATTCGTGTTTACTGGCTGTTCTGTTTTGGCAGATTCTGTCTCTGTTTTTTGCATTGTCTCTTGTGGACTTTATGTGAGGCTTTCTAGACGTGGAGAGCTGTAGCTAATGTTTTATTGAGTTCTTGCAATGTGTCACTACAGGACCAAGGTGGATTCAAGTTTTTTGAGTACTAACCCCTCTAATGAAGTTTATGAGAAGTTTGGTGTGAAGGAAGTTTTCAAGGGTCAAGAGAGGAGGATGATATATGATCAAGAAGAGTGAAAAGTCTAAGCTTGGGGATGCCCCCGTGGTTCATCCCTGCATATTTCAAGGAGACTCAAGCGTCTAAGCTTGGGGATGCCCAAGGCATCCCCTTCTTCATCAACTTATCAGGTTTCTTCTATTGAAACTATATTTTTATTCGGTCACATCTTATGTGCTTTACTTGGAGCGTCTGTGTGTTTTTATTTTTGTTTTTGTTTGAATAAATTCGGATCCTAGCAATCCTTGTTTGGGAGAGAGACACGCTCCGCTTTTTCATATGAACACTTGTTCTTCGTTTTACTTTTAATGTTCAATGAATAAAAGTTGGAAGCTACAATATTTATCTTTATTTGGTTGGGAAAAGAAAATGCCTCATATGTCTTGGATAATTTGATACTTGGCAATTGTTTTGAGCTCTCAAGTAGATCATGAGTTTTTGCATGTAGTTTAAACCTATTAGTGGAGAACTACCGTAAAGCTTGTTAAAATTGGTTTGCATAATTGATCTCTCTTAAGGTCTAGATATTTTCTGGTAAAAGTGTTTGAGCAACAAGGAAGACAGTGTAGAGTATTATAATGCTTGCAATATGTTCTTATGTAAGTTTTGTTGTACCGGTTCATACTTGTGTTTGCTTCAAATAACCTTGCTAGCCTAAGCCTTGTATCGAGAGGGAATACTTCTCATGCATCCAAAATCCTTGAGCCAACCACTATGCCATTTGTGTCCACCATACCTACCTACTATGTGGTATTTCCTGCCATTCCAAAGTAAATTGCTTGAGTGCTACCTTTAAATAATTCAAAATGCTTCTCAATTTGTGTTAATGTTTCATAGCTCATGAGGAAGTATGTGGTGTTTAGCTTTCAACCTTGTCATTTACTTTTGACAGACTTTCACAATGGACTAGTGGCACATCCGCTTATCCAATAATTTTGCAAAAAGAGCTGGCAATGGGGTTCCCAGCCCCAATTAATTAACTTTCATTAATAATTCTCTTCACATGTTTTGCTCTGATTCATCAGTAAGCAACTTAATTTTGCAAATAGACACTCCTCCATGGTATGTGAATGTTGGAAGGCACCCGAGGATTCGGTTAGCCATGGCTTGTGTAAGCAAAAGGTTGGGAGGAGTGTCATCCATAAATAAAGAAAAACTAAACTAAAGTACATGTGTAAACAAAAGAGAAGAGGGATGATCTACCTTGCTGGGTAGAGATAACGTCCTTCATGGGAGCCGCTCTTGAAAGTCTGGTTGATGAGGTAGTTAGTGTACCCACTACCATTCGTTGACAACAACAAACACCTCTCAAAATTTTACTTTTATGCTCTCTATATGTTTTCAAAACCAAAGCTCTAGCACAAATATAGCAATCGATGCTTCCCTCGTAGAAGGGCCATTCTTTTACTTTTATGTTGAGTCAGTTACCTAATTCCTTCCACCTTAGAAGCAAACACTTGTGTCAACTGTGCATTGATTCTTACATACTTGCATATTTGCATTCATCATATTACTCTATGTTGACAATATCCATGAGATATACATGTTGAAAGTTGAAAGCAACCGCTGAAACTTATATCCTCCTTTGTGTTGCTTCGATGCCTTTACTATGAACTTATTGCTTTATGAGTTAACTCTTGTGCAAGACTTTTGATGCTTGTCTTGAAAGTACTCTCCATGAAAAGTTTTGCTATATGTTATCTACTTGTTAGCAACTATAGATCATTGCCTTGAGTCACTTCATTCATTTCATATGCTTTGTAATAGTATGATCAAGGTTATGTAAGTAGCATGTCACTACAGAAATTATTCTTTTTATCGTTTACCTACTCGACGAGTAGGAACTAAGCTTGGGGATGCTGATACGTCTCCGACGTATCCATAATTTCTGTCGTTCCATGCTTGTTTTATGACAATACTTACATGTTTTGCTTGCACTTTATGATGTTTTTATGCGTTTTCCGGAACTAACCTATTAACAAGATGCCACAGTGCCAGTTCCTGTTCTGCTGTTTTTGGTTCCAGAAAGGCTGTTCGGGCAATATTCTCGGAATTCGACGAAACGAAGACCAAACCTCCTATTTTTCCCGGAAGGCTCCAGAACAAGAAGGGGAGTCGGAGGGAGGGGCCCCACACCATAGGGCAGGCCCCCTGGCCGCGCCGGCCTATGAGGAGGGCGCCCTGGTGCCCCCCTGCGCCGCCTCTTCGCCTATAAAATCCCTTTCGACCTAAAAACACCGTACCACTTGACGAAACTCCAGAAAGACTCCAGGGGCGCCGCCACCATCGCGAAACTCCAATTCGGGGGACAGAAGTCTCTGTCCCGGCACCTGCCGGGACGGGGAAGTGCCCCCGGAAGCCATCTCCATCAACGCCACCGCCTCCATCATGCTCCGTGAGTAGTTCCCCCATGGACTACGGGTTCTAGCTGTAGCTAGTTGGTATTCTCTCCCCCATGTACTTCAATACAATGATCTCATGAGCTGCCTTACATGATTGAGATTCATCTGATGTAATCGGTGTTGTGTTTGTCGGGATCCGATGGATTGTTACGTTATGATTGTCTATCTACAAAGTTTGTGAAGTTATTGTTGCTGCAATCTTGTTATGCTTAATGCTTGTCACTAGGGCCCGAGTGGCATGATCTTAGATTTGAGCTCTATACTTATTGCTTAGATTGTATCTACAAGTTGTATGCACATGTCACTGTCCGGAACCAAAGGCCCCGAAGTGACAGAAATCGGGACAACCGGAGGGGATGGCGGTGATGTGAGGGACACATGTTTTCACGGAGTGTTAATGCTTTGCTCCGGTGCTCTATTAAAAGGAGTACCTTAATATCCAGTAGATTCCCTTGAGGCCCGGCTGCCACCGGCTGGTAGGACAATAGATGTTGTGCAAGTTTCTCATTGCGAGCACGTACGACTAAATATGGAAAACATGCCTACATGATTAATGAATTGATGTTCTGTCTTAATGCTATTTCAATCCTATCAATTGCCCAACTGTAATTTGTTCACCCAACACTTGTTATTGGAGAGTTACCACTAGTGTAGATAGCTGGGAACCCCGGTCCATCTTTCATCATCATATACTCGTTCTACATGTCATTGTGTTACCACCCGATTTTGGCCAAATCAGGAGGTGGGCCGTAAGTGAAGATGGGCTTGAAGGACGTACATATGGAGCATCTTTGAAGCGGCCTTGCGCAAGGAGTTCGGGCTTAACTGCCCATGTATCTGTAACATATTAGATCGCATTATAATTTAGAATTAAGAGATAGAGTCTGGCCCGTGCACGGTTAGGTGCACGCCCCAATTAGAAAGTCCCTTGGACTATAAATATGTATCTAGGGTTATCGAGAAAGGAGGACAATCATCGTTCAACCAACACAAATCAGGCGCATCGCCACCCCTTTCCTACGAGGGTTTCTCCCGGGTAAGCACCATGCTGCCTAGATCGCATCTAGCGATCAGCAGTACGTTTATTCGTCAACCTTGTACTGCTCGTGCTGAAGCCTTGTTGATGGCGAGCAGTACTACTTATCATTAGGTGTTTAGGGGCTTGCATTGATGCTTTCTCGTGCATATCTGCGTGGCAATGCCGTCCCTCGACACCTAGCTGCCCTTACACCTTTACGGGTGTAAGGGCAGCATCTTGCTTGTTCGTTACTTAGTAGATCCGATCCGTTATAGTTGCTCCTTGCATCTGCAGGGATTAGTTTAATATCTGCATAGTTAGGCCTTATGCTGGGGTCGGACGATCCGGTAGTGCGTTAGGCGTTGTTTACCGTCCCTGCGAGGGATGTTCCGGGAATCAACGTTATGTTGGTTTTTAGGCCTCTCGTAGGGGTAGTTTGCATCATCTCTCGTAGCTGCTAGGCCCGATCGCACGTAGGACGTTCCGATTATGCGGTGAAAACCCTAAACTGTCGTGGATCGTTTTAGCTTTGTTCTGATCAAGCAGGATCCCCATGCCATTGCAAATCCATCAAGGACCATGGGGGCGATCGGCTCTTTGAGCCGATCCACAGGGAAACCTGAGAGCCGATAGGGCTCGTATTTAATGTTTACATGTCTACCATGCAGGAACAATCGAAGCACTAACACCTTCCTGATCGGGTCTAGGTCAGGTGGCACGCCCTAGCAACCGCCAGGACGTGGCCAGAAGATTTGCGGGACGACGCGAGGTGCCAGGGATCCACTAAGCGGCCCTGGGAGCTTCCCGGCTCTTCGTGTTGCTTAACCAACGCCCGTCGGGGGGTTTTGGAGGGTAACACATTCTGGCACGCCCGGTGGGACCATCTTCTGCAACATCCACGTCAACAACGACATCCGAGATGTCAGAGGAGCAGATCACGTACGAGGATCTCCCTCCGGATCACAAGAAAAAGTACGATGAGCTGAAGGCCATCTGTGAAGCCGAGCTCATCGGCTCCTTTGAGAAGACCCGTTCGCACGGCATCAGATTCAAAGGATTCACGCCACAAGGCGTCCTTGAAGGGGTGGATCTGTCTCTCCCTTCAGAGGAACGTACCAGAGCCCTGCGACAGGAGATCAACTACGTGGTGGCTCATTCACTGCATCGGCACTCTGAGAGCCTGGTGAATACGTTGGAGCGCGTTGCGCTCCGTGTGGTGCAAGAGATCATGGAGCGTCGTACTCCCCTTCAGGACCTGTTCTAGGGACTCACCAGGGAGAGATGCAACTCCACACCAGGCCACCATGCCGTACGCAATGGCGGCTCCACAGCAACAAGGTTCACCGGCATACGTTGTCCACAAAGTTGGAGGTGATCCGGGCGACTATCAGTTCTTGCATGACCCGCCCAAGGAAATCCCACACGGATACGTGTGCACGTTTGTGCCGGACTGCAACAACTGGACGCAGGCGATCCAGGCTCCACCAGGAGGGATTGCCGGAGCAGGAGCAATTGTTCCGGCAGGAAGAACAACTGCAGCAGCGGGGAGTTTAGGAGCAGAAGCTGAGAAACAAGCGTGGCTAGCCAAGTATGCCACTGCACCAGTCCATGAAAGCTCAGCTGCTACTACCTCCACCGCAGATCAGATCAGTGCAGTCTTGAGAGACCAGTTCGGCATCCTGCCGAAGAAGAAGATAATCGGCTATTCCAAGCCGTACCCTGATACGTCTCCAACGTATCGATAATTTCTTATGTTCCATGCTACTTTATTGATGATACCTACATGTTTTATGCACATTATATGTCGTATTTACGCATTTTCTGGAACTAACCTATTAACAAGATGCCGAAGTGCCAGTTCTGTTTTCTGCTGTTTTTGGTTTCAGAAATCCTAGTAACGAAATATTCTCGGAATTGGACGAAATCAACGCCCAGGTTCCTATTTTGCCCGGAAGCATCCAGAACACCCGAGAGCCGCCAGAGGGGGCCCTGTGGGCCCCAGATGACATGGTGGCGCGGCCAGGCTGGGCCCGCCACCCTATGGTGTCGTCGCCTCGTTGACCCTCCTGCGCCGCCTCTTCGCCTATTTAAAGCCCCTGCATCGAAAACCCTTAGGGAGGAAGCCACGATACGAGAAAAGTTCGAGCCGCCGCCATCGCGAAGCCAAGATCGGGGGACAGGAGTCTCTGTTCCGGCACCCTGCCGGAGCGGGGAAGTGCCCCCGAAGGCTTCTCCATCGACACCGCTGCCATCTCCACCGCCATCTTCATCACCGCTGCTGCTCCCATGAGGAGGGAGTAGTTCTCCATCGAGGCTCGGGGCTGTACCGGTAGCTATGTGGTTAATCTCTCTCCTATGTACTTCAATACAATGATCTCATGAGCTGCCTTACATGATTGAGATTCATATGAGTTTTGTATCACTATTCATCTATGTGCTACTCTAGTGATGTTATTAAAGTACTCTATTCCTCCTCCACGTGTGTAAAGGTGACAGTGTGTGCACCGTGTGAGTACTTGGCGTAGGCTATGATTGTGATCTCTTGTAGATTATGAAGTTAACTATTGCTATGATGGTATTGATGTGATTTATTCCTCCTACATAAGCGTGAAGGTGACAGTGTGCATGCTATGTTAGTTCTTGGTGTAATTGTGTTGATCTATCTTGCACTCTAAGGTTACTTAAACATGAATATCGAATACTGTGGAGCTTGTTAACTCCGGCATTGAGGGTTCGTGTAATCCTACACAGTTAGTGGTGTCCATCATCCAACAAAAGAGTGTAGAGTATGCATTTATCTATTCTGTTATGTGATCAATGTTGAGAGTGTCCACTAGTGAAAGTCTATTCCCTAGGCCTTGTTCCTAAATACTGCTATCGCTGCTTGTTACTGTTTTACTGCGTTACTACTGCTGCGTTACTACTGCATGTTTACTTCCCGCAATATTACTACCATCAACTGCACGCCAGCAAGCACTTTTCTGGCGCCATACTACTGCTCATATTCATTCATACCACTTGTATTTCACTATCTCTTCGCCGAACTAGTGCACCTATTAGGTGTGTTGGGGACACAAGAGACTTCTTGCTTTGTGGTTGCAGGGTTGCATGAGAGGGATATCTTTGACCTCTTCCTCCCTGAGTTCGATAAACCTTGGGTAATCCACTTAAGGGAAACTTGCTGCTGTTCTACAAACCTCTGCACTTGGAGGCCCAACACTGTCTACAAGAATAGAAGCACCCGTAGACATCAAGCACTTTTCTGGCGCCGTTGCCGGGGAGGAAAGGTAAAAGGTACTCACACTCCGGACCTCGGCTACTAAGCTATTTTCCGGCGCCGTTGTAAGTACTCGAAGCTATTTCCTTTAGACTCTGCAATTGCGACATTTGGTTTCTTGTTTACACTAGTTAGGCATAATGGAAAACAACAAAAATATGAGAGATCTTTATGAACTTTATCTTGAATTAGGACATGATGTGTTTGAAGAGAGAATTAAAAAACCCATGGAACTTTATATGCATGATAATGGGAATGTTATTAGTATGAATGCTTTGAACACCATTGTTGCTAATGCTATGGAAAATTCTAAGCTTGGGGAAGCCGGCTTTGATGAGCATGATATTTTTAGTCCCCCAAGCATTGAGGAGAAAATTTACTTTGATGATACTTTGCCTCCTATTTATGATGATTATAATGATAGTAGTCTTTTGTTACCACCTGTTATGGAGGATAAATTTGATTATGATTACAATATACCTCCTATATTTGATAGCTACTTTGTTGAATTTGCTCCCACTACAACTAATAAAATTGATTATGCTTATGTTGGGAGTAGTAATTATTTTATGCATGAGACTCATGATAAGAATGCTTTATGTGATAGTTATATTGTTGAGTTTGCTCATGATGCTACTGAAAGTTATTATGAGAGAGGAAAATATGGTTGTAAAAAATTTCATGTTACTAAAACACCTCTCTATGTGCTGAAATTTTTGAAGCTACACTTGTTTTATCTTCCTATGCTTGTTACTTTGCTCTTCATGAACTTGTTTATTTACAAGATTCCTATGCATAGGAAGCATGTTAGACTTAAATGTGTTTTGAATTTGCCTCTTGATGCTCTCTTTTGCCTCAAATACTATTTCTTGCGAGTGCATCATTAAAACTGCTGAGCCCATCTTAATGGCTATAAAGAAAGAACTTCTTGGGAGATAACCCATGTGTTTATTTTACTACAGCAATTTTTGTTTTGTTGAGTCTTGGAAGTTGTTTACTACTGTAGCAACCTCTCCTTATCATGTTTTTGTGCCAAGTAAAGTTTCTATGTCAAAGTTGATGTTATATTTGGGATCGCTGCGCAGAAACAGCATTGCTGTCTGTCACGAATCTGGGCACAGTTCTCTGTAGAAAATTCGAAAAAATCTGCCAATTTACGAGCGTGATCCTCAGATATGTACGCAACTTTCATTAGTTTTGAGTTTTTCCATTTGAGCAAGTCTGGTGCCATCTTAAAATTCGTCTTTACGGACTGTTCTGTTTTTGACAGATTCTGCCTTTTATTTCGCATTGCCGCTTTTGTTAAGTTGAATGAGTTTCTTTGTTCCATTAACTTTCAGAAGTTATGTGCAATGTCCAGAAGTGTTAAGAATGTTTGTGTCACCTCTGAATGTGTGAATTATTAATTGTGCACTAACCCTCTAATGAGTTTGCTTGAAGTTTGGTGTGAAGGAAGTTTTCAAGGATCAATAGAAGAGGGTGATATAATGTGATCGAGAAGAGTGAAAGGTCTAAGCTTGGGGATGCCCCGGTGGTTCATCCCTGCATATTTTAAGAAGACTCAAGCATCTAAGCTTGGGGATGCCCAAGGCATCCCCTTCTTCATCGACAACTTATCAGGTTTCTTCTAGTGAAACTATATTTTTATTCGGTCACATCTTATGTACTTTACTTGGAGCGTCTGTGTGTGCTTTTATTTTTGTTTTGTTATTTTCATTCTCTGAATAAGTTCATCCTTGTGTGGGAGAGAGACACGCTCCGCTGGTTCGTATGAACACATGTGTTCTTAGCTCATAATATTCATGGCGAAGTTTCTTCTTCGTTAAATTGTTATATGGTTGGAATTGGAAAATGCTACATGTAGTAATTGCTATAATGTCTTGGGTAATGTGATACTTGGCAATTGTTGTGCTCATGTTTAAGCTCTTGCATCATATACTTTGCACCTATTAGTGAAGAAATACATAGAGCATGCTAAAATTTGGTTTGCATAATTGGTCTCTCTAAGGTCTAGATAATTTCTAGTATTGGGTTGAACAACAAGGAAGACGGTGTAAAGTCTTATAATGTTTACAATATGTCTTTTATGTAAGTTTTGCTGCACCGGTTCATCCTTGAGTTTGCTTCATATAACCTTGCTAGCCTAAGCCTTGTATCGAGAGGAAATACTTCTCATGCATCCAAAACCCTTGAGCCAACCACTATGCCATTTGTGTCCACCATACCTACCTACTACATGGTATTTCTCCGCCATTCCAAAGTAAATTGCTTGAGTGCTACCTTTAAACAATTCAAAAGTTATTACCTCTTATTTGTGTCAATGTTTTATAGCTCATGAGGAAGTATGTGGTGTTTATCTTTCAATCTTGTTGGGCAACTTTCACCAATGGACTAGTGGCTTCATCCGCTTATCCAATAATTTTGCAAAAAGAGCTGGCAATGGGATTCCCAGTCCCAAATTAATTAACAAAAATAGACACTCCTCCATGGTATGTGATTGTTGGACGGCACCCGAAGGATTCGGTTAGCCATGGCTTGAGAAAGCAAAGGTGGGGAGGAGTGTCATCATAATAAAACTAAAATAAAAAGGCACTCCTTCATGGTATGAGATTGTTGGCAGGCACCCGAGGATCGGTTAGCCATGGTTTGTGAAAGCAAGGGTTGGAAGGAGTGCCACCCAAAAATAAAATAAAATGGGAGCCGCTCTTTGAAGGTTTGTCTGGCAAGGGGGTTAGAGTACCCGCTACCATTCGTTGACAACAACAAACACCTCTCAAAACTTTACTTTTATGCTCTCTATATGTTTTCAAAATCAAAGCTCTAGCACAAATATAGCAATCGATGCTTTCCTCTTTGAAGGACCATTCTTTTACCTTATTGTTGAGTCAGTTTACCTATTCTTTCTATCTTAGAAGCAAACACTTGTGTGAACTGTGCATTGATTCCTACATACTTGCATATTGCACTTGTTATATTACTTTATGTTGACAATATCCATGAGATATACATGTTATAAGTTGAAAGCAACCGCTGAAACTTAATCTTCCTATGTGTTGCTTCAACGCCTTTACTTTGATTTATTGCTTTATGAGTTAACTCTTATGCAAGACTTATTGATGCTTGTCTTGAAGTACTATTCATGAAAAGTCTTTGCTTTATGATTCAGTTGTTTACTCATGACATTACCTTTGTTTTGATCGCTGCATTCATTACATATGTTTACAAATAGTATGATCAAGATTATGATGGCATGTCACTTCAGAAATTATCTTTGTTATCGTTTTACCTGCTCGGGACGAGCAGAACTAAGCTTGGGGATGCTGATACGTCTCCAACGTATCGATAATTTCTTATGTTCCATGCTACTTTATTGATGATACCTACATGTTTTATGCACATTATATGTCGTATTTACGCATTTTCTGGAACTAACCTATTAACAAGATGCCGAAGTGCCAGTTCCTGTTTTCTGCTGTTTTTGGTTTCAGAAATCCTAGTAACGAAATATTCTCGGAATTGGACGAAATCAACGCCCAGGTTCCTATTTTGCCCGGAAGCATCCAGAACACCCGAGAGCCGCCAGAGGGGGGCCCTGTGGGCCCCAGATGACATGGTGGCGCGGCCAGGGCTGGGCCCGCGCCACCCTATGGTGTCGTCGCCTCGTTGACCCTCCTGCGCCGCCTCTTCGCCTATTTAAAGCCCCTGCATCGAAAACCCTTAGGGAGGAAGCCACGATACGAGAAAAGTTCCAGAGCCGCCGCCATCGCGAAGCCAAGATCTGGGGGACAGGAGTCTCCGGCACCCTGCCGGAGCGGGGAAGTGCCCCCGGAAGGCTTCTCCATCGACACCGCCGCCATCTCCACCGCCATCTTCATCACCGCTGCTGCTCCCATGAGGAGAGAGTAGTTCTCCATCGAGGCTCGGGGCTGTACCGGTAGCTATGTGGTTAATCTCTCTCCTATGTACTTCAATACAATGATCTCATGAGCTGCCTTACATGATTGAGATTCATATGAGTTTTGTATCACTATTCATCTATGTGCTACTCTAGTGATGTTATTAAAGTACTCTATTCCTCCTCCACGTGTGTAAAGGTGACAGTGTGTGCACCGTGTGAGTACTTGGCGTAGGCTATGATTGTGATCTCTTGTAGATTATGAAGTTAACTATTGCTATGATGGTATTGATGTGATTTATTCCTCCTACATAAGCGTGAAGGTGACAGTGTGCATGCTATGTTAGTTCTTGGTGTAATTGTGTTGATCTATCTTGCACTCTAAGGTTACTTAAACATGAATATCGAATACTGTGGAGCTTGTTAACTCCGGCATTGAGGGTTCGTGTAATCCTACACAGTTAGTGGTGTCCATCATCCAACAAAAGAGTGTAGAGTATGCATTTATCTATTCTGTTATGTGATCAATGTTGAGAGTGTCCACTAGTGAAAGTCTATTCCCTAGGCCTTGTTCCTAAATACTGCTATCGCTGCTTGTTACTGTTTTACTGTTACTACTGCTGCGTTACTACTGCATGTTTACTTCCCGCAATATTACTACCATCAACTGCACGCCAGCAAGCACTTTTCTGGCGCCATACTACTGCTCATATTCATTCATACCACTTGTATTTCACTATCTCTTCGCCGAACTAGTGCACCTATTAGGTGTGTTGGGGACACAAGAGACTTCTTGCTTTGTGGTTGCAGGGTTGCATGAGAGGGATATCTTTGACCTCTTCCTCCCCGAGTTCGATAAACCTTGGGTAATCCACTTAAGGGAAACTTGCTGCTGTTCTACAAACCTCTGCACTTGGAGGCCCAACACTGTCTACAAGAATAGAAGCACCCGTAGACATCATACCCCAATGAGTTTGACCTGATCCCGCTACCACCTAAGTACCGGCTTCCGGACTTCAACAAATTCAGTGGGTCAGAGGGGTCAAGCTCCATCGAGCACGTGAGCCGATACTTGGCCCAGTTGGGCATGGTTTCAGCATCGGATCAGCTACGGGTGAGGTTCTTCTCGCAATCCCTCACCGGTCCAGCATTTGGATGGTACACCTCGTTGCAGCCAAATTCAGTGCAATCATGGAAGCAGCTGGAGGAACTGTTCCACACAATACCATTCAGAAGCTACTGAAGCTGGTATTGCCGAACTAGCACAGGTTCGGCAGAAGCGAGGAGAGACAGTGTCTGAGTACATCCAACGTTTCAGAACTGTCAAGAACCGATGCTATTCGGTTCACTTAACGAAAAAGAAGTCGAGCTGGCCGTGGCAGGCCTTGCAGCGTCGTTCAAGGATCTGACGTTCCAAGTTGAGTACAACTCGCTGACGCACCTGGTCAATAGACTGACCTTATATGAGCAGCGCCATCCAGAACTGTACCAAGACAAGTTCAAGCGCGCGATCACCAATCGAAGCCGATGAAGATGAAGATTCTGAAGAGATCAGGTTGCGGGCCGAGTGGACTCGGACGCCAGTACCTGTGTCCTGCCAATGGGTGAATCCACCAGGGCCTCCAAGAGGGTTGGACTTTGACGTGACCAAAACTGAACAGATCTTCGATCTGCTACTGAAAGAGAAACAGTTGAAGCTACCCGAAGGCCACAAGATCCCTACGGCACAAGAGATGAACAAGAGGCCATACTGCAAATGGCATCATACGTTCACGCACACCACCAACGACTGCAAAGTATTGCGCGCACAAATTCAGATGGCGATAGAATCAGGCCGATTAACTTTCGGACAGTTTGCCATGAAGGTAGACATGCGTCCGTTTCCGGACGTCAACATGGTGGACCTAAGCCACTCCATAAGAGAACCAGGGTTCTCTTTCGATGTCAATATGGCAGGGTTTGTGATCCGCCATGGCGTGGACAAAGCAGAGAGCAGCCACTCTCGTGGCAAAGATAAAGAGGAGGCCGTTCCACGCGACCGGCCCCAAGACGACGATAGACGGTACCTAACCGAGGAGGAGGTGAGAAGCGTGCGGTATCAACGCCCACTATCCGTGCATCTCCTCAACAAATATGAGCAGCAGTACGACCGACGTCGGCGCTACGACGAAGACGATGAAAGATATCGTCGGTCTGATGCGGAAAACAGGAGGTATCGTCAGCATGACAGGAACAACGACGGGTACGAACGTCGCGCTAGAGGGAGGTCAAGGAACAAGACAACGCGGATAAGCACTGGACTGTCCTTCTTCAAACATTGCTGGGACTCAGAATGAGCCGATTGCCAACAATCGAGAACTGCCCAGAATGCAGATAGCACAGAAGGAGGGCAAACGAAGTTTCAGTGTTCGAACGTCTAGGGCCTCTCCCAACCCATAACAAACGGGCTGAGTCATCTCAAGAAGAAGACTTTGAGGAGTCAGATGGAGAAGAAGATAGGTATCACCGACCAAGGTGGTGCCCTGATGGACTCAGCCATTCTCAGAAGCGTAGGGCAGCGGCTGCGAAACCGGAAGAAGCCGAGGCACGTACCTGTACACGTTGAGAAGAGCGCGGCCCGATCTGGCCGCGAAAATCCAGCAAACACTGGAGACAAAGGCGCGCCCGCCAAAGAAAGTATGGCGCACCAAACAGGCGAAAGCCGATGCACAGGCATCGGCTGATGCCGATGCAGAGGCATCGGCTGACACAAACATGGTGTCCGTGATCCTGACAGAGTAGCACGTCCCAAGACGTTGGACATACGTGGCAAGGCCCGATCCCTCGCGATCGGCCTCAAAAAATGAAAAGCAAAGGATCTTATCTCCAACATGCCACGTAGCTACAGTGGAAATCCAAGAAGTTGCAAACCATCGTCAAGCATTGCAACGAAAAAGGAGGCCGATTCTGGCAATCGGCCAAAATTATCCTCAACATACCTTCGTCTGTGTTCAGCATTGATCCAACAGATGCCTGAAGAGCCGATACCATCAAGTACTTGACAGAATCGGCTCGGGGGGCACATAGATGGATGAGACACGAGGATACGAAGCTGGGAACGGATGCCAAATGCCCAGCAGCTCAAGTATGGGGGCCGATACGTAAACAAATCGGCCGTAAAAATGGAAAACTCCAAAATTTCCAAATTTTTGGGCACAGCCGATGCGTAGACATCGACTTAAGAATTAAAAGCCGATGCACGGCCATCGACTCAAGGGATACGACTGTTACAAGCAGAAGCCTAATGGAGCAGTCATCAAGTAGCGAGGCTCTACTGAAGGAACCCCTCAGTGGAATTGTTGGTGGCTCCGTTAGCAAATCTTCAAGACTAGCAGCGCCTGCGCAAGCATGCAGATCAGGTTAGGATCATGAGAACAGCCGATGACCATCCAATTGGCTGTGGCATTTTCTCCTGGGGCTTGACCAAGGTGACAACTTCATCAAACAGCCTCACCAGAAGCTACATCAGTCTGCCCGAGGTGATGAGCCAATCTGAGCAGCAAGGCGCAAGAATGGAGCTAGGAAGAGTTCAAGGGCCACTACGTTTGAGGCTTCTTAGTTCAAGGGAGCTGCTGATCCTTCCAAAGCCGTCCTAGTGCATTGTCTCCTTGGGCGTAAGCTTTCCTGCCCTGTTTTGATGAAGAGCTGGAGTGGCTCGGGGGGCAGCTCACCCTGAAGGTTCTCTGCTATTGAAAGCCGATTTGGTTAGAATCGGCTGATGCTGCACTACAGTTGGGAAGCCGATGATGGCCCATTTTGGTACTAAGGCTCGGGGGGCAGCTCGCCCCTAAGGTTTTGTTCTGCGGAGCTGATTTTGTTGGAATCGGCTGACTCTGCATCACCGCTTGTTTGAAAGGTGGTGAATTATCGCAGAAGGGAACTGTCGGAGCTGGTGGGAGGAGTTTGAAGAAGGAGCCATCATCGGTGGTTAGGCTCTAGACCAGTTTGTTGCTGCGAAGGAGTAGAACATCGCAAGGGAAGCTGTGAGCAAACACCTGTTTTGCAGGGGTATCAGCTTCAACGTCAAGGTTGTCAGCAACGGGCTAAGGAGCTTTCCTGGGAGCATTAATCCAGGAGTTTTGCCGTCAGGACAAACATCACGATCGGATGATTTTGAAGTCTAAAGATCTAGGGGTCTCAAGGCTGCGCGCTGGACCTGTTCGGTTGGAAGTTTGGATCTGAATTTCTTGGATTGCAAGTTAACATCTGAGAAGGCGATTAGATCGATCTGTCTTGCAATCTATTGGAAAAGATGATGCATTGCCATCGGCTCATTGAGCATCGACCGAATCAACAATCGGCATACTCAGTACGAAGGGCAATCGGCTAAATCATCACAAAGGAAATCAGTAAAATCAAATTGGGGAAATTCTTCATTGATGAACGAGGTTTCTTACATGAAGAGCTGATTGCTCTCAAAAGGAATTGCTAGGGGAATATTGCCCCATCTACTACTCCTAGCTCTATCCTATCTAGGGGCCGCTGCTGCCCTCGTCGTCGTCTTCATCACTGTCGTCGGCGCTGCTCCCGGCCGGCTCATCATCGCTGCTGTGACGGCCGCCGGCGGGACCCTCATTGTCCTCATCCTCCCCGCCGTCGCCATCGCCACCGTCGGTCGCTGAGATTCCCGGGCCAGGGGCGGGCGCTTGGCCGGCGGCTCGTCGGAGGAGGAGCTGTCCTCCTCTTCTTCGTCCTTCACCCTTCGGAAGAGGTGAAATCATCCCAGAGAAGCGGTCGTCGTCGCTCTCCTCCTCCGGTTCCCCATCTGCAAGGAAGCGGAGGTCGCTCTCCCCGTCAGTCGAGGACTTGTCATCCTCCGACCAGGCGGAGAAGTCATGACACGACTCATCCCCGTCGGCAATGGCGCGACGGATGTTGGCCGCATGGACTTCTTTCGGGTCCCACTCTGGCGCCGGCTCTCGGAGGGGGGAGGGATAACGTAGCATAGAAAACAAAAATTTTCCTACGGCGAACACGCAATCCAAGCCAAGATGCAATCTAGAAGACGGTAGCAACGAGGGGATTATCGAGTCTCACCCTTGAAGAGATTCCAAAGCCTACAAGATGAGGCTCTTGTTGCTGCGGTAGACGATCACTTGCCGCTTGCAAAAGCGCGTAGAAGATCTTGATCACGGCGCCACGAACGGGCAGCACCTCCGTACTCGGTCACACGTTCGGTTGTTGATGAAGACGACGTCCACCTCCCCGTTCCAGCGGGCAGCGGAAGTAGTAGCTCCTCTTGAATCCGACAGCACGACGGCGTGGTGTCGGTGGTGGTGGAGAAATCCGGCGGAGCTTCGCTAAGCGTGCGGGATATGGTGGAGGAGCGGGGCGCTAGGGTTTGGGGAGAGGGGGTGGCCGGCCACTATAGGGGGCGGCCAAGGTGGTGGCTTTGGTGTGGCCGGCCCCCTCCCCTATGCCCCTCATTATATAGGTGGAAGCCCCAAGTGTTGGACTACAAGTCTCCGAATAAGACCCGAACCCAAAACCTTCCATATGGTGGGAAACCTTCCCAAGCTAGGATTCCCACTAGAGGTGGGAATTCCACCTACCATATGGGGGGGTGGCCGGCCCCTTATGGGGGAGTCCACTTGGGACTCCACCCCACTAGGGTTGGCCGGCCATGGAGGTGGAGTCCCATGTGGACTCCACCTTCCTAGGTGTGTTCTTCCGGACTTTTCTAGAACCTTCTAGAACCTTCCATAGAACCTTCCGAATCATTTTAATTCACATAAAATGACATCCTATATATGAATCTTATTCTCCCCATTCCGGAACTCCTCGTGATGTCCGGGATCTTAACCGGGACTCCGAACAAATATTCGAACTCCATTCCATATTCAAGTTCTACCATTTCAACATCCAACTTTAAGTGTGTCACCCTACGGTTCGCGAACTATGCGGACATGGTTGAGTACTCACTCCGACCAATAACCAATAATGGCTCCCTCATATTCAACGATGACTTTAGTGATCGAATGAACCATTCACATACGATACCAATTCCCTTTGTCACGCGATATTTTACTTGTCCGAGGTTTGATCATCGGTATCACACTATACCTTGTTCAACCTCGTCTCCTGACAAGTACTCTTTACTCGTACCGTGGTATGTGGTCTCTTATGAACTTATTCATATGCTTGCAAGACATTAGATGACATTCCACCGAGAGGGCCCAGAGTATATCTATCCGTCATCGGGATGGACAAATCCCACTGTTGATCCATATGCCTCAACTCATACTTTCCGGATACTTAATCCCACCTTTATAACCACCCATTTACGCAGTGGCGTTTGATGTAATCAAAGTACCTTTCCGGTATAAGTGATTTACATGATCTCATGGTCATAAGGACTAGGTAACTATGTAACGAAAGCTTATAGCAAATAACTTAATGACGTGATCTTATGCTACGCTTAATTGGGTGTGTCCATTACATCATTCATATAATGATATAATCTTGTTATTAATAACATCCAATGTTCATGATTATGAAACTAATCATCTATTAATCAACAAGCTAGTTAAGAGGCTTACTAGGGACTCTTTGTTGTTTACATATCACACATGTATCAATGTTTTGGTTAATACAATTATAGCATGGTATATAAACATTTATCATAAACATAAAGATATATAATAACCACTTTTATTATTGCCTCTTGGGCATATCTCCAACAGTCTCCCACTTGCACTAGAGTCAATAATCTAGATTACATTGTAAGGTACCTAACACCCATGGCATTCTGGTGTTGGTCATGCTTTGCCCTAGGGAGAGCTTTAGTCAACGGATCTGCTACATTCAGATCAGTGTGTACTTTGCAAATCTTTACTTCTCCATCTTCGATGTACTCGCGAATCGAATGATAACGCAGCTTGATATGCTTCAGCCTCTTGTGTGACCTTGGTTCTTGTGCATTGGCGATGGCACCCATGTTGTCACAGTAGATGACTAGTGGGTCCAATGCACTAGGAACCACACCGAGCTCTACAATGAACCTCTTCATCCATACCGCTTCTGATGAAGCCTCTGAAGCCGCTATGTACTCCGATTCTGTTGAGGATTTCGCCACCGTGCACTGCTTCGAGCTTGCCCAGCTTACTGCAGCACCATTCAATATAAACACGTACCCAGATTGTGACTTAGAGTCATCAGGATCAGTGTTCCAACTTGCATCGGTGTAACTTGTTACAACGAGCTCTTGGTCACCTCCATAACAAAGAAACATATCCTTAGTTCTTTTCAAGTACTTCAGGATATTCTTGACCGCTGTCCAGTGTTCCATTCCTGGATCACTTTGATATCTGCTAGTCAAACTAACAGCATGTGCTATATCCGGTCTTGTACATAGCATGGCATACATGATAGAGCCTACTGCCGAGGCATAGGGGATCTGACTCATCCTTTCTCTTTCTTCTGCCGTAGCCGGACCTTGAGTCTTACTCAAGACCTTGCCTGGTAACATAGGTAAGAATCCTTTCTTACTTTCGTCCATTCTAAACTTCTTTAGAATCTTGTCCAGGTATGTACTCTGTGATAGCCCTATTAGACGTCTTGATCTATCTCTATAAATCTTGATGCCTAATATATATGATGCTTCACCAAGGTCTTTCATTGAAAAACTATTATTCAAATAACCTTTTACACTGCTTAATAGTTCTATATCATTCCCAATCAATAATATGTCATCTACATATAATATCAGGAACGCTACAGAGCTCCCACTCACTTTCTTGTAAATACAGGCCTCTCCATGACACTGTATAAACCCGAAGTCTTTGATCACCTTATCAAAGCGTCGGTTCCAACTTCTTGATGCTTGCTTCAGTCCATAGATTGAACGCTGAAGTTTGCATACTTTGTCAGCATTTTTAGGATCGACAAAACCTTTGGGTTGTACCATATACAACTCTTCCTCAATGTCTCCATTAAGGAACGCCGTTTTGACATCCATCTGCCAAATCTCATAATCGAAAAATGCAGCTATTGCTAACAAAATCCTCACAGATTTTAGCTTCGCTACAGGTGAGAAAGTCTCATCGTAGTCAACACCTTGAATTTGTCGGAAACCCTTTGCGACAAGTCGAGCTTTATAGACAGTAATATTACCATCAGCATCTGTTTTTCTCTTGAAGATCCATTTATTCTCGACAGCCTTTCGGCTATCAGGTAAGTCTACCAAAGTCCATACTTTGTTATCATACATGGATCCCATTTCGGATTTCATGGCTTCTTGCCATTTGTTGGAATCTGGGCTCATCATCGCTTCTTCATACGTCGCAGGGTCTTCATCATTGTTATCCACAATCATGACATTTAGACAAGGATCATACCAATCTGGAGTGGCACGTTCCCTTGTCGATCTGCGAGGTTCAGTAGTTATCTCATTTGAAGTTTCATGATCATTATCATTAGCTTCCTCTGTTGCCGGTGCAGGCGGCACAGGAACATCTTCCGGCACTGCGCTACTCTGATCAACGAGCAGAGATTCTTCAATCTCATCGAGTTCTACTTTTCTTCCAGTCACTTCTTTAGTGAGAAATTCTTTCTCAAGAAAGGTTCCGTTCTTAGCAACAAAGATCTTGCCTTCGGATCTGTGATAGAAAGTGTACCCTATAGTTTCCTTAGGGTATCCTATGAAGACGCATTTCTCCGCTTTGGGTTCTAGCTTGTCCGGTTGTAACTTTTTTACATAGGCTTCGCAACCCCAAACTTTAAGGAACGACAGCTTAGGTTTCTTATTAAACCATAATTCATACGGTGTCGTTTCAACGGATTTTGATGGTGCTCTATTTAAAGTGAATGCGGCTGTCTCTAATGCATAACTCCAAAATGATAACGGCAAATCAGTAAGAGACATCATAGATCGAACCATATCTAAGAGAGTTCGATTACGACGTTCGGACACACCGTTTCGTTGTGGTGTTCCCGGCGGTGTCAATTGTGAAAGTATTCCGCATTTCTTTAAATGCATGCCAAACTCATAACTCAGATATTCACCTCCACGATCAGATCGTAGAAATTTAATCTTCTTGTTACGTTGATTTTCTACTTCACTTTGGAATTCCTTAAACTTCTCGAAAGTTTCGGATTTATGTTTCATTAAATAGATATACCCATATCTACTCAAATCATCTGTGAAGGTTAGAACATAACGATAACCACCGCGCGATGCTACACTCATTGGTCCACATACATCTGTATGTATGATTTCCAATAAGTCAGTAGCTCGCTCCATCATACCCGAGAATGGAGTCTTAGTCATTTTTCCCATCAGACATGCTTCGCATCTATCAAGTGACTCAAAGTCAAGTGATTCAAGTAATCCATCGGTATGGAGTTTCTTCATGCGTTTCACTCCAATATGACCAAGACGACAGTGCCACATATAAGTAGAATTATCATTCAATTTAATTTGCTTAGCATCAATGTTATGTATATGTGTATCACTACTATCGAGATCTAACAGAAATAAGCCATTCTTTTCAGGTGCTCGACCATAAAAGATATTATTCATAAAAATAGAACAACCATTATTCTCAGACTTGAATGAATAACCGTCTTGCATTAAACAAGATCCAGATATAATGTTCATGCTTAACGCGGGTACAAAATAACAATTATTTAGGCTTAAAACTAATCCCGAAGGTAGATGTAGAGGAAGTGTGCCGACAGCGATCACATCGACTTTGGATCCATTTCCAACGCGCATCGTCACTTCATCCTTTAGTAGTCTTCGTTTATTCTTTAGTTCCTGTTTCGAGTTACAAATATGAGCAACCGAACCAGTATCAAATACCCAGGTACTAGTACGAGAACCAGTGAGATAAACATCTATAACATGTATATCAGATATACCTTCTTTCTTCTTCTTGACAAGGCCGCTCTTCAGATCCGCCAAATACTTGGAGCAATTACGCTTCCAGTGTCCCTTCTCCTTGCAGTAATAGCACTCAGCATCAGGCTTAGGGCCAGACTTAGGTTTCACAGGAGGCGTGGCAGCTTTCTTGCCACTCTTCTTGTTTTTGCCTTTAGACTTGCCCTGTTTCTTGAAGCTGGTGGTCTTGTTGACCATCAACACTTGGTGCTCTTTCTTAATTTCAATCTCAGCAGATTTTAGCATGGCGAAGAGTTCAGGTAACTCTTTGTTCATGTTCTGCATATTGTAATTCATCACAAAGTTCTTATAACTAGGTGGCAGTGATTGAAGGACACGATTAATCCCCAGTCTGTTAGGAATCACTATTCCCAAGTCACTGAGTTTCTTCGCATGCCCGGTCATGGCGAGCATGTGCTCACTAACGGAGCTGCCTTCTTCCATCATGCAGCTGAAGAAGTGTTTCGATGCTTCATAGCATTCCACGGCCGCATGAGTCTCAAAGATAGTCTTTAACTCATTGATTAACTCATGTGGATCGTGGTGCTCAAAACGTTTTTGAAGATCGGCTTCCAGACTGCACAGGATGGCACACTGAACTTGAGAGTACCGAGTTTTCCGAGTCGTAAACATTCTTTACTTCATCGGTTTCAGTTTCTGCAGGAGGGTCACCTAGCGGTGCATCAAGCACATATTGCAGGTTTCCGCCATTGAGGAAGATCCTCACATGACGGAACCAGTCGGTGAAGTTGCTACCGTTGCTCTTAAGCTTTTCTTTCTCTAGGAACTGGTTAAAATTGATTGGGGACGCCATATCTACAACATATTTGCAATAGTTTAGACTAATGTTTATGACAAATTGAGTTCAAATTTTAATTTAACAAAATTAAAAACTAGGTGAACTCCCACTCAAAACAATATCCCTCGCATTGTCTTAGTGATCACACGAACCAAATCCATCACACCTATGCCCGATCATCACGAGACAAGATGTAATTTCAATGGCGAACACTCAAAGTGTTCATCATATCAATCATATGATTCATGCTCTACCTTTCGGTATCACGTGTTCCGAGACCATGTCTGTACATGCTAGGCTCGTCAAGGCCACCTTAGTATCCGCATGTGCAAAACTGACTTGCACCCGTTGTATGCACTTGTTGATTCTATCACATCCGATCATCACGAGATGCTTCGAAACGACAAGTCTTGGCAACGGTGCTACTAAGGATGAACACTTTATTATCTTGAAATTTTAGTGAGAGGGATCATCTTATAATGCTACCATCGCGATCTAAGCAAAATAAGATGCATAAAAGGATTAACATCACATGCAATTCATATGTGATATGATATGGCCCTTTTGTCTTTGCGCCTTTGATCTTCATCTTCAAAGCACGGACATGATCTCCATCATCAACGGGCATGATCTCCATCATCGTCGGCGAAGCACCAAGGTCAATGGCGCCGTCTTCATGATCGTCCTCCATGTAGCAACTATTACAACTACTTTGAAATACTATTCAACATGAAATTTAAAGACAACCATAAGGCTCCTGCCGGTTGCCACAATACAATAATGATCATCTCATACATAGTCATCATCACATTATGGCCATATCACATCACCAAACCCTGCAAAAACAAGTTAGACGTTCTCTAATTTGGTTTGCATATTTTACGTGGTTTAGGGTTTTCGAGCAAGATCCAATCTACCTACGAACATCAACCACAACGGTGATACTAGTGTTGTCAATAGAAGAGTAAATTGAATCTTCACTATAGTAGGAGAGACAGACACCCGCAAAGCCACTTATGCAATACAAGTTGCATGTCAAGCGTGGAGCAAATCTCATGAACGCGGTCATGTAAAGTTAGCCCGAGCCGCTTCATCCCACTATGCCACAAAGATGCAAAGTACTCAAGCTAAAGATAACATAAGCATCAACGCCCACAAAACCATTGTGTTCTACTCGTGCAACCATCTATGCATAGACACGGCTCTGATACCACTGTAGGATAACGTAGCATAGAAAACAAAAAATTTCCTACCGCGAACACGCAATCCAAGCCAAGATGCAATCTAGAAGACGGTAGCAACGAGGGGATTATCGAGTCTCACCCTTGAAGAGATTCCAAAGCCTACAAGATGAGGCTCTTGTTGCTGCGGTAGACGATCACTTGCCGCTTGCAAAAGCGCGTAGAAGATCTTGATCACGGCGCCACGAACGGGCAGCACCTCCGTACTCGGTCACACGTTCGGTTGTTGATGAAGACGACGTCCACCTCCCCGTTCCAGCGGGCAGCGGAAGTAGTAGCTCCTCTTGAATCCGACAGCACGACGGCGTGGTGTCGGTGGTGGTGGAGAAATCCGGCGGAGCTTCGCTAAGCGTGCGGGATATGGTGGAGGAGCGGGGCGCTAGGGTTTGGGGAGAGGGGGTGGCCGGCCACTATAGGGGGCGGCCAAGGTGGTGGCTTTGGTGTCCGGCCCCCTCCCCTATGCCCCTCATTATATAGGTGGAAGCCCCAAGTGTTGGACTACAAGTCTCCGAATAAGACCCGAACCCAAAACCTTCCATATGGTGGGAAACCTTCCCAAGCTAGGATTCCCACTAGAGGTGGGAATTCCACCTACCATATGGGGGGGTGGCCGGCCCCTTATGGGGGAGTCCACTTGGGACTCCACCCCACTAGGGTTGGCCGGCCATGGAGGTGGAGTCCCATGTGGACTCCACCTTCCTAGGTGTGTTCTTCCGGACTTTTCTAGAACCTTCTAGAACCTTCCATAGAACCTTCCGAATCATTTTAATTCACATAAAATGACATCCTATATATGAATCTTATTCTCCGGACCATTCCGGAACTCCTCGTGATGTCCGGGATCTTATCCGGGACTCCGAACAAATATTCGAACTCCATTCCATATTCAAGTTCTACCATTTCAACATCCAACTTTAAGTGTGTCACCCTACGGTTCGCGAACTATGCGGACATGGTTGAGTACTCACTCCGACCAATAACCAATAGCGGGATCTGGAGATCCATAATGGCTCCCACATATTCAACGATGACTTTAGTGATCGAATGAACCATTCACATACGATACCAATTCCCTTTGTCACGCGATATTTTACTTGTCCGAGGTTTGATCATCGGTATCACACTATACCTTGTTCAACCTCGTCTCCTGACAAGTACTCTTTACTCGTACCGTGGTATGTGGTCTCTTATGAACTTATTCATATGCTTGCAAGACATTAGACGACATTCCACCGAGAGGGCCCAGAGTATATCTATCCGTCATCGGGATGGACAAATCCCACTGTTGATCCATATGCCTCAACTCATACTTTCCGGATACTTAATCCCACCTTTATAACCACCCATTTACGCAATGGCGTTTGATGTAATCAAAGTACCTTTCCGGTATAAGTGATTTACATGATCTCATGGTCATAAGGACTAGGTAACTATGTAACGAAAGCTTATAGCAAATAACTTAATGATGTGATCTTATGCTACGCTTAATTGGGTGTGTCCATTACATCATTCATATAATGATATAATCTTGTTATTAATAACATCCAATGTTCATGATTATGAAACTAATCATCTATTAATCAACAAGCTAGTTAAGAGGCTTACTAGGGACTCTTTGTTGTTTACATATCACACATGTATCAATGTTTCGGTTAATACAATTATAGCATGGTATATAAACATTTATCATAAACATAAAGATATATAATAACCACTTTTATTATTGCCTCTTGGGCATATCTCCAACAGATTGGACAGAAAGGCCCGATGAGTTGGAGGAGGAAGAAGAGGATGACATGGTGGCGGAGGAGGGCTTTTGGAAGGGCTAGTGCGAAGGGGATGAAGAAGGGAGCTACAGGAAGTGGCCAAATAAAAAGGGGATATAGCGATTTAATGCTTAAGCAGTTCCCGAAGACGTGGTGCCAGAACTGTCAAATCGTGCAGAGAAGTTGAGAAGGCAAGACGTCATCATGAAGAATACTGCGACGGTTCTGCTCTGCCACGACATGACCCTTCGAAGGAGACAGATGGTTTTGCAATTATCATTATCAAAACCAGGGGGCATGTGTTACCACCCGATTTTGGCCAAATCAGGAGGTGGGCCGTAAGTGAAGATGGGCTTGAAGGACGTACACGTGGAGCATCTTTGAAGCGGCCTTGCGCAAGGAGTTCGGGCTTAACTGCCCATGTATCTGTAACATATTAGATCGCATTGTAATTTAGAATTAAGAGATAGAGTCTGGCCCGTGCACGGTTAGGTGCACGCCCAATTAGAAAGTCCCTTGGACTATAAATATGTATCTAGGGTTATCGAGAAAGGAGGACAATCATCGTTCAACCAACACAAATCAGGCGCATCGCCACCCCTTTCCTACGAGGGTTTCTCCCGGTAAGCACCATGCTGCCTAGATCGCATCTAGCGATCTAGGCAGCGTACGTTTATTCGTCAACCTTGTACTGCTCGTGCTGAAGCCTTGTTGATGGCGAGCAGTACTACTTATCATTAGGTGTTTAGGGGCTTGCATTGATGCTTTCTCGTGCATATCTGCGTGGCAATGCCGTCCCTCGACACCTAGCTGCCCTTACACCTTTACGGGTGTAAGGGCAGCATCTTGCTTGTTCGTACTTAGTAGATCCGATCCGTTATAGTTGCTCCTTGCATCTGCAGGATTAGTTTAATATCTGCATAGTTAGGCCTTATGCTGGGGTCGGACGATCCGGTAGTGCGTTAGGCGTTGTTTACCGTCCCTGCGAGGGATGTTCCGGGAATCAACGTTATGTTGGTTTTTAGGCCTCTCGTAGGGGTAGTTTGCATCATCTCTCGTAGCTGCTAGGCCCGATCGCACGTAGGACGTTCCGATTATGCGGTGAAAACCCTAAACTGTCGTGGATCGTTTTAGCTTTGTTCTGATCAAGCAGGATCCCCATGCCATTGCAAATCCATCAAGGACCATGGGGGCGATCGGCTCTTTGAGCCGATCCACAGGGAAACCTGAGAGCCGATAGGGCTCGTATTTAACGTTTACGTGTCTACCATGCAGGAACAATCGAAGCACTAACACCTTCCTGATCGGGTCTAGGTCAGGTGGCACGCCCTAGCAACCGCCAGGACGTGGCCGAAGATTTGCGGGACGACGCGAGGTGCCAGGGATCCACTAAGCGGCCCTGGGAGCTTCCCGGCTCTTCGTGTTGCTTAACCAACGCCCGTCGGGGGGTTTGGGAGGGTAACACATTGGAAGTAGTGTCAACTATTTTCTGGTGCCATTGCTCTGATATTACTATTACTCTGCTGTGTTACTGTTACTATTGCTCCCATATTACTGCTACTTTCACATCACCCCTGTTGCTAGTGTTTTTCCAGGTGCAGCTGAATTGACAACTCAGTTGTTAAGGCTTATAAGTATTCTTTACCTCCCCTTGTGTCGAATCAATAAATTTGGGTTTTACTTCCCTCGAAGACTGTTGCGATCCCCTATACTTGTGGGTCATCAAACACTTGTGTTCTTAATTGTGCTTTAATGTTCATGGCGAAGGCTAAATTGCTTCGTTAAATTGCTATTTGGTTGGAATCAGAAAATGCTGCATATGGTTTGGAAACTTGGCAATTGTTTGAGCTCTCATAGATCATGTTTAAGCTCTTGGATCATGTAGTTTAATCTATTAATGAAGAACTACCGTAGAGCTTGTTTAATTTGGTTTGCATGATTGGTCTCTCTAAGTCTAGATATTTTCTGGTATAGTGTTTGAACAACAAGGAAGACAGTGTAGAGCCTTATAATGTTTGCAATATGTTCTTGTGTAAGTTTTGCTGTACCTGTTCATACTTGTGTTTGCTTCAAACAACCTTGCTAGCCCAAACTTTGTACTGAGAGGAAATGCTTCTCGTGCATCCAAACACCTTGAGCCAAAACCCATGCCATTTGTGTCCACCATATCTACCTACTATGTGGTATTTTTTTGCCATTCCAAAGTAAATTACTTGAGTGCTACCTTTAAATTTCATTCCTTTACCTTTGCAATATATAGCTCATGGGACAAATAGCTTAAAAACTATTGTGGTGATGAATATGTAGTTATGTGTCTTAGTTCTTATAAGTTGCTTGTTGAGCGGTAACCATGTTTCGGGGGACGCCATCAACTTTTTACCTTTGTTGGATATCATGTGAGATGCTATGCATGTTCGTCTTGTCTGAAGTAAGTGAGATTTCATGATCAAATGGTTTGAGTATGCATATGTTAGAGAAGAACATTGGGCCGCTAACTAAAGCCATGTATCATGGTGGAAGTTTCAGTTTGGACATACAACCTCAATCTCTTATGAGAATATTATTTGTTGTTGAATGCTTAAGCATTAAAAGAGGAGTCCATTATCTGTTGTCTATGTTGTCCCGGTATGTATGTCTAAGTTGAGAATAAACAAAAGCGAGAAATCCAATGCGCGCTTTCTCCTTAGACATTTGTACAGGCGGCATAGAGGTACCCCTTTGTGACACTTGGTTGAAACATATGTTATGCGATGATAATCCGTGTTTTCCGAGCTGATTAGGACAAGGTGCGAGCACTATTAGTACTCTATGCATGAGACATGCAACTTGTAGGAAGTATTATGAATAGCACATATGAATTATTACTACCGTTGACAAAATTGTTTCTATGTTTTCAAAACAAAAGCTCTAGCACAAAAATAGTAATCCATGCTTCCTCTGCGAAGGGCCATTCTTTTACTTTATGTTGAGTCAGTTTACCTTTCTTTCTATCCTAGAAGCAAACACTTGTGTTAACTGTGTGCATTGATTCTTACATGTTTACTTATTGCACCTGTTATATTACTCTATGTTGACAAATATCCATGAGATATACATGTTACAAGTTGAAAGCAATTGCTGAAACTTAATCATCCTTTGTGTTGCTTCAACTCATTCTACTAAGAATTTATTGCTTATGAGTTAGCTCTTATGCAAGTCTTATTGATACTTGTCTTGAAAGTACTATTCATGAAAAGTTTTGCTATATGATTTATTTGTTTAGTCATTATCTTTGTTAGCAATCTTTTGTTCAGATCACTCCATTCATCTCATATGCTTTACAATAATGTTGATCAAGATTATGTTGGTAGCATGTCACTTCAGAAATTATTTGTGTTATCGTTTATCTACTCGAGGGCGAGTAGGAACTAAGCTTGGGGATGCTTGATACGTCTCAAACGTATCTATAATTTCTTATGTTCCATGCTACTTTTATGACAATACTTGAATGTTTTATACATACTTTACAGCATTATTATAAATTTTCCGGCACTAACCTATTAACAAGATGCCGGCGCGCTTGTCGTTTTCTTTTTGGTTTCAGAAATCTTACAAAGGAAATATTCTCGGAATTGACGAAATCAACGCCTGGGTCCTATTTTTCCACGAAGCTTCCAAGACCGGAGGGATAACGAAGTGGTCACGAGGTGGCACCATAGGCTGCGCGCCCAGACCCGGGCGCGCCCGTGGTCCGGCCCTCGCGTCGGCCCCCGACCTACCCTTCCGCTTACAAATAGCCTTCATCGCGAAACCCCCTGTACCGAGAGCCACGATACGGAAAACATTACTGAGACGCCGCCGCCGCCAATCCCATCTCGGGGATTCAGGAGATCTCCGGCACCCTGCCAGAGAGGGGAATCATCACCGGAGGGGCTCTACATCATCATGCCCGCTTCCGGATTGATGCGTGAGTAGTTCATCCTGGACTATGGGTCCATAGCAGTAGCTAGATGGTTGTCTTCTCCGCATGTGCTATCATTGTTTAGATCTTGTGAGCTGCCTAACATGATCAAGATCATCTATTTGTAATGCTACATGTTGTGTTTGGTGGGATCCGATTAATCTAGAATATTATGTCAAGTTGATTATCAATCTATCATATATGTGTTGTTTATGTTCTTGCATGCTCTCCGTTGCTAGTAGAGGCTCTGGCCAAGTTGATACTTGTAACTCCAAGAGGGAGTATTTATGCTCGATAGTGGGTTCATGCCTCCATTTAATCTGGGACAGTGACAGAAAGTTCTAAGGTTGTGGATGTGTTGTTGCTACTAGGGATAAAACATCGATGCTTTGTCTAAGGATATTTGTGTTGATTACATTACGCACCATACTTAATGCAATTATCTGTTGTTTACAACTTAATACTGGAAGGGGTTCGGATGATAACCTGAAGGTGGATTATTTCGGCATAGATGCATGCTGGATAGCGGTCTATGTACTTTGTCGTAATGCCCTGATTAAATCTCATAGTAATCATCGTTGGTATGTATTGAATCTTTATTTGTCAATTGCCCACATGTAATTTGTTCACCCAACATGTTAGTTATCTTATTGGAGAGACACCACTAGTGAACTGTGGACCCCGGTCCATTCTTTTACATCTGAATACATTCTACTGCAATCATTGTTTTTACTGTTCTTTGCAAACAAACACCATCTTCCACTCGATACGTTTAATTCTTTGTTTTCAGCAAGCCGGTGAGATTGACAACCTCACTGTTACGTTGGGGCAAAGTACTTTGATTATGTTGTGCAGGTTCCACGTTGGCGCCGGTTTCACTGGTGTTGCGCCGCACTACATTCCTCCACCAACAACCTTCACGTGCTTCTTGGCTCCTACTGGTTCGATAACCTTGGTTTCATACCGAGGGAAACTTGCTTCTATACGCATCATACCTTTCACTTGGGGTTCCCAACGGACGTGTGCATCTACGCGTATCAGCATCCCCAAGCTTAGACTTTTCACTCTTCTTATCATATTATATCATCCTCCTCTCTTAATCCTTGAAAACTTCCTTCACACCAAACTCAAAGCAATCTCATTAGAGGGTTAGTGCATAATCAAAAATTCACATATTCAGCAGGGACAAAATCATTCCCAACACTTCTGGACATTACCCAAGGCTACTGAAATTTAATGGAGCAAAGAAATCCACTCAAACACAGTAAAAGAGGCAATGCGAAATAAAAGGCAGAATCTGTCAAAACAGAACAGTCCGTAAAGACGAATTTTTTCGAGGCACTTAACATGCTCAGATGGAAAAGCTCCAGTTGAATTAAAGTTGCGTACATATCTGAGGATTACTCATGAATTTTTTCAGAATTTTTAGATTCTTCTACAGAGAGAAAAACTCAAATTCGTGACAGCTAAAAATTTAGTTGCGCACCCCTTCCAGTATTAAGTTGCAAGCAACAGACAATTGCATTAAGTACTGTGCGTAATGTAAACAATACAAATATCTTTAGACAAAGCATTGATGTTTTATCCCTAGTGGCAACAGCACATCCACAACCTTAGGGTTGCTGTCACTCCCCCAGATTCAATGGAGACATGAACCCACTATCTAGCATAAATACTCCCTCTTAGAGTTACAAGTATCAACTTGGCCAGAGCCTCTACTAGCAACGGAGAGCATGCAAGATCATAAATAACACATATATGATAGATCAATAATCAACTTGACATAGTATTCCATATTCATCGGATCCCAACAAACACAACATGTAGCATTACAAATAGATGATCTTGATCATGATAGGCAGCTCACAAGATCTAAACGTGATGACACCATAGGAGAAGACAACCATCTAGCTACTGCTATGGACCCATAGTCCAAGGATGAACTACTCACGCATCAATCCGAAGGCGGGCATGGTGATGTAGAGCCCTCCGGTGATGATTCCCCTCTCCGGCAGGGTGTCGGAGGAGATCTTCTGAACCCCCCGAGTTAGGGTTGACGGCGGCGTCTCGGAACTGTTTTGGTATTTTGGCTCTCGGTGCTAGGGTTTTCGGGGACGAAGGAATAAATAGGCGAAGGGGCAGCGAGGGAGCCAGGGGGCCCTCCCCACGCCACGGCGCGCAGTGGGGCCCCCGCGCCGCCATATGGGGTGGGCCCCCTGCTGGCCTTCCTCGACTCCTCTTGGTCTTCCTGGAACACTCCGTGGAAATAGGACCGGGCTTTGTTTCGTCCAATTCCGAGAATATTTGTAAAACAACTTTTCTGAAATCAAAACAGCAGAAAACAGAACTGGCACTGTGGCATCTTGTTAATAGGTTAGTCCCAGAAAATGCATAAAAATATTATAAAGTGTGAACAAAACATGTAGGTATTATCATAAAACTAGCATGGAACATAAGAAATTATAGATACGTTGGAGACGTATCAGCATTGTTGTCTCTTCTGCGAAGTTGGTGTTGTGTAGCACGGTATGCCCCTCCAACCTCTGTTGGGGCCTCGACTTCTTTCTTCCCGACGTTGAACTTCCGTGGTGCGGCCTCTTTTTCCTCTCCGCGTTGGCATCAAGAATGTTTTGGAGGGACGCGATGATCGACAAATGTCCCCGAAGGTCGTCATCGAAGGCTTCCTCTTCCTCCAACATTTCCACGATTATCTCGTCCTCGCTATCCATGTCCGAGGCAAAACAAATGGTTAAAATTCATCTGCAGCAGAGGAGGCAATGAATAGCGACATGTCGCACCTACCAGACAAACCACCAAACACCTTTTGTGCGCGGAGGAGGGGCTGATTTGCCGGCGCGTTCTGGGATGCGTTGGCGAAGCTGTGGTGGCGAAGAGGGCGGCGGGGGAGTGAGGCGTCACGGTGGTGTCCAATGCAGAAGAAATTATCCATCTTGACGGCTGGCAAATCGAGCGGCGGCGGAGGGATGTTACGCGATGAGAAATAAAGGAGGGAAGCAACCGTCCTGGATGTGGTCGCTGCCAGTGGGTACCCGCCTCGCTTTTTACTCTGTCCGGTACGCTTGCAGCGTCCCCTGTGGAGCGGAGATGGTCTCGGGGCGCCGGACACCGTATTGAGCCGCGTTGGGCGAAAAGGCCCTTCGGAGCATGCGGCTGGGGGAGATAAAATAGTCGACGCGCCCTAAAAAGCTTTGGGGGATGCCTCGCGACTGGTGATGCTCTTACATTGTGAAACTGAGGCAGTACATAAGATAGTACCAGACTATAAATAAAGCCACATTGTAGTTTAGTCCCGTATAGGGCGAAAGCCACATTGTACCTGACTACAAGCATGGAAAAAAATAGCGCGCTATTTCGATGCTAATAGCACGCTATAGCGTTTCTAGACAGCCCACGCTACATCATTCCGGCGCTATAGCGTGCTATTAGCGCGCTATAGCACGCTAATAGCGTATTTTTCGGCCGACGCTATTTTGTTATAGCGTGCTATTTTTTTCCTTGACTACAAGTCGTGACAACCTATTACATTTTTTTTAAAAGAGGCAAAAGCTTTGCCCATTCAATTGATTAAGTTTTACAAGAAAGTAAAAGATTTATGATATAATACAAGTTTACTCTCCCTGCATCAAATGACCCAAACTTTTAGCACCGACTAAGACCCATAAAGTAGCCTCCTTTTTAATCCTATCAAAGACGATTTGCGTTAGGGCGCACTTGTTCTTCAACACTCTATCATTCCAAATCTCCTAAAGGATGAGCATTGATAGGTATGCCATTCCTTTATGGTTTTGCCCCGTGGACATCATATTCCACCACACCGGGAAAGAGTCCGCCCAAGTATTTGTGTGAAGTGCCGGTATATCCAACTAATCTTTAGTTTTCTCCCAAAGACATAAGGTGAAGCGACAATGAACGAGTAGATGGTCGACGGACTCCGTGCATTGCTTGCATAAAGGGCAAAGACTGCAATTAGGCCACCCTCGCTTAGCCAAGCGGTTGGCGGTCCAAATCCAATTTAATTAACAAGCCAAGCGAAAACCTTAATCTTTGGAGGCGCCCACGCCTTCCAAACCGACTAGTATAAGCTTGAGAGGGTGGACCCCAAAAACTGCAACTCATAAGCGGACTTTTTTGTGTATTACCCATTCTCAGTGAGCCTCCAAGAGATGCCATCTTCCATGTTCTCATTAAGATGAAAATTTTGGAGGAGCTCCACAAATTGGGAAAGGTGCTCCAAAGAGAAGTCTTGCTCCAAGTCAACTTTACGCACCCAAGCATTACGTGCAAAGCTTGTGCCACTTTCCAATTTTTTCGTTTGGAGGAGGCAAAGAGTAACGGCGCAATCTCAATTGGCTTTCTCCCCTCAAGCCACGGAGCATACCAAAAGAAAGTCTTCATGCCATTGCCCACCGTGATGATTGTCCCGGCATAGAATAACTCCATATCTTGTTACATGTAGATGAGATCCAATAGGTTGTTGTTTAATCTACCATCGGACTTTTCCTCTGGGTCCTCTAGGTATCACAGTATATTCACCGTGCATACATTACGCTGCATTGCTGCACCGACTCTATTTCTGAGCGCAACTGCACACACAAGGTGGTTGAACACATGAATGGAATTATTGTTGCCGAGTCTTAAAAGTCATCGTCTTGTACCAGACGACGTATTTTGATCATTTATATACTTGTTCACGCTACCCACCTTCATATAAACTGAATACAGTCCTTTGTAATTTCTTTTACAAGAGAAGGGCCGGCCTCAAAGGCACCATACATTGGGGGCGGAACAGATAGACAGGGCAAGTCAAATTAACCCACGAGGGTGGATGCATGAGTTGTTCATCCATGTTCCTGGTTGACATTGATCTACAACATGCAGAAATTAAACAAGTTGTACACATGTAGCGGCCTAACAATTGAGGCCTAGTGACCCGTTCCTCCAACTTACCTCTCACGGGCTCGATCTATAACTAGACGAGCGCAACAGCCTCATGAACGCAGTGGCAAATAAGCACAGATTGTTTCAAGATAGCCAAACCACACTACGGGGTTAAGGATGGCAAACCTTGTCGTCCTGGTCTTGTTTGCATCTCTACGCGCCGTGACTGCTAAACACGGCTCACCCGCCCCCGCCCCAACACCAGAAGTGCCAAGTTACATTAGTTCTCCAGCCGCGGCCCCAACACTGCGAATGCCAATTTCAGCTCCACATACCCCTCAAAGTTTTAGTCCAAGCTACATTAGTTCTCCAGCTGCCGCCCCAACACCGGGAATGCCGAGCTCAGACCCACGTACCCCTCGAAGTTTCAGTCCAAACTACATTAGCTCTCCAGCGGCCGCCCCGACCCCGACACCAGAAATGCCAAGCTCAACACCACATAACTCTCAAAGTTCCAGTCCAAGCTACAATAGTTCCCCAGCTGCCTCCCCGAGTAACCCTTCCTCAAGCGAGATACTTGTACCGAGCCTACCAAGTCCATATTCAAGTCCACCGAGCTTTCAAGATCATTCTTCACATGACGCTACTCCTGCCGCCGCCCCGAGCTTCAGTTTCCCTAGCTCGGCCCCGGTACCGAGCCCGCAAGGTAATTGTCATTTCACCCGAACATGCAATGGTACCTAGCTCAAGTTTACCCTGCTCCCAAAGTTTCTTCTCTGAACCACACATTACCTGAAGATCCCACCGTACTAACATCTAATTTACCTTCCCTCAAGATTCTTTGCCAAGCTACATTTCTCCCCTTGCCGCACCAACACCAAGCCCACCGAGCATGGCTACACCGAGCCCAGCAAGGCCAGCCCCTTCTCCATCTACAAAGCTTAGGCTCAAAGTCGGCTACTACAAGCGCTCATGCCCACAAGCAGAAAATATCATCAGGGCGGCCGTCAGGAGTGCCACGTCAAAGAACCCTGGCATTGGTGCAGGGTTAATTCGATTACACTTCCATGATTGCTTCGTCCAGGTACAATCTTCACCTGTAAAAGACGCAAAATATCACCATTATGGTCTAAAATTTTAATAGATGTTTATTCTAAAAATAATAGTTGGGAAAACCACATTGTCGTTTCATCAAATGTATTACTCCCTCCGTTCCATGAATTAAGGGTGTGTATTATTTTTTTCAATAGTAACACCATATAAAATACAAGTGTTCTTAGTTGGTTAGTGCACCGGATATATATATTGTGAGTTGAATACATTTCTAACTTTTGCGCGATGTCATATACTTATTCTTTTTTGTGTGTGGGCTACAATTTCTCACAGGGCTGTGATGCATCCGTCCTCCTTGATCCGACACCGACAAACCTGCAGCCGGAGAAACTCAGCCCTCCCAATGTCCAAAGCCTCCGTGGCTTCGAAGTGATCGACTTAGCAAAGAAGGCACTTGAGAAGGCGTGTCCCGGTAGGGTGTCATGTGCCGACATCATCTCCTTCGCTGCCAGAGATGCATCTTTATTTCTAAGTAGTGGAAGGATCAATTTCCAGATGCCGGCGGGACGCCTCGATGGTCGTGTGTCCCTCTCCAGTGAGGCACTTCAATTCCTTCCCCCGCCATTCTCCAACCTCTCGCAGCTCATCAACAACTTCAAGGCCAAGAACCTGGATGAGGACGACCTTGTGGTGCTCTCTGGCGCTCACTCCATTGGAGTGTCCCACTGCTCGTCCTTCACTGGTTTTCTCGCCCCAAACCCTCCCGCCATGGACCCGACCTTCGCTGCCAAAATTCAGAGCAAGTGTGCAGTGAGGCCGAACGTATCCAGCGACCCCACGGTGATGCAAGATATCATGACACCCAACCAGCTGGACAGCCGGTACTACACGAATATTCTCAAACGCAACGTTCTCTTCGCCTCTGACGCGGCGCTATTATCGTCGCAGCGGACGTCAATAAAGGTGCTAGAGAACGCGTTTATACCCAGCAGATGGGAGATGAAGTTTGCCAAGGCGATGGTCAAGATGGCTGCCATAGAGCTCAAGACCGCTGCCAATGGGGAGATCAGGAGGATGTGCAGGGTCATTAACAATTAGGATTCCCTGCCAGTGCACTTAAAAGTCGAACATGCACTATGATTTACGTGTGTTCCCTTTTATCTCGTGGCATTTGTCCTTGTTGGTCGCTTGCATTTTGTTTTCTGATTAAGTAGGTAGAAGCATGTTATTGTTACATTACATCGTTTAATCAAGACATGTATTGAACTGTACTTGGGCATGTAGATGCCCGAAGGAAGTATTTATACATTTTGGCTCATTTGTCTCAATCTGATTATGATGAGAACTCCGCATCCGCAAGTTATGTACTGAACTACTGATTGAGTAAATCTGTAGATTGTATTGATGTAAGGGTAAAAGGCGCACAGCTCTCAACAGGCCGGCATTGGTATTTATATGGGGTTACAAGGAGTACAATATGTTGGCCCAGCCCCACTACGCCGTCGAGTACGGTCCGACGACGATCGACGACGAAGACTTCCCGGCGAGACGACGATACCTGCACACACGTAGCAAACCAGCCAAAGCTATTTTGCAACAAGCAGCAGTCTACGTACAATCAGCTAGCTCCAACTCACGCACACGAAAAGCAATTGATCGCCACAGGCCCGTATCGAGCCTGTTGTTTTCTTTGTATTGATTCTCGATGTGTTGATTACAAGCTAGGATTGACACACATATATACTAGCAGCCTATTGCCGACTCTACCTACGACTCGGTGTCCAGGTCCTACTAGGATACATGCTGCTATACTACTCGTACTCGGAAGCGTATACGCACATGACGCCGCGCCGGCGTCGATCGGGATTATGATTGCTAACAATCACCCCCCTAAGCACGATGTGCCTGTCTTCACAGCTTGGACGCCGATCCTTCGTCGCATCTCCAAGAACTTCAGTCGACCCAAAGACTTGGTCAGAATATCTGCAAGCTGATCATCGGTGCGAACGTAGTTGACTTCTATCTTGCTCTCCTCTACACACTCCCGTATGTAGTGATACCTCGTATCAATGTGCTTACTCCTGTCATGGTGCACCGGATTCTTGCACAAAGAGATTGTAGACTTGTTGTCAACATTGAGCACCACCCGTTCCGCTTCCTCGTTCATGAGGTCACCGAGTAGCCTCCCTAGCCACACACCTTGACACGCCGCGGTTGCAGCTGCAATATACTCAGCTTCACAGGAAGATAATGCAACTACCTTTTGCTTCTGTGATAGCCAACTTACGATGCTATTTCCAAGGAAATATGCCACGCCCGAGGTACTCTTACGGTCGTCAACATCGCCTGCCATGTCGCTGTCACTATAGCCAAGTATCTTCACCTTCCCCTTCTCCTTCAAATAGACAATACCGTAGTCAGTTGTCCCTTTGATGTACCTGAGTATATGCTTCACCGCTGCCCAATGTTCCGTTGTGGGTGCTTCCATGTAGCGACTCACAATGCCAACGGAATAGGCCAAGTCCGGTCTTGTGTTCACGAGATACCTCAAACTTCCGACCACACTCCTATACTCCGTTGCATCAACCGCGGGTGCTTCGCTCTTCTTGCTTAGTTTAAGCCGAGGTTCCATTGGAACTTGAGTTGGATTGCAATCTTCCATGCCACAATTCTCGAGTATTCTCTTCGCATATGCCTCCTGGCATAGTGTGATCTCACCCAGCTTTTGTTGCACCTCGATCCCAAGATAGTAGGTCAACAAGCCTAGATCACTCATCTTGAATAACTCCTTCATCTGTAGCTTGAACTTAGCAATCTCCTCCTCATCCGCTCCGGTTATCAATAGGTCGTCGACATAGATGCCAACTAGTAGACGATCCCTTCCTTGACCTCGCTTATACATAGCATGCTCCAGTGGGCTCTTCTCGAATCCGAGAGAGATCAATGTACGATCAAGCTTGATGTTCCACGCCCGAGGGGCCTGCCGTAGCCCGTACAACGCCTTGTGTAGCTTCAATACCTTGTGTTCCTCTCCTCGCTTGACGAATCCCGGTGGTTGCCTCACATAGACTTCTTCTTCCAACTCCCCATTCAAAAACGCGGATTTCACATCCATGTGATGCAATTTCCAAGATTCTTGAGCCGCGAGAGCGATAATTAATCTCACCGATTCCATCCTTGCAACGGGAGCGAACACTTCTTCGAAATCCACACCTTGCTCTTGCACGTAGCCCTTGGCCACTAGCCTTGCTTTGTGTTTCACCAAATTCCCTTCGGCATCCTTCTTGATCTTGTACACCCACTTGAGCCCTATGGCCTTTTGGCCGTTGGGTAGATCGACAAGCTTCCATGTATTGTTGTCACGGATCGACACCAACTCCTCATCCATAGCACGACGCCAACACTCCTCCGTGTTTGCGTCCTCGAACTTCGTCGGCTCCTCGGTGAGTAAACACCGACCTTGTCCTCTCCCTCGCGCACGCGTTGTGCGAAGGGTCTCCGGCGGATATAATTCCAGTACGCTTCGAAATTTTTCCGGAGTAGGCGGACGTCTCCGTTCCATTGCAGTAGAAGGAGACCCCGGAGCTGACGAACTTGTTTCAGCGTTTGCTGATTTTCCAGGAGCTGACAACGCAGTGCCGTTTGGAGACGTAAACTCGCTCGTGTCCGTTACTGGACTGGAGCGTCCTGGCGATTGCCCAGCACCATGTGCTGCTGATGCCTCCCGTTCAGGCTCCCCTGGAGTGCCTCTAGATGGGCTCCCTGGCGGGGAATTTTCTGGCTCGCCGCTCGGCTTCTCAGGTCGCGCACGACCTGTGCTGTTGCTGCTCGCCTCGCCACCAGGTGCGGCACGTCCGCTGCTGCTTGCCCCTGGACTCCCGTATGAAGATCCTCCAGGCGAGCCACTCGAGCTGCTGCTGCTTGCTCCGGGTGTCCCGCGCGGAGAGACGCCTCCAGATGCAGCGCTGCTGCTGCTCGCGTCCGGACCTCCATCTTCTGAACCAGCGCCGGAATCATCCGTAACACCACGGGACGCTGTTTCTTGATCATCTGCATGTGAATCACTGTAGACCACAGTAAAAATTTCATCAGAAATTGACTGTACCGGTTCCGCGGAGCCCCAATTCCATGATTTCTCCTCCTCGAAGACGACGTCGCGCGTCACCACCAACTTCTTGTTCATTGGATTATATGCGCGATACGCCTTCGAACCGGCTTCATAGCCGATCATGACCATTGGAGTACTTCGATCCGCCAACTTGCTAGTATGCCCGGCCACCGTCTTCACATGCGCCACGCACCCGAAAGTGCGAAGATGATCAACCGAGGGCTTGCGTCCGTACCATGCTTCGTACGGAGTCATACCAACCACGCTCTTAGTTGGTGCCCTGTTCAGTAGATAGACGGCCGTCGTGACCGCCTCGCCCCAAAACCTGCCCGGCACGCCTTTGCTTTTCATCATGCTACGTGCCATGGCCACCACGGTTTGGTTCCTTCTCTCCACAACACCGTTTTGCTGCGGTGAATATGGCGCGGTAAGGTACCGCTGGATCCCATGAGCTTCACAAAACGCCTTGAATTCATTGGATTTGAACTCCCCACCCCGATCGGTACGGAGGGCCTTCAACTTTGCCTCGGACTCCACCTCGGCTGCCATCTTCACAATCCTGAACGCTTGCAAAGCTTGATCCTTACTCTTCAGCAACACAACCCACATGTATCTACTGAAGTCGTCGACGATGAGCAAAAAGTACTTGTTCCCGGCGGGGGTCGCCGGCGTGATTGGTCCGCATAAGTCTCCATGCACCAACTCAAGAACCTTGCTTGCTCGATATTGTCCCTCCCTTGGAAACGGGGCTCGCCTTTGCTTCCCAATGAGACAACCGTCGCACACCTGCTCAACATGATCAACACACGGTAAGCCACGTACCATCTCCTTCTGTCCAAGTTGTCGTAGAGCCTGGAAATTAAGATGCCCGTAGCGCGCGTGCCACCTCCACGCCGAGTCTTCCATGCTTGACATCAAGCATACCGGATCCACCCGATCCAGGTTGAGGATGTAGAGTCGATTCCTCGCCCTCTCCACCTTCATGATGAGTTGCCTTTGACGATCATACCCCCATAAGAACTCGTCCTCGATCACGATCTTGCATCCACGCTCCGCGAGCTGACCAAGACTGATGATGTTGCTCTTCAACTTGGGGATATAGTACACATCCGTGAGTACCTTGTGACCGCCGTTCTTCAACTCAAACAGGACAGTACCTCGCCCTGCTATCCCAACGGTCGATCCATCGCCGAACCGAACCGTTCCTCCCACCGAGAGGTCTAGCTCAGAAAACTGAGCCTTGTCGCCGGTCATGTGGTTGCTTGCGCCTGTGTCGAGGTACCAGACATGCCTCGCTGTCCTCATCCTCGCCTTGTCATGAAGGAAAACCTTGTCTTCCTCGAGCGTGACGATCTCCCTAGCCGGCACCTGCGGAGTTGATCCAACGTTGTCCATCAGCTCGCATACTTCGAGCATCAACATCATTGGCGCGTCATCTCCTTCCTTCGCCAAGAGAGCCTTCTTCTCCGGAGAGTTGCGACACTCCGATTTGAAGTGACCGAGCTGGTTGCACTTATGGCAGCGAAGATTCTTTTTATCGAACTTCTTCTTTGGCTTCTTCGGCTTCTCATCCGACTTCTTCGCCGGGCGGGAGGCTTCTTGATAACCACCGCTGCTTGATGCTCCATTGCTCTTCTTCTCTCTTGCGGCCATTGCCTGCCACTGGGCGCGCGTAAGCATCACGTGCTCCTCCACTTTTGCTTCGCCGCCATAGGTGATCTTCATCCTCTCATCATGCGCCTTGAACCGTCCGACCAAATCGTCCATCGTGAGAGTCTTGAGATCGACGCACTGCTCGATCGCCGAAACAACGGGCAAGTAACGCGGCGGCGCCGCGCGTAGGAAACGCCTTACGATTGAGATCTCCTCGAGCTTCTCGTCCAGCGCGCCCATTGACCAATGTAGCGACCCTCGAAGCGAAGGCGTCCAGCTTCTCATCTACTCCCATCTCCAGGTTCTCGTACTGCTTCTGCAAGGTTTGTAGGGCCGCCTCGCGGACACGCGCATGACCAAGATTCAGCGTCTTGATCGTCTCCCACGCCTCCTTTGCAGATGTCTTCGAGATTAGGTGCTGCTTCACGTCCATCGGCATCACCGAGCAGATGGCCGTGAGTGCCTGTCGGTCCTTGCGGTACTTCGGCGCGTCCTTCTTGAACTCGTCGCCGCCTGGATCAACAGCCTCCCAGATTTCGTTGGACTCGAGCGCCCACATCATCGTGGTCGCCCACACCGTGTAGTTGTCGCGGATGTACTGCGGGTACTGCGTCGACACCGGCGCCGCGGCGCCGGAAGACTCGCCCACCTCCTTCGTCATGACCTCCCGTTACTAGGAGATCCTCCACGAGGCTCTGATACCAATTGTTGGCCCAGCCCCACTACGCCGTCGAGTACGGTCCGACGACGATCGACGACGAAGACTTCCCGGCGAGACGACGATACCTGCACACACGTAGCAAACCAGCCAAAGCTATTTTGCAACAAGCAGCAGTCTACGTACAATCAGCTAGCTCCAACTCACGCACACGAAAAGCAATTGATCGCCACAGGCCCGTATCGAGCCTGTTGTTTTCTTTGTATTGATTCTCGATGTGTTGATTACAAGCTAGGATTGACACACATATATACTAGCAGCCTATTGCCGACTCTACCTACGACTCGGTGTCCAGGTCCTACTAGGATACATGCTGCTATACTACTCGTACTCGGAAGCGTATACGCACATGACGCCGCGCCGGCGTCGATCGGGATTATGATTGCTAACACACCCCCCGGCACGATGTTATGTATAACGTAAGAGCCGATCCTAATCTAATCTACAAGAACTTCATCACCCAAAGACTTGGTCCATGAAGATTGAGATTTTGTTTACATATAGTAAATAAAGGTAGTTGTAGAGGCTTGGTGAAGATATCATCTAACTGATCTTTGGAGGAAATAAATCTGATCTCACACAACTTCTGGGCAAACCGTTCTCGAACAAAGTGAAAATCTATCTCAATATGTTTTGTACGAGCATGAAAAACCAGGTTAGAATAAAGATATGTAGCTCCAATATTATCACGCCATAAAATAGGTGGACTCTTCTGTAACACTTCAAGTTCACCAAGAAGAGCGTGTACCCTAATAAATTCAGCAGTAGCATTTGCAAGTGATTTATATCCAGACTTTGTACTCGACTGAGATAATGTAGTCTACTTCCTATCACTCCATGACACAAGATTACCTCCATAGAACACATCAAAACCCTTTGTTGATCGTCGTTCATCAGTGTTACCGGTCCAGTCTACATCAGAAAAGGCAGACAAGAGAGCTAGAGCAGTGGAACAGGAGCGCAATAATAAGCCATGAGAATATGCGCTTGACCGCGGACCAATGAGTACACCGTGTAGAATCCTGTTACTGAGATCAGAAGGAACCATTGGAGTAGACATAGGAGTACACTTTTGAAGCCCAACACGATGCAATATCTTGGACGCATACTTGCATTGAACCAAAAGAAGACCATCACGACCGTGTCGATGTACCTCAAACCGAGAAAATAATGTAGGGGGCCAAGGTCCTTAAGAGCAAAGGAAGAACCAAGATGATGTACAAGGCGATCAGCAACAACAGACGGCGAGGTCACCAGAACAAAATCGTCCACATAGACATTCATGTATACTGTGATCTCACGATGTCGCAAAATAAACAGGGATCGCGATATGGTGTTGGCCCTGTGCCATCGACCCTGTCAGCACAATGCGACGAGCACGCTTCCTTCTCTTTTCCTCGATGTCATGGCGTGGGATGTATTCGATGACGCCGCGGCTGACCTCGAGGACCTCCTCGATATGGCTGATGAAATCGTATTTGTGGGTTAGTTGTCGCTTCCTTGTGCTGGTAATCTCCACATCGTATAGCTTCGGAATATTGCGCTTTCACCATGATGATCCACCTGTCCGTTATTGGCAGAATTTCCACCAGTGTTGAAGCTCTCGATGACCTGTTCCGAGGCATCCAAAGAGAGGCCATCGAAGCTAATCTTGCAGAGCAAACAAAGCTCCCACAATGTTGCATACCACAGGCGTGATTCCAATGTAGGAAACTCATTTTTTTGCGACAACACTCGAATATACAGGAAGTGTGCACAACGCGCTCGCAGTCGGAGGTGGAGACGAATGTGATAAGGAAATCCGAGGGCGGCACGCAGACTTCAACCTACACTGCATGTTGGTGGATCCCAAACCAAGCCATGTGGGCTGCCACCAAGGCCGTCGACGACACGGCTAGCCTCTTCCCCTACACGGTTTCCATGAGGGAGTGGTTGTGGAACTCCTCAGCCAGAGGAACCACACGTGGGGTGCGATACAAAACGCACCGGCTCATAGCCGTCCGTCGATCCGGTTCTCCAGGAAACCCGTGCTCGTATATGGGAGATGGATCTGGGGCACTCTGATTTGGGGAATAGGACCCGATGCTAAACCTTTGCTCCTCCGTGGTCAAGCAACGACGAGGTAGGGACAATGGCGATCTCTATTAGAAGAGAGGGACGAGGAGCCGGAGCTGAGCAAGGGGATTGGGGACGGAGATAAGAGATGAGAATAGGGGAGAACAGTGGAGATAACATCAACGATGGCGAGATATAATGCCAATGTGGTCAACATCTGAAAGAACAATAGAAATACCTGACAAGGTGGGCCTAAGAAGAGGTAACATCACAGGATATACGAGTTCAAACGTTTTCTTCTGAATTCAAACACGTTAACTTATGCTCCGAATAATTTGATAAAAAAAGAGAACCCTCTAGGCTATTGCAAACGCTTCATTAGACCTTCTGGGCAATTAGAAGCAACAACGGACCCCGTAAGCCCTCTGCCTGAAAATAAAATGTCTGCAAAGTAATTAGCCCCACAAATATATAATCTTTCTGCCAGAGAAATGTGGCCCTCGTGTGCACTGATGTCTCACAATTCTGCTTCATTTCTATTGCAATTCCGCCCCCTTGTATCCATTGTCCTTGTTTCTCTTCTTTTGATAAAAAAATAATTTATTACTCCCTATGTGTCAAAATTAATTGACTCGATTTTATCTAGATATGAATGTACTAGATGCGTTTATTGACTAGATATATTTGTATTTAGATAAAATGGAGTCAATTAATTTGGATAGAAGAAAGTAGCCAGAAGTTAGCATTTTTTTCCTATATATGGAAACTAATAGGCAGTCTGACTTCACGCTAGCACTAGGCGTGTTTTATGTGTCTGTTACATGGCCTTCATTTTGAGTTGTGCTCTATAATGAAAATTGTTCTCTATAGGATCACTTGGAAAAAACATTCCCCAGACTTGTTAAGATTTAAAAAAAAAAGTACACCGAGCAACAAGGCTCACTACGGGAGAGCTGGAGTGGCGGCCGTCGGCACAGCACGGAAGGCCACGGCACAGGCTGTTCCGACGGTGACCATCGACGTAGTATCATCGGCATAGTTCTGGTCGGGGACTGCCCAATCACAGTCAGCATAGACTGTTGTGCCGACGGTTTTACTCTCGGCATAGTATTTCAAAATTTTCAAATTTATTTTTGAAGAAATATTCAAAGTATGTTTTTGGGGAAAAAATTAAATATTTTTTTATTTTTTTCACTTTTCTTCTTCTTCTTCTTCTTTTACTTGTTAATCTTTCTCAATCACACTTAGTACACCTAATCATAGGTCAAATTGCAATTGTGGTCAAACTTTCCAGTTGGTCAACCATCTTCACACTACTCCCGTCCCGGCACACTTAACTTCTTGGTTCCCTTCGGATGAGCTTCCATGAAAGAAATGACACCTTGATGTTAATACTACCATATCAATCATATTAACCCTTTGACCGGGATGCCACACCTCTATATTTTTGAATTCTAAACAATTAGTTAAGTAAACTGATACGTCGCAAACGTATCTATAATTTCTTATGTTCCATGCTACTTTTATTACAATACTTGAGTGTTTTACACATACTTTACAGCGTTATTTTACATTTTCCGGCACTAACCTATTAACAAGATGCCGAAGTGCCAGTTGCTATTTTTCTGCTGTTTTTGGTTTCAGAAATCCTAGTAAGGAAATATTCTCGGAATTGGACGAAATCAACGCCCAGGGGCCTATTTTTACACGAAGCTTCCAGAAGACCGAGGAGTGGGGCCACGAGGCGCCGACACAACAGGGCGGCACGGCCCAGCCCCTGGCCGCGCGGCCCTGGTGTGTGGGGCCCTCATGCCGCCACTTGACCTACCCTTTCGCCTACTTAAAGCCTCCGTCGCGAAACCCCCTGTACCGAGAGCCACGATACGGAAAACATTACTGAGCGGCCGCCGCCGCCAATCCCATCTCGGGGGATTCAGGAGATCGCCTCCGGCACCCTGCCGGAGAGGGGAATCATCACCGGAGGGGCTCTACATCATCATGCCCGCCTCCGGATTGATGCGTGAGTAGTTCATCCTTGGACTATGGGTCCATAGCAGTAGCTAGATGGTTGTCTTCTCCGCTTGTGCTTTCATTGTTATAGATCTTGTGAGCTGCCTAACATGATCAAGATCATCTATTTGTAATGCTACATGTTGTGTTTGGTGAGATCCGATGAATAGAGAATACTATGTTAAGTTGATTATCAATCTATCATATATGTGTTTTTTATGTTCTTGCATGCTCTCCGTTGCTAGTAGAGGCTCTGGCCAAGTTGATACTTGTAACTCCAAGAGGGAGTAATTATGCTCGATAGTGGGTTCATGCCTCCATTGAATCTGGGATCGTGACAGTAGGTTCTAAGGTTGTGGATGTGCTGTTGCTACTAGGGATAACACATTGATGCTTTGTCTAAGGATATTTGTGTTGATTACATTACGCACCATACTTAATGCAATTATCTGTTGTTCGCAACTTAATACTGGAAGGGGTTCGGATGATAACCTGAAGGTGGATTATTTAGGCATAGATGCATGCTGGATAGCGGTCTATGTACTTTGTCGTAATGCCCTGATTAAATCACATAGTAATCATCGTTGATATGTATTGAATCTTTATTTGTCAATTGCTCACCTGTAATTTGTTCACCCAGCATGCTAGTTATCTTATTGGAGAGACACCACTAGTGAACTGTGGACCCCGGTCCATTCTTTTACATCTGAATACATTCTACTGCTTTTACTATTCTTTGCAAACAAACACCATCTTCCACTCGATACGCTTAATCCTTTGTTTTCAGCAAGCCGGTGAGATTGACAACCTCACTGTTACGTTGGGGCAAAGTACTTTGATTGTGTTGTGCAGGTTCCACGTTGGCGCCGGTTTCACTGGTGTTGCGCCGCACTACATTCCTCCACCAACAACCTTTACGTGCTTCTTGGCTCCTACTGGTTCGATAACCTTGGTTTCTTTCTGAGGGAAAACTTGCGCGTGCGCATCATACCTTCCTCTTGGGGTTCCCAACGGACGTGTACATCTACGCGCATCAAGCCTGTTTTCTGGCGTCGTTGCCGGGGAGATCAAGACACGCTGCAAGGGGAGTCTCCACTTCCAATCTCTTTACTTTGTTTTTGTCTTGCTTTGCTTTATTTACTACTTTGTTTGCTGCACTTAAACAAAACACAAAAAAATTAGTTGCTAGCTTTACTTTATTTACTGTCTTGTTCTCTATATCAAAAACAAAAAAATTAGTTACTTGTCTTTACTTTATTTGCTTAGTTTATTTTACTACTGCTATAATGAGTACTCCTGAAAATACTAAGTTGTGTGACTTCACTAGCACAAATAATAATGATTTTATATGTACTCCTATTGCTCCACCTGCTACTACAGCAGAATTCTATGAAATTAAACCTGCTTTACTGAATCTTGTTATGAGAGAGCAATTTTCTGGTGTTAGTACTGATGATGTTGCTGCCCATCTTAATAATTTTGTTGAACTTTGTGAAATGCAAAAGTATAAGGATATACATGGTGATATTATAAAACTGAAATTGTTTCCTTTCTCATTAAGAGGAAGAGCTAAAGATTGGTTGCTTTCTTTGCCTAAAAATAGTATTGATTCATGGACTAAATGCAAATATGCTTTTATTAGTAAATATTATCCTCCTGCTAAGATTATATCTTTGAGAAGTAGCATAATGAATTTTAAACAATTTGATAATGAACATGTTGCTCAAGCATGGGAGAGAATGAAATCTTTGGTAAAGAATTGCCCAACCCATGGACTGACTACTTGGATGATCATCCAAACCTTTTATGCAGGATTGAATTTTTCCTCGAGGAACCTATTGGATTCAGCTGCTGGAGGTACTTTTATGTCCATCACCCTGGGCGCCGCAACTAAATTACTTGATGATATGATGATCAATTACTCTGAATGGCACACTGAAAGAACTCCTCAAGGTAAGAAGGTAAATTCTGTTGAAGAAACCTCTTCTTTGGGTGATAAGATTGATGCTATTATGTCTATGCATGCAAATGGTAGATCTCATATTGATCCTAATAATGTTCCTTTAGCTTCATTGGTTTCTCAAGAAGAAAATGTTGATGTGAATTTCATTAAGAGCAATAATTTCAACAACAATGCTTATAGGAATAATTATGGTAACAACAACTATAGACCATATCCTTCTAATAATGGTAATGGTTATGGTAATTCTTATGGTAATTCTTACAACAATAATAAGAGTGTACCCTCTGGTCTTGAAGTGATGCTTAAAGAATTTATTAATACACAAACTGCTTTCAATAAAACTGTTGAAGAAAAGCTTGGTAAAATTGATATTCTTGCTTCTAAGGTTGATAGTCTTGCTCTTGATGTTGATCTTTTAAAATTGAAAGTTATGCCTGAGAAAGTTGAAGATGCTAGGTTTGCTAAAACAAATGCCATCCAAGTTAGAATTAATGATAATATTAGATTGTTGGCTGAATTGCATGCTAGGTGGGATAGAGAAGAAAAAGAAAAACTTGCTAAAGAGAATAATGTAGCTAAAGTATGGACTATTACCACCACTAGTAATGTAAATTCTTCACATGTTGCTACACCCCTACTATTAATGGTAAAATAATTGGTGTTAGCAATGTTTCTACTCCTAGTGCAAAGCGCACAAAATTGCCTGAAACTGCTGAAACTGCTGTTTGTGATAAAACTGCTGAAATTTTTCAAAATATTGGTGACAATGATTCCATTGCTGTAGAACATAATGGTTTAGACTTTGATGATTGTCATATTACTGAAGTTATAAAGTTCTTACAAAAACTTGCTAGAAGTCCCAATGCTAGTGCTATAAATTTAGCCTTTACAAAACACATTACAAATGCTCTCATTAAAGCTAGGGAAGAGAAATTGAAACTTGAAGCTTCTATTCCTAGGAAGTTAGAAGATGGTTGGGAGCCCATCATTAAAATGAAATTCAATGATTTTGAGTGTAATGCTTTATGTGATCTTGGTGCAAGTATTTCTGTTATGGCTAAAAAGATTTATGATATGCTTGACTTGCCACCATTGAAGAATTGTTATTTGGATGTTAATCTTGCTGATAATGTTAAAAAGAAACCTTTGGGGAGGATTGATAATGTGCGCATTACGGTTAACAATAACCTTGTCCCCGTTGATTTTGTTGTCTTGGATATCGAATGCAATGCATCTTGTCCTATTGTGTTGGGAAGACCTTTTCTTCGAACCGTTGGTGCTGTTATTGATATGAAGGAAGGAAATATTAGATATCAATTTCCTCTCAAGAAAGGTATGGAACACTTCCCTAGAAAGAGAATGAAGTTGCCTTTTGATTCTATTATTAGAACAAGCTATGATGTTGATGCTTCTACTCTTGATGTTACTTGATTTGCACTTTCTGCGCCTAGCTGAAAGGCGTTAAAGAAAAGCACTTCTTGGGAGATAACCCATGTGTTTATTTTACTACAGCAATTTTTGTTTTTTTGAGTCTTGGAAGTTGTTTACTACTGTAGCAACCTCTCCTTATCATGTTTTTGTGCCAAGTAAAGTTTCTATGTTAAAGTTGATGTTATATTTGGGATCGCTGCGCAGAAACAGCATTGTTGTCTGTCACGAATTCTGGCACAAGTCTCTGTAAAAAAATCGAAAAAATCTGCAAATTTACGAGCGTGATCCTCAGATATTTACGCAACTTTCATTAGTTTTGAGTTTTTCCATTTGAGCAAGTTAAGTGCCCAGTCCAGATGCATCTTTACGGACTGTTCTGTTTTGACAGATTCTGTCTTTTATTTCGCATTGCCGCTTTTGCTATGTTGAATGAGTTTCTTTGTTCCATTAACTTTCAGAAGCTTTGTGCAATGTCCAGAAGTGTTAAGAATGATTGTGTCACCTCTGAATATGTGAATTTGTGGTTATGCACTAACCCTCTCATGAGTTTGCTTGAAGTTTGTGTGAAGGAAGTTTTCAAGGGTCAAGAGAAAAGGATGATATACTATGATCAAGAAGAGTGAAAAGTCTAAGCTTGGGGATGCCCCGGTGGTTCATCCCTGCATATTTTAAGAAGACTCAAGCATCTAAGCTTGGAGATGCCCAAGGCATCCCCTTCTTCATCGATAACATTATCAGGTTTCTTCTAGTGAAACTATATTTTTATTCCGTCACATTCTTATGTTCTTTACTTGGAGCGTCGGTTTGTTTTTGTTTTGTTTTGAATAAAGTTGGATCTCACCATCCTTATATTGGAGATATTACGCTCCGCTTTTTCTTATGGAACACTTGTGTTCTTAATTGTGCTTTAATATTCATGGCGAAAGCTTATTGCTTCGTTAAATTGCTATTTGGTTGGAATTGGAAAATGATGCATATGGTTTGACAATTTGGATTGTTTGAGCTCTCATAGATCATGTTTAAGCTCTTGCATCATGTAGTTTAATCCATTAATGAAGAACTACTGTAGAGCTTGTTTAATTTGGTTTGCATGATTGATCTCTCAAGTTTCTAGATATTTTCGGGTAAAGTGTTTGAACAACAAGGAAGACAGTGTAGAGCCTTATAATGCTTGCAATATGTTCTTGTGTGAGTTTTGTTGTACCTGTTCATACTTGTGTTTGCTTCAAACAACCTTGCTAGCCCAAACCTTGTACTGAGAGGAAATGCTTCTCGTGCATCCAAATACCTTGAGCCAAACTCCATGCCATTTGTGTCCACCATATCTACCTATTATGTGGTATTTTTCTGCCATTCCAAAGTAAATTACTTGAGTGCTACCTTTAAATTTCATTCCTCTACCTTTACAATATATAGCTCATGGGACAAATAGCTTAAAAACTATTGTGGTGATGAATATGTAGTTATGTGTCTTAATTCTTATAAGTTGCTTGTTGAGCGGTAACCATGTTTTCTGGGGACGCCATCAACTTTATCTTTGTTGGATATCATGTGAGATGCTATGCATGTTCGTCTTGTCTGAAGTAGTGGATTTCATGATCAAATGGTTTGAGTATGCATATGATTAGAGAAGAACATTGGGCCGCTAACTAAAGCCATGTATCATGGTGGAAGTTTCAGTTTGGACATACAATCTCTCTTATGAGAATATTAACTATTGTTGAATGCTTAAGCATTAAAAAGAGGAGTGCATTATCTGTTGTCTATGTTGTCCCGGTATGGATTTCTAAGTTGAGAATAATCAAAAGCGAGAAATCCAATGCGTGCTTTCTCCTTAGACACTTGTACAGGCGGCATAGAGGTACCCCTTTGTGACACTTGGTTGAAGCATATGTATGCGATGAGAATCCGTGTTTTCCGAGATAGTAGGACAAGGTGCGAGCACTATTGGTAATCTATGCATGAGGCATGCAACTTGTAGGAAGTATTATGCATAGCACATATGAATTATTACTACCGTTGACAAAATTGTTTCTATGTTTTCAAAACAAAAGCTCTAGCACAAAAATAGTAATCAATGCTTCCCTCTGCGAAGGACCAATCTTTTACTTTATTGTTGAGTCAGTTTACCCATTCCCTTCTATCTTAGAAGCAAACACTTGTGTTAACTGTGTGCATTGATTCTTACATGTTTACTTATTGCACCTGTTATATTACTCTATGTTGACAAATATCCATGAGATATACATGTTACAAGTTGAAAGCATCCGCTGAAACTTAATCATCCTTTGTGTTGCTTCAATGCATTCTACTATGAATTTATTGCTTATGAGTTAACTCTTATGCAAGTCTTATTGATACTTGTTTGAAAGTATTATTCATGAAAAGTTTTGCTATATGATTCATTTGCTTAGTCATTATCTTTGTTAGCAATCTTTTGTTCAGATCACTCCATTCATCTCATATGCTTTACAATAATGTTGATCAAGATTATGTTGGTAGCATGTCACTTCAGAAATTATTTGTGTTATCGTTTACCTACTCGAGGACGAGTAGGAACTAAGCTTGGGGATGCTTGATACGTCGCAAACGTATCTATAATTACTTATGTTCCATGCTACTTTTATTACAATACTTGAGTGTTTTACACATACTTTACAGCGTTATTTTACATTTTCCGCACTAACCTATTAACAAGATGCCAAGTGCCAGTTTGTTTTTCTTGTTTTTGGTTTCAGAAATCCTAGTAAGGAAATATTCTCAATTGGACGAAATCAACGCCCAGGGGCCTATTTTTACACGAAGCTTCCAGAAGACCGATGGAGGTACGAAGTGGGGCCACGAGGTGCCGACTGATACGTCCAATTTGCATCACTATTTTGTATCATAATTTGCTGTTATTCATTGATATATTTCATATTGGGACACAATACTTATGTTATTTCATCTATTTTGTATGTTTCATCATCATTGGAGGATCAAGCACCGGAGCCAGGATTCTGCTGGAAAAAGCACCGTCAGAAATATTTCGGAAGATCAAGCGGGAGGAAATTTCAAGTAAATTCCTATTTTTCCAGATGACGGAGGAGCCAAAAGGGAGCAGAGAGGAGCCATGTGGGCCCAGACCCTAGGCGCGGCGCGCCCATGGCTCGCCGCGCCACCCCGTGGTCCAGGGGCCCCACAGCCCCTTTCGCCTCCTTTTCTTCGTGTACTCCTTCGTCCCGAAACCTAAGCCACAGAGAGGACCTCACGAAGGGTTACAGCCGCCTCTGCGGGGCGGAGAACACCAGAGAGAAAGAGCTCTCCGGCGGGCAGGAATCCGGGGAAATTCCCTCCCGGAGGGGGAAATCGACGCCATCGCCATCGTCATCGAGCGGGACATCATCTCCATCATCGTCATCATCATCTCCACCATCAACACCGCCATCACCACCGCTGCACCTCGTCATCGCTGTAACAATTCGGGTTAAATCTTGATTGTATGATAGGGGAAACTCTCCCGGCATTATTCTCTACTTGTTATAGATGCTATTGAGTGAAACCATTGAACCAAGGTTTATGTTCAGATTGTTATTCATCATCATATCACCTCTGATTGTATTCCATATGATGTCTCGTGAGTAGTTCGTTTAGTTCTTGAGGACATGGGTGAAGTCTAAATGCTAGTAGTGAATTATGGTTGAGTAATATTCAATGTTATGATATTTAAGTTGTGGTGTCATTCTTCTAGTGGTGTCGTGTGAACGTCGACTACACGACACTTCACCATTTATGGGCCTAGGGGAGTGCATCTTGTATTCGGTTGCTAATTGCGGGGTTGCCGGAGTGACAGAAACCTAAGCCCCCGTTAGTATATCGATGCAAGAGGGATCGCAGGATCTCAGAGTTTAAGGCTGTGGTTAGATTTATCTTAATTACTTTCTTGTAGTTGCGGATGCTTGCAAGGGGTATAATCACAAGTATGTATTAGTCCTAGGAAGGGCGGTGCATTAGCATAGGTTCACCCACACAACACTTATCAAAACAATGAAGATTATTAAACCACATGAAGCGAAAGTACTAGACTAAAATCCCCGTGTGTCCTCAAGAACGTTTGGTCATTATAAGTAATCAAACCGGCTTGTCCTTTGTGCTAAAAAGGATTGGGCCACTCGCTGCAATTATTTCTCTCGCATTTTATTTACTTGTACTTTATTTATCGCAATATCAAAACCCGAATACTTGTCTGTGAGCATTTACAGTGAATCCTTCATCGAAACTGCTTGTCAACACCTTCTGCTCCTCGTTGGGTTCGACACTCTTATTTATCGAAAGTACTACAATACACCCCCCTATACTTGTGGGTCATCAAGACTATTTTCTGGCGCCGTTGCCGGGAGTGAAGCGCTATTGGTAAGCGGAATTGGTAAGGAAAACCTTTACTGTTTGTGCTGATTTTATTTCTGCCTGCTGCTATAAATCATTATGGAGAGATCTTCTCTTCAATTTCTATTTGGGAAATCTACTACTACTGCAACGGTAGTGGATGAAGCGCCAGGTGAGGAAGTAGTACCATATAAAATACCTATGAAAATTATTGAACGTGTTATGGATAACCGCTATGAAGGGGATGGAACTGTCCATCCTGGTGATCATTTATTGTTTTTGCATGAATTATGCGGGTTATTCAAATGTGCAGGTATTTCTATGAATGAAGTTAGGAAGAAACTATTCACTATATCGCTGTCTGGTAAAGCGGCGCACTGGTATAAATTGCTGAAGAATGGTGATTCTATTGATTGGGAGGACATTGTGCCTTTATTTTACTCCAAATTTTATCCTCCAAGTGAAATTCACAAAGATCGGAACCGCATATATAATTTCTGGCCTCATGATGGAGAGAGTATTGCCCAAGCTTGGGGGAGATTGAAGTCTTTAATGCTCAAATGCCCCATTCATGAGCTTCCTGGTAATGTTATTATTGATAATTTCTATGCAAGACTTTCTTTTCAAGACAAGACTTTGCTGGATACTTCTTGTTCTGGATCATTTACACGCAACAAAGAAGAGTTTAAAAGGGACCTTCTTGATCGGATCCAAGAAAATACCGAAGGATGGGAGAACGACAAAGATAGAGAATCGGTATAATTTATGATTATAAATGCATTGAAGCTTTTATGGATACCGATAAATTTCGTAATATGAGTGCTACATATGGTCTTGATTCCCAAGTTGTTGCAAATCTTTATAAAGCTTTTGCCTCTCATTATGAACTGCCTAAGAAGAATTTTGATAAGTATCATGAACCGTATAAAGATAAAGTTGATTCATCTGTAAACAAATGTGTAGTGATTGAAACTGTTGATAATGTTATTCCTGAAGCTTATATTGAAAAAACTCCTTTCCCTGCTAAAATGAAGGAGTACTCTATATCTAGTGCGGTTAATAAAAGTGAAAAGAAACCTAAAGAACCTGAAGAACAAATTAAAATTGAACCTGCTGTTGCAATAGTTAAAGATCTTGTGACTGAAAATGTGGAGGATGGTCATATTATTTTCTGTGAAGATGCTTCTAATATTGTTTCACATCCTAATAAACCCAAACAAGTTAGTGTTCCTATGCTATCTGTTAGAATTGGTGATCATTGCTATTATGGTTTATGTGATATTGGTGCAAGTGTTAGTGCTATTCCTTATGAGCTTTACACGGAGATTATGCACGAAATTGGTTCTTGTGAACTTGAAGATATTGATGTGGTTATTCATCTGGCTAATAGAGAAACTATTTCTCCAATTGGTATTGTTCGAGATGTGGAAGTTCTATGTGGTAAGATTAAATATCCTGCTGACTTTTTGGTACTTGGTTCTGCTGCTAGTGATCATTGTCCTATCATTTTTGGTAGACCTTTTCTAAATACTTGTGGAGCTATTATAGATTGTAAGAAAGAGAAAATTTTGACTAGATTTGCTGGTGAACCTTATGAATTTAACTTTTCTAAATTTACCAAAACTCCTTATAAAGCTGACTTGCCTAGTAATGATTTTAAAATGGAGCAGTGTGCATCTATTGTTCTTGTTCCTAATAATCCTTTGCAGCAACATTTGGAGAATAGTGAAAGTGAAGCTTTTAGGAAAGAAAGAGATGAGCTTGAGGAAATTTTTCTTCGCCAACCTATTCTCAAGCATGATTTACCGGTGGAAGATTTGGGTACAACACCGCCACCAAAGGAAGATCCTGTTTTTGATTTAAAGCCTTTACCTGATAATCTTAAATATGCTCATATTGATGATAAGAAAATATATCCTGTTATTATTAGTTCTAAGCTTTCAGAGATTGAGGAAGAAAGGTTATTGGAAATATTGAAGAAACACCGAGGAGCTATTGGCTACACTCTTGATGATTTGAAAGGGATTTCTCCTTCTATTTGCCAACATGCTATTAATATGGAAGAAGATGCAAAGCCTGTTGTTGAACATCAACGTCGTCTAATTCCGAAGATGAAGGAAGTGGTAAGAAACGAGGTATTAAAACTTCTTGAAGCTGGTATTATATATCCTATTGCTGATAGTAGATGGGTTAGTCCTGTGCATTGTGTTCCTAAGAAAGGAGGAATGACTGTTGTGCCTAATGATAATGATGAGCTTATTCCTCAAAGAATAGTTGTCAACACCCGGATTTTTAAGTCCAGATGCCTATTATGCCATTCCTCGCAATCCCAGGAATATTGTTTTTGCGAGACATAATAGCTTGATATCACAACACATCATTTATTACAACACATAATCGTCTTACAACAAAGGATCACATGATCCAGTCTTAATACAACATAGTGGATCTAGAGATCCCATTACAAAACACATAGCGGAAGCGAAGTAACGGTCGTGGTCCATCTGTTCCACAGGCAACTGTTGACGTCAGGAGCGGTCCTAGTTGTCGTAGACGTTCTGCTGTCCATCTTCCTCGTACAGCTGTTCACCTTCATAGTCTGGCCATTTGAATAGCCAGGGACAAAGCCATGAGTACTTTTAAAGTACTCGCCAACTAATACTAGTGTAAGCACTATTAATTGTGGTAAGGGGGTACTAAGCTCTAGGTTTATTTGCATAAAGCCAAGTTTATTTCATAAACATTTAGTAAAGATGCTTGAATCACTAGACTAACTCAAGTGGGAACATTAGTGTCATTCCCACCACTCTGCTGTGGTCCAACTCAAAGTCACCATTCACCGGTCAACTTCAAGTCACCAGTCATATGTCACCTTTTTGAAAATGGTCTGATGACGGAACAGTATGGCCTTTCCAATCGTCCGTAACCGTGGACACGGCTATTCGAATAGTTCTACACTCTGCAGAGGTCGTACACTTGTGCCACAATATTTGCAATAATCCGTCAGGGTTAACTGGCCCTGATTTATCATACTCCGTATGCGGACTACCAACCATAACCTTTCACTTATATACTCTAGTACAGGCACCTCTCCCCATGAGCTTGGCCTCCCGGTGAAAACCAACCTGTTAACCCGGGAACTGCACAGGGCTTGGGCCGGACAATTCACCTCGTTCACATCATTCCGCAATATCTCATATTGCTTCGGAGGCAGCCCTTGGCATAACCCCTATGACGCTTGTTTAGAGGGAACCCATACTAAAGCACATAAATTTCTAGTTAAGCCCGTACCCATTTTGGGTATTGTGGGGGTACTTTCAAAATTGGAATGGTATCGCATCCAAACCCAACCATCAGTTTTATATCAAAAATCACCATCTTCTCATGGTCATATTCACCTTCAAAGTCATTCAATTGAATGAACCATCATTCCAAGGTTTCCACTTCATTTCAAAGTCACATGTTCCCATCTAGAGTAGTCAAGTTTTAATTGATTAGCACTAGCAACTATTTCATGAGGGGTGATAAGTATCTTGGAGCTTGCTAGGCTAAGTGTGATTTTCTTGTACTACTCTATATTTCCACCAAGTGAATCATAAACCAAAAAGGTAACTTTGATAAATAAAATTAAGTAAAGCTTATAAAGCAAAAACTTTGGGATAGGTTCATAAAGTAAAATGTAATGATGCCTTGCTCTAGTAGAGCTTTGCATCTTGCATTAGTCTAGCTTGCAAGAAGGTTAGCTTGCTTGGAGGGGTAATATTAATATCAGCTTGCAGTAGACTAGCTTGCAAAGGTATTAGCTTGCCTTGATTGGTGAAGTGATCAAAGTATTCTTCTTCTTCCTCTTGGTAGAATACTTCCTCCTCTTGATAGTCTCCGGTACTAGCGTCTATAAACGAATACGAGGATACAATCACCAAACAACACTTAAGCACTCTTAATTAGCCTTAGTGGCTCACACAATGATCTAGCATCACTACTTAATATTTATTACAAGATTATGCTAGGGTTTCCTTATTTAGTAATAGGAAAATAATTTCCTCTCATTGAAAATGGAGTTAGGGTTTCTCTTTAGTATGTGAGAAAATAATTTCCTCTCATTGAATCTTTTTAAGATTTAATTTCTCTTATGAATAGTATATGACCTAGGTTGACTAAAGTCAACCTCTTCATACTTACCATTTGAGAAAATGATTTAAATGAGGTTCCATACCTCATGCAATTTAATACTAACATGGTAGTGTTTTAATGCCACCAAATAATTTAAGGTGAGGTTACTTGGATTATGATTACTACCTCATATTGTATTACTTGAGAACAAGATTTAAATGAGAGGAGTATCTCTCATATGATTTAACACATATTTGTAACTAATTTAAAGGACTATTATTGAGTTGATTTAATATTCTTAAAATAAACAGGGGTGATCCCATGTTGACCAAGGTCAACACTTCACACTTAGTATTTTGAGAAAGTGAGTTATATGAGATTCATCATCTCATGTGATTTAATTAATTTAATTATTATTTAGCTTTAAGATTTATAAGGGAGCAAGTATGAGCTTAGGGAATTAAAGGTCAACACATTACTTCCTATTATTTGAGAAAGATAATTTAAATGAGGTGAGCACCTCATACTATTTTAGTAACACCTTGTAAGGGTTTACTATTATTAATTAATTAAAGGTGAATTTTAATTGACCATGGGATCTACTTCATATTAATTTGGTTGAGGTAAGATTTAAATGAGACCAAAGTCTATTATATGCTTTAATAAATGGGTTTGAAATATTTAAATACTACTTATGAGAAGGATTAAGTATTTTCAAATATAAACCTATGGGTCATTAATTATGTGTTATTAATTCTTATTGAATTATTTGGACTAATGGTTTATGTGAGAAACTATACCTCATATAAGTTAAACTATCATCTAAATGATTAACCTCTCTAATTAACCAAGCATGAGACTTATTTGATCAAGGTCAGTACCTCTATTTGAATTACTTAAGATCACAATTTAAATGAGAGAGAAGCCCTCATACTATTTAAATAAGTTTATGTGTGTGTATTAAATATTCTAGAAATGGTTCCATAGCCATTATTTAACTCTAGTTTATGATCATGCAAAACAACCATGCTATATTTTTGCATAATCAATTATATTATGTCAAATGTGATTTATTAGAGTTGGAAACAACTTAAAATCATTTCTAGATAATTTCTAATATTTATTTAAAGTCAGAAAAGTCCCTGCCTTATTATTTTTATCATTTAAATTTTATTTCGAATTTGGACATGAGGCCAGTGCCATTATTTAGACAATTTCATGAGGTTTCCAAATATATAAAATTTGCTAAATTTGGTTTAGATTTCAAACTATTAAATTTGAAGTTGGCACCAGTATTGGATTTTAACTAAATAGATTAAATCGAATTCAAATTAATGGGCCACGCGGGAAAATAAACGGGCTAACCAATTTAAACGAAACTGGGCCGGCCCAACTACACGGACCACGCCGCGGGCCAGCTGACATGTGAGGGGCCACCCGTCAGCGACTATTAAAACCGAATCGGTAAGGGATGATGTGGACCGTGGATCACAAGCAGATCGGACGAGCGAGGCGCGTCGTCTTCTCCGGCGAGAGGAACTTACGGGCGCGGCGAGGCTAGGGGGTCGACGGCGACCAGGGGCTCCGGCGATCAACGGCGTTGATGCAGGACGACGTTGCAGATGATGGCGGAGCTCCTCGAACAAACCGCAGCTCCTGGGGTGGCTTCTAGCTCCGGCGAGCTTCTGCGGAGGAGCACGGGCAGTGAGGGTGAAATTGAGCGGTGTGACTGGGCAATGTCGAGGAGCTAGGGGCTGAGGAGGGTCAGAGTGAGGAGGGAAGTCGAGTGGTGCGTCGAATTGAGGAGGAGGAGCTCTCCTTTTATAGATTCGAGAAGGGGCCGTGGGTGCTGGCGAGGTCGACCATGGACTCGACGTTTCCGAGGCGCGAAGGGGCAGGCTAGGATGCGCGCCGTGTAGGCGACGGCTAGGCGATGCTAGCGCGCTTGATGGCGCTCCAAATGATGGCCTGTGGCGCCCTGGCGACGGTGGTGTACTGGTACCGTGGCGGCAGGTCGACGATCATGGCGGCGTTGATGGGGCGGGCGCGAGCTAGCGGGCGTGTCTAACAGGGTTCGGGTGTGGAGTAGTGTGTGCGTGCACGAGGGCAAGACGAGGGGAGGACGAGAGGTGCCAGGCGAGGACGTGTACTGCGGCGTCCAGGGACACGCCGGTGCACGCTCTGGCGTGTCCACACGCGGTGATCACGTCGCGTCCCAGGGTTGTCGTGCAGGATTTGGAAAATGATCGTGTCAAGCATGTTCAGGATCTCCTGGGGAAGCTATTTGACATGGTTTGATAGGCCAGAGAGGGGTAGAAGTGATGAGTGGCAATGGGGGTGGCATGGTACACGGCATGGAGAAGAAAAAGTGCTCCATTCACTTTAATCGACCAAGGAAAGGACATGTAGGGATGCAGGGGTGTAGAGAGGTGATGATCATCACCAGCTAGAGGTGGTTTAGGCCAAAACCCACTGGATAATAGCATGTGTGCACATATATGATCCATGCCTGCAAGGTGTTCGACTAAATGGCCGCATGAAACTTTATTTGGATTTTTGCAATTCTTTTTGGTGGAGCTCATTTATATAATAATTGTGATTGAATGGTGGTGGTGGTGGTCAATTTGGTCAAGGTTTACAAGAATTCCAAAATGGGGTCATCTTCACATAGATTTAAAGTCTCCACTTGTCCCTGTCTTTCTGGTCAACCTAGTCAACATTAGCAGAGATGGTCAACATGAAAGTTGTTGACCTTGACATGGTCTTGGATGACATGGTCATAGTTGACCAAGTTTAGTTGAAGAAAAGTCAAAGCCAGAGGGGTAAAGAGGGGAACATTTTATAAAGTGGCAAAATGACCATTATCACATGTATGTTGAATTTGAGTTTTGCTTTGATTTAATTCTTGATCCAATGATGCAATTGTGTTAGTTTATCATATTGAAGTATTTTAGAAGCAATGGGGCAAGCAAATTTGGCCTTGGTGGAGGATTTGCATTTTGGCATATGTGTATGTGAGTGAATTTTGGGAAATCTCTCCCTATTTGATTTCTTTCCATTTGATTTGACTTTGGTTGACTCTAATGTGGTTCTTATGAGTGTAGAAACATTTTAAGAGCATTGAAACTAAATCAAAGGGTCTTGTTCAAAGATTTGCAAATTTGGCCTTAATACATAAGGAATGAGGTGTCCAATTTTCATAACTTGTACTAGGGTTGTTCTTGCTTCACTTGGACATGGGTTAGGGTCCATTTAGTGTTATAATAGGTTTAGAGAGGGTTTCACACCATTTGGTCAAGGTTTAGAGACCTAGGTCAATGTTTGGTGAAATGCCCATGTGTCACATATGCATATGTGGTATTTTATTTTTACTTTGACTTGGTTTGGCCCAATTGGTTTTGTTGAATGTTGAAATGATATATGGAGGTGATCCAACCATTCACCACAAGTCCTAGGGTTAATTTTCTTAAATTCCCTTATTTACTATTTTACTCTCATATGCCTCTATGGCATTTTTAGTTTTCTTTTTATTCTTTTTGGTTTCAACCTAGAGATGATTTAAGAAATACTATATAAGGTTTATAAAGCTTTTCCAATCCTTTAAGTAAAGTGAAAAGGTCTAGGATAAATATTTATAATTGTAGCCATAGGCACCTATGCCTTTTTCTCATTTAATTTCCTTTTATTTTATTTTCACTAGAATGATGAGAAGAGGGGTGAGGTTTAGGGTTTAAGGTTATTTCAAGTATTAGTAGCAAGCAATCATGGCAATAGCACAAGCATTATGCAAGATTATTATGTATCAATCTTAATTTAATAAAAGTTTTTGTTGGTTCCAAAATTTGGAACTAGGGAAACTCATTTGTTTTGTTTTGAAATTTTGGGATGTTACCAACCCTTCCCCCTTAAACAAATCTCGTCCCGAGATTTTAAGAGGAGTTAGGTTCCTAAGAGAGATTGAGCATTTTGATTAACAGAAGGCATACTTGTCGGGTCTGGGTGCTTCTGGCTTCATGGGTCATGTGATAGAAACGGCTGTTGTTGTTATTGGTTCCTTCTACCTGCGAAACGACGCTGTTGCTGGACAGGTGCAGCGGTGTTGGCGGCGATCTTGGCAAGCTTCTTGGGGCATTCTTTGGAAAAGTGGCCTACAACTCCACATTCATAGCAGTTTACCGTTGATTTGTCCTTCGGGGTGACGGGGATGGCATTACTTCCAGTTCTCGGGCCAGTGTTGGTGTTGGTGTTGTTCCCACTGTTGTTGTGGCTGTTGGGGTTGCGGTTGTTATTGTTGTTGCCTCCGGGCTTCGGGGTCCTCCGTTGTTGTTGCTGTAGTTGGGGCGATAAGTCTGAGCAGGATGGCCTGTTGTTTCGGGGTGAATCCTCCGAAGAGTTATTGCGGTGCTTCGGGTATAGTGGGGTCCACTGGTTCATCATTCGCTTTGCGGTTCTCATTGGCCTGATGCAGCTTTCCTTCCATCTATATGGCTGAGTCCACTAGGGCTTCGAGGTCGCGAACGGGATATTTACTAACACAGCATCTCGTCGTGCAGTCTGAGAAAGCTTTCCTTCCTCTTTTCATTTGTGTCGGTCTCATCCGGGGCGTACCTTGACAGAGTGAGAAACCTGTCGCGGTATTCCACCACAGACATTCTTCCTTGCTTGAGTTCACGGAACTCATCTCTCATTTTCTTGATTAATCCTTGGGGCACATGGTACTTGCTGAACTTCAGTTTGAAGTCTTCCCATGTCATCATCTGTCCCGCATTCATTGCACGGGCACTAGTCCACCAGGCTCTTGCAGGTCCTGACAGGTAGTGGGTGGCAAACACTTTTTCTGCGGCTTCAACTCCCGCAACTTCAAGGTTGTTCTCTATTGTCTGCAGCCAATCATCAGCATCGAGGGGCTCTTCGGTTTTGCTGAACATTGGAGGGTTAGTGTTTTGGAAATTCTTCAGCTTTGACCCAGGGTGATCGTGGTTTCCATGGCCTTGATTGTTCTGAGCTATCTGTTGCAGTGCAGCAAGGTTTGCTTGGCGTTCAGCTCTTTCGCTTCCCGGTCTGCCATCATTGTTTGCAGTAGTTGCATCATGGCATCCTGATTTGCGTTGCGGTTTGGGGGTGCCATCTGATTATGTAGATATATCATAAGGTAAGAGGGAATTTTTCTAGGGCTTATTTTGAGTTAAGTTGAAACTTAAACTTAAGATATTTTCAGGATGAATATAACACATATTTTATTTATTCACAACAAACATCACACATTACAAGCTAAAGCACTAAGGGTTTTAAGAACCCTTCTTCCACAATCTACGATACATGGTGCGGGATACAACTCACACCTACGTAAGTGAAGCTAGTGAAACTATTCCTCAGGGTCTTCATCCACATCGATGGGAAGGATCCCATCCTCTGCAGCCTCCAGAAACTCGTAGTCCTCCTCATCGGTGAACTCGTCATCCTCAAAGTCGTTGTCGTCACTCAGGAAGTCATCGCCTCCTTGGATGTCTTCTCCATCCTCCTCCATCTCCTGGATCTGGTCCTGCTGTGTCCGGACAGTCACCTCTAAGGTGCGAATCTTCTCGCGAAGACGGGTGATAGTAGCGATATTCTTGGCGCGCTGCAGGCGAAGTGACCTGCGGTCCTTGGCGAGTAGCCTGATGGCGTCAGCATGATGAGCCAAAGCCATCTGGGCACGGTGGGAGTGAACACGTGTCAGCTCCAGATCCTTCCGGGTCTCATGAAGCATAAAATCCAAATGCTGCACATGGATCTTGAGCACCGGGTGCGAAGAGAGTGCCATGGGTTCCCCCATGGTGTCGTGCCTCGCGAAGTGGGCGAAGCGGCTTCCCCGGAGTGCGGCGATGTTCTGTCCACACACCCGAGCAAGTCCCTCCTGAAGGGCGTGAGCAAGACCGTCCACCCAGCTGTAGGCCTTGAAGGAGAAAAGGATCCTCTCCGAGATGGGAGGTTCCGAGCTTCCCTTCAAGTCAGCGGTGATCATCCACTGCTGTTCTCCAGTGGGGGTGTTGTGGATCCGGACTCCGTGGAACTTGGGAGGTGGGCGTTCGAGCCTCTCGGACACTAGGTACAAGTCGCGCTCAAACACCAGACTTCCTCCGTTTTCCAGATCGTAGGTCTCCGTCTGGACGTAAGGCTCCATCTGAAAGTGAAATGGATGAGTAAGTTAGAGATGTGAACAAGTGTGGCAAAATTTTAATGGATTTATAAGGAGATGCATAGCTTATTTTTAAGAAGATCTGGTAGAGAAGAAAATGAATAAGTTTTCATAAATACTCACTTTATTTGTTTTTGAAACTAACATTTTTCTGAACGTCCATTCTAACTAGGGTCTCCTAAGGTCAAACAATGGCTCTGATACCAACTTGTCAACACCCGGATTTTTAAGTCCAGATGCCTATTATGCCATTCCTCGCAATCCCAGGAATATTGTTTTTGCGAGACATAATAGCTTGATATCACAACACATCATTTATTACAACACATAATCGTCTTACAACAAAGGATCACATGATCCAGTCTTAATACAACATAGTGGATCTAGAGATCCCATTACAAAACACATAGCGGAAGCGAAGTAACGGTCGTGGTCCATCTCTTCCACAGGCAACTGTTGACGTCGGAGCGGTCCTAGTTGTCGTAGACGTTCTGCTGTCCATCTTCCTCGTACACTGTTCACCTTCATAGTCTGGCCATTTGAATAGCCAGGGACAAAGCCATGAGTACTTTTAAAGTACTCGCAAACTAATACTAGTGTAAGCACTATTAATTGTGGTAAGGGGGTACTAAGCTCTAGGTTTATTTGCATAAAGCCAAGTTTATTTCATAAACATTTAGTAAAGATGCTTGAATCACTAGACTAACTCAAGTGGGAACATTAGTGTCATTCCCACCACTCTGTTGTGGTCCAACTCAAAGTCACCATTCACCGGTCAACTTCAAGTCACCAGTCATATGTCACCTTTTTGAAAATGGTCTGATGACGGAACAGTATGGCCTTTCCAATCGTCCGTAACCGTGGACACGGCTATTCGAATAGTTCTACACTCTGCAGAGGTCGTACACTTGTGCCACAATATTTGCAATAATCCGTCAGGGTTAACTGGCCCTGATTTATCATACTCCGTATGCGGACTACCAACCATAACCTTTCACTTATATACTCTAGTACAGGCACCTCTCCCCATGAGCTTGGCCTCCCGGTGAAAACCAACCTGTTAACCCGGGAACTGCACAGGGCTTGGGCCGGACAATTCACCTCGTTCACATCATTCCGCAATATCTATTGCTTCGGAGGCAGCCCTTGGCATAACCCCTATGACGCTTGTTTAGAGGGAACCCATACTAAAGCACATAAATTTCTAGTTAAGCCCGTACCCATTTTGGGTATTGTGGGGGTACTTTCAAAATTGGAATGGTATCGCATCCAAAACCAACCATCAGTTTTGTATCAAAAATCACCATCTTCTCATGGTCATATTCACCTTCAAAGTCATTCAATTGAATGAACCATCATTCCAAGGTTTCCACTTCATTTCAAAGTCACATGTTCCCATCTAGAGTAGTCAAGTTTTAATTGATTAGCACTAGCAACTATTTCATGAGGGGTGATAAGTATCTTGGAGCTTGCTAGGCTAAGTGTGATTTTCTTGTACTACTCTATATTTCCACCAAGTGAATCATAAACCAAAAAGGTAACTTTGATAAATAAAATTAAGTAAAGCTTATAAAGCAAAAACTTTGGGATAGGTTCATAAAGTAAAATGTAATGATGCCTTGCTCTAGTAGAGCTTTGCATCTTGCATTAGTCTAGCTTGCAAGAAGGTTAGCTTGCTTGGAGGGGTAATATTAATATCAGCTTGCAGTAGACTAGCTTGCAAAGGTATTAGCTTGCCTTGATTGGTGAAGTGATCAAAGTATTCTTCTTCTTCCTCTTGGTAGAATACTTCCTCCTCTTGATAGTCTCCGGTACTAGCGTCTATAAACGAATACGAGGATACGATCACCAAACAACACTTAAGCACTCTTAATTAGCCTTAGTGGCTCACACAATGATCTAGCATCACTACTTAATATTTATTACAAGATTATGCTAGGGTTTCCTTATTTAGTAATAGGAAAATAATTTCCTCTCATTGAAAATGGAGTTAGGGTTTCTCTTTAGTATGTGAGAAAATAATTTCCTCTCATTGAATCTTTTTAAGATTTAATTTCTCTTATGAATAGTATATGACCTAGGTTGACTAAAGTCAACCTCTTCATACTTACCATTTGAGAAAATGATTTAAATGAGGTTCCATACCTCATGCAATTTAATACTAACATGGTAGTGTTTTAATGCCACCAAATAATTTAAGGTGAGGTTACTTGGATTATGATTACTACCTCATATTGTATTACTTGAGAACAAGATTTAAATGAGAGGAGTATCTCTCATATGATTTAACACATGTTTGTAACTAATTTAAAAGACTATTATTGAGTTGCTTTAATATTCTTAAAATAAACAGGGGTGATCCCATGTTGACCAAGGTCAACACTTCACACTTAGTATTTTGAGAAAGTGAGTTATATGAGATTCATCATCTCATGTGATTTAATTAATTTAATTATTATTTAGCTTTAAGATTTATAAGGGAGCAAGTATGAGCTTAGGGAATTAAAGGTCAACACATTACTTCCTATTATTTGAGAAAGATAATTTAAATGAGGTGAGCACCTCATACTATTTTAGTAACACCTTGTAAGGGTTTACTATTATTAATTAATTAAAGGTGAATTTTAATTGACCATGGGATCTACTTCATATTAATTTGGTTGAGGTAAGATTTAAATGAGACCAAAGTCTATTATATGCTTTAATAAATGGGTTTGAAATATTGAAATACTACTTATGAGAAATATTAAGTATTTTCAAATATAAACCTATGGGTCATTAATTATGTGTTATTAATTCTTATTGAATTATTTGGACTAATGGACTTATGTGAGAAACCATACCTCAAATAGGTTAAACTATCATCTAAATGATTAACCTCTCTAATTAACCAAGCATGAGACTTATTTGATCAAGGTCAGTACCTCTATTTGAATTACTTAAGATCACAATTTAAATGAGAGAGAAGCCCTCATACTATTTAAATAAGTTTATGTGTGTGTATTAAATATTCTAGAAATGGTTCCATAGCCATTATTTAACTCTAGTTTATGATCATGCAAAACAACCATGCTATATTTTTGCATAATCAATTATATTATGTCAAATGTGATTTATTAGAGTTGGAAACAACTTAAAATCATTTCTAGATAATTTCTAATATTTATTTAAAGTCAGAAAAGTCCCTGCCTTATTATTTTTATCATTTAAATTTTATTTCGAATTTGGACATGAGGCCAGTGCCATTATTTAGACAATTTCATGAGGTTTCCAAATATATAAAATTTGCTAAATTTGGTTTGGTAGATTTCAAACTATTAAAGTTTGAAGTTGGCACCAGTATTGGATTTTAACTAAATAGATTAAATCGAATTCAAATTAATGGGCCACGCGGGAAAATAAACGGGCTAACCAATTTAAACGAAACTGGGCCGGCCCAACTACACGGACCACGCCGCGGGCCAGCTGACATGTGAGGGGCCACCCGTCAGCGACTATTAAACAGCGAATCGGTAAGGGATGATGTGGACCGTGGATCACAAGCAGATCGGACGAGCGAGGCGCGTCGTCTTCTCCGGCGAGAGGAACTTACGGGCGCGGCGAGGCTAGGGGGTCGACGGCGACCAGGGGCTCCGGCGATCAACGGCGTTGATGCAGGACGACGTTGCAGATGATGGCGGAGCTCCTCGAACAAACCGCAGCTCCTGGGGTGGCTTCTAGCTCCGGCGAGCTTCTGCGGAGGAGCACGGGCAGTGAGGGTGAAATTGAGCGGTGTGACTGGGCAATGTCGAGGAGCTAGGGGCTGAGGAGGGTCAGAGTGAGGAGGGAAGTCGAGTGGTGCGTCGAATTGAGGAGGAGGAGCTCTCCTTTTATAGATTCGAGAAGGGGCCGTGGGTGCTGGCGAGGTCGACCATGGACTCGACGTTTCCGAGGCGCGAAGGGGCAGGCTAGGATGCGCGCCGTGTAGGCGACGGCTAGGCGATGCTAGCGCGCTTGATGGCGCTCCAAATGATGGCCTGTGGCGCCCTGGCGACGGTGGTGTACGGCAGTACCGGCGCGGCAGGTCGGCGATCATGGCGGCGTTGATGGGGCGGGCGCGAGCTAGCGGGCGTGTCTAACAGGGTTCGGGTGTGGAGTAGTGTGTGCGTGCACGAGGGCAAGACGAGGGGAGGACGAGAGGTGCCAGGCGAGGACGTGGCGGCGTCCAGGGACACGCCGGTGCACGCTCTGGCGTGTCCACACGCGGTGATCACGTCGCGTCCCAGGGTTGTCGTGCAGGATTTGGAAAATGATCGTGTCAAGCATGTTCAGGATCTCCTGGGGAAGCTATTTGACATGGTTTGATAGGCCAGAGAGGGGTAGAAGTGATGAGTGGCAATGGGGGTGGCATGGTACACGGCATGGAGAAGAAAAAGTGCTCCATTCACTTTAATCGACCAAGGAAAGGACATGTAGGGATGCAGGGGTGTAGAGAGGTGATGATCATCACCAGCTAGAGGTGGTTTAGGCCAAAACCCACTGGATAATAGCATGTGTGCACATATATGATCCATGCCTGCAAGGTGTTCGACTAAATGGCCGCATGAAACTTTATTTGGATTTTTGCAATTCTTTTTGGTGGAGCTCATTTATATAATAATTGTGATTGAATGGTGGTGGTGGTGGTCAATTTGGTCAAGGTTTACAAGAATTCCAAAATGGGGTCATCTTCACATAGATTTAAAGTCTCCACTTGTCCCTGCCTTTCTGGTCAACCTAGTCAACATTAGCAGAGATGGTCAACATGAAAGTTGTTGACCTTGACATGGTCTTGGATGACATGGTCATAGTTGACCAAGTTTAGTTGAAGAAAAGTCAAAGCCAGAGGGGTAAAGAGGGGAACATTTTATAAAGTGGCAAAATGACCATTATCACATGTATGTTGAATTTGAGTTTTGCTTTGATTTAATTCTTGATCCAATGATGCAATTGTGTTAGTTTATCATATTGAAGTATTTTAGAAGCAATGGGGCAAGCAAATTTGGCCTTGGTGGAGGATTTGCATTTTGGCATATGTGTATGTGAGTGAATTTTGGGAAATCTCTCCCTATTTGATTTCTTTTCATTTGTTTTGACTTTGGTTGACTCTAATGTGGTTCTTATGAGTGTAGAAACATTTTAAGAGCATTGAAACTAAATCAAAGGGTCTTGTTCAAAGATTTGCAAATTTGGCCTTAATACATAAGGAATGAGGTGTCCAATTTTCATAACTTGTACTAGGGTTGTTCTTGCTTCACTTGGACATGGGTTAGGGTCCATTTAGTGTTATAATAGGTTTAGAGAGGGTTTCACACCATTTGGTCAAGGTTTAGAGACCTAGGTCAATGTTTGGTGAAATGCCCATGTGTCACATATGCATATGTGGTATTTTATTTTTACTTTGACTTGGTTTGGCCCAATTGGTTTTGTTGAATGTTGAAATGATATATGGAGGTGATCCAACCATTCACCACAAGTCCTAGGGTTAATTTTCTTAAATTCCCTTATTTACTATTTTACTCTCATATGCCTCTATGGCATTTTTAGTTTTCTTTTTATTCTTTTTGGTTTCAACCTAGAGATGATTTAAGAAATACTATATAAGGTTTATAAAGCTTTTCCAATCCTTTAAGTAAAGTGAAAAGGTCTAGGATAAATATTTATAATTGTAGCCATAGGCACCTATGCCTTTTTCTCATTTAATTTCCTTTTATTTTATTTTCACTAGAATGATGAGAAGAGGGGTGAGGTTTAGGGTTTAAGGTTATTTCAAGTATTAGTAGCAAGCAATCATGGCAATAGCACAAGCATTATGCAAGATTATTATGTATCAATCTTAATTTAATAAAAGTTTTTGTTGGTTCCAAAATTTGGAACTAGGGAAACTCATTTGTTTTGTTTTGAAATTTTTGGGATGTTACAATAGTGGTAGGGTATAGAATGTGCATTGATTTTCGAAAAGTTAATAAAGTTACTAAGAAAGATCATTACCCTTTACCCTTTATTGATCAAATGCTAGAAAGGTTATCTAAAAATACTCATTTTTTGCTTTCTTGATGGTTATTCTGGGTTTTCACAAATTGCTGTTAAAGCTAAAGATCAAGAGAAAACCACTTTTACTTGTCCTTATGGAACTTATGCTTATAGGCGTATGCCTTTTGGTTTATGTAATGCTCCTGCTACTTTTCAAAGATGCATGTCTGCTATTTTTCATGGTTTTTGCGAAAGTATTGTAGAGGTGTTCATGGATGATTTTTCTGTCTATGGGAATTCTTTTGATAATTGCTTGCGAAACCTCGATAAAGTTTTGCAGAGATGTGAAGAAACTAACCTTGTTCTTAATTGGGAGAAATGCCACTTTATGGTTAATGAAGGAATTGTATTGGGACATAAAATTTCTGAAAGAGGTATTGAAGTTGATAGAGCTAAAGTTGAAGCAATTGAGAAGATGCCCTATCCGAGGGATGTTAAAGGTATTCGTAGTGTTCTTGGTCATGCTGGGTTTTATAGGAGATTTATTAAAGATTTCTCTAAAATTTCAAAGCCTCTTACTAATCTTCTTCAAAAAGATGTACCTTTTGTTTTTGATGATGATTGTAAGGAAGCTTTGAAACTCTAAAGAAAGCCTTAACAACTGCTCCTGTAGTTGAACCTCCTGATTGGAATTTGCCTTTTGAAATTATGTGTGATGCTAGTGATTTTGCCTGGGACAGCGGGTAGATAAAAAATTAAATGTTATTCATTATGCTAGTAAGACTCTTGATGCTGCTCAAAGAAATTATGCTACAACTGAAAAGGAATTGTTAGCTGTAGTCTTTGCTTGTGATAAGTTTAGACCCTATATTGTTGATTCGAAAGTTACAATTCATACTGATCATGCTGCAATTAGATACCTTATGACAAAGAAAGATGCTAAGCCAAGGCTTATTAGATGGGTACTTCTGTTGCAAGAATTTGATTTACATATTATAGATAGGAAAGGTGCTGATAATCCTGTTGCTGATAATTTGTCTAGATTGGAAAATATTGCTTATGATCCTGTTCCTGTTAATGATATTTTTCCAAATGAACAATTGGCTGTAATAAAGGTGAGCTCGCGAGAGAGCCCTTGGTATGCAGATTATGCTAACTTTATTGTTTCCAAGTATTTGCCTCCAACCTTTTCAGCTCAGCAAAGGAGGAAATTCTTTTATGACTTGAGGCATTATTTTTGGGATGACCCACACTTATATAAAGAAGGAGTAGATGGTATTATGCGAAGATGTGTTCCTGAATATGAACAACAGGAGATATTGAATAAATGTCATGGTAGTGCTTATGGAGGACATCACGCTGGAGATAGAACCGCGCAAAAGGTTCTACAATCAGGTTTTTATTGGCCAACACTCTTCAAAGATGCAAGGAAATTTATTTTATCTTGTGATGAATGTCAAAGAGTTGGTAATATCTCTAGACGCAATGAAATGCCTATGAATTATACTCTTGTTATTGAACCATTCGATTGTTGGGGATTCGACTTCATGGGTCCTTTCCCTTCTTCAGACGGTAACACTCATATACTTGTCGCTGTTGATTATGTTACTAAATGGGTAGAAGCTATACCTACAAAAAGTGCTGATGGTGAGACCTCTATAAAAATGCTTGTAGATGTTATATTTCCTAGATTTGGAGTACCTAGATATATTATGACTGATGGAGGTTCTCATTTTATTCATGGAGGTTTTAGAAAAACTCTTGCTAAGTATGGTATTAATCATAGAATTGCTTCTGCTTATCACCCTCAAACTAGTGGTCAAGTAGAATTATCAAATAGAGAGATTAAAGCTATCTTGGGTAAGACTGTTAATAAATCTAGAAAGAATTGGGCTAGCAAATTGAAAGAAGCACTATGGGCTTATAGAACTGCTTATAAAAATCCTATGGGAATGTCACCTTATAAAATGGTTTATGGAAAAGCTTGTCATTTACCTTTAGAACTAGAGCACAAAGCTTATTGGGCTGTTAGAGAACTAAATAAAGATCCTAAATTAGCCGGTAATAAGAGGTTGTTGCAATTAAGTTCTCTAGATGAATGGAGAAGTGAAGCTTATGAAAATGCTAAACTCTTTAAAGAAAAAGTTAAGAAGTGGCATGATAGAAGGATCATCAAAAGAGAGTTTAATATTGGGGATAAAGTCCTATTGTATCGGTCTCGTCTCAGATTCTTTGCAGGGAAATTACTCTCGAAATGGGAAGGACCATATGTTGTTGAGGAGGTGTATCGTTCAGGAGCAATTAAAATTAGCTCTCTCCAAGGCAATGCCACACAAGTGGTGAATGGACAAAGACTCAAGCATTATATCTCGGGTGATTCTTATAATGTTGATGTTGATATTATTCAAGTGGAAACACCGGAGGCTTTCATCAAAGGACAAATTGACAAGCCGAACGGATTTTGAATAGGTAACAGTACAGGTAATAAAAAGTCCGCGTTTACCTTTCCGAACATTATTTCTGCTGTTTTTAGAAAATATGAAAAATTACGAGTTCGAAACGGAGTGGAAAGGACGCACGAGGGGGTGCCACCATAGGCCGGCGCGGCCTGACCTGGGCCCGCGCCGACCTATGGTCTGGCCGCCTCGCCCCTTTCCGACTCTGGTTCGATCTGGTACTTTCCTTATGTCGTGAAAATTTTTGCTATATAATCCCCCGGACCCCTGGAGATCCGTAATATCGTTTTCTCTTTGTGTTTTGGAACTCAGAAGGACAGCTTCTTTGAGGACGTCGTCAACCCGTACATGAACGAGCTGAAGATGCACCCCAAAGAGTTGCTGCTCGTGGATGGAGAGTTGCAGATCAAAGATGTCCAGGGTCCTAAGGGAGAAGGGAGTTTGGAAGACATGATGGAGAAACTGGAACAAGAGGTTTTCAACTACAAGAAGATGGCTGAGCGTGAAGTGGATATCTTTCACAAGATTGTGTCTGAACTCATTGATGGGCACAAGAAGGAGACTGCAAAGCTGTGGGACGATATCTTCTCACTTCACGACACCACCAACAAACTCCAAGCTCAACTCTATGATGTTCATAATCAAAACTGTGAGTATGAAAACAGGTTTAAGCGCATAAGTCATGCTGCTAGTTTCAGGTTTCCGGAGACCAAGATGTCTTTTGTTGATGGAGGGCCTCTTCCATGGAAGTCTGATGACGACAAAGAATCGCCATCATCACCGAAGGAGTAATTCATCATCGGTATTGGCATCCCCTTGGTTTGTTCCAAGCTTGGGGAGTGCCGCGGTATCACATCATCATTACCTTTATCTTTTACTATCAAGTAGTGTCATATCATGAGTAGGAAGTTATCATATGGAATAGTATGCAATGTGGAAGTATCTCTCTTAGTTAGTTATCTATGTATCCGTTGGTGTGAGTTATCGTTATGGAATATTAATGAGAAGTCTTATCATTTACTTTTTGCACACCTTATTTTAGTTTGCAATCTCCATTATATGATTACTCTTGACATGAGTATTGATATCACTTTGGGAGCATCAAGTAAATCTATTTGGTTTTGGCAAACTTAGCATTGGTCAATAGCAACAACACCTTGATGTTTAAATAAAAGAGAGAAATACACTTAGATATATTACTCTATTATCTCTATGCTTAGTATTCTAAAGTTAAAATTGCTTGTGCTTATGAGAAAGATGCATGATTGTTTCTATCATATGTATATTTGTTTGTTTCCCTCAACCTTTATGCTTGCTATCAAACCTTGCTAGCCAAAGACCTGTATCGAGAGGGAATGCTTCTCATACATCCATAACCTTAGACCAAACCTATGCCATTTGTGTCCACCATACCTACCTACTACATGGTATTTTCTGCCATTCCAAGTAAATACTTCATGTGCTACCTTTAAATAATTCAAACTACTACTCCTTATTTGTGTCAATGTTTTATAGCTCATGAGGAAGTATATGGTGTTTTATCTTTCAATCTTGTTGGGCGGACTTTCACCAATGGACTAGCGGACATCCGCTTATCCAATAATTTTGCAATAAGAGCTGGCAACGGGGTTCCCAGCCCCAATTAATAACTTTCATTAATAATTCTCTTCACATGTTTTGCTCTGATTTATTAGTAAGCAACTTAATTTTGCAATAGACACTCCTCCATGGTATGTGAATGTTGGAAGGCACCCGAGGATTCGGTTAGCCATGGATTGAGAAAGCCAAGGTTGGGGGAGTGTCATCCTTAATAAAACTAAAATACATGTGTAAACAAAAGAGAAGGGGGATGATCTACCTTGCTGGTAGAGATGCCGCCCTCATGGGAGCCGCTCTTGGAAGGTTCGTTTGGCAAGGGGGTTAGAGTGCCCGCTACCATTCGTTGACAACAACAAACACCGCTCAAAATCTTACTTTTATGCTCTTTACATGATTTCAAAACTTGAAAAGCTCTAGCACATGATTTAATCCCTGCTTCCCTCTGCGAAGGGCCTGTCTTTTACTTTTATGTTGAGTCAGTAAACCTATTTCCCTCTATCTCAAGCAAGCAATTGAGTTGTTGTGAACCAATCATTTATGCTATGATTCAGTTGATCATGTCTTTTATACTTTCTTGTTTAGTACCAATTTTATCTGAATGAATATGACTTTGAAGTTATCAATGATTATGAAGAGATTGTCATGCTTAAATATGAAGGCTCAGCTATAAATTCTAATATGAAAGCTTTGCTTAGAAGTACAATCCGTTAGTAGTTCTCTGACCAAGAACAAAGTTTGCCATCACCAACTATGATTTCTTATGCACCTTTACTTGTGATTTCTCTTTACCTATTTCAAGATGAGTTATATGAGGAAGTTGTTTACTAGAATGTCTTGTGTGAATGAATATGATGCTTCTTGTCCGTATTTTATTTATCGACTCTTCACTCCATAAACATGTGGTCTTGTTTATCGAGCTCAGTTTCGCTTGGGGACAAGCGAGGTCTAAGCTTGGGGGAGTTGATACGTCCAATTTGCATCACTATTTTGTATCATAATTTGCTGTTATTCATTGATATATTTCATATTGGGACACAATACTTATGTTATTTCATCTATTTTGTATGTTTCATCATCATTGGAGGATCAAGCACCGGAGCCGTGATTCTGGAAAAAGCACCGTCGAACGCAATATTTCGGAAGATCAACTGTGGGAGGAAATTTCACGTAAATTCCTATTTTTCCAGATGACGGAGGGAGCCAAAAGGGGGAGCAGAGAGGAGCCACTGTGGGCCCAGACCCAGGGCGGCGTGGCCCATGGCCTGGCGCGCGCCCCGTGGTCTGGGGGCCCCACATTTTCGCCTCCTTTCTTCGCGTACTCCTTCGTCCCGAAAACCTAAGCCACAGAGAGGACCTCACGAAGGGTTACAGCCGCCTCTGCGGGGCGGAGAACACCAGAGAGAAAAGAGCTCTCCGGCGGGCAGGAATCCGCCGGGGAAATTCCCTCCCGGAGGGGGAAATCGACGCCATCGCCATCGTCATCGAGCGGGACATCATCTCCATCATCATCATCATCATCTCCACCATCAACACCGCCATCACCACCGCTGCACCTCGTCATCGCTGTAACAATTCGGGTTAAATCTTGATTGTATGATAGGGGAAACTCTCCCGGCATTATTCTCTACTTGTTATAGATGCTATTGAGTGAAACCATTGAACCAAGGTTTATGTTCAGATTGTTATTCATCATCATATCACCTCTGATTGTATTCCATATGATGTCTCGTGAGTAGTTCGTTTAGTTCTTGAGGACATGGGTGAAGTCTAAATGCTAGTAGTGAATTATGGTTGAGTAATATTCAATGTTATGATATTTAAGTTGTGGTGTCATTCTTCTAGTGGTGTCGTGTGAACGTCGACTACACGACACTTCACCATTTATGGGCCTAGGGGAGTGCATCTTGTATTCGGTTGCTAATTGCGGGGTTGCCGGAGTGACAGAAACCTAAGCCCCCGTTAGTATATCGATGCAAGAGGGATCGCAGGATCTCAGAGTTTAAGGCTGTGGTTAGATTTATCTTAATTACTTTCTTGTAGTTGCGGATGCTTGCAAGGGGTATAATCACAAGTATGTATTAGTCCTAGGAAGGGCGGTGCATTAGCATAGGTTCACCCACACAACACTTATCAAAACAATGAAGATTATTAAACCACATGAAGCGAAAGTACTAGACTAAAATCCCCGTGTGTCCTCAAGAACGTTTGGTCATTATAAGTAATCAAACCGGCTTGTCCTTTGTGCTAAAAAGGATTGGGCCACTCGCTGCAATTATTTCTCTCGCATTTTATTTACTTGTACTTTATTTATCTGCAATATCAAAACCCCCTGAATACTTGTCTGTGAGCATTTACAGTGAATCCTTCATCGAAACTGCTTGTCAACACCTTCTGCTCCTCGTTGGGTTCGACACTCTTATTTATCGAAAGTACTACGATACACCCCCTATACTTGTGGGTCATCACCGACACAACAGGGCGGCGCGGCCCAGCCCCTGGCCGCGCGGCCCTGGTGTGTGGGGCCCTCGTGCCGCCACTTGACCTACCCTTTCGCCTACTTAAAGCCTCCGTCGCGAAACCCCCAGAGAGCCACGATACGAAACATTACTGAGAGCCGCCGCCAATCCCATCTCGGGGGATTCAGAGATCGCCCCACCCGGAGAGGGGAATCATCACCGGAGGGCTCTACATCATCATGCCCGCCTCCGGATTGATGCGTGAGTAGTTCATCCTTGGACTATGGGTCCATAGCAGTAGCTAGATGGTTGTCTTCTCCGCTTGTGCTTTCATTGTTATAGATCTTGTGAGCTGCCTAACATGATCAAGATCATCTATTTGTAATGCTACATGTTGTGTTTGGTGAGATCCGATGAATAGAGAATACTATGTTAAGTTGATTATCAATCTATCATATATGTGTTGTTTATGTTCTTGCATGCTCTCCGTTGCTAGTAGAGGCTCTGGCCAAGTTGATACTTGTAACTCCAAGAGGGGGTAATTATGCTCGATAGTGGGTTCATGCCTCCATTAAATCTAGGACAGTGACAGAAAGTTCTAAGGTTGTGGATGTGTTGTTGCTACTAGGGATAAAACATTGATGTTTTGTCTAAGGATATTTGTGTTGATTACATTACGCACCATACTTAATGCAATTATCTGTTGTTCGCAACTTAATACTGGAAGGGGTTCGGATGATAACCGAAGGTGGATTATTTAGGCATAGATGCATGCTGGATAGCGGTCTATGTACTTTGTCGTAATGCCCTGATTAAATCACATAGTAATCATCGTTGATATGTATTGAATCTTTATTTGTCAATTGCTCAACTGTAATTTGTTCACCCAGCATGCTAGTTATCTTATTGGAGAGACACCACTATTGAACTGTGGACCCCGGTCCATTCTTTTACATCTGAATACATTCTACTGCTTTTACTGTTTGCAAACAAACACCATCTTCCACTCGATACGCTTAATCCTTTGTTTTCAGCAAGCCGGTGAGATTGACAACCTCACGTTGAGGCAAAGTACTTTGAGGTTCCACGCGGTTTCACGGCGTTGCGTGATACGTCTCCAACGTATCCATAATTTTTGACGTTCCATGCTTGTTTTATGACAATACTTACATGTTTTGCTTGCACTTTATGATGATTTCATGCGTTTTCCGGAACTAACCTATTAAGGGTGCCGGCGCGGTTAGCGGGGCGAGCGGCGGGCGAGAGGGCGGGAGACGGAGCGCGGGGCGGTGGCGCGGGCGCCGGCGGTAGCGCCCGCTACCGCCCGGCTGCCGCCCGCGTTGGCGGCGAGATGGAGGCGGGAGCGGGGCGGGAGGCGGGGCGACGCGATGGCGGGGTGGGCGAGAGGCGGGCGGGAGGTAGAAGACAAGGTTTTGGAAAAAGGAAAAATTGGTAGGATTTGGCATTTTAGGGTGTTTTGAGCCAAATTTTGGCATTTTAGGGTGTTTTGAGCCAAATTTTGAGGAGCTTTTTGCACAACAATTTAAATAGAGCTGGCACTATTTTATGATGTAATGGGTAACAATTTTAGTTCAATAAAATAATTTCCTTGCATTATTATTAATGTTATAATCTGAAAAAGAAAAGCTAATGTCGAGGAGAGAGAAAAGCTGATGTGGAGGAGAGAGAAGTGAGAGCTCTCACTATAGCCCATGCATTGGCAAGGTGGGGTGAGAGTGGGGTGAGAGTGGGGTGAGAGTGAGGTAAGCCGACGTGGCGAGAGCGGGGCGTGCATTGGCACCACCCACAAGATGCCACAGTGCCGCCCTCGTCACTGCTTTTGGTTCCAGAAGGCTGTTCGGCAATATTCTCGGAATTGGACGAAATCAACGCCAAAGATCTTATTTTTCCCGAGAGGCTCCAGAACACCGAAGGGGTCGGAGGAGCAGGGGGCCCCCACACCATAGGCCGCGCGGGCCACCCGGCCGCGCCGCCTAGGGGGCCACCCTCGACCCCCCGCGCCGCCTCGCCTATTTAAGCCCTTTCGACCTAAAACGCAGTACCACTTGACGAAACTCAAAGACTCGGGCGCCGCCGCCATCACGGAACTCCAATTGGGGACAAGTCTCTGTTCGGCACCCGCCGGGATGGGGAAGTGCCCCGGCCATCTCCATCAACGCCATCGCCTCCATCATGCTCCGTGAGTAGTTCCCCCATGGACTACGGGTTCTAGCTGTAGCTAGTTGGTATTCTCTCCCCATGTACTTCAATACAATGATCTCATGAGCTGCCTTACATGATTGAGATCCATCTCGATGTAATCGGTGTTGTGTTTGTTGGGATCCGATGGATTGTTACGTTATGATTGTCTATCTACAAAGTTTGTGAAGTTATTGTTGCTGCAATCTTGTTATGTTTAATGCTTGTCACTAGGGCCCGAGTGGCATGATCTTAGATTTAAGCTCTATACTTATTGCTTAGATTGTATCTACAAGTTGTATGCACATGTCTATGTCCGGAACCAAAGGCCCCAAAGTGACAGAAATTGGGACATCTGGAGGGAAAGGTTTAGATATGAGGATCACATGTTTTCAAGGAGTGTTAATGCTTTGCTCCGGTGCTCTATTAAAAGGAGTACCTTAATTTCCAGTAGTTTCCCTAGAGGCCCGCCACCGGCTGGTAGGACAAAAGATGTTGTACAAGTTTCTCATTGCGAGCACGTATGACTATATATGGGAAACATGCCTACGTGATTAATAGACTTGATATTCTGTCTTAATGCTATTTCAATCCTATCAATTGCCCAACTGTAATTTGTTCACCCAACACTTGTTATTGGAGAGTTGCCACTAGTGTAGATAGCTGGGAACCCCGGTCATCTTTCATCATCATATATTCGTTCTACATGTCATTGGAAGTAGTATCAACTATTTTCTGGTGCCATCTCATATTGCTGCTATGCTGTGTTACTGTTACTATTGCTCTCATATTACCTGCTTTCACATCACCCCTGTTACTAGTGCTTTTCCAGGTGCAGCTGAATTGACAACTCAGTTGTTAAGGCTTATAAGTATTCTTTACCTCCCTTGTGTCGAATCAATAAATTTGGGTTTTACTTCCCTCGAAGACTATTGCGATCCCCTATACTTGTGGGTCATCGAGACTATTTTCTGGCGTTGCCGGGGAGGCATAGCTCTACTCATAAGTTCACCCGGGGAGTACACTCTACCTCTTTTATTTTATTTTGTCTTGCTAGTTTATTTCTGTCTAGTTTATTTGGTTTATTTCTGTCTAGTTTTATTTTGCTTAGTTTACTTTTGTTTAGTTTCTTTTTGTCTTGTTTTACTTTTCCTATATACCCAAAAATCCATAAAAATTTGAAAAACCTAAAAATTAAAAACTGCTGTTATGGGAGAACCAACAACCTATTTGGAGCTTATAGAATGTTATAATAATTATAGAGAATCAAGAACTGGTAAAATAATGAGTGCTATGATAGAAAAATTGAATACAATGGCTAGAATCTTGCTTAGACGCCATGATATAAACTGTTGCTCTCAACAGGATACTAAACATCTTAAATTTCAATGTGGCTTTAGTGAGGAATTTTTAATTAAGAACTATAATCGGAATTGCTATATTCATTATGGGTTCGAAGAGGTAGAACAATTTGTCTTATTTATGGGAGCCTCCGAGATAGAATCCTTCATGGTTGAGAATTATGAAACTTGTGCTATTTGTAAGGACCTTAAAGATTATGTCTCTACTATCCTTAATTCTTGTATAGAATGCTACAGTAGGAATCCTTATATCCTTGATTATAAAGAGAGACACATTAATGCACAAGAATGCACTCACAATTTGCAGGAACCGTGGAAGGAAATTGATGAACCTGAAAGCTCATTGGATGAAAAAGAAGAGGAGAGTGATGAACAAAAGGAGGAAGAATGGATTAGCTACCCATGCCAACCTTCTAATGAGAGTAACTCTTTATCTCTTACACTATTTGATTGTCCTCCATGCTTACCGAAAGAGGTTGAATGTTATGTTCCTGTGGATTCTCTTGAAATATTTCCTATAAGTAAAACTTGTGAGAATAATTATGCTACTGTTATATATGATAATCCATGCTACTTTGATAAATCTTATGATAATGCTTTGTTTGTGCCTGATGTCGAAATGCATGGTACTAAAGAATTTTGCTTAGCAAATGTTTATGATAAAGCTCTAGATGATGGTCCTATGTTACTTGATAATATTAATTGTACTACTAATGAAAATGGGGTTGGAGAGTTTTTGACATTATCTATGTGTCCCATATCTCTTGAGATTGATCATTCATCTTGCTATATTATTGATAAAGTGTGTTCGAAAGTTTTAATTCCACTATTTTTGAGCTAGATAAAAATTATATGTTTGTGGATCATGAAAAGTATGCTGCATGTGATAGTTATATTGTTGAGTTTATTCATGAAGCTACTGAAAATTATTATGAGAGAGGAAAATATGGTTGTAGAAATTTGCATGGTACTAAAACACCTCTCTATATGCTTAAAATTTTGAAGTTACACTTGTTTTATCTTCCTATGCTTGTTACTTTGCTTTTCATGAACTTGTTTATTTACAAGATTCCTTTACATAGGAAGCATGTTAGACTTAAATGTGTTTTGGATTTGCTTTTTGATGCTCTCTTTTACCTCTACTCTTGTTTCTTGCGAGTGCATCATTAAAACTGCTGAGCCCATCTTAACGGCTATAAAGAAAGAACTTCTTGGGAGATAACCCATGTGTTATTTTGCTACAGTACTTTGTTTTATATTTGTGTTTTGGAAGTTGTTTACTACTGTAGCAACCTCTCCTTATCTTAGTTTTGTGTTTTGTTGTGCCAAGTGAAGCCTCTAATCGAAGGTTGATACTAGATTTGGATTTCTGCGCAGAAACAGATTTCAATCTGTCACGAATCTGGGCTGTTTTCTCTCTAGGTAACTCAGAAAAATATGCCAATTTACGTGCGTGTTCCTCAGATATGTACGCAACTTTCATTAGTTTTGAGTTTTCTGATTTGAGCAACGGAAGTACCATTTTAAAATTCGTGTTTACTGGCTGTTCTGTTTTGGCAGATTCTGTCTCTGTTTTTTGCATTGTCTCTTGTGGACTTTATGTGAGGCTTTCTAGACGTGGAGAGCTGTAGCTAATGTTTTATTGAGTTCTTGCAATGTGTCACTACAGGACCAAGGTGGATTCAAGTTTTTTTGAGTACTAACCCCTCTAATGAAGTTTATGAGAAGTTTGGTGTGAAGGAAGTTTTCAAGGGTCAAGAGAGGAGGATGATATATGATCAAGAAGAGTGAAAAGTCTAAGCTTGGGGATGCCCCCGTGGTTCATCCCTGCATATTTCAAGGAGACTCAAGCGTCTAAGCTTGGGGATGCCCAAGGCATCCCCTTCTTCATCAACTTATCAGGTTTCTTCTATTGAAACTATATTTTTATTCGGTCACATCTTATGTGCTTTACTTGGAGCGTCTGTGTGTTTTTATTTTTGTTTGTGTTTGAATAAAGATGGATCCTAGCAATCCTTGTTTGGGAGAGAGACACGCTCCGCTTTTTCATATGAACACTTGTTCTTCGTTTTACTTTTAATGTTCAATGATAAAAGTTGGAAGCTACAATACTTATTGGTATTTGGTTGGAAATAGAAAATGCCTCATAATGTCTTGGATAATTTGACACTTGGCAATTGTTTTGAGCTCTCAAGTAAATCATGATTAAGTTTTTTCATGTAGTTTAAACCTATTAGTGGAGAACTACCGTAGAGCTTGTTAAAATTGGTTTGCATGATTGGTCTCTCTTAAGGTCTAGATATTTTCTGGTAAAAGTGTTTGAGCAACAAGGAAGACAGTGTAGAGTATTATAATGCTTGCAATATGTTCTTATGTAAGTTTTGCTGTACCGGTTCATACTTGTGTTTGCTTCAAATAACCTTGCTAGCCTAAGCCTTGTATCGAGAGGGAATACTTCTCATGCATCCAAAATCCTTGAGCCAACCACTATGCCATTTGTGTCCACCATATCTACCTACTATGTGGTATTTCCCATTCCAAAGTAAATTGCTTGAGTGCTACCTTTAAACAATTCAAAATTTATCACCTCTGATTTGTGTCAATGTTTTATAGCTCATGAGGAAGTATGTGGTGTTTTCTTTCAATCTTGTTGGACAACTTTCACCAATGGACTAGTGGCTTCATCCGCTTATCCAATAATTTTGCAAAAAGAGCTGGCAATGGGATTCCCAGTCCCAAATTAATTAACAAAAATAGACACTCCTCCATGGTATGTGATTGTTGGACGGCACCCGAAGGATTCGGTTAGCCATGGCTTGAGAAAGCAAAGGTGGGGAGGAGTGTCATCATAATAAAACTAAAATAAAAAGGCACTCCTTCATGGTATGAGATTGTTGGCAGGCACCCGAGGATTCGGTTAGCCATGGTTTGTGAAAGAAAGGTTGGAAGGAGTGCCACCCAAAAATAAAATAAAATGGGAGCCGCTCTTTGAAGGTTTGTCTGGCAAGAAGGTTAGAGTGCCCACTACCATTCGTTGACAACAACAAACACCTCTCAAAACTTTACTTTTATGCTCTCTTTATGTTTTCAAAACCAAAGCTCTAGCACAAATATAGCAATCGATGCTTCCCTCTGCGAAGGGTCATTTTTTTACTTTATGTTGAGTCAGTTTACCTACTTCCTTCCATCTTAGAAGCAAACACTTGTGTCAACTGTGCATTGATTCTTACATACTTGCTTATTTGCATTCATCATATTACTTTGTGTTGACAATTATCCATGAGATATGCATGTTGAAAGCAACCGCTGAAACTTAAATCTTCCTTTGTGTTGCTTCGATGCCTTTACTTTGAATTTATTGCTTTATGAGTTAACTCTTGTGCAAGACCTTTTGATGCTTGTCTTGAAAGTACTCTTCATGAAAAGTTTTTCTATATGTTATCTATTTGTTAGCAACTATAGATCATTGCCTTGAGTCACTTCATTCATTTCATATGCTTTGTAATAGTATGATCAAGGTTATGTAAGTAGCATGTCACTACAGAAATTATTCTTTTTATCGTTTACCTACTCGAGGACGAGTAGGAACTAAGCTTGGGGATGCTGATACGTCTCCAACGTATCCATAATTTCTGACGTTCCATGCTTGTTTTATGACAATACTTACATGTTTTGCTTGCACTTTATGATGATTTCATGCGTTTTCCGGAACTAACCTATTAACAAGATGCCACAGGTCAGTTGTTTTCTGCTGTTTTGGTTCCGAACGGCTGTTCGGCAATATTCTCGGAATTGGACGAAATCAACGCCAAAGATCTTATTTTTCCCGAGAGGCTCCAGAACACCGAAGGGGAGTCGGAGGAGAGCCAGGGGGCCCCCACACCATAGGGCCGCGCGGGCCAGACCCGGCCGCGCCGCCTAGGGGAGGCCACCCTGTCGACCCTCCCGCGCCGCCTCTTCGCCTATTTAAGCCCTTTCGACCTAAAAACGCAGCACCACTTGACGAAACTCCGTAAAGACTCTGGGCGCCGCCGCCATCGCGAAACTCCAATTCGGGGGACAGAAGTCTCTTCTCCGACTGCCGGACGGGAAGTGCCCCAAGCCATCTCCATCAACGCCATCGCCTCCATCATGCTCCGTGAGTAGTTCCCCCATGGACTACGGGTTCTAGCTGTAGCTAGTTGGTATTCTCTCCCCATGTACTTCAATACAATGATCTCATGAGCTGCCTTACATGATTGAGATCCATCTGATGTAATCGGTGTTGTGTTTGTTGGGATCCGATGGATTGTTACGTTATGATTGTCTATCTACAAAGTTTGTGAAGTTATTGTTGCTGCAATCTTGTTATGTTTAATGCTTGTCACTAGGGCCCGAGTGGCATGATCTTAGATTTAAGCTCTATACTTATTGCTTAGATTGTATCTACAAGTTGTATGCACATGTCTATGTCCGGAACCAAAGGCCCCAAAGTGACAGAAATTGGGACAACTGGAGGGAAAGGCTTAGATATGAGGATCACATGTTTTCACGGAGTGTTAATGCTTTGCTCCGGTGCTCTATTAAAAGGAGTACCTTAATTTCCAGTAGTTTCTAGAGGCCCGGCTGCCACCTGGTAGGACAAAAGATGTTGTACAAGTTTCTCATTGCGAGCACGTATGACTATATATGGGAAACATGCCTACATGATTAATAGACTTGATATTCTGTCTTAATGCTATTTCAATCCTATCAATTGCCCAACTGTAATTTGTTCACCCAACACTTGTTATTGGAGAGTTGCCACTAGTGTAGATAGCTGGGAACCCCGGTCCATCTTTCATCATCATATATTCGTTCTACATGTCATTGGAAGTAGTATCAACTATTTTCTAGTGCCATTGCTCTCATATTGCTGCTACTGCTGCTGTGTTACTATTGCTCTCATATTACTGCTGCTTTCACATCACCCCTGTTACTAGTGCTTTTCCAGGTGCAGCTGAATTGACAACTCAGTTGTTAAGGCTTATAAGTATTCTTTACCTCCCCTTGTGTCGAATCAATAAATTTGGGTTTTACTTCCCTCGAAGACTGTTGCGATCCCCTATACTTGTGGGTCATCATTGCGCCGCACTACATTCCTCCACCAACAACCTTAACGTGCTTCTTGGCTCCTACTGGTTCGATAACCTTGGTCTTTCTAGGAAAACTTGACCGTGATGTCATACCTTCCTTTTTGAATTCGTAAACATCTACTTAAGTAAACAACAATGAATATATATAAATAATAATAATATAGAATTTGAAAAACCATTAAATGATTTTATCTTTTGTATTTTTGATTTAATATGGAATAATTAATATCACTAAATGAGAATTTGCCAAATAATATGTCTAAATTGATCTGAAAAATGAGAGGAATACAAATATGACATCCATATCATCTTTTCAACCTACAAAGTTAATTTTCCCAAAAATCATGAGTATTAGATCAAGTACCTCTAGTTTAAATTTAACTGACTTTATCGAAAATGAGGTGGGAAACGGCATCGGTATGGCATAGTTTGCCAAAAAGAGGTCATATTTGGCACGTGTGTAGGCCCTAGGATGGGAAGCAAGACCCCGGACGTAGATTTTTAATCCGATCCACGGGCGATCATTTTTCATTTTTAGCGTGCCCAAACGGTTTTTTTGCGAAGAAGCTACATAGGGCGTATTTTATTATGACGTGAAACTTCCGTGCGGTGATAGTAGACCACCTACGCACCACCTATCACATGTCATGTGCACGCGTTAGCTTTTTAGGAATCCGTACGGCTTCCGGCGGTGTCCCGCAGAATCCGCAGAAAACTAACCGGATTTGAACTAGGGGTCAACTATCCGTCGCTCCAGAAATTCCGGAAAAAATATTTTTAGTTCTACGACATATCATTATATGTGCTAATTTTTGTCCGTTTAGTTTGTTCGCGAATGAGTGCACCCGCACGCCCGGTACAACGATATCGCATGTCCCGGGGGCCCTGTTTTGGCCAGATGGCAATTTAAACAAAGTCAAAAAAAAATCCCACTGAGCCGCGTTGCGTCATTTTATATGTCAAACTAACTATTCCGTTTGTCAAAATTGGGATACGGCAATTATTTATAAAAACCTTCACGAAAAGGGCTGTCACGTCCAGAGTTCTATGGATTTCAAGGGAAATGAGATGGGAAACGGCATCGGCATGGCATAGTTTGCCGAAACGAGGTCATATTTGGCAGGTGTGTGGGCCCTAGGATGTGAAGCAAGACCCCGGACTAGGGTTGGACTAACGAGCTGCTCGGCTCATTAAGCTCGTGATCGTTAAGGCTCGAATCGCTAAGCTCGTTAAGAATAACGAGCTGAAATCATTGTTCGGCTCGACTCGTTATGTTCTTACGAGCGCTCGCGAGTAGCTCGTTAAGGATCGTTAAGGAGGCAATGTAAAACAAACATGTGTGCATTGCCTGGTGAGAAAGAGCGGAAGCATAGGTTTTTAGATCCTACTGTAGGAGTTTCAAGCATGGTTAAAGTGCACTATTTTGCTTGGCCCCTTCCTGCCAAATATTTGAGATAACTAAAGTGACTCGCTGTCAAAACTGGTGAAGCCTAGCTTGTTACCGATCTTAACGAGTAGCTCACGAACATAGTTGGCTCGATTATTTAGCTCGTTAACCTTAACGAGCAAAAACTACCGCTCAGCTCGGCTCGTTAACTAAACGAGCCGAGCTCAAACGAGTCGAGCTTCGAGCACTTTTAACTCCCCGGCGCGATTTCTAATCTAACCCACGGGCGACCATCTTTTCCTTTTTAGCGTGCTCAAATGGTTTTTATTTGTGAAGCAGCTACATGGGGCGCATTTTAGTATAACGTGAAACCTCCGTGCGATGATAGTAGACAACCTACGCACCATCTATCACATGTCATGTGCACGCGTTAGCTTTTTTGGAACATATACGGCTTCCGGCGGTGTCCCGCCGAATCCGCTGGAAACTGGCAGGATTTGAACTAGGGGTCAACTATCCATCGCTCCAGGAATTCCGGAAAAAATATTTTTAGTTCTACGACGCATCATTATATATGCTAATTTTGGTCTGTTTAGTTTGTTTGTGAATGGGTGCACCCGCACGGCCGGTACGGCGATACCACATGTCCCCGGGCCCTGTTTTGGCCAAATGGCAACTTGAACGAAGTCAAAAAAAATCCCACGTAGCCGCGTGGCATCATTTTATATGTCATAGTAACTATTCCATTTGTCAAAATTGGGATACGGCAATTATTTTGAAAAACCCTTCACGAAAAGTGCTATCATGTTCGGAGTTCTATGGATATCAGGGGAAATGAGATGAGAAACGGCCTCGGCATGGCAGAGTTTTCCGAAACGATGTCATATTTGGCATGTGTGTGGGCCCTAGGATGGGAAGCAAGTCCCCGGATGCGGATTTCTAATCCGGCTCACGGGCGACCATCTTTTCATTTTTAACGTGCCCAAACGGTTTTTTTGTGAAGCAGCTACATAGGGCCCATTTATTATGACGTGAAACCTCCATGCGGTGATAGTAGACCACCTACGCACCACCTATCACATGCCATGTGCACGCGTTAGCTTTTTAGGAACCCGTACGGCTTCTGGCGGTGTCCCGCTGAATCCGCTGGAAACTGACCGGATTTAAACTAGGGGTCAACTATCCGTCGCTCCAGATATTCCGGAAAAAATGTTTTTAGTTCTACGACACATCATTATATGTGTTATTTTTTATCCATTTAGCTTGTTCGCGAATGGGTGCACCCGCACGCCCGGTACGGCGATACCGCATGCCCTGGGGCCCTGTTTTGGCCAGATGGCGATTTGCACGAAGTTAAAAAATCCCACGGAATGGTGTGGCGTCATTTTATATGTCATAGTAACTATTCCGTTTATCAAAATTGGGATACGGCAATTATTTTGAAAAACCCTTCACGAAAAGGGCTATCACGTCTGGAGTTCTATGGATTTCAGCGGAAATGAGATGGGAAATGGCCTCGGCTTGGCATAGTTTATCGAAACAAGGTCATATTTGCATGTGTGTGGGCCCTAGGATGTGAAGCAAGACCCCGGACGTGGATTTCTAATCTGACCCACGGGCGACCATCTTTTCATTTTTAGCGTGCCCAAACGGTTTTTTTAAGAAGCTACATAGGGCGCATTTTATTATGACGTGAAACCTCCGTGCGGTGATACTAGACCACCTACGCATCACCTCACATGCCATGTGCATGGGTTAGCTTTTTAGGAACCCGTACGGCTTTCGGCGGGACAGCTGGAAGCTCTGTTTAGTTTGTTCGCGAATGGGTGCACCCACACGCCCGGTACGACGATACCGCATTGTGAGGCACCGTTGGGCCAAGAGGAAGGTGTGATGCGCAGCAAAAAATTTTCCCGGAAATAAACTTGTTTTTATTTTCGAGGCGGAGAGAATATATCGGCGGAAGGGCAGTCTCGGAGGGGGCACGGGGGCCCCACACCATAGGTCGGCGCGGGCCCCATGCTGGCCGCGCTGCCCTATGGGGTCCCCACCTCGTGGCCCCACTCCGTCTCCTCTTCGGTCTTCTAGAAGCTCCGTGGAAAAATAAGATCTTGGGCTTTTGTTTCGTCCAATTCCGAGAATATTTCCTGTGTAGGATTTCTGGAACCAAAGACAGCAGAAAACAGGAACTGGCGTTTCGGCATCTTGTTAATAGGTTAGTTCCGGAAAATGCATAAAAATGATATAAAGTGTGAACAAAACATGTAGGTATTGTCATAAAACTAGCATGGAACATCAGAAATTATAGATACGTTGGAGACGTATCATGGACACAATCATTACCAACACTTCTGGACATTACTCAAGGCTACTGAAATTTAATGGAGCAAAGGAATCCAATCAAATACAGTAAAAGAGGCAATGCGAAATAAAAAGGCAGAATCTGTCAAAACAGAATAGTCCGTAAAGATGAATTTTTCGGAGGCACTTAACTTGCTCAGATGGAAAAACTCAAAACTAATAAAAGTTGCGTACATATCTGAGGATCACGCATGAATTTTCGCAGATTTTTTTGATTCTTCTACAGAGAGAAAACGCGAATTCGTGACAGATAAGAAATCTGTTTCTGCGCAGAAATCCAAATCTAGCATCAACTTTCTATTAGAGACTTCACTTGGCACAAAAGCAAAATAAACATGATAAGGAGAGGTTGCTACAGTAGTAACAACTTCCAAGACACAACAAAACAGTAGTAACAACTTCCAGGACACAACATAATCATTCTTAACACTTCTGGACATTGCATAAAGCTACTGAAAGTTAATGGAACAAAGAAATCCATTCAATATAGCAAAAGAGGCAATGCGAAATAAAAGCAGAATCTGTCAAAACAGAACAGTCCGTAAAGATGAATTTTCCAGAGGCACTTAACTTGCTCAAACGGAAAACTCAAAACTAATGAAAGTTGCGTACATATCTGGGGATCACGCACGTAAATTTGCAGATTTTTTGATTTTTCTACAGAGAGATCTACGCAAATTCGTGACAGCAAATCTGTTTCTCGCAGTAATTCAAATCTAGTACCAACTTTACCATAGAGACTTTACTTGGCACAAAAACATGATAAGGAGAGGTTGCTACAGTAGTAACAACTTCCAAGACACAACAAAACAGTAGCAAAATAAAAACATGGGTTATCTCCCAAGAAGTGCTTTCTTTATAGCCATTAAAATGGGCTCAGTAATTTTAATGACGCTCGCAAGAAATAAGATTTGAAGCAAAAGAGAGCATCAAGAAGCAAATTCAAAACACATTTAAGCCTAACCCGCTTCCTATGCATAGGAATCTTGTACACAAATAAATTCATGAAGAACAAAGTGGCAAGCATAGGAAAATAAAACACGAGTAACTTCAAAATTTTCAGCATGTAGAGAGGTGTTCTAGTACCATGAAAATTTCTACAACCATATTTTCCTCTCTCATAATAATTTCCAGTAGCACCATGAACAAACTCAACAATATAACTATCACATAAAGCATTCTTATCCACATGCATAAAAGTATCATTACTCTCCACATAAGCATAATCAATTTTATTAGTAATAGTGGGAGTAAAACTATCACAACCATCATTGTAATCATCATAAATTGCAGGCATGGTATAATCATAATAAACTTTATCCTCCATAGTAGGTGGCACCAAAATACCACTATCATTACAATCATCATAAATGGGAGGCAAAGTATCATCAAAGAAAATTTTCTCCTCAAAACTTGGGGGACTAAAAATATCACAACCAGCTTCCTCAAGCTTAAATTCTTCCATAGCATTAGCAATAATAGTGTTCAAAGAGTCCATGCTAATAACATTGCTACAACTATTTTCAAACAAAGTTCCATGGGTTTTTTAATTCTCTCTTCAAACACATCATGTCCTAATTCAAGATAAAGTTCATAAAGATCTCTAATTTTGTTGTTGTTTTCCATTAAGCCTAACTAGTGAAAATAAAAACAAGAGACAAAAAGATAAAATTGCAGAATCTAAAGGAGATAGCTTCGAGCACTCACACACCGGCAACAGTGCTAGGAAATAGCTTAGTAGTCGGAGGATGTGAATACCTTTACCTTACCTCTCCGGCAACGGCGCCAGAAAATAGCTTGATGTCTACGCACGCTTCTATTCCTCAGAGAGTGTTGGGCCTCCAAGAGCAGAGGTTTGTAGAACAGCAGCAAGTTTCCCTTAAGTGAATCACCCAAGGTTTATCGAACTCAGGGAGGTAGAGGTCAAAGATAGTCCTCTCAAGCAACCCTACAATTAAGATACAAGAAGTCTCTTGTGTCCCCAACACACCTAATACACTTGTCAGATGTATAGATGCACTAGTTCGGCGAAGAGAGAGTGAAATACAAGTAATATGGATGATTATAAGTAGCAATTGCAATCTGAAATAAATATTGCAGCAAGCGAACATGTATCAGAACTTGTTGGAAACGGTGTTTCAATGCTTAGAAACAAGGCCTAGGATCATACTTTCACTAGTGGACACTCTCAACATTGCAATCATAATTGAATATAAATATAAGCACTTCATCATACTACTCTCATGTTGGATAAAGAACTCAAATTCATTGGGCAAGTATGCAAAAGCACACCTCAAAGGCGTATTCCCAAGTACTAATGAACACCCCACACTGTCACCGTGAGCATTCATAGGAGGTACTAACACACCACAATTCATAAGGGAGTTACACACGGCGCACAAATTGTACCTTTACGCCGAGGTCACAGTAACCCCAAAGTTCACATAATAAAACACTTGAATAGCATATGACATCTAGATTGCAAAGCCTATGATCACATAGATGAATAAATAAATGCTACTCTCAAACACTCTCTTATTAGATAACAAACACCATTCATTGTGTAGGGCTACAAGAGCTCCCTCAAGCCGGAGTAAATAAGCTCCACAACGTCATGAAGAAAACACACACGATGCACATACTGTCACCATTACACCGTGGAGAGTGAATCCGGAGTTCATATTTAAAGTAACCTCTAGAGTGCATAATAGACAAGTGCAACATCTACATATTCATAAAGATCACACTATGGAGAGAGAGATGAACCACATAGCTACCGGTAGAGCCCTCAGCCTGGGGAGAACTACTCCTCCTCATCATGGGAGACAGCAGCGGCGATGAAGATGGCGGTGGTGTCGATGGAGATGGATTCCAGGGGCACTTCCCCGCCGGCGTGCCGGAACAGAGACTTATGTCCCCCGAAACTTGTCTTCGCGATGGCGGCTACGGAACTCTTCGTGGAATATGACTGGATGTTTTAGGGTTTTCGCGACGGAGAGAATATATAGGCGGAAGGGCGGCCTCGGAGGGGCCAGGGGTGCCCACACCACATGGCGGCGCGGCCAGGGGCCCGCGCCCCCTATGGTGTGGGTCCCCGCTGGCCGCCTCCGACTCTCCTTCGATGTTCTGGAACCCTCCGAGGAAAATAGGAAGTTTGGCTTTTGTTTCGTCCAATTCCGAGAATATTTCCTGTGTAGATTTCTGAAACCAAAAACAGCAGAAAACAGAACTGGCGCTTCGGCATCTTGTTAATAGGTTAGTTCCAGAAAATGCATAAAAATGATATAAAGTATGAACAAAACATGTAGGTATTGTCATAAAACTAGCATGGAACATCAGAAATTATAGATATGTTGGAGACGTATCAGACGCGGATTTCTAATCCGACCCACGGGCGACCATCTTTTCATTTTTAGCGTGCCCAAACGGTTTTTATTTGTGAAGCAGCTACATGGGGCGCATTTTAGTATGGCGTGAAACCTCCGTACGATGATAGTAGACCACCTACGCACCACCTATCACATGCCATGTGCACGCGTTAGATTTTTGGGAACCCATGCGGCTTCCGGCGGTGTCCCACCGAATCCGTTGAAAACTGACCGGATTTGAACTAGGGATCAACTATCCGTCGCTCCAGAAATTCCGGAAATATGGTTTTAGTTCTACGACGTATCATTATATGTGCTATTTTTTGTCTGTTTAGTTTATTCGCGAATGGGTGCACCCGCACGCCCGTACGATACCACATGTCCTGGGGGGGCTGTTTTGGCCAGATGGAAATTTGAATGAAGTCAAAAAATCTCACGGAGCCGCGTGGCATCATTTTATATGTCATAGTAACTATTCCGGCTATCACGTCCGGAGTTCTATGAATTTCAGGGGAAATGAGGTGGGAAACGACCTCGACATGGCATAGTTTGCCGAAACGAGATCATATTTGCCATGTGTGTGGCCCTAGGATGAGAAGCAAGACCCCGGACGCGGATTTCTAATCCAACCCGCGGGCGACCATCTTTCCTTTTTTGGCGTGTGCGAAAGTCATGAAACCTCGAACATTATAGCTCATTTCTAAAAATGTTTGTTTAGGTATTTGAAATATTCCATTTTTGATATTTTTTATGATAGATCTTGTTTTTCTGCAAAATTTGATATATTATACTTATTTTTCTCAATTAGAATGATTTAGTTATGCTTTTTTGAAGATTGCGGTGGAGAAATAGATAGGTCTGTATTGAAAATAAAATGTTGTGCCGACGGTCAGACTGGTCCTGTGCCGACGGCCAGAACTGTGCCGACGGTGTCCATCGGCACCTCCCGCCTGTACCGATGGCCAGTTTAACGCCGACGGCCATCCCTGTCGCCGCTCTCCGGAGGCTCCTGTGCCGACGGCTCCGATATTTGGCCGTCGGCACATACAACGGCCGTCGACATATATGTGCTCTCCCGTAGTGGCTTGTCTAGAAAAGATTGAAAGCTCCGAGCAAAATAAACAATTTCAGCTGTATCCGTAAACATCTAGCACTGACTTATTGCGACGAATGTCACCTATTACCTCTGTTCTAAAATGTAATACGGTTTTGGTAAGTAAGACATTTTAGTAGGATACTTCTTTCTGATTGTCTAGTTGGCTACTTTAGCCTACCAAAAGCATCTGACAATGTGAAAGGCAAGCATTACATAAAGACTAATTTCATTTATATGATAGGAAAAATGTAAGAATAGGAAAACATAGTATTGGAATGTCATACGTACTTGAATCCTATGAAAGATGATGTGTATTTGATTGTAGCAAAAGAATTTTCCATCAGGTATTACCTAATGTTTTTTCCCATAGAATTTACACTATAAGATTTCTATAAAATTTGTTCCTATAGAATATTTTCCTATGAATCAAAGAACTTGTGTAAGAAATTTTTCTATCAAATCTAAATCCTACACAATTTATATACAAATTCTATGAATCAAATGGTCCTAAGGAAGTACCTAACTACAAATAAAACAATATTATTATCTAGTACCTGACTACAAGCGTGACAACCTGTTACATGTAGATGAGATCCAAACAGATTGTTGTTTAGTCTACCATCGGAGTTTTCTCCTTTAGGTGCTATCACAGCATATTCATCGTGCATACGTTAAGCTGCAGTGCTGCACCTGCTCTATTTCTGAGCGCAACTGCCCACACACACACACACACTTGGATCTCCTCGGTAGTTGAACACATGGATGGAATTATTGTTGCCGAGTCTCGAAAGTCATCGTCTTCTACCAGACGACGTTTTTAATGATATATAAACTTGTCCATTTACACGCTACACCTTCTTATAAACTGAAGACAGTCCTTTGTAATTTCTTTTACAAGATATACGGGTGAGAGCCTCGAAGGCACCATACATTGGGGGTGGAACAGATAGACAGGGCAAGTCAGCTTAACCCACGAGGGCGGATACATGAGTTGTTCATATCCATGTTCCTAGTTGACATTGATCTACAACATGCAGAAATTAAACAATTTTTGCACATGTAGCGGCCTAACAATTGACGACTAGCCCATTCCACGAACTTACCTCTCACAGTGCTGATCTATATATTAGACGAGCACAGCAGCATCATGAAACACAGTGACTAATAAGCACAGATCGTTAAGCTAGCCATATACCACTCAAGATGGCAACCCTAGCAGTCCTGGTCTTATTTGCATCCCTCGGCGCCGTGACTGCTCAATACAGCTCACCCGCACCCGCCGCAACACCGGCAGTGCCAAGCTTAGACCCTACGCCTGCTGCCTCCCCGGTGCCAAGCCCGAAAGGTAATTCCCCGATACACATCATCCAATAATACGATGGTACCTAGCTCAAGTTTACCAAAGGTTTTTCCCTTGAGCCAAATTATATCTGAAGATGATGCCACGGTACTAACATTCCAGTTTACCTTGTCCTCAAGGTACTTTTCCAAGCTACATTTCTCCCGTTGCTACCCCAACACCAAGCCCACCGAGCACGGCTACACCTACTACACCGAGTCCGACCTCTTCTCCATATGCAGGACTGAGGCTCGGCTTCTACATGCGCTCTTGCCCACAAGCAGAAAACATCATCAGGGAGGCCGTCAGAAGTGCCACGTCTAAGAATCCTGGCATCGGTGCAGGGTTAATTCGATTGCACTTCCACGATTGCTTCGTCCAGGTATAGTAAAAAACGGATTTGCCGATAACTAATCTCCACCTGCAAAAAGAACATCTTAATGTAACGAGAGCGTGCACTTTCTCTATGGCTCTATGTTACCATATATGCACGCAAGCAAAGGTATAAGTACTATATACTAGATGCTTTCTTTTCAGAAAAAATGCTGGGTAAATCATATATGTCATACTCTCATTCCATCAAATCAAATGTATTATACTAACATTACATGCATGCCAGTCTTCTTAGTTAGTTTGTGCACTAGATATATATTGTGAGTTGAATATACATTTCTAGCATTTGTGAGATATGTTTATTAATTTTTCTTTTGTCGCTAACATTTTCTCACAGGGTTGTGATGCCTCCGTCCTCCTTGACCCGACACCTGCTAACCCACAGCCGGAGAAACTCAGCCCTCCCAACTTCCCCAGCTTACGCGGCTTCGAAGTGATCGATGTAGCCAAGGAGGCACTTGAGAAGGTCTGCCCCGGCAGGGTCTCATGTGCCGATATCGTCGCCTTTGCTGCACGAGATGCAGCCTTCTTCCTCAGTCGCGCAAGGATCAATTTCCAGATGCCGGCTGGACGCCTCGATGGTCGTGTGTCTCTCTCCAGCGAGGCACTTCAATTCCTTCCCCCGCCATTCTTCAACCTCTCGCAGCTCATCGCCAACTTCAAGGCCAAGAACCTGGATGAGGACGACCTTGTGGTTCTCTCTGGCGCACACACCATTGGAGTGTCCCACTGTTCGTCCTTCACTGGTTTTCTCGCCCCAAACCCTCCCGCCATGGAACCGGCCTTCGCTGCCCAGTTGAAGAGAAAGTGCAACGTATCCAATGACCCCACGGTGATGCAAGATATCGCGACACCAGACCAGCTGGACAGCCGGTACTACACGAATATTCTCAAGCGCAACGTGCTCTTCGCCTCTGATGCGGCGCTAATGTCGTCCCAGCGGACGTCAATAAAGGTGCTGGAGAACGCGTTTATACCCAGCAGGTGGGAGATGAAGTTTGCCAGGGCGATGGTGAAGATGGCCGCCATAGAGCTCAAGACTGCAGCCAATGGGGAGATCAGGAGGATGTGCAGGGTCATTAACAATTAGGATTATTCCCTGCAATTGCACTTAACAATCGAACATGCATTCTCCTTTAGGCGTGTTCCCTTTTATCTCGAGGCCTCTGTTGACTGTCCTTGTCGGTCGCTTGTATTTTGTTTTTTTTATTATTTATAAGTAGGTAGAAGCATGCTATTGTGACATTATTTCGTTTAATCAAGCCATGAACTGAACTGTACTTGCGTATGTAGATGCCCGAAGGAAAGTATTCGTATATTTTGTCTCATTATGAATATGATGAGAACTCCACAAGTTATGTACTAATCTAGAGGAGACAGAGCGGTAGTTTTTCGATATGAAAACCTGTAATTTATTAATCAACAACAAATACACTCTGTTAGAACTAAATAAATTTTTATTCAACCCACTAGTGCAACTAAAGTGAAGCAATTAGCTATTCTAAACCTCGACAAGAAAGAGCTCATAGCCACTGCTTGTGAAAGCACAAAACAAACTTGTGGATGTATGTCACGTTGATAAGACAAAACGAACATGGACTTTCTTCTCTCTCGGTCCTCTCGATTGAACCACTAGGGGATGTTTTTGATAAACTAGTAGGTCTGCGGCGAATAGATTAAAGGTAATTCTCCCAGATATTGTCTCCTTCGAACAGTCGGCTTTTGTACCGGGGAGATTAATTACTGATCACGGCCTATGAGTGTTTGCATTTCATGAAGAAGAAGAAGGAGGTAAAAAAACAGAGGTTTTGGTGCTCTTAAACTTGACATGATGAAAGCTTATGATAGGGTTGATGGGAGTATCTGGAGGCTATTATGCTCAAGTTAGGCTTTCATCAACAGTGGGTGAATATGGTGATGAGGGGAGTTCGTTCAGTCTCTTTCACGGTTTTGTTTAATGGGGAAAGAACTGAGAAGTTTAAACCCACTAGAGGGATCCGGCAAGGGGATCCTATTTCGTCTTTTTTTTTTTGCTTGCAGCGGAAGGATTGTCGTGTTTGCTCCAACACAAAGAGATATCGGGCAGACTCGAGGGTTTAGTGGTGGAGGATTCGGCGCCTCCCATTAATCATTTGTTATTTGCAGACGAAAGTCTTCTTTTCTTTAAAGCAAATCAAGCTACGGCGAATGAATTGGATGCTACTTTGGAGTTGTATTGTATGGCTTCTAGTCAGAGTTTTAATCGTGATAAATCATAATTTTCTTTTGCAAGGGGTGCCTGATTGGAATATGGAACGAGGTAAAAGGAATCCTCAAGGTTACTAATGAGTCACTCAATGACAAGTACCTAGGTACGCCATCTGATGTTGGTTGTTCAAAAAATTGAGCTTTTAAATATCTGAAGGATAGGGTTTGGAAGAAGATTCAGGGATGGATTGAACAAATTATGTCGGCTAGTGGGAAGGAGGTCCTCATCAAGTCAGTGGCACAGTCAGTGTTGGTTTTTTCTATGTCATGCTTCAAGTTGCCTCGTGGTCTATGTGAGCATGTAAACGAAATGATTTAGAAATTTTGGTGGGGTAGTAGAGATGGTTCCAGAAAATCGGCATGGGTTTCTTGGGATGTGATGATTCAGCCTAAGTATATGGGTGGACTAGGATTCCGTGATCTTGAGCTATTCAATCTAGCCATGTTGGCTCGTCAGGCGTGGCGTATTTTGCAGGATCCCATGTCCTTGAGTGCAAGAGTTCTGAAGGCCATCTACTTTCCGAATTGTAGTTTTTTGGATGCACAATTAGGGAGCTCTCCATCTCAAGTGTGGCGAGCAATCCATGAGGATAAGGGTATCTTGCAGCAAGGCATCATTAAACGTATTGGTGATGGTAAGGATACTTTGATCTGGGAGCAAAATTGGATCCCTAGGCAAGAGTTCTTGCGGCCGATCACAAGCCAAGGGGACTCTGAACGCAAAATAGTGTCTGAGCTGATCGATCATACTGCTGCATGTTGGAGGGAGGAAGTTCTTAATACAGAGTTCTTGCCTATGGACGTACATGAAATCATAAAGATCCCCCTGAGCTCTGTTAGTGAGAAAGATAGGTGGGCTTGGAGTTTCGAACGCAATGGCTACTTCAGTGTTCGTTCCGCTTACCGTATGGTGATTACCAGAAAAAAGAAGCGAGAAAATTGGTTGGATCAGCGGAAAACATCCTCGAACTCGGTACATGAAGTCAAGAACTGGACTATGTTATGAAAAACAAAAGTACCTTCTAAGATTCGAGTGTTTGCATGGAGACTGGCGCATAACAGTCTACCAGCGGCTGATGTTTTGTACTCAAAAAATATGGCTCTTCAACCTAAATGTCAAATTTGCAAAGCATTTGCCTACTCGTGGAGACACTCTTTATTGGATTGCAATATGGCTAGATGTGTATGGGCTTTGGTAGATGAGGAGATCACCGAGCATATGGTGATGAATACATGCCCCCTGGCTAAGAAGTGGCTTTTTTCTATGGGTGATACCTTGGATTATTCAAAATTCACTAAGTTGCTAGTCACATTATGGGCAGTTTGGACAGCTCATAGAAAAGAGATTCATGAGAGGGTTTTCCAAAGTTCTATTAGCACGTATGATTTTGCGTTACATTATTTATCTGAGTTGGGTGAAGCCTCCCCCATCACCCCATAGAAGATTGCATGGTTCTGCTAGTCGGTCTGCTTGCCGATCCGCTGTATGGACTCGGCCGCCGTCATTTATTGTTAAATTCAATGTGGATGGTGCAGTATCTCGCAATGAAGACCATGGATCCATAAGTGCAATTGCAAGAGATGTTGCAGGCTTATTTCTAGGTGCTTGGACTAGAACAATTAATGGCATATCTCATCTGGCTACGCTGAAAGCTATGGCATGTGCAGAAGCCCACTCTCTTGCAGAAGATCTGGGGATTACACACATTCAGGTTGTTTCAGATTGTTTTGAGGTTATAAAAACATTGAAGGAGAAGAATCTAAATTCATATAATAGCGTTCTGTTTGAGATTTCGAAACGTTGTAAACTGTTCCAATCTATGAGTTTTCAACATGAAGGTAGGGAGAGTAATGGAGATGCCCATGCATTAGCTAGAAGTGCTATTTCGAAAAACTTTGGGCGCCACCTGTGGCTTATAAACCCTCCAGATCTTGTACCATTATTTGCCCCTAATAAAGAACCTACCTTCTGCTCAAAAAAAAAGAATATCTTGTCGCCGAATGCCCACGCAGCTTCAGGTCGACTACAAGTTTTCTTTCTTGTCTCAAGTTTTCTTGCTGAGCAAAATGGTCACGATGACCGATCTTCCAACTGTAGAGAAGCTGCTACAGGTGGACAACTCCAAGAAAGGAAAAAACACTAGTAGAAAACTGGGCTTCCGTCCAGGCCTTTTGTACATGTTTCCTTACGAACCGGTACTAAAGGTTGGGCAACCTTTAGTACCGGTTCGTGCGGGACCTTTAGTATCGGTTCGTGTCACGAACTGGTACTAAACAGTTGGTGTCAGTACCTTTAGTACAGTTAGTGTGACAATTCTAAAGCAAACCCTAGTACCTGTTCACGAACCGGTACTAAAGGTTCGTGGATCGCTTTTTTAGCTCTACAAAATATAAAAAAAAATGATAAAAAAAAATAAAAATAAAATATTTTGAGTTCCATACCTACTATATTAAAAAATTAACAAATTTGAATTTCAACTTTTTTTTGCATAAAAAGTTTAGAAAAAGGTAAAATGGCATTAACTTTTCCAAACGATGTCGGGAAAAACGTATAATATATCAAAATGATCGTGGGAAAAAGTTACATCCGAATACACCTAGGTTTACCCGGTTAGCAAATTTTTAGATTCTCAATATTTTAAATGAAAATATGAAAGCAGGAAGATTTTAGTTTTTTCCACAAATTTATATTTTATTTTAAAAAAATTAAAATTAATAATTGCATCCTGCATAAAGATTACTATTACTTTTTGCAAATTATAATATTTTCAAATTTTCAGGTTTTAGGTTTGGCAAAAAAATTATTAAAAATTAAAAATAATTAAAAATAATACAAATTGAAATAGTTAATTTTCTTTATTTATTCAACATTATTATTACATCATTACTTTTTTATTAAAAGAATTATTTAGAATTTAAACAATAAAGAAGTGTGACATCGACCAACATGTTAATAGGATTGATATGATACTACTATCAACAACATGCGCGCGAAGCACTTGAAAGCAGGACGAGAAGAAACTCGAAAGTTAAACATGCTAGTGCTGGAGTAGTGGGAGGATGGATAACTGGCCGGAAAGTTTGACCACGGGTAAGTAATTTGACTAGAGATAAGTGTAGTTAGAGACTAAACTTGTCAAATAACTAAAATATTAGAAATTCGGAAAATATAGATAAAAAAGGAGTGGAATATAATTCGAAAAAATAGATAAAAAGAGGGAGCAAAAAAATAGATAAAAAATTATATAAAAAATGGCACCGGTACCCTTTAGTACCGGTTCGTGTTACGAACCGGTACCAAAGGTCTCCAGCCCCGCGGGCTCCTCCGTGCCCACATGGAGGCACCTTTTTTAAATAGTAGGCGTTAGCCCTGCGCTAAATTAATAACGCCTGAACGGCAAATACGGAGTACATGAGGATCAGCTTACAAGCACACACACCACAAGGAAAAGGATTACAAGAAACACCTCTTGCGGGTCGAGGCTCTCGTCCATGCGCTTGGTCAGACATTGGAGAGGACACGCCAAGAAGATCCGCCAGGAGATTGATCCAGCCTTCGTTGACTCCTGGCTCGCCGCCAAAGTGTAGACATCCGCCTCCACAACCGAAGAAGGTCCCTACCTTCTCGCCCAGGATCGAAAGGCGCCGCACCGTCGAGAGGCAGAGTAGCTCGAACTAGAGCACGAGGGTCACATAGGGTGGGTTGCCCAGAGCAGGAACTCTACCGAGAACACGTCCACACACAAAACTCATGGACACTATCGTCGACCGCCGCACTGACCGTCCATCAAGACGCAAGCTTTAGGACTGAAGACGCCGAACGAAGAACGACATAAAGATTGGCAGCGCAGCCGCCGCGCAGGTCAGGACACCTCAGCTGTCGACTCGAACCAGCCATCATGGCCGTGTCACCGTAGAGGGGATCCCTATCCCCTCTCGCCCAGGCTCGAGGGCGCTGCACCTCCGGCAACATGGACACCAAATGGCAGAGAAGTATACCCAGCGAGGCTCCGACCAACCACATCATCGCGACATCACAACAGGGATGCCGCCACTAGCAGCTCACCGGAACACGCAACTCGACACTGCTCCTCCTACCCAAGACGGCGCCTTCAGCAAGGAAACGGCGCCAACGCACCGCCGCCGCCAATTCGAGAGATTTGGGTTTTCACCCGGGAGGAGGAAAGGGGAATGGAAGATGGACCTGAACGAAGCCTTCAGGAAGGGGAGCGGCGCACCGCGTCGTCTTCGTCGTGACCACCACCGCCGGTCAAGGGATTTCCCTGGGCCAGAGCTTCCATCTCCACCAGCCCAAAAACGCAGACCTAGGCGATGACGCCCGGTGATACGTCTCCGACGTATTGATAATTTCTTATGTTCCATGCCACATTATTGATGATATCTACATGTTTTATGCACACTTTATGTCATATTCGTGCATTTTCTGAACTAACCTATTAACAAGATGCCAGTTCCTTTTCTTTTTGGTTTCAAAATCCTAGTAACGAATATTCTCGAATCGGACGAAATCAAGATTCCTATTTTTCCCGAACCATCTAGAACACCCGAGAGCCGCCGGGGGGGCCCCACACCACACCCTTGCCAGGGGGAGCGCCGCTATGGTGTGGTGGCCCTGTGCCCCTCCGAGGCTGCCCTTCCCTATTTAAAGCCTCCGTCGCGAAACCCTATTACGGAGGACGAAACCCAGAAACCATCCAGAGCCGCCGCCATCGTGAAGCCAAGATCTGGGGGACAGAGTCTGTTCCGGCACCCGACGGGGAAGTGCCCCGAAGGCTTCTCCATCGACACCGCCATCTCCACCGCCATCTTCATCACCGCCTGCTTCAATGAGGAGGGAGTAGTTCTCCATCGAGGCTCGGGGCTGTACCGGTAGCTATGTGGTTCATCTCTCTCCTATGTACTTCAATACAATAATCTCATGAGCTGCCTTACATGATTGAGATTCATATGATGATGCTTGTAATCTAGATGTCATTGTGCTAGTCAAGTGAGTTTTACTTATGTGATCTCCGGATACTCCTTGTCCCACGTGTGTAAAGGTGACATGTGTGCACCGTGTGGGTCTCTTAGGCTATATTTCACAGAATACTTATTCACTGTTATGAATGGCATAGTGAAGTGCTTATTTATATCTCTTTATGATTGCAATGTGTTTTGTATCACAATTTATCTATGTGCTACTCTAGTGATGTTATTAAAGTAGTTTTATTCCTCCTACACGGTGTAATGGTGACAGTGTGTGCACTCGTGTTAGTACTTGGTTTATGCTATGATCATGATCTCTTGTAGATTGCGAAGTTAACTATTGCTATGATAGTATTGATGTGTATTATTCCTCCTACATAAGCATGAAGGTGAATGTGCATGCTATGTTAGTACTTGGTTTAGTCGTTTCGATCTTTCATGCACTCTAAGGTTATTTAAATATGAACATTGAATTGTGGAGCTTGTTAACTCCGGCATTGAGGGTTCGTGTAATCCTACGCAATGTGTTCATCATCCAACAAGAGAGTGTAGAGTATGCATTTATCTATTCTATGTGATCAATGTTGAGAGTGTCCACCATGAAAGTCTAATCCCTAGGCCTTGTTCCTAAATATCGCTATCGCTGCTTGTTACTGTTTCTGAGTTACTACCTGTGTTACTACCTTTTTACTTCCTACAATATTACTACCATCAACCGCAGCAAGCACTTTCTGGCGCATACTACTGCTCATATTCATTCATACCACTTGTATTTCACTATCTCTTCGCCGAACTAGTACACCTATTAGGTGTGTTGGGGACACAAGAGACTTCTTGCTTTGTGGTTGGGGTTGCATGAGAGGGATATCTTTGACCTCTTCCTCCCGAGTTCGATAAACCTTGGGTAATCCACTTAAGGGAAACTAGCTGTTCTACAAACCTCTGCTCTTGGAGGCCAACACTGTCTACAAGAATAGAAGCACCCGTAGACATCAAGCACTTTTCTGCGCCGTTGCCGGGAGGAAAGGTAAAAGGCACTCATACTCCGGTTCCAGGAAGTATTTTTGCGCCATTGTGTGTGTGCTCGAAGCTATTTCCATTAGACTCTGCAATTGCGACATTTGGTTTCTTGTTTACACTAGTTAGGCATAATGGACAACAATGACCTTTTTATTCTATTTCCTGATTTAAGACATGGATGGTTTGATGCGAAAATTAAAAAACCCATGGAACATATTAATATGAATGCTTTGAACACTATTATTGCTAATGATATGGAAAATTCTAAGATTGGGGAAGCTGGCTTTGATGAGCATGATATTTTTAGTCCCCCAAGCATTGAGGAGAAAATTTACTTTGATGATACTTTGCCTCTTATATTTGATGATGAGAATAATAATGATAGCTACTTTGTTGAATTTGCTCCCACTACAACTAATAAAATTGATTATGCCTATGTGGAGAGTAATAATTTTATGCATGAGACTCATAATAAGAATGCTTTATGTGATAGTTATATTGTTGAGTTTGCTCATGATGCTACTGAAAGTTATTATGAGAGAGGAAAATATGGTTGTAGAAATTTTCATGTTACTAAAATGTCTCTCTATGTGCTGAAATTTTTGAAGCTACACTTGTTTTATCTTCCTATGCTTGTTACTTTGCTCTTCTTGAACTTGTTTATTTACAAGATTCCTTTTCATAGGAAGCATGTTAGACTTAAATGTGTTTTGAATTTGCCTCTTGATGCTCTCTTTCGCTTCAACTCTTATTTCTTACGAGTGCATCATTAAAACTGCTGAGCCCATCTTAATGGCTATAAAGAAAGAACTTCTTGGGAGATAACCCATGTGTTATTTTGCTACAGTACTTTGTTTTATATTTGTGTTTTGGAAGTTGTTTACTACTGTAGCAACCTCTCCTTATCTTAGTTTTGTGTTTTGTTGTGCCAAGTGAAGCCTCTAATAGAAGGTTGATACTAGATTTGGATTTCTGCGCAGAAACAGATTTCTGTCTGTCACGAATCTGGGCACAAGTCTCTGTAGAAAATTCGAAAAAATCTGCCAATTTACGAGCGTGATCCTCAGATATGTACGCAACTTTCATTAGTTTTGAGTTTTTCCGTTTGAGCAAGTCTGGTGCCATTTTAAAATTCGTCTTTACGGACTGTTCTGTTTTGACAGATTCTGCCTTTTATTTCGCATTGCCGTATTTGCTATGTTTGATGAATTTCTTTGATCCATTAATGTCCAGTAGCTTTATGCAATGTCCAGAAGTGAAAAGAATGATTGTGTCACCTCTGAACATGTGAATTATTAATTGTGCACTAACCCTCTAATGAGTTTGCTTGAAGTTTGGTGTGAAGGAAGTTTTCAAGGGTCAAGAGAGGAGTATGATATACTATGATCAAGAGGAGTGAAAGCTCTAAGCTTGGGGATGCCCCGTGGTTCACCCCTGCATATTTTAAGAAGACTCAAGCGTCTAAGCTTGGGGATTCCCAAGGTATCCCCTTCTTCATCGACAACATCATCAGGTTCCTCCCCTGAAACTATATTTTTATTCAGTCACATCTTGTGTTCTTTACTTGGAGCGTCGGTTTGTTTTTGTTTTTGTTTGAATAAAATGGATCCTAGCATTCACCTTGTGGGAGAGAGACACGCTCCGCTGTTTCATATGGACAAATATGTCCTTAGGCTTTACTCATAATGTTCTTGGCGAAGTTTCTTCTTCGTTAAATTGTTATATGGTTGGAATTGGAAAATTCTACATGTAGTGATTCTAAAATGTCTTGGATAATGTGATACTTGGCAATTGTTGTGCTCATGTTTAAGCTCTTGCATCATATACCTTGCACCTATTAATGAAGAAATACAAAGAGCTTGCTAAAATTTGGTTTGCATATTTGGTCTCTCTAAGGTCTAGATAATATCTAGTATTGAGTTTTGAACAACAAGGAAGACGGTGTAGAGTCTTATAATGTTTACAATATGTCTTTTATGTGAGTTTTGCTGCACCGGTTCATCCTTGAGTTTGCTTCAAATAACCTTGCTAGCCTAAACCTTGTATCGAGAGGGAATACTTCTCATGCATCCAAATCCTTGAGCCAACCACTATGCCATTTGTGTCCACCATGCCTACCTACTACATGGTATTTCTCCGCCATTCCAAAGTAAATTGCTTGAGTGCTACCTTTAAACAATTCAAAATTTATCACCTCTTATTTGTGTCAATGTTTTATAGCTCATGAGGAAGTATGTGGTGTTTATCTTTCAATCTTGTTGGGCAACTTTCATCAATGGACTAGTGGCTTCATCCGCTTATCCAATAATTTTGCAAAAAGAGCTGGCAATGGGATTCCCAGTCCCAAATTAATTAACAAAAATAGACACTCCTCCATGGTATGTGATTGTTGAACGGCACCCGAAGGATTCGGTTAGCCATGGCTCTAGAAAGAAAAGGTGGGGAGGAGTGTCATCATAATAAAACTAAAATAAAAAGGCACTCCTTCATGGTATGAGATTGTTGGCAGGCACCCGAGGATTCGGTTAGCCATGGTTTGTGAAAGAAAGGTTGGAAGGAGTGCCACCCAAAAATAAAATAAAATGGGAGCCACTCTTTGAAGGTTTGTCTGGCAAGGGGGTTAGAGTACCCGCTACCATTCGTTGACAACAACAAACACCTCTCAAAACTTTACTTTTATGCTCTCTTCATGTTTTCAAAATAAAAGCTCTAGCACAAATATAGCAATCGATGCTTTCCTCTTTGAAGGATCTTTATTTTACTTTTATTGTTGAGTCATTTACCTATCTCTCCACCTTAAGAAGCAAACACTTGTGTGAACTGTGCATTGATTCCTACATACTTGCATATTGCACTTATTATATTACTTTGCATTGACAACTATCCATGAGATATACATGTTATAAGTTGAAAGCAACCGCTGAAACTTAATCTTCCTTTGTGTTGCTTCAATACCTTTACTTTGATTTATTGCTTATGAGTTAACTCTTATGCAAGACTTATTGATGTTTGTCTTGAAAGTATTATTCATGAAAAGTCTTTGTTATATGATTCAGTTGTTTATTCATGTCATTACCATTGTTTTGATCGCTGCATTCATTACATATGTTTCCAAATAGTATGATCAAGATTATGATGGCATGTCACTTCAGAAATTATCTTTGTTATCGTTTTACCTGCTCGGGACGAGCAGAACTAAGCTTGGGGATGCTGATACGTCTCCGACGTATCGATAATTTCTTATCTTCCATGCCACATTATTGATGATATCTACATGTTTTATGCACACTTTATGTCATATTCGTGCATTTTCTGGAACTAACCTATTAACAAGATGCCGAAGTGCCTTCCTGTTTTCTGCTGTTTTTGGTTTCAGAAATCCTAGTAACGAAATATTCTCGGAATCGGACGAAATCAACGCCCAGGTTCCTATTTTTCCCGGAACCATCTAGAACACCCGAGAGCCGCCAGAGGGAAGCCCTGGGGCCCCACACCACCCTGGCGCGGCCAGAGGGGGGCCGCGCCGCTATGGTGTGGTGGACCCAGGCCCCCTCCGAGGCTGCCCTTCCGCCTATTTAAAGCCTCTGTCGCGAAAACCCTATTACGGAGGACGAAACCCACAGAAACCATCCAGCCGCCGCCATCGCGAAGCCAAGATCCTGGGGACAGAGTCTCGTTCCGGCACCCTGCCGGACGGGGAAGTGCCCCTGGAAGGCTTCTCCATCGACACCGCCGCCATCTCCACCGCCATCTTCATCACCGCTGCTGCTCCAATAGGAGGAGTAGTTCTCCATCGAGGCTCGGGCTGTACCGGTAGCTATGTGGTTCATCTCTCTCTATGTACTTCAATACAATAATCTCATGAGCTGCCTTACATGATTGAGATTCATATGATGATGCTTGTAATCTAGATGTCATTGTGCTAGTCAAGTGAGTTTTACTTATGTGATCTCCGGAGACTCCTTGTCCCACGTGTGTAAAGGTGACAGTGTGTGCACCGTGTGGGTCTCTTAGGCTATATTTCACAGAATACTTATTCACCGTTATGAATGGCATAGTGAAGTGCTTATTTATATCTCTTTATGATTGCAATGTGTTTTGTATCACAACTTATCTATGTGCTACTCTAGTGATGTTATTAAATTAGTTTTATTCCTCCTACACGGTGTAATGGTGACAGTGTGTGCACTCGTTTTAGTACTTGGTTTATGCTATGATCATAATCTCTTGTAGATTGCGAAGTTAACTATTGCTATGATAGTATTGATGTGTATTATTCCTCCTACATAAGCATGAAGGTGACAGTGTGCATGCTATGTTAGTACTTGGTTTAGTCGTTTCGATCTTTCATGCACTCTAAGGTTATTTAAATATGAACATTGAATTGTGGAGCTTGTTAACTCCGACATTGAGGGTTCGTGTAATCCTACGCAATGTGTTCATCATCCAACAAGAAAGTGTAGAGTATGCATTTATCTATTCTGTTATGTGATCAATGTTGAGAGTGTCCACTAGCGAAAGTCTAATCCCTAGGCCTTGTTCCTAAATACGCTATCGCTGCTTGTTAATTTTCTGAGTTACTACCTGTTTACTACTACTTGTTTACTTCCTACAATATTACTACCATCAATGCACGCCAGCAAGCACTTTTCTGGCGCCATACTACTGCTCATATTCATTCATACCACTTGTATTTCACTATCTCTTCGCGAACTAGTACACCTATTAGGTGTGTTGGGGACACAAGAGACTTCTTGCTTTGTGGTTGCGGGGTTGCATGAGAGGGATATCTTTGACCTCTTCCTCCCTGAGTTCGATAAACCTTGGGTAATCCACTTAAGGGAAACTAGCTGCTGTTCTACAAACCTCTGCTCTTGGAGGCCCAACACTGTCTACAAGAATAGAAGCACCCGTAGACATCACCCGGCACCAGCGCCATAGGGTTGGGAACTGCACGCCAGGAGGCCACCTTCTTCAGATCTGAGGTGGAAGATGACGGGGCGTCCACCACACCATGAGCAACAGCCTCCGCCCCCTCGCCGCCCTTGCGGCCAAGGAGAACGGTCCACAGCACCGGCAAGCGCCCCCTGCCGCCGGCGGCGCTGCCCTCACCACTCGAGGCCGCCGCCTCAGATGCCCGAGCCCCCACCGGAGGAAGCACCAGCTGGTACCGCCCTGACCCGACGCCGCTCCGGCAGGAGTAGATCGAAGCAAGAGGCGCCCGTTGGACATCTGCACCGGCACCGGCGAGCTCCGCACGGAGTTCCTCCATCTATCACTGCGCGGGGAGCTGGGGGCCAAGATCCCCGCCGCCCCTTTCATCGGCGCCGCGAACTTTGGCGGCAGCGCCTCCAGGGGCGACGAGGCAAGGAGAGGACGGAGGGAGGGGCGCGGAGGCGGCGGCGCTAGGGCTCGTCCCCTCGGCCGCCTGGAGGAGGCGACGCGAGGAGAGGAGTGTTTTCCCCTGCACTAGCCCGCCACGTGGAGGTACCTTTAGTACCGGTTCGTAAGAAACCGGTACCAAAGGAGGGAGGCTTTAGTACCGAATCTCCAGTACCGGTTCCAAAATCCGTACTAAAGACTTTCTAGAACCGGTACTAAAGGGGTTTTTTTCTACTAGTGAGAATGCTGCTACATTTCTTCAAGAACACAACGTACCGATCAATCAAGACAATCTATAAAAACCGAACAAAGCTGATTTTACCTGGAAATGTTGCAAGAAATAAGCAATTCACAGCCAATCAAAAATGGGATCCGAGTCCAGAACCAAAACGTACCCTCTATTTGAATTGATATCTAGTGATATACGGCCTGGCCCTTGACGCCGATGCCCCCATCACGGCGTCATATCGTGTACCGCCCGGATTTCACATGTATGTTTCTCCAATTTGATTCACCTGTACAGACGGTAATTTTATACAGAGAATCTATTGAAAAACTGTGCCCGTCCTAGTCCCTTGGCACGACAGTAAATCGAAGATGCCAGCCTATTTTCATGTCGGGCCTGGCAACTTCCACAACTTTTACTTTCAGATTTTTCATGCACCATTGGATCTAAAATTCTAAATGATGGCGCAGAGGGGGAGTCGCCCGGCCCGCGGTGCCCGACTTTACAATAAATTTAGGTATTGTCGACATTTCTATGAGAATAAAATTTTGCCTAGCTTTATTATGTTCTAGTGTACTTTTTTTAAGGGGATGTTCTGGGGTACGTGTGCTCGTATCGTGTGGAGTAGACATATTCAGAAAATGAAATGCGGCTCATATGCATAGTATAAGCCTGTCACCCTTCGGACCGCTATTTATTTATTTATTCCCCCATCTATCTCTTTTCTTTATAGAAAATTTTTCTTAGGTATTTTATTTTTCCGACAAAAGAAATATATTAATATCGAGAGATATCAAATACATCTAGCCTCTGAAACGCAATACCCTAATGGCAATACGGATACACACGGCTAGAAAAAAAGGACTAGGGAATAAAAATCCCGCTACGGAATACTAGCCCTAGGAGTAACAAACTAACAATACAACCACCACCAAGACAACACGTGAACTCCAGTTTCTCCAAAAGCGACACCTCCAAGAAGTGAACAGTGCACAAGCATCGTCATCGCCCGATCAAAGATCTTACATTTTCACCCTGAAGATAGTCCTCGGTCTCAAAACAATGCCTTCAATAAGGCAATTGCTAGGCACAACCAATTTAGACTAGACCTTGGATTTTGTAAGGCTCATAACTTCACCTGTGCTGCCGCCCCGACGTACATATTGTTTATTGCGAAACTCGGAACACCAAGCAAGTCCTTCAACAACGCAGAGACTCAAACCTCCATTGCTAGTCCTCTAATCCGGCCTCCATGATATTCTCCGCCTCTGACTTCACCATGGACCAAAATGTCACCTGGTGACAACAAAGAACAGAGCTTCGCGTCGCTCCTTCTAGAACCAAATGGTCGGCATAAAAGCATGGGTGTGCACGACGGAATACCACCCATTCCAGAAAACTCCAAGCATAAGGTGCACTTTTACATTCGCCAGGAACCTTCCGAAACTCAACACTCTGCCTAGATCAAGAAGGACTGGCCTAAGGTAGGTTTTCATCTTCACACAAGAGAAAGCATAGAACAGTCACCTTTATTCATCGATGCATACGAGGCCCCATGCCGCCATCACGGCATAGCAAACGACGAAGGATGTAACCTCCACCTTAGAAGAGGGCAACACGCACAATGACATGATCGTCGCGGTACATGTCCCGATGAGCCAAAGAGCGCAGCGCAACATGCCAAAGCCCACCTCCCGGATCGGGCCCGTGAGGCCAAGATCGAGCCCGCGTGGACCTCCTAGATCAGACCCAAACGCCTAGGTGTGATGATGCGCACGGAAGACATGGACGAGGATCAGCTGGCGTGGTGGAAGGAGATCAAGGCGGACATCATGGCGAGGAAGATGCTCGCGCGTTAATCTCATGCTGCAAGTGCGTCGACTCCTCAAGGTGAGTCTCCGGCGAGTTATGACGACATTGGCGATGGCCTTTGCTGGTTGATCGCATTGATGGTGTTGGTGGTGGTTTGACATTGCGTTGTGATGTAAAAACTATGAGTTATGCACCACATGTTTTAGATGTGCTATGTTTAATCATAAATATTTGTCATAAATATTTGTCTGAAATTGTTGTTCAAAACAGGGGTGTTGGTAGTGGTTTAACATTGGCTATGATCGCGTTGTGATGTAAAAACTACGAGTTATGTATCACATGTTTTATTAGATGTGCTATGTTTAATCACAAATATTTGTCTGAAATTGTTGTCTAAAACTCCGTTTTGAGGGGTTGAAAACTCGTCCGAGCTAGCAGATCTCGTATCCCACCCCGTAAAACAGAATCTTACGGAGCATATTCCCATGATAGCATTATTGTATGAGCATATGCTGATATTTTACACCAGGCGTCTAGGGTACAAACGAGGGTACAAACGAACACGGACTTACGGACTCATGACCAGAAAACAGAAGTACTTTGACTAAGCAAATTCTAGGAAGAACTCGAGACTAATCCATACACTACAAACGGAAACTCTGGAAGGCGCGCGCTGCCTACATATGCGCGCTGCTCTTGTCTACATATGCGCGCGTCCTATACTACTTGTTGAGCCTCGCGGCTGTAGCCATGGACGCGGCCACCCCGCCAGGCCTCGCCGTCACGTCCTGCTTGTTCCGTGTCTCCGCGAACGCCACCCTCGCCGCGTCATCGGTCTCCACCTCCTTGTCCGCAGCCAGCTTCGCCGTCGCATGCTGCACGTCGCGCGGTTTCACACCGGCCACAACCAGGTCGATCGATGAGTCATGGTGATGGAGAACATGTAAACAAAGTATAGTGATCATGTACGTACCGAGAGGACGTCGCCGAGCGTGGCCTTGTCGACGTCGCGCGCAGCCCAGGCGTTGGCGTCGGCCGCTGACTGCGCTTGCGCGGCCAACCCACCGGGAATGTTGCCATCCATGCCGGTGGCCCTCACCTCGGCTGCCTGGATCGCCGCCGCGTCGCTGCGCTCCACCGGCCTGGTCCCTGCTGCGAAGCCCGCAGCCTCTAGGGCCTCGCCGATTGTTATCTTCGTCTCATCAACGCCGCCCCCGGCGGCATCCGGCTCGAGGTACTGACCCACGGCCTGCCCAGCGACGAACTCTGTGACGATGCGCCCGCCGGGGACGCGCGTCTCGGAGACGGATACGCCCTGCTCGGCGGCAACGTCCGTGGCCTGGTCATGCGCGACGACGCCCATGCGCTCGTTCCGCGTGGCCGCGGACTGCATGGTGGCCGCCGGCCCGCCCTTGATCGTCTCCCCGAACGCCAGTGTCTCGGCAGACTGCATCGTGGCCGCGTCCTGCGGCGCCACGGGCTTCTTGGCGAGGCCGCCGCTCACGGCCGGGAACACGTCGCCGTACCGGATGGCGCCGTCCTGGCCCTGCTCGGAGGACGCCGGCCTCCTCGGCTGCGCCTGGCTCATCTTGGCGAGAAAGCGTCTGGATACGATCTGCCTCGTTGCGACTACTAGGTGAGTGCAGCTGAACCTTGAGATCGACATGGTTTGTGCGGATCACTGTGGTGCTTACTTATATGCGGTGCGCGCGTTTGTTCGTAGAAGGACGTGTGTCCCTTGGGAGGGTGGAGACGTGGAGGCGAGGCAGGATGACAGGATGTGGGTGCACGGCAGGTGGCGCCGGCGGAAGAGGTACGGGTTATCGATCAGCGGCGAGACGGCAGCTAGCGTGGAGTGACGCGCGCATGCTCCGGGCATGCAGGCGGTGGGCTCTCCGCGTGTTCGCACTATGATGATGATCTACACACCCTACCTACAAACTACGTACGGGATGGACGGCGTCGTATCCTACAAATCCTGAGTTTACTGAATCCCTGCGTTCAAACGCCAATATCCGAGATCTAAATCCTTCGCGTCTGCTCACTCGTTAGAAATCTCTATCTCATCGTTGCCTCCTCGTTTCCCTTGTCAAGACCTCAACCATCACCTCCTTCTCCTTCAGTGCCCTCACGTCGCGAAGGTTGTTGCCCCCTCGTGGTAGTCGAGCAGCACAACAGGAGGAGCCGGATCCGGGACCATCCCATTAGCACGACCGAAGCAGCCCACCAGGTCGGTCTCTACAACGCTATTTCCCACCTCAAGGCTCTGCGTGAGCTAGAGCAGCTCGCCCACCTCTAGTAGCTCCCAGCCATCTGCACCAAGACAAGGCCAGGACAGGGTCGAGGCCGGACCACCCCTTGCAGGGAGCTCAACTCCCACCTCGTCTAATGGAGGAAGTTGTGTTTGCTCACTCCCGAACCTCTGTCTCATACCAACTTTTCTGTCTCCCATCCATGTAGATCTCGTGGGTGATCATTTCAGTACGAGGGCGATCAACAGAGCCAAGAGGCGAGTTGCACAAGGTCGACGAGGGACATGAGAAGGATTAGCGACCAGGGATAAGAAGTTTTTCATTCAGTCAGAGCTATAAATTCTATTTTTATATCCACTACTTAAAAACACTAACATGTTTCGTCGTCAATTAATACATCGTCCGACATCATATTGAGCGGGAAACCCTACTTTTAGAGGTAACCACCATAAGCCACGAATCCCACCCCCGTGCACGCACACCCTTTGGCCTCCATGTACAAGAGGGAGGGATCATCTACATCACCTACAGGTTCCAAGGAAGAAGGGGGCCAAGGGCCGCTGCACGCCACCAAGGGCGGCTGCCGCCCATAGGGAGTCGTCGGCACCTCCCTGCCGCCGGCCCCGACTTAATAATCCTTCAGCATGACTGGAGTGATGGGTTTGAACAATAGTGTCTATATAACTAGCGCGACTAGAGTCTGTAGTACATAAGGATGCGTCACCCGCAAGAGTCTAATCTGAATTTATTATGCACAGTTGTTCTTATCATTATATTTTATCCCATCCATGTATGTACAGCTGCAGGTAAAACCTTATCCCTGGCCTATCTTTATCCATTGTTTGACAAACTACAAGTAAACTCAAAGGTCCGGTGAGACAAAGATTTCACAAGTTAACAAGGTTTTGCTTTAGTAAATCGGCACAATAGTCTCTTCACAAGGATCGATATAAACCTAGATTTTCTAGGAAAAATTCAACTATACTATATCTGGTATTTCGGATCGAAGGTATCAGTAGGCTGCGATGGCGTCGTGGTGATCGATCGCGTTTTGGGCACTGAGCAGTCTATCGAGGCTCAACTATTTTTGCGGTACCACGCTTCGTATCTGGGTGGAGTTCGGCGCTTTACATGTTTAAACTATGAATAGATGCTCGATGAGCGTTAGCTCGCGTGGATCATTCTCTGGGGATTGCGTGGAGAGAAAATACCACTACAAGGGATTTGATATACTATGACATGCTCGACAGTAGCAATAAACGTCATGGAAGACCCCTCCGTGACGAATTTAGAGCGTCACAGGCATCGTCACGGAATCCCCGTCACAGATTATTCCTAGTGACGCGGCGCGCGAGAAAACTTCACGGAGTGTCAATGATGTCATGTGTGATGTCACAACCTAAGAGACCATCACGTGGGTAAAAAACGTCACACATGTAAATGATGTCATATGTGATGTCATATCATGGTTTTCCAATTTTTATTTGGGACCATTCTCACGTTTAGACACTTTAATTTTATTGAATGGTACAATCCATTCAGTTAGAATATACTAGCGGATCCAAGCTCAGCATATTACTTGTCCAGGCCAAATTATTCATAGGAAACAGTTTATAGAAGTACTATTCACGTCATTTTTCACCACAAATTCAACTGAATAATAGTACAAACTACAACAAGAAAAAAAAGAAAATTACATTATGTTGAATCCTATTCCCTACTTACAAGAAAGAATAAAAACCAATATGTGATAATCAACTACAAATTTACAACATTCTGCACTATTTTTCTTCTGCATCAACCAACTTCGTAAATGACAATCCGCTGCAGATTCAAAAGAAAAACAATGCTTAGGATGGATAAATAATGGATAAAAAGCAGGCAAGTCAGTGGAAATGGGCAGTATAAGACCTAGATCTTCTAGTTTGCTGATGCTTGACAGCTTCTCAGTTCTCCTTGATCTTTGTATAAATTACCTATATGAACCAAACGAGTAGTAGTATTTGTTGGGTTCTTCCATGGATCAATCGCATACAAAGATCATATAGTCAACAATTAGAAAACCAACGGACTGAGCTAGAGAAGCACACGGATGTGGAGGCAAAACTATCCCCCCCCCCACCGCTCCTTGGTCGCCTCGCGCGACCTGGGGGCGGAAACCCTAGATCTCAGCCTCCACCTCCTCTCCCTCTCCCCACCCCCGGCAGCCGGCGGCGTGCGCCGCCGGGCAAAGCCCGCGCGGTGCCGGCGGCGGCGGACCTTCCACTACCTGGCGCGAGGAGGACCGGCGCGGGACGGAGTCCTCCTTTGGCGGCGGTGCAGATCGGCAACGGTCGGCGGGGCCTGGCGTGGCGGTGGCCGGCGAGCTGCGCCAGGGGCGGCCGGTCGCAAGTTGAGGGCGAGCTGCGCCAGGGGCGGCCGGTCGCAAGTTGAGGCGGCGGTGAGGAGGTGCTCGTGGCTCCGGCGACCCGGGAGGTCACGGCGGAAAGGGGCCTCCTTGCCAGTGCTACATGTGTGTGCCCAGGGGGGCGGTGGCTGGCCGGACTGGCCATGGGCGCCGGCGGTGGCTCGAGCCTCCTCGTTGGCGGATCTGGAGGCGGCCCTTTGTCCTCGGATCTGGACGGGGTGGCTTGCCCGCGACGGGAGAGGCCACCAAGGCCTGCAGGTTTGTCCTGGCGCTGATGGGAGGTTGGTCCGGCTGGTGGGGACCGGCGGTGGTGTTCTGGTGGAGTCCAGCGAGGTTTGGCGGCACGGTTGTCTTCGATGTGTGTCGGTTTGGGTGGATTGGGAAGAAGGGTTTGTGCCGGCGCTGTCTAGGGTGACCCGCCGCCGCCGGGACGGGAGCAGGGGCTCCCACGGTCCCGCCCTTCTTTCTCCCATGACTATTCTCACCGGTGCCACCCGAGCGACATCGCTGTCCCAACCTCTTCCTGGCCCTGCCTGACCGCCCTACGAGGAAAAGGTCCCTGCTTGCTGATCTCTTAGGGCTCCTCCGGTGTCGTGGTCGTATCACGGCGAGTGCTCCCGAATGTCGATGCAGTCCCCACTCGTGGAGTGGTCGTTGTTGGGTGGTTGTCAACGGCTCGGGCGAAAGCCATGGCCGGTTTGTCCGGAGCCGATGACGGTGACGCTCTTGGGCGTCATTCTCCTCCTTGGAGGCATCTTCGTTGAGCCTCGGCGCCGCCCCTTCATGATCGGATGTCTCTAGGTGAAAACCTTGGCCCTTGTTGGGTCGAGCAACGGCGTCACCTTAGTGTCGCTCCCCTTCTTGGAGGCATTGCTTTTGAGACCTCGGCGTTCTCTTGCTTCTCGTTCCATGGTCACTTGCGCCCGGCAGTTGCTCGTGTGTAGTCGGCTGGTAGGGATTCCGGTGACGGTCTGCCGACGACACCTTTCGTTCTTCATTTGCTCGAGATGAACACCTCAAGTTATCTTAGTTGGTGGTAGTCGTTTGCTGTTGTTTTTGGGTGCCGTTTTCGCTCGGATATGTGCATGTATTGTAAGCTGGTAACCCCAGCGGTGTCGGTGTGTGTCGTTGGAGCTGTGTTGTTTTCCTGACCGGTTGATGGCTTTGTTAATTCAAAGTCGGGCTCTTTGAGCCAACTGTTTAAAAAAAAAGCACACGGATGTGACATGTATAGACCAATGAAGTTTGGAATTTCATGTGACTGATTTACGTACGGTTCATGTACAGTTGTACACCACCCACCAATCAAATACCACACGGCAATCTCTCTCTTCAATCAGGATTTGCTCCCCCCAAAATAAAACTACCAGCGGCATGTGAAGCCAACACACATGATGCACTATATATTTTGCGCATGAATCCATATCAAAGCAATCTATCAACCTATTATACTATATAATTAAAATAATATGAAGTAAAAAAAAAACCAACACAAACACTGCTCTTTCAGCAGTAGTGTTCGATTTCCTATTTCAGATAAGCTAGACATGACTATATAAATAGAATGCAAGGAGGCAGGAAAAGCCACATCAGACATTTGAGAGCAAGCATCTTTACAAGCAAGTAAATGATTGTTGAAAAAAGAGTATCATACAGCCTAATAAGGTTCCTTGATATTCTCAATTGGCTGTAATTTGTAATCAGTAGAAAGTGTCAAAAAAAATCACTTCCAAGCAGCTGGCAATTCAATCAAAAGTCAGTATCAACAGTATACAACAACGCCAACCTGGTCCTCTCATACTAAAAGAGCTGGAAAAAATGAGCAGCTACAACAGCAAAAGACAATTTGGTTTGTGGTGGAGAAGTGTTTGAATGATTATCCATAGAAGAATACAACAGTAGCATCATAGTTCATGTAGATCATGCCAGAGAAGAGTTCAAAATAGTTACAGTTCAGAGATATTTGAGCAAATATACACAGAACCGAGATATCTTTAAGTAGGTTTGAATAAAATGCTCGTGTCTGAGTAGGTTTGAATAAAAATGCTGAACCAAAATACTAAAAATAATTGAGCAGACAAACTATAGGTGCAAATAGGACCTACTCTTTGTACAAGAACAGACAGCAGGTAACCCAATATTAGTCAGAAACTCAATATTAGTCATGTTCATATTTAAGCAAATAATTAATACATCAGAACAATTAGGCCTTCGGCTGCATAACTCATACTCACACCGAGCTAATCAAGCAAACAATATATACAATCAGCTGTAAATAAAATGCACATGAATCATTTATTTAAATCCAACGAACAAAAAAAGGAATTCATCTGGTTTGCACTACAATGAATTAGATAAGCTGCTTTCTACCACATACTTGGCAGATTAAAACTGTGCCTATGTTCTGCACCATGGTAAAGTTATGCATGCTCTCTGGTCATAGCTTATACAAGAATATGCACATTCGTTCTCTGCAATCTATATGTCAAACTATTGATAGTAGAGAATCTACCAAAAATACCCATCAGGTTAATAAAACCAACCTTGAATAATTAAGTGTAGATTGGTAACTGTTAAGACTAAAAAAGGAATTGTGAACATCATAACATATGAAACAACATAACTGCATGTGGACATCGGATATCAGGTGAACATTTGATGATACTTCTTATCCTCCTTAGTTCGATCAGCACCTGCAGGTTGCTGATGTTGTCGATGGATACTAGTACGAGGGGGATTGTCGGCATGGTGAACGCCGCAATCGGCTCAGCGCCTGCATACAGATCCGGTGGCCGCCATCGATGCGGTTGACCCCGCCAGTGGAGCAGAGGAGGCAACTTAGAGCACGTCAGGAAAGAGGTCCATGGTTGCAGATGAGGTAGATCGACGACGGGAGAGAGAAAGAACTTGGTGGGAGGCGCCACCACTGGAGAAAGGGGGCATGCGGGGAGGTGGGTTAGGATTCGTGGGGAGTGCAGTTTTCTTCTCTTTTTTTTACACCGGGCCGGGGGAGGAAAATATGGCGGCCACACCGTCCAAATTTTGAGTTATCGCGCGTTGCCTTTCAGTTTTCAGCTCCCGCACTTGTACCTTACAAACCAAATTTGACAACTTGAGAAATTTTCCTAGCGTAAGGTTTATTGCTAGTGTATTGCGGGTGTAAATGGGACCGTGTAATCTTTGCCCCGCACATTTTAGAGCTAGTTCAATTTTTTCTGTACATATTGTTTTAATATTATCTCAAATTTTGAAATTACGAATAATGTTTTTACGAGATAATACATCGAAATAAAAAAAATTACAAAATGTTGACATGCAAACTTACATGTACCATGTAGCCATAATTCTCTCAAAATCTCTCAAGATTCGAGGTAAATTTATGGGAGAAATGTGGTATACTACCTCTGTCCATAAAAGAATGTCGTAAGTTTGTTTAAATTTAGATATACCTAGACTCCTTTTAGTGAATAGATATATCTGAATTTAGACACATCTATGGTATCTTTGTATGGATAGAGGAATATATTGAATATAATTATACTAAGTTAGTAGGGCTCGTACCCCCCTCGCACGAGTCTACTATTGAATTATTTTGTAACGAGGCACGTTTTGTCATGGAAGCTATCCAAACTGTCATGGAATATGTCATTGAGTGACGGTGATTGTGTGATGTCACGGATTATTGAGAATCCATGATGCTAGGTACGAACGTCACATATTACCGCAGTCAATGACGTTATGGACCACCGTCACGAGGATTTTCGTCATAGTTTATCATATCTCTTGTAGTGCGCAGAACGCACCGCCGCCGCGGCGGGCTGGCCGTCGCACCGCCCTTCAGCGCCGCCTTGACGGCCTTCCTCGTCTGCCGGCTGGACGCTGCCTCCGCGACACGCATTGCAGTGTCACCTCCACGCGGTGAGGATCAACAAAAAGGGGTGTTTCCTAGCCCTCCACCGATTGGAGGTCGGGCCCCGCCTGCGATCATTGGCCCTCTGGAGCCGCCACCGCACGAGCGACCCGGGAGGGGAGGGGGCGGGGGAGGAGGAGGAGGAGATGTGAAATTGTAGGAAAGGTTGCACTCCGGATCCTTGGCCCTTTGGTATTTCATATTTCATAAGCACATACAAATTGGATATGTGAAATTCTAGCAAAGCTAGTACTAGCAGTGCAGTAAAATCTGACATTCAAATCGAACAGCAAAGAGACATTGCTACATTTCTTCAGCAAGGCAGTGCATGCCAGACAACAAGTGCAAATCGGCAAATAAAAGTAATCAACAAATACGGCTTCTCTCCGCAAAAATGCAACATAAAGGGAAGAGGAAAATTCTTCACAACCAATCAGATATTGGATCAGACGAAACCAAAATGTAGCTTGCATTTGCATTGCTAGTTGACGATGCGGCAGTTCTTCCTGACCTCTCCGACGCCGCGGCCCTTGATGTCGATGGCGGCCATCTTGACCATCGCTTTAGCGAACTTCTTCTCCCACGACGCCGGGAACCTGGCGTTGGCGCGCACCATCCTCCCAGTGGTCGGCGCCGTCAGCAGCGCGGCGTCCGACGTGAACAGGACCCTGCGCGCCAGCACGTTTCTGTAGAATTGGTTGTCCAGCTTCCTGGGCGTCACGAAGTCCTGCACCACCGTCGGGTCGTTGCCCGTGGTCGGGCTGGCTGGGCACCGCCGGCGCAGGATGCTGGCGAGCGGCGCGCCGATGTCGGACTGGGAGGCGAGGCGGTCCTGGACGAATGAGGAGCAGTGTGACCGGCCGATGGAGTGCGCGCCGGAGAGCACGACCATGTCCTCGGTGGAGAGGCCCTTGGCGGTGAAGCCGGAGACGAGGGTGGACAGGTTGGAGGACGGGCCGGGCAGGAACAGGAGCGTGTCGTTGGCGATGGATCTGCGTCCGTCGAGCCGGCCTGCAGGGACGTGGAAGCTGACCCTGGCGTCGCTGAGGAGGTAGGACGCGTCGCGGGCGGCGAAGGCGATGATGTCGGCGCAGGACACGACACCCGGGCAGGCGCGCTCGACGGCGGCCTTGGCCGCGTCGACCACCTCGTAGCCGCGCAGGCTCGGGTTGTTCGGTGCGCCGAGCTTCTCCGGCTGCGGGTTGGCCGACGTCGGGTCGAGCAGGACAGACGCGTCGCAGCCCTCAACGAAGCAGTCATGGAAGAGCATGCGGATGAGGCCGGCGCCGGAGCCGGCGTCGGAGCGGACGGCCTTCTTCACCTGGGCGCGCACGATCGAGGGCCTCTGCATTGGGGCACGTCTTCTTGTAGTAACCCACCTGGAGGCCTTGGCACGCCGAGGCTAGGAGCAAGGCGCACGAGATGAAAATGGCAAGCTTAGCCATGTCTCCTTAGCTGATGAGAATGGTGTGTAAGCTTAGCTACTGAGTACAGATGAATGTGGGGAGATGGTTGTGCACTGCCCATGTTTACGGATCTTATTTATAGATGGAGAAAGTGAGAGACGACGACACGCTCTGTGCCTTTCAATTGCTACTTTCCTCAAATTAACAATTTTTTCAAATGGTATGGGGTCCCTGTCTATATACTTCAATGGAATGAGATCAAGAAGACTTGGAAAATACCATATAAATTTGTTCATATCTCTATCTACAAAATGTTTATCGTGCTGCAATAATGTGTTCACCTAACGAAAATATGGAATCCTCTCGAGGGAATGGGAAATTTTTGCGGTCGACTCTATGGAGTATGGACTTGATCATAATGATCAAAATATGTTCTCCATGTTTTTCTAAACTAGTTCTCAAAAAATATACTACCCCCTCTATGCCCAGATATAAGATGTCCTAGAAGTTCAATTCAAATTGGTAGAATGTCTTACCTTATACTTTCAGAGTAATTAGGAAGAGAGGTACATATCAGACTTACATCAAAATACTTAGATGTAATTTCCGTAAAAAAAATGTACTGCAACAACACAGTCCCTTGCTCCATTTAATCTTTTGATGTTTCCACATCTTTCGATAAGGAGAAGGTATTAGGCAAGGCTATTTTTTCCTCGAAAAGGAGAGTATAACTCCAGTCTCTGCGTCAATTCATCCACACAGCTTTTTATTAAAAAAAATTAATCTCCAAATTGTTACAACTTACGGATCGTGCGAGATCGAGACATGAATCAACCAGCATATATCAGCTAAACATCATGTAATTAATCTGCTAGTATGGTGCCAACCGGCAAGGCTGAATATACTCTGAGCAACTGTCATCCCACAATATTTCTTTCTGCACTTCCGGAAGCTGCCTCAAGTTAGGCGAATGGACAAACAACAATAGGTTGGGCTTGAGACATCAATTTGCGTAACCAACATATCATACACTCTCATGTGCAGAGCGTTGGCCACATCCGCAACACAAGGGTAAGGGTAGATCCGCATGAATTTTTCTGTGCAATTTCGTCTTTATCTCGATATATGCCATCTAGGACACAAAACCCAACACACACAAAACTTAAATTTTGTCATGCATGTCGACATATGGTTCCACACTCACAAAACTGGTACGAACTACCACCCTACTAATCGGTTTCTTGGTTTTGTCGTCCTCCTATCTATCTGTTTCAGATCTTGATTCGGTCACAAGGACATGATCGATAGATAACTAGGTTTGCTTGTAAAATATTCTTTTCATGTTGGTTCTTTGTTTGGCAGGACCAATGTTTTGTCCCTTCGTATTTTTTGCTAGGTTTTGACAAATCGGATGGACAAAAGAATATTTAAATATTTTCTTTGGATGAAATCTTTCGTTTTTGAAAAAAAATTCAGAATGAGAAGATATTTCTTTTACTTATGTAAACATATATTCGGTTCACAGTTCTATGCATCCATGGAAGTAAATGATAGGGGTTATATTTCTTTAATCTTATGGTATTGTGTAAAATATACTCTCTCCATCCCAAAATGTAAGGCGTCTAAAGATTAGTCGAAAGTAAAATCTTACTAACTTTGATCAAATATTTAGAAAAAAATATTTACATCCACAATATCAAATGGAAATATTAAGAAAATATACTTTGTGGTGAATCTACATATTGATATTGATTTAGTATTGTAAATCTTTATATCTTTATGTATAAACTTGGTCAAACTTTTAAAACGTTGACTTTTAACCAATCTTTAGAGGCTTAAACGCCTTACATTTTAAGACGGAGGGAGTACATATTTTGAAGAATACTTAATTGTATCATGACCTTTCTAACAAAAAGTCGAAATTCTCGATATGATAATACAGTATGGGTGTTATTTTGGGGAGGGGCTAAAGTATGAGCACAACAGCTATCGAGTGGGATGCCCATAGTAGTTAGCAGTACCAAACATTACTTATGGCGACATTGGTATAATGACAATGCTTCCCATGCATACTTATGTATAATAAGATTTCTTTAATCGAATGGAATCATCAATATAGTACTACTGTTACTCAGCTTTATCCATGCATGAGCAACACGACAGTTCAATACAGCTGCATGGATGCATATGCATGCACAATCGCACATGTTGTCCTCTACATTAGAACTCAACTCCTTTCACTTTAAGGCTTAGACTAACTATTTCTGTCACTCCTTTTTGCAGGCCATGAAGTAGGTCGTGTTTGCGTTTTCTGGGAAGGCGAATAAAGCCTAGACTTTTGTCTCCTTTTGCGCTTGCCGTGTGAGGGAAAGGATTAGAGCCCGATAGATCTCGAGTAGTAGTAGGTCGGATTATACATGTGCGCAATGCACCAACCATGCATGCCAGAGGTTTGTTGCCACATAGTTTTGTTTCTTTATAAATCATGTGCCGCAATGCCACCAACTCTCTCATCTTGTCGGTTTTGCTGTCAGTCATTTGAAAGTTTGCTGAATATTAGCAAAATATGGATGGTTTGAAAGGCAGTGAACTCGTGCAAAGCAAGAGAGATCATGACACATCGTTCCAAGCAGCATGTGCGTGCTCGATGCACGCCAAAGTGGAACAATGCGCATCTCTTTCTGCGCGATGCGTACAGTCACCAAGTGGGTAGTTGCTGCTGCATCAGCTTGTATGTATTTCCTCTGATCATATTAGATTGGCGCGAGCGGTGCAGAGCTAGTAGCCTACACGTACACACATAGGTCCAGTGGCGGACACACAAAAATATCCTCGCCTAATTGGTGAGTTATTAATGTATCTCTTTAAAACCTTTTAGTTAGTTTAACATGCATGTTTGGTCTTGTGTACTTGACTCATGGTGGAAATTTGAGATGCAAAAGTGTAAGCTAGAGATCGTGACTTGGAAGAACCTTGATGTAAATTTTAGTTTTATCTCAGTTATTTACTTTTATCTTTTGTTTTATTTTGCTTTTTCCGATGTGATGTATACTTTGCTTAACAGACCAATGAAATCGATGCGATTGTTTTCTTGAAAAAATACGGAACTGTTCTTACCTTCTGCTGCCATGAAAAAAAAATGACTATGTTAGTGTGAATGTATCTTTGTAAGAGCATGTCTAACAGACCCCTTAAAAGGGGTAAACCCGTATAATAACCGTCATTATACGGGTTTCGGCTCTACCCGGCCGTCTAGCACACCCCCCAACCGTCGTTTTTTGCTGTTTTCGATTATGGGGCGGGCTTCCGCCCCTACTTGTGCGGGTGGGAGCGCGGATAGAGGGCGAAACCAGTATCCAATTTCCGAAAGGCGCGGACATTTCAGTTTCCCCCGTTTTCCCGCGCGACGCCAGCCACCGCGCGCCGGCCGGAATCCGCCAGATCCGCGCCCCTCGCCGCCCGCCGAGCCGCGCCGACCTACGTGGACGCCCGCCGCACCTTCGCCGCGCCCCGCCAAAGATCCGCGTCCCTCCGCGCGCAGCACACCGCGCGGTCTTCTCCGCCGTTTCGCCGGTGAGTGTTCCGCCGCGTTCTTCTTCCTTCTCGCTGGTAAAATGGCCGTGTTCGCGGCTGATGTATGCTGTGCCGTGGTAGATGGCGTCGGAGGATGTGCACATGGCGGATTTGGACGCGACGTCGACCGATTGGTCCTCGTCGGATACCGATGATTCGGACATCGACGAGTTGCTCAACGACGACGAGACGGAGACGATGCTGCTCCTGTTCGGCATGAAGCAAATGGAGGACCGCGCCATGTTTCTATGACAATGTTGGCACCCGAGTGCAGCCGGAGAGGAACCCCGATCGGATTGAAGCTTTTCTTGCAGCTCATCGAGGCATTGAAAATGCCGAGACTCATCACCAGCTCACCCAAGATCTGATTGATCACCATTGGCAATTGCATGGCCAATGAGTTATTACATTCATTTCCCATTGTTGTATGTGTGAAACATTCATTTCCTATTCTTGTATGTGTGAAACATTTGTTATTTGTTTAATTCTTCCATTGGAACATTTCACTACTAGGAATTCACTTACCGCCGGCACACCAGAAAGACCTACCGCCGGCACATTCGCATTCGCCGGCGATAACCTCGCCGGTGGTAAGCGCTTACCGCCAGCGTCCTCGGATTCGCCGGTGGTAACTCCAACTTACCGCCGGCACCTTCTCCAATTCGCCAGCGGTATTTGTTACCGCTGGCACCTAGCCTATTCGCCGGGGGTAACGGTGTGTACCGCCAGCACTTACGTTCTTGCCAGTGGTAAAACTAAAAATTCGCCAGGGGTAATAATAACAGGAGCCAAAAAAAAATCTCAAATTCTGTATATACACCAGAATACATAGTATATACACATAATATAGAGGGAAATACCAGAATAACAGCAACATACACATCAATAACACAACAGATATAGAAAGTATCCAAATGTTCATAACGTGCATGCATCAATAACACAACAGATATAAAAAGTCTCCAACTAGCAAATCTTACACAAATAGATACAAGTTCTCCCCGTTTTCCCCGTTTTCCCCGGCAATCTCAGCTTATTAGGGTGGCTTGCACATGTGAATACAAAGTCTCCGTCCAGCGGCTAGCTAACTTCTAGCTGCCCACCAGGCTTCTCGCTTCTCCGCTGGCTGCCAGCCAGCCTACTCGCTCAATCAACGTTGGCCAACCTACTCGCTGAAACGCCGCCGGCCAGCTCCTCTTCCTGCATGCTCGGACTCCGAAGCCGAGCTCCCTACACATGGAAGTATCATTATTGTTTGTTTAGTTCAACCGAAGAAAAAAATCACATGAAAGAAATCCATGAGTTAGAACTAGTGTTAATGAGAAAAACATGAGCAGTATGAAATTGACACTTTCGGATTCAGTGAACATCTCTCAAAACAGAAAATGATAGAATTGACACTCTAGGATTCAGTGAACATCTCTCAAAACAGAAAATGATAAAATTGGTACTTGACTAATCAGCTAGTAATACATAAGTCATGCAGTTCATTCGGAACAGCGAAACAACTTTACAAAAAATGAGTTCTGGCATCTAGTGCAGTTTACCATAGCCAACAATATGCTTGTATCAAACAACGATGCAAAACAAAACCACCTTCATTTTTATATTACAGATCAATGGGCATAAATTATTGTGAAGGTTCTCATAGGATACCAAGGATACAGATGAATCCTTGACACCAATCAGCTACATTATTTCTACTTCTGAAATTTGTGAGAACCTCTGCCATTACCCCATTAACGTTTTGTAACACTTGGTACATATGAGTGGTATTTAGTGTTACTCTGCATCAATGTTATATTTCAGATCCTTTGAGTGTTATCTCTAAAGAGCACTAAGCTCCCAAGGTTGCCGGCGCTCGTGGACGCTCTGCCCATCCCTTTCGAGGGCCCCACAGCTATGCGTCGTATTCCCTTTTTCCCGAGGACACCGCCACGAGCTGAGAGCACACGCACACGCAATGTGACGCCGCCTCCAAACACTCCCCGGCCCTCCGCCGCGCTGCAGCCGGAGCCAGCGCGCCCCACCCCCGCCACCGCCCGGACCGCTCCCTTCTCCACGGCGGCCGCCGCCTTCCGCCGCACCACTACTCTCCTCTCAGGTAAGGCCCTCTTCTCCCTCGTCGGATTTCGTTTTCCTGGCGACTCCCGTTGCTGATTGGTTGGTGGATTGGTGTGTTCCTGCAGGGGACAAACCGCTGACTGTAGAGGACATCGTGCCCATAGCCATGGGGCATGAGCGCGAGGAACTAGAGGCCGAGCTCCAGGTGAGATGGAGTGTGACTTTGGGGTTTGGAGATTTCGGCTGGACTGTCCCGTTCGGTTTGGCCCTGGAAATGGGTTCTGATTTCTCGATCTGGCTGTGATTTTGTAGGGGAAGAAGCGCTTTGACATGGATCCTCCCGTCGCCCACTTTGGTACCAAGGTGAGAAGTCGATACTAGCCTATCTTGGTTTTCTTTGCTACTGTTCTTAATATGGGACTGGGATCATATATATGCTGGATCTATTTAGGTTCATTGGAGTATTTCCTGTCTAATTGTTTTTTTTTTGCCTAATGAAATGAGTGGAATTTATAGTGTATTTATCTTCGCACTAATGTTGTCTGGTGCCCTGATGCACTTTACAGATTGTCGCCATGGGGCATGAGCGCGAGGAACTAGAGGCCGAGCTCCAGGTGAGATGGAGTGTGACTTTGGGGTTTGGAGATTTCGGCTGGACTGTCCCGTTCGGTTTGGCCCTGGAAATGGGTTCTGATTTCTCGATCTGGCTGTGATTTTGTAGGGGAAGAAGCGCTTTGACATGGATCCTCCCGTCGCCCACTTTGGTACCAAGGTGAGAAGTCGATACTAGCCTATCTTGGTTTTCTTTGCTACTGTTCTTAATATGGGACTGGGATCATATATATGCTGGATCTATTTAGGTTCATTGGAGTATTTCCTGTCTAATTTTTTTTTTTTTTTCCTAATGAAATGAGTGGAATTTATAGTGTATTTATCTTCGCACTAATGTTGTCTGGTGCCCTGATGCACTTTACAGATTGTCTATGTGCACAATTCATCAATTTTTGATCATCCATTACCAGTAGTGTATTAACTTTTTCTCTATCTAATAGCTGGGCGTTTTCCTTTTCTTTCGTTGCTTGCGTACAATAGCATCAAGGTCGTTTATGTTATTCTGTCATTCTGTCAAAATGATAGGATGTTTAATGAAATGAGTGGAATGTGTAGTGCATTTAACTTCGCAGTAATGTTGTCAACTGCTCTGATGCACTTTAGAGATTGTATATGTACGATATTCTTCAAATTTTTTATCATCCATTTAGTGTAGAAACTTGTGTTCTATGGAATGCACTATTTTTTTTTCTTTCATTGCATGCGTACAATAGCATAGCATCAGAGGTCATTTATGTTATTCTATCAAATGATCGTAATTTGCCCCTGAATTCGTTTTTTAAGTATGTGATTTTATAACTAAGGTTCTAAATCTGAAATTGCTTAAACTTCCGCATTTTACCGTCTCAGTATCTTACGCATTTTACGGGGTTTATTTTGACCGGGCCTCTTTCTTCCCTCTTTCTTTGGTTGCGGCGGCAGGTCGCGCGGTGTCCTTCGTCGGCTCGGCTGCGGCGGTGGTGCGGCTTTGGGTGGCATGGAGGAGGCGTCCCGTCTTCTCCGTGCCGTCTGCTTCTCCGTTGGTTCGTTTTCCCTCTTGCATTCTCTACAAAAAAAATATCGCGTTGGGGCCCCACTTCGGTGGAGCGGTTTGTATGTAGATTTTGCTTGTGTTCGGTGTGTGTTGTGGATCTGTGATCCCCATGTGTGCAGCCGCCTCTTTGGGATTGAGCCTGGTCTGTGTATGCTCGGGGTGTGATTGCTGCGAATTCAGCGATTTTGGGGGTGCATTTTGCTGCTGTTTCTGCCAGCGGTGCTACTTTGCCGTGCTTACTGTTTTTTGGACGCGTATGGGCATGCTTTCTAGGAATTTAGGTTGACGGGTTGGGGATTTGAGTGCCTGGAGCCAACATGAACCCTGTATTTGGTCAGACGTTTCTTCAGTTTCGTGTCGATGGGTGCATGGCCGTTTGTGATTGCAGCAGTGGTTGATGTCTGCTTTACCGTAAATCGGTTTCGCCTAATGCAGGCTTACCTTTTAGGTTTAGTTGTTACCCATTTGAAGTTTATACTAAAGGATGTACAAAGGAGATTCTGTGTAGAAACCAATCGGAGGGAAGAAAAAAAGGAGTAATTAAGCTAGCCTTTCTACCTGATAATTCTGGTATGTGATTGAGACAGTGTTTTATGTGCATATGAATTGGATCACCAGCTGGCGATTAGGTATTGTATTTTCTTGAAACAACAGTTTGTTAGTTGCTTAGTGCTTCTCAATGCAGCACTGATTTTAGCACTGATTTTAGACGCCATTCTAATAGAATTTGGGAATTACATGTAGTGAGACAATAGGTGTCACATATGAATGTTTTAGCTACCATAAGGTTTTTGAGCATCTTCCAGCCGAGCGTTTTCAGTACACTTACCTCTATCTCATCATACAAAATAGAATCAGGTTTCATAAGTTAAAAAGATTCTAGAAACTTTGCTGCATTAGATCAGAGATGAGTAATGTCAACTTTTTTGTTTTTGTTTTTAGCATTTGTATCATCACCTCTTAGTCCTAGGCGGCAGCTTAACGTAATGTTGGCCTAGAAACTTATTTTAAACTTCCGAAATCCTATTGAACAAATTCCCAATCTGAGAAAATAAAGATAAACAAGTGCAGGCAGAAACATAATTCAGTCTAGAGTATTTTCTATATCCACGCCTTACAAAAATTGGATCGAGCCTGGCAATCAATCAACTTATGTATTAAGGATAGTATATTACCCTCTCACTTTTAGTGTCATGTTATCCATGTAGAAATTCCTTAATCTATATGCCACAACACATCCTTCTGATGGGCTGATGGCATCAAAGAATGGAGAAGGACTAAACTTGCTTGGTGCTGTCATGGGATAGATATAACGATTTGTTCCCTCATATTGATTGAATCCTTCTCGCGGAAACCATTTGGGCATCCTGTTATGGAACCAAATATTCCCAGGAGCTTTGGTTCTGGTGTGCTTAACAAAACAATGTAGATCATATTTGTTTGCTTGAGAATCTTATGCGCCATAGGAAAAAGAAATCCAGGTTAGTTTATCGTTTGAAATGTTCAATTGCCTACGCTATTCCACCACCAAGTTAGTTGTGCAATAAATATTACTTTGTCCACCCAAATTTTCTGTGATGTAATTAGTATGAGTTCAGTTTTTCGGAAGTGCTATGTGCAGGTAAGGTGAATTCGAATATGATGTGAGGTGCTTGTGAATTGCCCCCAAAGTGTTTATTGTGAATCAAATCTGTTTTTTTTTTCTCATGGAATATGCGTCAAATTAGTAAGTGTGATTGCTATCTATTAAATCATATCTTGGATTTTGAACATGTAATTTATTAATATTATTTTTATGTTTTTATTCTGTAAGTATGAGGTGGCTCTTCTAAACTATAGTGGCTTGCACATGAGGCCGGTTGTGTGAAGCTGTAATTTTAATGATATCCGGCACATTTTTTTGTTGTTATTTCAGTGTAGATCTCCTATGATGATGATATTTCAAGATTCATTGTAAGTGAAAGGAAAAGAACAAACTAGAAGCCACCAGTTTGGTCGTGCATGCTTAAGATAGACTTGTGTTCTCGTGGTTAACTGGCCTATTATTTTAGTTAATGCTAGCTGACCTCGTGTTAGGCACTGATTACAATATGTTAATCTCTCAAATAATAATTTCCTTTAGGTATCAGATTTCTATCTTGCTGAGTAATGGTTTCTCAACAATCATGTTTATTCTCAGTGAATAGTTAAAGTTATTCACTATACTTGACGGTAACAACCCTTGTGTTGTATGCAAGAGAAACCTGAAGTCCTGAGCATCAACATACGATGATTCTGCTCTTCCACTCATAATTGTAGGTGTGACCATCCCACATTTAAGAAAGGATGGATGATCAATTTGTACTTCTCAATACATTCTTCTGTAATATTTTTTCATGTAACAAATATCTGTTGGGCACAGACATAGTGTAGCCTTTTATCTTTCTTGCACTAGACCATGTATGCCTTAAAACTTCAATTCAGTACAGTGCTGGTATACACAATGACATATTGGTCAGACTGATCCAGATTGTAGACACAATAGGTTAAAGCAATTTGGTTCTTATTGTGCATATATCTCTTCTTGGAAGTGTGAACCAATGCGATTACGAAGATCAATAAAGTAAAAATCTTGTGAACGTTGCCATATTCAGCAAAATTTTAAATATTTGACATAGTGGAGCGATGCCTGGAAAAGCTACACAAGAAAGTTCAAATCATTGTTGAAATGTACTGTCATCTGATGGAGCAAGATATTTTCCTAGGGATTGAGTATGGTTGCTTCCTTTTCTTTGTGGTTGCTCCCTTTTCTTTGCGGTGAGCATCCAGATTGTATAAAAGTCATTCAAGGAGTGAGTAAGGTTGATCTGCTACGGGTGGATTCAGTTGTCGGCGGGACATGCTATTGCAGCTCATTAAAGAAAATTGTAGAAATATATATCACAAAGGAAAAAAAAAAACGAGTGGAAAGAAAAACGGCGCGGCAAGACGCGCGAGGTCCATCTAGTACATTTATTAAGAACAGAGGGTACCTGAAACATATGAGTGTTGTTGAGGAGCAGCGCATAATCGGACTCGCGGCCGAGGTGAGGCCCCGGAGCGCGAGCACGATGTTGGCGTGCGCGTGGTCGAGGTAGACGAGGTAGGGCGTGACCCGGCCTCGCGCGTCGGCGTAGGTGCACGAGTAAGTGGTTCATCAAGTAAAAGCTACAGGCGTTAACAAAAAAACATCCATAAACAGATGCATTTGTTGCAGAAGTATTACAGGATATGGGCAAAACTTAAGTTTGCATCACAAGCATAGAATAATGGTTGTCTGCCTGCAAAAACTAAATGGGGACTTTAATTACAAGGATAGAATCAAGTGATGGTGTGAGTAGACAAATATATCATGCAACAACAAGAAAGCGGAAAATCATACAACTAGTGAGCATGAAGCACACATGTGCAGAATCAGATATCAGCATCAAATGAATTCTGATCAACTAGTTGCTTTTACAAAATTAATAAAATCAAATCACAACAGAAACTATGAATGGAAGGTTATGTTCAGTATCGCTACAGGACAATCGCTAGGGGAGTCAATGTTCAAATAATAGGCTTAGCTAAATCAGCTCATGTGAAGACGGAAGCCCACCCCAGAAGACACAACTGAATAAAACCAGTTATCAAACACTCTAAGCTGAAAGACTAACAATGAATATCCTACCATCGTTTCTTACTCATCAGCTTCTTGGGCATAAAAAAACCAAGAAGTAAAAGCAGGTAACTATACCAGCTTCTTGTGTATTTCTGATTGTGTCCAGGCAATAACCTGAAGCTACTCCTCCAAGGTTCCTTATCCACCTGTCAATTTGATCAAGTTATCAGACCCAAGAGCTGGTCTAATTCAGATTTCATTCGCATGTGTTGAGAAATTATTGTCTATTATAGCTGGAACAACAACAAATGTGGAACTATCTAGCCTGCAGAAGCTTTACACACACCCATAAAGTTGCAAATGCACAAAGATAATTTTGTCCTAAAAAGGATTACATTCAGGGTCTTGATGGAAAGTACCTTGACACGAAACTACGAGAACATATTTAAATCATGCCTAGTCTAAATTGTGAATATCATCTCTAGTACTAGTTAGCATAAGGATATATCATCAATCATATAAATGTCCAATAGCTCCCAGCCATCAGAATTCAACACACATCACTAGTATAAGGAGACTCAGTAAACTATAGCATCCAACCACCTACAATTTGATTGAGCATGACAATTAACAACCGTAAAATGCCACAGAGTACTAATCACAAGTTCATGGCATCAAGCACATTCAGACAAAATGCTTTCAGTAAATGGTGTATCCAAATTTTTTTAGCTACAATGGAGATTGTGTTTTGCTGAATGATCTATGGTTATTTGTTATTTGCTGCTTGCTGCATAATCCAGTACAGAGCATACATCAAAAAGAGAATAGCATATATATGAACAAGTTCATGGCAGGGCAGCAATGAGCAGATCAGTGTGATTATGAGTGTCGAAGAACAACTAACTGACGTCTTGAGGAGTGCATCGCTAGTAGACACATAGGCGGAGGAGGATTGGACTGACCTAGGTCGTGGGAAGCAGCAATCAGCCTTGCCGGGATCGACGGTGTCCTCCTGGTGGCCTTCATCATCTTGGTGCAGATGCGGTAGGTGCCAGCCAGACTGAACCGCGACGATGGCCTTCATCATCTTGGTGCAGACCCACGGCTGCTGCTACCTTTTCTCCCACCTAGCCGGCGCTGCGAGCCAACCACCACTCCCGCCCACTCGACGCCACAAATAGATCTAGGGAGCCGACGCCACGGCCGCTCCTACCTTTGCTCCACCTCACCGCCGCAGGCACCCGAGGGTCGGAAGCCACGGCCGCGCCGCGCGTCGCTCCGTCGGAGGCCTCGATGCCATGCCCGGGCGGCGCGTCGCCTCCTCCAGCGCGCATCTGAAACGGCAGAGAGGGTCGGGGAAATCAGCGGGGCGGGAGAGGGGGAGGTGGCGGCGGCATCAGATCTGAGGGTCTGTGTGGGAGAAACCTACCTGAGGAGGCCGTCCGGCGAGGCGAGAGCCAGGCGTGGTCGCGGAGGGGCGGGGGCGGCGGCGGGTGGTAGGGCGAGTCCCTCCAGCGCTGCAACGCTGGCGGCCGGAGCGGCTCGGGGAGCTAGGGTTCGACGGCGGCAGCAGGATTGGACCGGCTCGGGAGGCGGAGTGGGATGGGTGTTGGTGCGTGTGTGTGGTCGAGCGAGGGGGTGCGTGTGAGGGCCTGGTGTGAGAGAGGACGAAATACCCCCGGCGAATAAAATCACTGCATGGCGGCGGTAAATATTTGGCCCGATTGGCCTACCGAGCCCACCTAACCCCAGCGCGCGCGGTTCAATTTCGCCCGTGGTAGCTGGACTTACCCCCGGCGAATCTGATAGCTTTTCGCCGGCGGTAACAGCTGGCCCATCCGGGGACTCTGGCCAAACTTTTTCCCGGCGTTTTCTGGCCCTTGTCGCCAGCGGTAAATAGCCTATCCCCGGCACCTTCGATGCAAACTCGCCGGCGGTAAGGTGAGGCGGCCCTGGAAGGCCTTACCGCCGGCATCTTTAAATCGTACTCGCCGGCGGTAAGAAGTGCGGCTATAAGCTAATTCCTAGTAGTGTTTGTTGACATTTCCGAAAAACATTATTGTAATAATTATGACGATTATTGTGTGATGTAAAACATTTATTTTATGTCAATGTTGTGTTGGTTGTAATATCCAATTTGTCAAAAAACCCTGTTTTGAGGGGTTGAAAACTCGGACGAGCTAGCAGAACCCGTATCCCCACCCCGTAAAACAGAATATTCTGTTTTACGGGGTGGGGATACGGGTTTTGCTAGCTCTCCCGAGTTTTCGGCCGACGAAAAGTGGATACAGGGCGCTCTAGTCGCGTTTTAAGGGGCGAAAAAATACGAGGCCCGTTAGACATGCTCTAAGGTTGTAAGGCACGTCCGACAAAGCTCTGAATCACCCTCTTTCTTCAACTCCTAGGACCCTTGTGCGTGTGACCTGATTGTAGTGAAGTTTGCACATTAAATTTTGTGTCAAAAATACACAACAGCCAAGTTCAAGCCTCTCTCTGATGATCTAGGCGATCTACCTAAGATGCATATATCCCAATCATAGGGAATGTAAATCCACTTCTCACATACACATGATTTTCTGGCATTCTCCCCGGCCTCAATGGTTTCTTTCTGAAGATGCATCACACCCAGATAGTCGGGACATCTTGACTAAAGATTTGGACGGCCAGCCCAATCCCCTTTTGGGATCCATGTGATTTTTTTTCATAAAGATAGATTCCAGTGCACTTCCTAAATCTTAGCAAAGAACACATTTATTTAGGTTTGTTAAATCTTGAAAAAAATACATGCATATAATATATTGAGTTGAGACTTACATATGTAAATTTCGTCAAACAATATATCCATTTGCTATATTTCTAAAAATGAGAAATTAATAAGGTAGGAGTAAGTTCGTAGATTTTGAAACTTATACCGTTTTTTCTGAATTTTTAGTTCATAGTAAATCTGGATCCCGATATGGTGTAGACTCTAGTACTCTCTCGCCAACCCAGGAAGTAGTCGATGGTTGAGATCTTGGGAACAGTTCGTTCCGAAGATTTCGCTCTACCAAACATCGTCTTCTTGCGCTTCACGTACGCGCGCGACCTCAACATTACTCCCTCTCCTTCTTGCGCGACGGATCGCTGTGAGTTTACATATCCCCGCCCCTTCTTCCTCCTACTCTTCTCCTACCTAGGTATAGAGCTTTCCTCGTAGATCTGCTGCGGCGGCTGGAAGAACAGAGGGGACGTACACGGATTTGTTCGAGTCAGGAGTCTCCGACCCCCGTGGTGATAATCGGCTCGTTTGAAGGAGTCTCGCCTGCACGCTGAGTTCACTGTTACTAGCGCAATTTGTCCATCCATACATAGGTTTTCTACTTCAACAACAATCCGTCCAGCTTTGGATTTGTTTACTGTGTGCGGCTAGCGTCATCCGTACAATTTTATATTGCTGAATCCACCCATCCATCCGTAGATTTGTTTGATGTGAGTAGCTAGCATGGTACATTGTCTATCCACCCAGCTACGGATTCAGTGACAGTCTGACGGACAAGTCTGAATAAAGAGACTGATGTCTGATACTCTCTGATGGAAATAATAAGTTTAAGCCTCATCGACGGAAGGTATTGGTTTTTCAACTTCCATAATTGCTATGCCTGTGTTATGCTTCAGTTAAGTAGTCCACTAATTCCATGATGTGCTCACGTTCAGCTCAATTGCGTTGGCAAATGTGTTATAAGCAGCGTTGTTAGTCACCTTGAGAGGAAAAAACGAACCTGTTCATTGGCAATTTGGCACTTGGCAGCACACATATTGATTACGTTTATTCATGATACACACTATCCCCCCGTCACAGGCTCACAGTTCTTCGTTTTCTCTAATGGTTTTCAGCATCAGCGTTTCAACATTTTGTGTCCGAAGTTTTCAATGTCTCTGAACATTAATCTGCAGACTTTTAGGAACAGATGGAGCACGATATAAGAATATGCCAGTGCCATCTTGTTCTACTTTTAAGTCTAGCATCGCATGAATTGTACTTTTTTGCCAACTGATGCTAGTTCCACATTTATGTGAAGTTCTGAGGTTTCTTTGCAAAGTCGAGCATCCAGCTTTGTATTCCCTAGCACCAATCCTCTACAAACTATATAGAGTCAAATAAGATATAACCTTAGCATGGGTTTCAGTTAAATTTGTTTCAGCCAAACAAACAGGGAACTGACATTTGGCCAATTCTGTAGCAATGGAGACAATGCACAGAAAGGAGGGAACAGGAACCGCTTGTCCTGAGGATAATGGTAAATGTAAAGATGGATCAACCACGAACGAACAATATGATCCATGGAATGATCCTTTCTACCCTCTACGTTACCCTGGTCCCCCTTTGGGCAGTGTAGCTGACCGTATCAAAAAAGTCAACGAGGTGCAGTAAGTACACTCATCTGCTACTTTGTTTCCTTTCCGTTGTCGCAGCTGTTGACAGTGATGTGTTCTCTCTCACAGTTGAAGAACAAAACAATAGCCACCAATATAATCATCCCAGACTGTACTCCTCAGGTTCTTTGATATTGACCTGCAGTTTTTTTTACTATTTAACTTTTCTATTGCAACATTTGTGATTTCTGTCTTCTTGTCCTAAGATGCATTACTGCAGAAAGACTTGCTTGTTCTGTTTTGCTTTGTTAATTGGATGATTGATTTCTTTCATCTTCTTATTTTTTTAATGGATCAATCTAGTGGACAAATGATGCCTTCTTCAGAACATTCACTATTCTGGAGCCAATCCTAGAAAAGGATAGTGTCTGGTCTTTCCTCCGCTTTTTACATCAGAAAAATGCACGGGGCATGAAATGTGGTTACCTCATCACATCAGAAACTTTAAACCAGATAGTCCTATATGATTCGCTGAGATGCGCCGAAGTTGTCTTGGCGGGTAAGAATCCTAAGCTTCATGGGTTCCGGGCCAATCCCAACTGCATGACCCAATACGGGTTCTTTCCCCTCCACCGAGCTGCTGAAATATTTTCTGTTCGTATGATTGAGTTGCTCTTTCGCCATGGCGCATCGGCCAATTTACGCACATACGGTGCTTTACCCACCGAGAACCTACTACCGGTCCATGTTGCGGTTGCGAACACTTGCATGCATAAGTATCTGGAGGACAGTCTGTATCCTAATCAAGAGCATCTGGATTGCAGTCATGCAGATATCAACTATATCCTGAAGCTAATCCATATCCTGTGCCTACCCGAAATGGTTTGTTTCGCATCGATCCATGACTTGTTTTACAGCATAACTAATAGAAGTTGCCATATATCTGAGACCAGTGATATAGCACTACATGAGAACATTTTACACCTACACTTTCCAAACTACAGTTCCCTGTGTTACTCTTTGTTTATGTCCATGTGTTATGACCATTATTGTTTTTTCATAAAAACTAAGTTTCTAATAATATTTGAAATTTTAATCTTGCAAATTGGGATGATAAGCACGGATTTCCCCCCATCTTCGTTTTGCAGAAGCTCTTCTTGGATACGACTAGGCTGCTGGCTAAACACACAGATAATCTGCTAGATGAGGTCTGTAATTACATAATAGATGGGAATCTTGTCCAGACAGCCATTTTGCTCCTTTCAGCTCAAGAGCAGATCCGTGGGGTATCTTCCCGCAGGAGAGACCATAATAGGGAGCCAGATGGATTTTCTATTATCACTAAGTGTGTTGTGGGAAAAATTACCGCCATACAATTGGAGATGTGTCAAAAGGGACTGGAACTTGAGCCACTAGAGGCAAAAAAAAAAGGTGTTTGATATAATACTGGCACTTGTTCATCTAATTTCCCAAGCTGGTGAAGCTCTTGATTCATACATTCAGGCTCATCCAAAGGTAATCGTTGTTGCAGCTTCAGTACCACCATATCCACTTTCTACTAAATATGTGCATGATTGTTGCATTTATCTGATAGATGCTAGTTTCATTGCTCTGGTACTTCTGTGGTGCTTAGCACATATACAAATGACTAAATACGGACTGTATGATACTATGATAATGTACATTTATCGGAAAAAAAAGTATGTTAGTACATGAACAAGGACAGTATGTGGTTGCCTCTGTATGTGTGTGTGTGTGTGGGGGGGGGTAAACGCATACAAAGTAATTGTAATTTGGAGGAAACTATGGAAATTAAAGTTCAAGGGGACATTGCATAAAGCTGTCATCACTTTTTAAAACAAAATGATCTTCTGAAGAGTAAACATAAATCAATGCGGTCTATGAGTCAGTCTTCAGCCTGGATGGACTGTTGTCTTCAGTTCAAAAGTGTGAAAATATTAACAGATTGTACTTTTAGGTAACAAAAAAATAGAAAATCAAATACATTTAAATTCATATTGTATTATTAATTGTGAATCAAAAACATACATTTCATAGTAATAATGAAATCAAATACTGAGCATGCATGTAAACATACATTTAAAATCAAATGCAACTATAATACAATTTTACATCTGTTAAATTTTTTTAACTTGTATTACTCACCCCACTAGTGAAGAGCTGGAGTTCTAGACATTTTTTTTTTACTTTTTGTGCGGTCATGTTAATAAAAAGTTTTAGATTTGTTCAGAATTTTTTTTCATGACAAATCTAATGAATTGCTTTCACCTTACTAATATTAGTATGTTTGAAAAGTTTCACTCAACACTTTCTATGAAGTCATGTATTTAGGAACAACCGTAATATTTATTATGTGTTCCTTTGCAAACAACACTTCCTGCTAACTATCAGTTATTGGTTATGTTACGGTGCTCTCATGCGTTAAAAATGGCATGCAGGTTGTCCCCTATGTCATGCAAGTGCCCCATGTGGAGGTTCTTGATCGTGTCTCGTTGATTTTGAAGGATTATGGTTTTTGTTCTTCTGGAGAAGGAATAGATATTGGAAATCTGTACTTTTTTGCTCACCATTTTTTATTTCTTAATTGATCATAATTTTGCATACATATGATGTTCACATCCAATTATTTCTTGTTCTTGAAGCCACCCCTATAAGAATGTACTGTCCAGTGAAGAGATACCTCACAAACTTGGTGTGTATATGTTGAATTGATGATTGAAGCATTTCTTTCGAAATCTGAGAATATTAAGTCTAATGATTATGTGATGGAAAACAGCGCAGATGGGTAGGATGAAAGCATCTATGGAAATTCCTTGCCTGGAAAATGGAAAGGTAAAGGTACTGTAATAATGATAGACACTGACCACTGCATTGCTGTTTTTTGCCATGATTTTGCCCCAAGCCCTCATCTGATAAACTGCGGTTGTAAATTGATGTTCTTGTTTGGTTATAGAAATGAACACATAATTTGCATCTTTCATCTATCCTAGGACAGTATTTCTAGTGAAACTCTTGCTGTTTTCCAATATGCATGGTCTTCTTACCAGTACTGTGTATTCCATGATATCTTCAATGTTGCATGCTTGTTAGAAAACTTTTTTTTTCCTTCTCTTTAATTCTAGAATATAATTAGATGTGCAAAATAAATAAAATTGTGTGTAACCATTTCTAGAGATAGTAGCAAAAACATGTGTGACTTGTTGATGTATCTTCGTCATTAATATTCTCTCTAAATGTATATATTCTGAATAACTTAAAGTTATCTCTTTTCTCCATAGTAATCTAGTCAACATTTGAAATCTCAAGTGGCTAATGCTGGAAGGTTTTTGGATTTCTAACATTTCGATCTTTATTCACTTATTATGAGCCAGGCTAAGGGGAAGAAAGAACCTAGAGGATGGGAGCTTAAATTGGCAAGGAGAAGTTTCTTCCCGTATTGGAGATCTGTCTTAACATCCCGGTTTATTATGAAGTGCTACTCCATTAAGGAGCATAAGAAGGGTATTAATATATTGAGTAAATCAACTGGTGAAGCATCAATAGACATGAGCAAAATTCTGCTACCAAAAGTTAATTATGAACCCAAACGGATGTTTGGTACTACGGCATCCATGCTCTTGAAAGTTTTAAGGAATGCATGAGTAGGATGGTATGTATTCCGCGATTTTTGTTTTCCTAGTTCAAATTTGTTAGAAGGTGCATCTTATACAGCATGTATCGAAGGAAATATATTATTTGATGAACCTTAGGACTGAACATATATTTGTAGGTTTTGTTTTGTCACTTGAACATATCGAGGTTTGTGGTAGTGTTACATGTCATGGTTTTGGCAGCTATTTGCACGTTTTCTACTCACTCTTTTGCTCACCTGACATTTGGAGGCAATTACATTTGTAAAAAGCATAGATGCACAATTCATCTCATCACAATCCAAGTAATTTGCACTGGCAGACTGGGTTTGTCCGTCTTCCCTAAATTCAGTGGAATCAGAATCTCCGACTGCCTAGCATGTGGTAGCCTTTGATGAGGCAACATCTCATTGAAGGACATGATCTAGCTAGGGTGAACTGATCATATGTAGTATATACTCATATAAATTCAGCATGGATAATTATAATATCGATATTCAAAATCGGTAAATCTACAAGTGACCTCCTTTCGCGGCAAGATGGTTGGCAACGTGATTGCTCCTCAAGGAGAAGCGAAAGCACTTGAGCGTTCTTCTTTCCTTTGGTAGATTGTCCTTCAAATAGATGTTATTATGGGTATGTCTTAAGTAGAACTTTTAAACTTTAACAGTCGATATTGTTTTAAATATTCAGATTGAAAGCTTATAAATCATATTGGTTAGATGTTTCTCGAAAATGTATTTATAATCTAATATTTTTTGTTGTTTTATATATAATATACTCCCCCGTCCGAGAAAAGTTGTATGTGATTTGTCTAATATCAGATGTATCCAGACATTAAATAATATCTAGATACATCTAAATTTTAACAAATTTCAGACAAGTAAATAGCGATAGTGGTGAAATGGTAAAATCTTGAAGACTTCCTCAATATCCAAATTCAAAAGTGACATTTTTTTTGTGATAATGAGGGAATATATATGATGCGACCCTCGGCGCGCGTCTGCTGTGACTAGACTTCGAAAAAGACATCAACAACAACAGAAATAGAATTAATTCGCTTTTGCATGGACAAATCAACAAATGAGCAAACGAGAAAGCGAGCTCGCAACAAGAACGAAAAGAAATGAAATTGAAATTAATTCTGCACAGTGTGGAACATGAACTGGACAGATGATGGAGCGAGAGATGCAGAAGCAGAAGGACTTGTCCAGCGATCATTAGTTCCATCTAGTTGACGAGCCTGCAGTTCGTCCTGATCTCGCCGCGTCGGCCGGCCTTCTTCACCTCGATGCCGGCCATCTTCACCATGGCCTGCCCGAACTTCTTCTCCCACCTACCGCTGACGCCCGCGCTCTCCCGCACCATCCGCGCCGCCTCCTTGGTCTCCATGAGCGCGGCGTCCGACGCCAACAGCACCCTACCCTTCAACACGTTGCGGTAGAACTGGCCGTCCAGCTCCGCCGGGGTCACCAGGTCTTGGCTCACCGTCGGGTCCTCTGCCTCGCTGGTGTCGTTGCACCGCCTCCGGAGCGACCTCGCAAACGACGGGTCGATGTCAGCGCCGTCGCCGAGTCTGTCCCCAGCGAAGGAGGAGCAGCGCGCGTGGCCGACGGAGTGCGCGCCGGAGAGCACCACCATGTCTTCGGCGTCCAGCCCCTTGGCGGCGAAGTTGTCGATGAGCTGGGCGAGGTTTGCGGACGGCGCCGGAAGGGAGGGGACCGTGTCAGAGGCATTGGAGCGCCGCCCGTCGAAGCGGCCCGCCGGCATGTCGAAGTCGACGCGGTAGCCGCTGAGCAGGTAGGAGGCGTCGCGGGCTGCGAAGGCGACCACGTCGGCGCAGGAGACGACGCCCGGGCAGGCGTCCTCGAGCGCGAACTTTGCCGCGTCGATCGCCTCGAAGCCACGCAGGCTGTGGACGTTGGGCGCGCCCAGCTTCTCCGGGAAAGGGTTCTTCTTCGTCGGGTCCAGCAGTACCGACGCGTCACAGCCCTGTACACAGTAGTACAGTACACACACGTACGTATCAGCAAACTACTCGGCAATGCAACTATAACTACTGCGGGAATGTTTGCCGCGTCACGCGTGTGCGTGTGCGTGTGCGCACCTGGACGAAGCAGTCGTGGAAGAGTAGGCGGATGAGGCCAGCGCCGATGCCGGCGTCCTCGGCGACGGCATCGCTCACGGCGGCCCTCACGATGCCCTCCGCCTTGGGGCATGTGTCCTGGTAGTACCCGACCTGGAGCTCAGTGTCGGGGGCGCCGCGGCACGCCCCGGCTAGGAGCAGGGCGCATGTGACCAGGATCGCTAGATCAAAATTGGCAGCCATAGCCCTTGACCAGGAATCTTGGTGCTTTTGAGCTATCTGAGCTAATCACCTAAATATCGATGGATCAAGCGTGAGTGGGATGAAGTGTTCATCATAATGTGAAGCCAGTTTTATAGGTAGGTATTCCGAGCGCATTGAGCAGAGTGACACGGCATGGCTTAAGTTCGTAACTTCTATATGGTTTTGTTATCGAGCTGTATGCACGAACGATGCCATTGACGAACAAGACGTTGAGCTCGAGCTTGTTGTCAATTCAACGGGGGTTTTCCCTGCCTCCAAGGACATACCTCCAAATGGCCGGAAGAGATGGCCTGCTCCATGCTCCAGCAGCTGTCTCCATATCGATTTCTTAATTCAGCTGAGCTGAGCAAGAACATTCCGACCAACTGAATCGATCGGAAATGGGATCACACAGAAAACAGGAGGATTTTCTTTTGTGTTCGTGAGTCATGATGGGGACCGGTCAGTTGGTCTGTTGTAAACCGAGAACAAAATTAGCGCGTCCTCCAGCTGTGTGCCATCGTCGACGTTGTATCTGACAAGCGGCCACACGCCACGGCGGCGGCTGTGCTGGAGGTGGAAGACGGCGGCAGGGACAAAGCTCTAAGCTAGCAATTTGTCCATGCATGGATCCCTAGTAATCCTGCCTACCTTAGAGACACAGAGGTGTTTTTCTGGTAAATTACACACAACCAAAATACTTTTTAAAAAAAAGACATGACGGCCATCTCAAACGGACATGCATCAACAAGCCTCAGCATCAACCACAGCGGGAACAACACGTGAACTAGAGGAAAATTTCTGCATAAGCAGAGCCTCTGAAAGGTAACGACGCATCCTCGCCGCCATTGCTTGATCCAACTATTGAAGCCAGATTATGGGTTTTCATAGTAAGTCTAAGAAATCATAGAGAACACTTTCAACAAGATAACACGGTGCATCATCACCAACGTTGTTCGCTGTTCGGTACGATTGGACCTCACTACGGGAGAGCGGCCGTGCGCCGACGGCCACGCACCATCGGCACAACACATTCAACCGTCGGCACCGTCTGTGCCGACGGTGACCGTCGGCACACCATCGTCGGCACATCTCTGGTCGGGCTAGCCAAGGCTACCGTCGGCACAGCTCTGCACCGACAGCTGGGAAGGTGGCCGTCGGCCGTGCCACCGTCGGCACGGTCCATTCCTCGTTCGCCACGGCGTAACGGCGCCGGCGTTGCACATTAGGCTGTGCCGACGGTGTTGCCGTCGGCACAGTTCCTTCTTTTTTTTGCCAGAACTCGAGGGTACTTGATGGAGCACCACCAAACTAAAGTAAACTTGTGTTGCGGCCTTCACTTGCCAAACATAACCTTTCTCATAGCCTTGATAATACGAGCACAATGCGAAAGATCTCGGGTAGCATCTCACGCATACATTCCTGACGTGAACATGGACACGCGTCTGATAACCACATCCCCATGAACGTGATGGCGTTCATGAGAAACTTGCGTCGCCTCACATGCCAGAACGCAGATCATGGATCAGCAGACGTCGTGCCACCAAAAAACCACTAAGGGCACGATACGGTGGTGCGCCATGCACGCTAGAGGCAGTCATCATTCTTGGATGGCTAGGACCTATTGCACTTCATGAGCACTGGGCCTCCTTTGAGGTCTACACGGTGTGCCACCCTTTTGACATTTTGACCGGCATAAATTTCTTATTTTGACTAAGTAATTACTATATATTCACACACGTATGTGATGATTTTGAGCACCATGATTTATACCTTGATGATCATGAGTTATGCTTCCATAACTCTTCACCCAACCAAACACTGGTTCTCACTTTCAACCAAATTATGTTACCATGGTTCTAGTCTGGATCATGTATGTTTAAACTTCGAAGATCCCACTTTTTCAGTTTTTAGTAGTCACTAGAGTCCACACGTACTACTTTATATTAGGGTTGAACGATTTCATAGCTTCTCGGCGCATGAGACATTGTAGATGCAAATGAACAATACACATAAACAGTAAACACACAATGACAATGTGCTATTACAATTTTTTAGCAGTAATATTTTGATGGTAACTTTTGATACCATTTCTCTATAATTCGTGAATAATAATTACTGTCCGGTAATTTTTCAACTATGCACAACTCTTTTAGCGCTGCATGAACAATAACTTCTCGGGTAAATTTTTGACCGGAACTTGGTAACTCTACTTTTGTAGTAACCAATGGTAATCTCCTGACAGAAATTACCCTTGGGTAATTCTTCAACGATTACTAATTTTTCAGTAGTAATTCAACAACATCAAGTTTTTGAACAGTAAACACACCTTCTCGGCGCATGAGGCACCGGTTGCAATGCGGAACGATTTCACGCCTTCTCGGCGCATGAGGCACCGGTTGATGTGCTAATGAACAGCACACATAAACAGTGAACACACATGTATTATTATAGTTTTTTTAGTGGTAATTTTTCAATGGTAAACTTTACCAGTCTTCAGCAGTAATTCATGAACAATAATTATCATCCGGTAATTTTTGACGATGCGCAACATTTTTAGCGCTACATGAACAATAACTTCTCAGGAAATTTTTTGACCGCCACTCGGTAACTGACTTCTTCTGTAGTAACCAAAGTTAATTTCCCGGTATTAATTACCCTACGGTAATTCTTAAGTAATTAGTAATTCTTCGAATAGTAATTCTACAACATCAATTTTTCTTGTACAGTAAACACACATGAACAGTGTGCTATGACAGTAATTTCCAACAGTAAATTTTAGCGGTAATTTTTCGATAGTAATTTTTATACCATTTTTCAACAATAATTATTGTCCGGTAATTTTTTTACCAAGCGTAACCTTTCAAAGCTACATGAATAATAAATTATCAGCGGTAAATTTTCGACCGCAACTCTGTAGCTGCCTTCTTCATTAGCCAACGGTAATTTTGGTAGTAATTAATTACCCTACTGTAATTCTTGAAAAATTAATAGTTCTTTGATAGTAATTTTACAATATCAATTTATTGGTTGTAACAGTTATTCTGTGGCGCTGCATGAAGAGTAATTTTTTAACAATAATTTTTGGACCACAACTATTCAATGATAATTAGCATTCTTCTACACTAGCCAAGATTAATTCTCTTATGGTAATTACCCTATGGTAATTTTCAAAGATGCATAATTCTTTGACAATAATTTTTGACCATCAATTTTTCGAGTGTAAACATTTATTCTTCGACCGTAATTTTTCAAGTTACAAGCGCATGAAATGTAACTTTTTAGCAATAATTCTTCGGTAACAACTCTTCAATAGTAATAGCCTTTTTTAGTATCTTTGGGGTTCTCGTACATCAACTTCGGGGAAAAATACTCCATTATTTTGTATCTTTTTTATTCAAGAAAAATATTAATAGCTCGTTCTTCTATTGATTGCCACATGAGGGGTTCTCCTACAGGAACTTCCCAGAAAAAATACTCCCACTTTCCATCTTATCTTTTATTCGAGAAAAATACTACAACCTATTGATTGCTTCACAGTCACCCTTCTTTCCAAAACAAACTTGAAAACACAACTTTATTGTTCACCGCCTCTTTTATCCAGAAAATTATTTCTCCCTTATTCGATCACCCTATGGGATGTACTCCACTATTTATGTTCTCTTTTATTCGAGAAAAAAGAGCATTCACTTCATGAATCACTCTGCATTAAAACTACTACCTTTTCCACCACAACTTTGGAAAAGGTACTTCATTATTCATCGCCTCTTTTATTCTAGAAAAATACTTCACTATTTTCCGTCTCTTTTATTTGGAAATTTACTTAACTATTCGTCGCCACTTTTTTCGAAAAAAAGTTACTACCTTCATTTGTTGATTGCCCCAAGATCACCCTACGGGTGCGTCATATCGCCGCGCTAAAGCTTCCTATGTCTCTTTTATTTGGGATTACAACGTTTTGCTGCAGTGTTTCAACAGTACCTTCTACATTACATCAGAAAAAAATTGTTGGATCATTCGCTCTTCTCTTTTCATAAATTTACTAATTCTTTGTCTCTCATCGCCTCTTTTATTCACAAAATATATACTAACGCATTCTTCTATAGTGACTTCACCAAATAAATACTTCATTCTTATTCGCCGACCCTTATATTTGTGAAAAAATATTACTCGCCACATGATCCCACGGGCGCGGTGTGTCGCCGTGATATAGCTTCCTAGTTATATTACATGCCATGTTCTGTCGGAGTGGCAGCCAGATGACCAAGAAACCAAGAAGTTTTGCCTTGTTTGGTTAGACTACGACAGACGTTGATGGTTCGAGACTTCAACCTTCGGCTTGGTTTTATTATCAAGAAATCTACCTCAATCCTACTGGCAATCTAACGGTGGAGTTTCCATGATTCCAAGGAGATGTCTCCAAATGGCCGGGAGTGATGGCCTCCAGGCTTCATCAGCTGTCCACATTTGGAATTCTTTATTTCAACTGAACTGAACCGAACACTGTATAGCCAGAACATTCCGGTCAACTGGCTTGAGCACAAACATGATCAGAAAACCGAATGAAGATTTTTTTTTTCTTTTTGCGAGGAAACAATGATGCGTTCATGAGTAGAACAGGCTGCTGGTGACTTGTGAAGGCAGAACAGAGTTGGCGTATCCTCCGGCTGCATCTGTCTTGTGGACGAGCGGCGACGCCACGGCAGCGGCTGGGTGGAAGTGGAAGACGGCGGAAGGGTCAAAAGATCGAAGTCCGACAGAACCTGCGCCGAGACCAGCGGCACACAACAGAACAGCTGAACAGGAATTTTGTACTCCGTTTGAGCAGAAGGGAGAGCATTTGCACAACTCAAGTTGATTGACCTGTAATTAATCTCGGAAAAGATCTAACTTAAAGTTTTAAAAAATTACGAAAACAGTTGTATGTGCGCGTGTTAGGTTGAACTTACTAAAAATATTACGAAAAGACACTCAACAGACGTGATCACAAAACAAGAATGACGTGGGCCTCAAAAAAAAAAACAAGAATGACGTGTTTCATAACTGTGACTGGCTCTTGGTGTGTTGTGAACCAACAACCAAGAACAGAGTTGACGCGTCTTTCGATTATGCGTCTTTGGTCGACAATCTTATGTATCCGAAGAACGGCGACGCCACGGCAGCAACTGTGGTGGAAATAGAAGACAGCGGCTGAGACAAAGGTTGAAGCCCGGCAGCACACGGCCCGAACAGGCGTGTGAAAGTGTGTTACTGTCCAGTAGTTCGAAAGAGTGAAGGTTCTGTTGTGCTGAACGAACTGCCCCTAAATTTGTTTTCTCCAACGAACCTCTGCATCCGTTGCACACAGTTACCACACTTATATACTAATAAATATTTAATGATGTCAGGTTAAGCTTGACATTGCTCCTCCAAGTAGAACGCAATACATTCAGTGATTTAGACTCTGCCTGATCGATCCGAAGCGTACGTTGAGATAATCGTTCAACACTGCTACAAATCAAGCCCTGTCACTAGGTGCGAGACCAGTACATCCAGGAGTAGCTCCTGAAAAGCTTTAGTTACGGTTGTCGTTGTACAGAGAGAGTATGCGGAAACTTGCAGTAGCTAGCGGTCAAAGGACAGAGTCTTCCAACTGATATATCCATTCTAAATTGCGGAAACCTGGATATACTATCAGGCGAGTAAGCTGGGTTGGTAACTTGGTACTGCACCTGCTGTGGAAACATTATTAATATGAATATCTCAGGTGCTTCTACTAAATGGAAAACAATAGGGCATGATTCCAGAAATACAGACTAGTCTTCCCCAGGAACTGCGTCAGCGTTAATTAACTCTATGAACTATGGCAGTGTCTATTGTCCCGCTAATACCGTTCACTGTAATATTTTCCACTGTAGGTAGTTCATCTTGTTAGGGATATAACGAGGTTCTGTACCATCTCGACGCTGCTGTTCGTTAGTCAAATTCTTAGTCCTGATCCTATGTCCTTCAACGCTTTATTGGAAACAAATGTCCTTCAATGCAATCTTCTCATTATATTTTCCTCACCATGCTTCATATAAAATTTACATATTTTCTCCTTATTTTTCAGAGGATTTCTTTGGCTAAATTCTCAAGATCATAAACCATTTGGCAATGCTAGAAGTGGTCCAAATCTTTCAAATTCCAAGAAGAAAGATGATGTTTGTGCAGGAACAATTTGCATGCCATTGCCATGTAGTTTTGTATCCTTTGATGTGATTGAAATCCAATTGTATGATCCTTCATCATATACATCATCATCTTTAACTCTGACAAAAGGAAGATTCAAATGTTTCTTGAACATTGAAAGCACATAATCAAGCGGAAAAAAAGCATCACACGCCAACCCTATCTCCGTTCAACACACATCTTCCACTGTAATATTTTGCACTATCAGGTCGTTCATCTTGTTACACATATAACGAGGTTTTGTACCACCTCGACAGTTAAACGGCCTGACCAAGAGTCTGCAGATAACAGTCATACTCACAGAGGAATTTCTAACTGGGAACGCTACTCTGCTGCCTGTGTTCTGGTGATCACGAGTGCCATCGGAGGCTCGCTGCGGTCCGGTGCATAGGAACCATCAGAGTAGTGGACAGCAGTGAAGAGTTTCTGCCTCTGTGTTCCAATCTGTAACACATCCATATCAGTCATGTAAAAGTAGGAATGACCTATACACTGAAACCAGGTTCAGTCGTTCGGATATGCGATATTATATGGCACCACGCCACTGGATCGGAAGCATGCAGATCGGATCTGATTATGTTAAACAGAAACCACGTTCTAGCTAGCTTTGCCCAACCACGATTAAATTTTTTTTTGAAAAGAACCACGATTAAATGAACACATCAGACCGGCTGTAATGTCATGCTTTTCAAATCACAGCTTGGAAGCATACATAAAAAAATAAAATCAGCTGATACTTGCTACTGAAACTCTCATGGTTTATGAGAAGAGCTGCCAAGCACAACCATGTACCAGAAGGAAGCTTGGAGAAGCAGAAATTTCTTTGATTAGGTACTCAAAAGCATCTTGCTACATTAGAAATTAAGCTAGGCTACGACACGGTAGAGTTTTTTCTTCAGATAACATGTAAACACTGCCGACCACATTGATGCAATGAGATAGGTTCGGTGAGAACTGCAGCAGCTATCCCTTGACCTGGAGAAACAAACGCATTATCAGCTCAGCAACATAAAAAAGAACTCTGTAACAGATATCATTTTCCTGTCCATATCTCCTAGAATACTGATGACAACAAAATAAATCCTCGAAGCATTATGACAATAATTTCTTGGGGTGAGTTGATACCAAAAGGAAGGGGTAATAAACTACCAATCTTTTATGGCTTCTCCAACCTGAAGCTGTTTATTGCACAAATTGATACCAAAAGGAAGGGGTAATATATTGTTGCTTTGTGCTTACAAACTATGAAATAGCTAAACCAAGGGAAAGTTTGAGGCATGTTCAGATAAGAACTCACAAGTATTTTCAACACCAGCAGTCAAGCACCATATTCAACATTGCGATCATCTATATATCACTTTACAGTCCAAAAAAGGAGCCATCTATCTTGGCATCACCATCATTGAAATCAAACGGTCTATACTCCAGATCTCACAAACTATATTAGCAATAAAATCTTACCTATTAAATTATCCCAGCACATTAGCACATCAAAATTGATAGTCATCCGTGTGCAACATTTCAGCTCTTTTAAATCTACCAGCAACAGCTGTTCCTAGAAACATAAGAATTTAGGCAATTAAAATCTGTTCCAAAGAAAAGACAAATGCACAAGAGAAGGCAACAGTGAGTCATTTCACAGAGAAGCTAACAAATATAAGTAAAGCTAAATAACTCATATTGTACATAAGATTCATAGCAAACTTTTGATGCTATTACTAGCGATAGACAAACAAATATATTCATTTCATGCAAAATGCAAGAAATAGTCATGAAAGCAGTAAAAGTATGATTCTACGGAAATTGTTCTGATGGAGTAAAGGTTAATTACCAGATCAAAACAGACAACCATACTTGGATAAAAGAATATAGGGAAACTAGCTTTGAGGTTCCAAACGGCCAATTAAGTCACTCATTTGACACCTCATTTAGAATCTAAGGAGAGTGATGACAGCTATATATTTAATGATCACATATACAAGAGAATATTGCTATAATTTCGGCTATCTAACAATAATGGACAATTGGTAAGTTGAAGTTTTTAGTGAGCACTACAAAAATTAGAAAGGAAGTATTCAAGAAACCATGTAGAAAAACATAACTAGATTATGGTATCCTGCAGTATAAGGACTACGGATGAGCAATACCTGGTGTATAGAAACTGTTGAAAGGAAAATAGCGATTGCCGCTATAACCGGTTGCACAAAGCTTCTTGGATTGCGTCGATTTAAGTTGAAGCATGTAGACACTGTCCACTACATAAAAAAACAGAACATCAGCATTCTCATCATACCCCAGCACTCGTTCCCGCACATGCCAAATCTGAGGAGGGAGTCCGAGAATGCTATGCATTTCAATGGTCTTCCATGGCACCCATGCGGCAACACCATGACAATTGACGTTCCTTTGCCACATTTGGATGTGTGGGTAAGACAATACGACGAAGCCAAGAGCGCCATCCTCAGCGTGGATGATCTGGTTGTCAATGTGACCATCACTTGTGAAGGGAGGCCCCTCGATCACGCTTAGGCTCTGCTCATCCATATCAAACGCAAGTATGTCATCACCCATGGGCAACCAGTAAAGTGTGTTACCAACAAGGGTCGGTCGTTTACCAACATCGCGAAACCGATACGGCGCCTTTGTTGAGATGAGATTGCCCCATATGCCAGTCTCCGAGGAGTAAACACATGCGATGCAGAGATTGTCGCCTCTGAACATGGACACCAGGACCACCTTGAAGGGGCGCGAGTAGCAACCGCCGTGCACGTGGCCCTGGTCGCGGGCGGCGCAGAGAACCGCCCCAACGACATAACCCCTCCTGATCTCCGGTGGAATGGTCACACGGACCTGCTGGCTGGTGATGGGGTCGCACACGCTGAGCTGTGTTCTTGTACTGGCGAGGACGCGGCCGTGGCGGACGTCGAGCAGACGGCCATGGCGGATGAAGCGCTCAAGAGGGATGCGGTCGGGAGGGTCCAGGATGGGTCTGAACACAGTATTGCACCCGGGGTACTCGAAGACGCCGAGCAGGGGCGGCTTCCGGTGGTGGGCGCAGAAGAGGCGGAAGAACTTGGGGTCGGTGACGAGCCGTCTCCAGAGCTTGCAGACAGCGGCGGCGCGCGGGAGGGAGGACGGCTCCGGCGGGAGGCGGACAAGGATCTCCCGGAGGAGATCGTCCGGCAGGGATCCACAGCCAGGCGCCGCCGGCGAGTCGACGCCGCGGTGCATTCCGGCGTCCTCCTCGCTCATTTGGATTTGGGGTTGGAGAAGCCACCAAGACCTAGAAGAGAACACAGGTAAACGTTAACGGGTTTCAGGACCTAGGGCTCTGGCGATCGCCATGGCGTCTAGGGTTATCACCCTCCGCCACCGGTGTCTACTCCGGCTCGGAGTCCTTCTTCCCCCCGATCTGATCGTGCCCTTCTCCCCCTTTTTTCTTGAGATCGGATGGTTTATGAGTTCGTTCTTCTTATTCTCTCCAGCTGTACGTTGCCTGATCGTCTAGAGGGTTTTGATAGTCAACTCAGTCTTGAGCAAAGCTCCCACTTATAAGTTGGCCGCAGCCCATTTTCCTAGACGAGGTGGGACTAAATTAAGCAGCCTCCATCGGTCCTGCAACACCAAGTATAACAGTTCTCTCTAGGGTTCTCTTCGTAACATCGCCGGCAGTAAGTTTGAAGCAAATGCCGGGCGGATCTAGTAGTAAGAAAGCTGAAGCAATTGATGATATGTTGCATCGTCTCGGGATTGAGGAAGATATATGAATATGATGATCATGTGTTTGAGGACGAAGAGGAGGCTCCCAAGGAAGGCCTGAAGTGGATGGCCTTGGCAAAAGTCCAATAATCCTGAACATACGGACTGATGGGCTACGGAAACCCATACGAACAAACATGAAATGAATGGTAGGTTCGGTTTTGGATTGCTTGCTGAAAATTGGAAACCTATTCCTTGCCTTCTATGCATTCCTTAGTGCATAAGTGATTTCCGTAACAAAATGTGTAGCATATATTATTGGCAGAAGTTCATACCTCAAAAAAAAATCAGCCTCAAATTTTATAGCAGCATATGCGCGTGGCGTGGAGCCTAGCAAGGGATGTGCAATTTCGTCACCTTGAGGGAAATCTATTTACATTGCAAATGTTTCTGCCTTGGCAATTGGCTTAAGGTGGAGAAATAAAGGAGGTCCATGGCTTTTCCGCGAATTACTTCACGTCTTGGATCCAAATCCATAAGGTGCACGTGCAATATTAGAACAAATCGTTGATTACAAACTTGACAGAGAAGAAAGTGGGAAAAGTGGTCGAGGTCCAACTGGACATGCAAGGTGCATGTGGCAGAGGTCCCCGATTTCCGTCTTGCTTCCTCGCATCTCTGAGAAGCAATCTGGGACTATAGCATGGCATACGGTGCGGTGAGCGCTTCTTCATGTCCAAGTGGTCAAGGGGTCAAACGCGAGAGTTCTCCGCACCCGACGCCGCCATGGAGAGCGCCACCTCCTGCAAGTTCATGTAGATTAGATGGGTTATAGTCACGGGCCAACAGAACGGGACCTTGCTCCCTGCCTCCAAAGCGCGGCATTTGGGGACGAGGAAAAGAGCGCTCTGCACAAATCCACACAAAGGATTCCCAATCCGATCGGCACATATCACGTTGCCAAGGGTTCACGGGCTTTCTCCCTCCATACCGTCCTTGCTCTCCGTCAAGAACAGGAACAATATCGGCGATACCTGAATCCTGGGCTATCACGCCCCCTACCCGTCGTGCCAAATGTCGAGGTCGAACTCACACATCAGGAATACGACATACCCCCATTTAGAGATTCGGAGAGGGTTGGAAGTAGTCTCAAGATTAGGATTGCGCAACAAAAACATATGAAAACACACAAGGGTTAGCCAGGTTCAGGCCGCCCGGAGGCTAAGAGCCCTATGTCCTGCATGTCTGATTGGTATTGATTTGGTTATGGAAGAACACTGGATTACAATGGAGGAGAAGATCTTGTCGGTATTCCCGGGAAGGGAGATCTTCTCCAAGAACCTCTCTCTCCCTCTCTCTCTCTCTCTCTCTCTCTCTCTCTCTCTCTCTCTCTCTCTCTCTCTCTCTCTCTCTCTCTGCTACCCTAATTCTCCTTCTCTCTCGATCTCCTCCCGCTGCCATGCTTTTTCTTCTCCCTCGGTCTCTGGGCCATGGTCCTCCTTTTATAACACAAGGGGATACCACAATGGCCTAGGATGCTCTTCGTTCTGACTTGTCTTCTGTCTCACGGCTAGAGCCATTGCCTAGGACCAGACTCTATCTTGGGCCACCTCATCGCGTAGCTTGGTCCGCCGTCTCCTGGAGCCTGTCGGGGCTCTCCAGGTTTTGATCTCGTCACCCGGTCAGCAGACTAAGGGCACCACATGTACAATTCTAGCCACGACCTTACCTTTCCTGGTTGTCCTTTCATGCCCTTTCGCCTGCTTCTCCCTCTACTCTGGACATTGAAGAGGGAAAAGTGCATGGGTATCTGAGGGAAGACATGATACCGACCCATCGGACGCTGCATTCCTAGGATCCTGGTAGGAACACCAGGGATGACGTGGTCCACCCGGGTCCTTGTCCACCTATCACTCATTCTGAATCTCTTCCACGGCACCTCCTAGGTATCCCAAACTGAGGGGATCTGGCCAACGGATCCCACAGTCAATCTGAGGGACCCTGGTTCCCCGGGTATCGAAAATTCCCAAGGAATTATTTTGGGCATGAATCCTAGTGTGCACGAGTTCTTAGGGCCAAATACTATTCCCATGGAAATATTTTGAAGGCTAGGGAGAAGGTGGGATCTTCGTTTACTTGGCAGAGTATCATTGCGGGCTTAACTACTTCCAAAAGAGGTTATGTTTGGAGAGTTGGGAATGGAGAAAATATTAATATTTGGCAAGATCCTTGGATCCCTACTAGCCCAAATATGAGGGCTATGTGTCCAAGGGGGGATGTTGGTTACACAAAAATTAATGAGTTGGTTGATCCTCTGACTGGTACTTGGAAGCTTATTCTTTGATGTAGATGACAACCGTATAGTACAAATCCCTCTCAATAATCAAGGTTTTGAAGATTTTGTTGCATGAGGTTTCACTAAGCATGGACAACATATTGTTCGACTGGCTATGATTTGCAATGGGAACATCAGTTTGGGCCATTGTCGAGTCAACTTCACACCCAAGAAGCTCGGCCTTGAACCCCATTTGGAAGAGTCTTTGGAATCTCAAAATCCCTAGCAAGGTCAAAATATTAATATGGTTTGCACTACACGGTATAGTACCACCACAATCTATTCTTGTAAAGCGACATGATGGGACTTGGGGGAATGCCCAGTATCTAACCTTGGCCTAGAGGATACCCGACACCTCCTATTCCAATGCCCAACTGCTTTAGGCATTGTGAACGAGTTGGGCCTGGCTAGTTTGATGCAAGAGGAAGTATAGATGGATCGGTCAGGGTCAGCAATCATTGAATTTCTTCTTCGACGGAGTACCAATGTTCTCCTAGGGTTTACAAATATTGGCCTAAAAGAAACCTTGTCTGTAGCATGCTGTTATCTTTGGTGGATCAGGCGTCGTTGTACTCATGATGAATTGGTACTTATGTTACAGAGGTGCAAGATGTCTATTCTTTCCATTACTGCTAATGCTGCAAAAGTTGATAAACTGCATGGTATTAAGAGGGAAATCAAATGGAGCAGACCGGAACAACGGTAGGTAAAGCTTAATGTGGATGTAGCCTTCCATGCATATACATGTGTGGCAGCAGTTCTTCAAGATTACCAGGGAGCTTTGTAGCAACAACGACTAAAATCCTTTCTCATGTGTCATCCGCTGCTATGTCGGAAGCAATTGCAATGAAGAAGGCAGTGGCGAAGCCACGTCTAATCTGTGTAGTCAAATGACTACGCAGCTTTTTGACAAAACAAGCTGAAAATGTGTAGCAAAATATTAAAAATTTATAGAAATACATGTATTTGACTACACAACACAAGCTGACAACACATGGTTGTTATCCTGGCTCCGCCACTGGAAGAAGGGACTATCCATGGCAATTAGAGTTACTGTAATCTAACCTTAAATTGGGTGGTTAGGAGGGTGGTTGTACCCCAGTCCACCAGAGTTCAAACCCCAGGTTTGACATTTGTCTGTCTCATAAAGGTGGAATATTCATTCAGTAGGAGGCGGCGTTCCCATCGACAACGAGGCGCATGTGGTGACTTCCCCAATTTCAAGATCCAATCTGCCGGCTCAGTCTTCTGGAGGTGCTCATAGGGGTAGGATGTACGTGTGTGCGATCATAGGGGTGAGTGTATGTAAACGCCTACGTTTATACTGTGTTTCTCAAAAAGAATTATCACAGTCTGGTTTGTTCCATTGAGACCATCAATGCTTACTCAGGGAAGGATATGTGGTGGGGCAGATTCGGTTACAATTTTAACACATTGTGTAGACTTGATCGTTTAAATTGGTATTTCCGCATGTTCAAAAAAAAAATGGTATTTCCGCATGTGGGCTTTTGTTCACTAGAGACAGAGTGTGTTGGGCCCTGGCAATGTGTTTTGGGATGGGCTCGCTGACTTTCAGCGAGGCGGGGCGGCCCTATGAATGCTGAAGAAAACGCATCCTCAAGCTGTGCCTTCTTTCACCTGCTACGAGCAGCGACCTACTGATGTGGTGCTGATTGCAGACACTGGTGAGTGATGCCGGGGAGCACCCGTCGCTCATCCCCCCCCCCCAGACAGTTCTCGTCTCGATACAGTACTTGGCCTCCACCTCTCTCTCCGCGGGGCAGATCCGGAGCCACTCCGCCGGAGGCGGTGAAGGTGACGCGTCGGAGTAGTATAAGTTAAACTAGGTCTTCTCTTTCTCTAGATTTGTTGTTTACCCTTGTGGATATTGGCGTGATGCCCGTGTTGAGGTGGTGGCGGTGGAGTCTGGGCTTCTCCCTGTTGCTGGCGGCGGTGCTGCAGCTGCTCGTGGTGCTCCGGTGGTCGGAGCCAGAGGCGAGCGGCGGCAGGACGGCGTCACCCTCTCCAATAAAAGCCTTCCTCGAGTCACCAGATCTGGGCGAGCTCGTCTTCGATCCCTCTCTCTCTCTGGCCACCGCGGCGGTGGAGATTGGGAGGGGATCTCCGATGACCCTGCTTTTGGCACATCTGCTGGCTCCTTCTCTGGAGCTGATCTTCGTCGAGTGAAACACACGATGACCAAGCATGTCACCGTGATCCTTGGCCAATATGGTGGCCCGATTTCATCAACCTCCATGGCGGAGGCCCTCTCGGTCGGCTGCTGGAGCTCGACGCCACGAGGGAGACAAGTGGTTCGTCCCCGTCTCTCTGGTGGTCGCCAAGGGCTTGACCTTGGCGTCGGCAATGAGCGTTCGAGCATCATGCACTCAGAACTCGGCGGAGACGCCTGGAGTTCACCGGCGGTGCATGGCGGAGACTACCTTGGACCCGATTGCTTTTTCTCTATTTTGGTCAGGGTGGTTTTTTTAAAGTGGAAGGCCCTTTCTTCAAAGTTTAGGTTTTTCTGGGCAAGAGATGTAAAAGGGCTTTTCTGTAAAATGTACCTGCCACTTGGTTCTATATAAGAGCTCCACCGGGGTCTTCTGACCCCACTTATGTGCAAAAAAAAAAGATGAGTGATGCCAAAGGTAGCCGACTTGAACAATCTCAGCTTGCAGGCACTACTGCCGTTGGCATTTACCTTGACATGATCCGCTTCATCAGATTACAAACGTCAAAAAGTTTGTGTGCGTACCAATGCTTTGACAAAGAGCTCAGCTTTGACAGGATACTTACTGCTCGTATGCAGCACACAAAGCAAGCAAAAGAAAAGGAGAGAAAAAAAAAAGATCATAGAAAAATCTCAAATACAGCAACCAACAGATAGATCACAAATACAGCATCTGAAGAATCATAGTGGAAACGCCTGCATTAGCATCAGAAAAGCAAATCGCCATTCACCAGCGCATCGCCGCCAAAATCACAAACACGAGAAGGAAGAAACGCGGCATCACCAAATCTAACCACAACTCACAAGGCAACCCTGCTCTCCAACGATCTGTCAATTTTATTGGAAACCAAGTTTTCAGGCAAGTTAAGGACATGTAACCAATGGCATACAAGCCGCAATTTACCACAGGAAGGTACACTCTAAGCATGCTTTCTTTTTTCCTGTTCCCCTTAAATACACCCTTTGGAGCAAGATCTGACCAATAGGCGCCAATCACCACGCAATTTTATTCAGTCTGCTTCCAACTTTACATCTTGAGGTTGAACCGCTGGTCTACAAGCAAGAAACCAAAGAAAGATGTCAAGGATTGAAGTCAGCTCTTCGTCATAAACTGAATGCGATTGATGGAGTCGATAAAACCCACCGTTAAGCTGCCATTCCTAGTTCAAGCAAGCGAGAGCTTCAAGGATGGAGCTAGCAAAATGCATCTGGACCAACTCGTCGACTGTCGAGAAGAGGGGCACATGTACAAACAGAGACTTGATTCCGTGCTCCTCTGCAAACCGGAGAGAGTGGTAGTACACATAGTTGCATACGAAACGCCCAGCGTCATCAGAAAGCATCACGTCGTAGCCTGTCTTCCGGAGTGACTTGGTTAATTCTTTCACCGGAAGAGTAGTCTGTGTTGACCATGGAAAGTACATAGAAGTGTGGTTAGTCCTCAGATCAGCAGAATAGGACTACAGTTCTGAGCAACATTTCAGCAAGAAGACACTTTGACTTTTACCTCCCTTATCCGTGAGATGCTTCCGTCAGATGGCACAATAGGGACTCTCTGCAAATTAACAATGAAGCTGATGAAACCCGATGCAACAAGAAATCGGTGGAGATAATGAAAGGTATGCAATAGGACAACAACGCAACCTGAGGTTTCCACCCTAGCTCATCAGGGCAACGGAAGGTGGCCTCATTAACGGCTTGGTTCTCAAGAGCAAACCGCGATGCACCACTGTTGACTCCAAAGTGAACCTGAAAAAACGTCCATACAGAAATTGTTTTCAGTGACGATGAAAACAAACTAGAAGCTGTTCATATCTTTTAGAAAACATCAGTCGCAGGATGGTGAGTATATGGCAAATTGGCAACAATGCCCAGTTAGTAAATGAATAACATCTGGTCAAATGGAACTCAAGCAATATTATTTCCCATTCTCATTTGCATGTGTTCCACACATCTTGAATGCTGTAAGCTGATATGCAGTTACACTATCAAATGGGAGAGAAATTATTGGTGTTTTAATTTATGACTCTAATATCACACTGTATCAACTACAACTAGTCAGTAGCATCAGCTGCGGACTGCATACAGAAGTGGACCTCCAACACTAGATACTCGCCAATCATATGGAGTTCTAAATTACTAATCGGTAGTTCGGTACCTTGCACAATCGTAAGAAGTAAAATAAACCTGTGGTTATTCTAAGTTGGAAATTTCTTTTAAAAATCCAGGAGACATAATTTCTACCAACACTGTCCAGGTGCAGTAAATCATTTCTATACCCACAAGATCTGACAAAACTGTTAGTTCCAAGGGGAAATGCATGGAGAAGCTTTCCAGTTGAACTATAGATAGCACTGATTTTGAACTCCAGACTGAGACGATAAGAACACATCGAACAACGTAAATGCACATTTGAGCTGAAAGTTAGAGAAACATTGAGTAATTGATCATGATCCTAGAAACAAATTCACAACTCAAGAATAAGGAGAGCACTGACCCATATTATTTGCCCCTGAGCTGATGACCCGTTCTCTCTGTCTCCAGTGGCAGATTCTAAAACTTTGTATAGTGCTCCAAGTGCCCCCTGCCCTGCAGTTTCGAGAATTTCGCAGCTTCCAAGCACAAGATTTTTTGGCAGCCCTCTCTCTTCAATGAATGATCTAAGACTGCTCACGATTTTCTCAGTCGGGTTCTCCGCAACTCCATGAAACTTCTTAAATCCAGTAATGTGGACGGTTACGATTGAAGGTCCTTCGGATCCCATTTACCCTTCTGAGAAACACAGAACAACAAGACTTGTTAATCCAATAGGAAGGATGATCAGAAGAGTGTGATATTTTAGGAAAGGACAGACTTGGCAGCAATGTCAATACCATCAATGTGAACTTAATAAGACATTATATGGAATCTATTGCAGGCAGTTTCAACTGCCCCCAGGAGAAGTGCTCATGCATAAAGCATGCAATGTAAGTTAAGATGCCAAAAAAATACAGTAACAGTAAGGGGAAAAAAACACACCTGAGTTACTAATCAACAAGTAAACTGAAATAACAATCAGATGAATAAATTTCACAAGCACTTTCTCCTAGACAGAAAACACTCACAGCCAGAATCTTCGGAAATGATAAAGCAATCATTGTTCAGAGACGTCTCAATATTTTATTGAGGAGCGAACAACCTCACCCAGCAAACAACATCCCAAACACAAGCAACAGATAAGTAGGACCTGGAAGGCATCTAGCTCTTGATGGAAGCGATAAGATGAGAACCTTATCCAAATTCCAAAGCAACCCGAAGCAAACGCAGGCAAGAACAAGCAAGCATGGCCTCGAGAACAAGAAGAATAACACATCCCATATATCTCCCAAACAGCGAAGGTCCTACCCAGAGGCTGCTGTCGTACACTGTACGCATGGGAATCACAGGTCTGCAATAGTACATCGGAACTAAAGCTGGCACACAACAGCAGATCGGAGCTGAGCATCAGCAGCAGCAGCTGTTCTACAATTGCGTCGACGGGGAAAGCAATCGCGCGGTCATAATCAAGAACTAAACTACTGTCATAGGAAACACACACAGGGAACAACATAAAAGGCAATTCTACTTTTCCGAGAGCATGCTGTGGCGTGGTTAATCGGTCAACTCTAGCGTATAGCGTGAACGTCAAAATCACCGGGAACGGGGGAGCTCGGAGAACCACACAGACGAACAAACCACCAATTCTCCACTATCGCACGCCAATCAAACGCAGAAACCGATTTCAGCTGAAACAGGGAACAAATCCAAGAAAAGGCACCGCCTTTGGAGTTGGACCCCCGGCCGATCACCTGAAAATCCCCAACCCCCGGAAGCAAAATCCACCACAGCCAGGTTCCAATTTCGCAAGCGAGGGAACAAGAAACCCTCAGCAAAAGAAAAGGAGCGGTGGAATTGCGCACGCGCGGACCAGACAACACAGCCATCGGCGCGCACACCAGACCAGAAATTACCTGCCGAGCGTGCGAAATTCTCACCCTTTGGGGGCGAAGAGGCCGCGCGGCGACGCGAGAATCGGGCTTGGAGGGAGGGAGGCGGCGGATTCCTGTGCAGGATTCTTCGGCTCAAGAAATTTTTTTGGCTGGAGAAACGGGGAGAGAGGGGGGCGAGTCGACCGTCCTTTTAAAGCGCATCACACAGGGGAGAGGAGAGGATGGATGAGTAGGGAAGAACAGTGGAAGTGCAGAAGCGATCGGATCAGGGTGGGGGTGGGTCCCGCACGGCGGTGGCGGGTGGGTGCCGGCTTTGGCGGGTGGTTTGCCGTCGCCGCCTCCTCCTGGTCTCGGTGCAGTGGTGGTAGAGTGGACACAAACTCATGATGCTAATCCGCAACGTGGCCGAAATATCAGACAAATTTATTTACACAAGTCATCATGCACACTCTGCTCACACTCATGTCTCATCAGCTTTACCTGCCTTGCTTAACACAACCAGCATTTGGCTGGATTCATTTTTTATGAAAATGACAGAATTCTGGACCTTGGGTAAAAGTTTGGCCGAAAATGTCCACTTCTGGAGAACAATTTTGGTTCTGGCGATTTTGTTTAACAATCTATATCAAAACATTGAGGATTTACTTTTATTTTTTAAAAGGGATGCAAAATATTTGCTTCTGTCCACTAATTAAGGAGAAGATAATTATATAGGAGCTAGAGAGCTTCAAACAAACTACTAGTTCAAAAGAAGATTACTCTCCCGGTATTGCATACCTCAAATGTTTCGCATCCGCGGTCACCCAAAGCCTTGCCTCATTCTTGATATTTGCTACTCTCTCAGGCCCAAATTAGTTGGCGACACCGAATTTTTGTGGAATACCCTCGTGTTCCTCTTGTTCCAATTAATCCAACTTACTAGCATGATGAGGGAGGCCATAGCATCGCGGTTTGGGATGGAGGGACAAGACATGTCAATCCACCAATGGCCAATCCTTGATTGAGAGGTCGGTCGTCCAACCAAAAAGGTTGATGGTAGGGTGATCAATCCAATCTTTGACCAATGACCAAACTCTTGGGGAAACGGACATGCATTGAAAGAAGAGGCGGGTAGAGCCCATAGTTTTGGTCGCCCTCTCTTCTTCAACCGACAAGCCATCCAAAACCGATTGTGTATAGCCAACCATGGAAATGATGTTATGCTATAGGGGAGCCCAAACCTTCCATGTGAGAGGGGAGGCCAAGAAATGTGCCTTGTAAGCCGAAGAGGATGAGTTGGATCAAGGCGTCGAAAATATATATCAGCTTTGGGAGTAAAATGGCGGTCCATAGGTCAACATAGGCGGATCTAGCATCCCTTTTGCCTGGGCAACCGCCCAGGCTTCTGGCCGGCCGGCAAACCTATTTTCGCCCCAATTTCATATGAATTTGATAAAAAATTAGCACAATAAACTTGTTTGCCCAGGCTTCAAAAATTTCTTGGATCCACCTATGTAGGTCAATGTTGTCGTTCCCGGCGTTGAGACGTTGGTGCTCAACTTCATTGTGCATGGCGCTGGGCTAACTAGCTAGTTATTTCATCACATGCATGTATTTAAAGATCAAGTCATGTATTTATTTTTGATAATCCAAAAAATAGGTTTTAAAATGTCCAACAAATATCCAAATTAGAATGAGTCATATAACAATAGTTTTTGTGAAAATAAATCATTGATTCACCCCTGGTTAAAAAAAACATAAAATGGGGAAGCATCGATAGAAGATTAGGATTTGAAGTAAGTGGCCGAGTTTTATTATTTATCCACACTTCGCCAATAACTTCTGATTTGCATGAAATTCAAAATCCATAAATGAACTTGACTCATTTGCATATGAAATATTTTAGAGAATGCAACTTTCTTAAAAAGAAATGGAGCGTGTGCTCTGGACCACACCTTAAAGTTATGGGAGGTTTAGTTTAGCATTGAGCCAGTGTGCAATCAGTAGGCCGGATTGAGATAACACGCATTCACACTACACTGTCATGGCGCTGAGCAGAGAGGTGGAGTATAAATTTGCCACTTCCTCACTGAACGCAGAACACTCCTCTTCTCACGGCGACGCTGTTTCCATTACGGTCCAGGCATCACAGGGTGAGCTCACGTCTCTCCTCAATGATTGCATCAGTGTGGTTGTACTCATCGAGAAGCAACCGAACGGAAGATTGGAGGCTGAGATTCGTCCAAGGGGCCGGAAGCACACTTGATCTGAACATCCTTTTGTTTATTTTATTGGAGTAGTATCAGGCAATACCACAAACCACGGCTGCGCACCGGAAGCAGCGAGTGGTTACGAAGAATCAAGCGTGTGTAATAGACTAATACTGCTGACAGATCATTAGCACAACTCCATAATGCTCTACTAGTAGAATCAAGCATCTGAGAATGCAGCCTCCCAGCTGGAGTTTAAGTGCACGCTTTACTCCTTTTTGCAGATAAGATCTCATACCCTTGTACAAGTGTCTGCTAACTGATAAGGATATATAGTTAACGTCCTCTAAGACGACTTAAGAATCCTATATATTATCATATGCTCTATAACAATGGTCAATGTTGCTATGCATTTAACTAGTAGAGAGATGTCTTTCCCGTCCTAAATATACTCGTCAGTGCAATATACATTTTCCTAGACGGAAGACTCGAGTAGAACCCGACTTTAACTTGATAAAGCCAGAACGGCAGAGTTACAACATCAGCGGTATTGATCCACATGTTGATCTGTCCTCTAAAAAACTAGCTATGCTCCCATGTACTCTTTGTGAGGTTCGTTTATCCCGCCGTGGACAGGGTCAAAAAAAAAAGGGGGCCTGAGTTTCTGGGTAGTGATCATAGTATGTCGGTAATTGACAACGTGCAAATAGTTTGCAAGATTCTGTCCCGAGATTAAACTAAAGCTCACGCTAGTAAGAGTTGGTCACAAGATGAGAGATTCTTCTTAGTTGGCTCGATATAGGTGTTAGCAGCATCCACGGGCAACACGTTTTGCCACCAGATGATGCATGGATCATTTCATCCAAAGCTTCTGTGCCTGTTTAATCCCTACCGGCGAGCCCAGAAGTCCTCTTAGTTTAACCTCCTAACACCACCTACCAGCCGGCGGAGCTGGTACATATACTTGGTTCAGCTGATCCCAATGGATTTCAGCAAACCCTTTGTTAGTATATCTGTCATCACCGTCTATTGGTAGAAAAGTGGCACTAATTTGTCTAGCTGACACCATTAATTTTCTCCTCTAGCTTTGCTCCTTCATCTACTCCTACCATTTGGTGGTTTAGATATGATTGAGCTACCAATTAACTACACGTTTGGCAGAGTCCCGGTGCCTGAGCTTGTTCATCTAATGGAATTAACAAGGGGAACACCATAGAGACACGGCGCTAAAATAATCTGGCATTCCCTTTCAAAGCCAGCGCAAGTGGCTAATTCAGTCCCAAAAAGGCTAGTAGAATGAGCCAACGAGTAATAGCATAATAGGCAGTCCTTTATTCATTGTTTGCACTCGAAGCAAGCAAGCAAACAAACCCTGAAAAAACAATAACGAAAAAAGCAAGGTGAGGATATATTTGTTTGCCGGATTTGGATTCCCGGAATCCTGACGGGATTAATCTAGTGGACGCACACGCATCATCTTGTAGAGCCGCATCACGCAACGGGGGTCATCTATGGGCGATGGCTTTCGGACATGAACCCACAGAGAACCCGGGTAAGAGTAAGAGTATATGACCAAACAGGCGGCAGCGGAGTGATGCTAGTATCTGATCATTAAACCAACTCCATAGTGCTGCAACAGTGCAATCAAGCATCTGATGCAGACTCTCGTGGTGTTTTTTTTGGGGGGGAATGCTTTAGTCCTTTTCTTTCCAGATAGGGTCGAGTAGCCGTGTGCCAATTCCTCACAGAACAAGTGTGTAATGATGAGGCCCATAAAGGTCCTTTAACAAAGTAAGAACCATAGTGATGATCACACTGGTGCTACATTCTGATCTGCTAATACGGAGTAGTTAACAAACTTAGCGAACATCTATACCCATTTCACGAGATTTTGTTCGAAACCATTCAGTAAAATAAGAACTGAATCGACGTTCTGCAAGATTCTGTCGGGCCTGAAAGGCTGAAATTAACATAAAGCTTATATTCCGTTTCAATCAAAAGTATAAAGGTTTTATATAAGCGGTAAAACCAGTGATCACTGAACACATGATTCGAGAGTAGAATATACAGTTAGCTCGATCTTATCGTTCACGCATCGCCGCCTGATCCAGCATCATTCATACAAAAACCTGCAAGTGCACAGATCAATGAAAGTAGGGCCTAATTGCACTGTTGAAGCGAAAATTCATGAAACGCGAGTTGTAGTTGGAATGTAATGTTCAATCCCCATAGCTGCAGGATCCCAAAGTCATTTGATTTCACCTGCTGGTTTAAGTCCTGCAAGTTTCCTGATGAAGCTAGTACTAAACTACTAATAAACTGCGTGCACATCAGGTCAGTAAGGTTTTTTTTTTAAGTCAGTAAGGCAGTTCGCTGGACTGCTGGTCCTTAGAATTTTCCACCTAGTGAAGTTAGAAAGTTAGCCTGTAAAACGCCATAAGAGCACGGCACTAAACTAATCTGCCATCCCCTTTCAAGGCCACATCACACCAACAAGCGCAAGTGACTACTTCACCATCCCGAAAAGGCAGCCAAGCTGTGCCAAGAAAATTGTTCTCTTGTTGATCCATGCGATTTATTTTACTCGACTTGGATGAAGGCAAGCGTTAAACAAAACAGGAAGAGTATAGTCCGGGCTGGGTTAAATACTGGAATGAATAAGATCACCGATCTCTTTGTATCAGATGCATTATCTAGTGGAGCCGGCCGCATCATGCCGCGAGATCACCGATCGCTTTCAGCATCCCGAGCCATCTTGGCTGGAAAGTGGAAAGACGGAGAGACAATCTACCGATCGAAGAGGAGTAGAAGACATCAGCGCCAGCAGACATTGTCTCGGCGTCGCCATCCATCTTATCGGATATATACGTAGGCGCATACGTACGCACTGTGTGGCAATCGACGAAGGAGGCTCGTCGCCAGCACCCAGCAAGAGTGATCATCAGTTCAGCTCAATATATTTTGTCGACAAAGAGACTGGTACGTACACATTTCCTGGTGTTCAGTTATCCACGGGCTGCGCGGATCGACCTGAAATGCACAAACTGTCGCCAAGATTATCTGGAATTCTGGACACGGACACGTGCCAGTTGTACAGATTTCGGTTGGGTTATCGACACCAGTTAAATCTTGATCGCCGGCCCCGAGTCGATTCAATCGGTAATGCTGTGTTTGGTTGCAATGAATTGCGCTCTGAATTGGAAAATCTAGAATTGAGAGCCTAATTCTGCTGTTTGAATGTGCTATGTATTGGACTATGGAATTGTTGTCCAATTCTAAGGAGAGGCCCGCGCGCCACAGCTTAACCCGTAGCCCAATTCGGAGGTCTGGACCTCCGTATTCGCTCGGAATCGAGCCGCTCGCTCTCCTCTCCCGAACCGTCGCTCGCTCTCCTCTCCCGACCCGTCGCTGGCTCTCCTCTCCCGAGTCTGTCGTCGCCTGCAGGTACTGCCGCCCACCTCCGCCCTCCTCTTCCCCTCCGGCCCCACTCCGGCGGCCCTCCTCCGCCCTCCTCCTCCCCTCCAGCCCCAGTCCGGCCGCCCTCCTCCGCCCTCCTCCCCACCGCACGACCCGAACCCTAGTTCATCCCGTCGGGCCGCAGGTGGTAGACGAGCGACGGCCGGCGGACGAGCGGCCCGCCCATCTTCCTCGGCGGCGACCCCGGGGACGGCGGCCTGCCCATCTTCCTCCCTCGCATCTCCGGCCTCCCCTGCACCAGCTCGTCGGCCGGTGGTCTGCTCCCCTTGCCCCATTTGCACTTCGATTTTGCAGATTTGGTGGAGAAGAAGAAGTGCTGATTCAAGAAATTTTGCAATTCCACACAATGTGCATCCAAACAAGATTTAGAATTCCTTTGATCTTTTGATTCTATAGCTGAATACTACGCGCATCCAAACAACATTTGTGGTATTGAATTGAATTGGTTGATTTGGTTTTCCATTGCCAATTCAATTCAGAGCCCAATTCATTGCAACCAAACATAGCATAAGATATTTTTTCCACTGTATTTGATGTCGTATGCTCGTCATACATTTCTTATTTTTGTATGCATGATGCGAGCATTTATATCACATAATGCGACTCCGGGAGATAATGTATCGTATATTTTTTCCCTTTTTCCAGACAAATTTGGATTCGTAAGAGAGACGGTCTTATTTTCCAATGTACATGTCGTAACTGGTTTTTAGAATTTATTACTACATTGTGTACTTCATGCGGCACCCTCTCCTAGTGTTTTACATCTTTCATAATCTGCTGACCTTTTTTGTTTGTATGAACTTGCATTGTTTGGTTTTCATTTAGCATACGTCAGATGCGAAATTGAGTTGAGAGGCTAGTGAAGGCTGAAAAAATAAAGTTGTGTTGGAGTGCTTTTTTTTTTTACATTTTACTCTGGGTTGAAAATATCTTTCTAGGTTTTGTGAGCTTGTATGGAGCCATTTGTTTTCAACATCCCAGGTGAATAGAACATTCAAATTGAGTGGGCAGATATTGGAAAATATGAGCTCCCTCAACCTAGGTGGTTCCCTAGGACATGTGAATGTGTTGTGCTAGACAACTAGGTGGTGTGTCAATCTCCCCGATTCTGTTGATCAAAGAGAAGAATCATTGCGACGAGATAGTGGCACCAAGCCTTCAATGGTTGTGGTGAGCAAAAAAGATAACATGAATGAACAACATGTCATTTTGGTGAGGTGGCACATCATCGCCACAAATAGGTGGCGAACTACGAGGCCGGATGGTGTTAGATCGGCTTAGAGGAATTCCAACCCTCTTCATACTCACCTCCCGATTGTAGGGAGGCCCTCATCCACTCATTTGATATAGGGAGAGAATAGGGAGGCTTCCTTCGACCCGAAACCCTTAACCTCCACCAACTGCCATGACACATTTTACTCTAGCCGCCGTCCACCAGCACCTCCACCCCACAGTCGAAGCTCACCATTACCTCTTTGGGGAGGTTTGTTGGGACGTGCTGGAGTTTGCTACCACTGCATGTTGTCCGCGATCTCAATCGATATAGTGTCCATTTTCGGGGAAGGAGCAGAGGGTTCCTTCCCTTCTAAGCCTCCTCTTTTTTTCCTTCTCTTTGCAGCCCGCACCTCCTATTTTTCTCATAGAAAAAAAGAAAGAAAATAGATGAAGAGAGGACATAGGGAGGATAACTGTTTTTTGAGGGGTCCACAACTTTATTAAACTTCAATGTTCAAAGGGATACAAACACCAACCGGTGGTGCCAAAATCCAAAAGTGGCGACCTTGCTCGTTGATCACACAACTCCTAGCTAACATGCATGCTTCTTTACTGGATCTTCTACTCTCGTGGACAAACGTCACAACGTCAAAATCCTTCGCCGACTCCTTTACTTCAGGGTCAATGTTTGCATAGGCCCCCATCGTCCCCTGCTTGAAACTCGCAATGACACTTATGTCATCCCTAAACCCTAAACCGATCGCCTCCCTACCCTATGGAGGCGGGATCCACTCCGACGCTTCCACCCCTAGGGGAGCCACCGAATTTCTCCTACCCTTGCCTGAGAGAGATAGGTCCACAAAAAAAATTCTCAAGCATGCACCGACAGTGGACTCTGAAAAATCTGCTCGTGTACCGCCTTTCGCCGCGCATGCCATATCGCCCACACGGTTCAAAAACCCTAGCTGGAGTGCCATGGCACCAAATATGGGCCTAAAAGGGCGTTCAGCCTGATAGGCCCAACCCGTCCGGTCCATAAATCAACCGCTCTCCCCGAGCGGCGCGTGCCACGGCTGTCATCCCTTTCCCCTTCTTCTGGAACGTCGCACGCCGAAACCCTAAACTCCCACCGCCGCGGCCACCGCCTCCCGATCCCCTCCCGGTCCGCCGCCCTGGTTCCTTCCCCTGCACCAACCATTCCTATCCCCTATCATCTGTGTCTCGCTGAATCATCTGTGCGTTTGATCTGCAGGTTCGCGCTTGTTAGTGGAGAAGCGGCTGCTGCGAAGAGGAATCGACCATGGCGACTCGTAAGTTTCCGTCTGTCTTCCAGTGCGAGTTCTTTCCCCCACGGCTTCGGTAGCTTCGGAAATGGCTCTTGATTATTGATCTATGTGGTTTTGTGTTTGGATGGATTGATTGGATGAGATGGCTGCGCTTTTGGGTAGATGATGATGAGGACGGTTGTTATTTAGACTTCATGGTGTAGGTTGATAAGATAGTTGGCTGTCTGGATATGATTTGCTCTTCCTGATGTAGGATTTAGAACTCTAATCAGTATTTTTGATAGTTTTGTGTTTGAGAAAAAGCAGCCGTCGATGCACACTGCAGTGAGGGATTGTAGGTGAGTCTGCCACATCACCAAATCATGTACAGGTGGTGTTGCCGTGCGCTGAAATTATGATGTGTAATCATGTGGTACACCTCTAAGTGGATATCCTAATGACCACTATAAGTGGGCATAAGATTGTTTATTCACAACAGGAAGTTCATGTGTTTCTTTTTCAGTAGAAGTTGACACTTTTATGGTTAAAACTGATGTACATTTTGTGGAAACTCTGCTCCTTGTACTCCTTGTATGTCTATCTTATTGTTCTGTTCTGTACCATTTGTAGGTATTCAGTTTGAGAACAACTGCGAAGTTGGTGTTTTCTCCAAGCTGACAAACGCCTACTGTCTGGTTGCAATTGGAGGATCAGAGAACTTCTACAGGTTGGGATCAAATTTTTCTTTGGTTTTAACCATTGGTATTTTGGTGGAAGCAGAGCAATAACAACTCTAAATGATTTGGAATTTTGCAGTACATTTGAGTCTGAGCTTGCAGATGTCATCCCTGTGGTCAAGACCTCTATCGGCGGCACTAGAATAATTGGTCGTCTATGTGTTGGTTAGTATTTGAACTTATACTCGTCAAATTTCAGCTATCCTCTACTTGCCAGGAATGTACTTACCATATTCATGACCCCAGGAAACAAGAATGGACTTCTCTTGCCACATACTACCACTGATCAAGGCAATTTATTTTAGTAAACTTGCTCTGTGCTGTAATCATTGCACTATTCTGTCACGTCTTTTGTGTCGTACATTCACATGTGCCCTCATGGTACAATGACATAATGCACTCTTACGTGTGTTAATACAGCTATGTGTGTCCTGTCCACATCTTTTTTCCACATGCATACTCCCCAATCCTGTTATATTCTTCAGCTGCATTCATTTCCTATGGTTCTGAAATAAATACCATTTCCGTTTTAAACTGTAAATGCAGAACTAGGAAAAATTGCTTTCTACCAGCACTCATTTTCAGGATGATTTTAATACTGCAAGTCTGTAGTTACTTAGAGATCTCTTGTTTCTGTGGAGGCATGATTTGCGTTAGGCAAGTAATATTATGATACTTGTCATGCTTATGTGTTCCCTGGGGTTGAAATTGTTCTAGAGCTTCAGCATCTGAGGAACTGCCTGCCTGATCAAGTGGTTGTTCAGCGCATTGATGAAAGGCTGTCTGCTCTTGGCAACTGCATATCCTGCAATGACCATGTTGCGCTTACACACCCTGACCTTGACAAGGTATGCCTACGTATGTCTATTGATATTTTCTTACCTTCTGCCTTCCCTCGGTTACCTCCAAACTAAAACTTCTCTTTATTTGTTTCTCCAGGCGACTGAGGAGCTTATTGCTGATGTGCTTGGGGTTGAGGTGTTCCGTCAGACCATTGCTGGAAATATCCTTGTTGGGAGCTACTGTGCATTCTCTAACAGGGGTGGATTGGTATGGCATCAACTGCATCTCCATTTCATCTCATCGATTTGTACCCGCTTTTTTTTTCCAGTTTCTAATGTACAATGCATTCGTGGAACAGGTCCATCCTCACACATCCATTGAAGATCTTGATGAGCTGTCCACGCTGCTCCAAGTCCCACTTGTTGCTGGAACGGTAAACCGAGGTAGCGAGGTCATTGCTGCTGGCATGACTGTGAATGACTGGACTGCCTTCTGTGGCTCAGACACAACGGCTACTGAGCTCTCAGTCATCGAGAGTGTCTTCAAGTTGAGAGAGGGGCAGCCCACGGCGATCGTCGATGACATGAGGAAGTCGCTGATTGACAGCTATGTCTAAAATATCAATGGTCACGCCGAGTGGTTCTTGAGTATCAGGTCTAAGCTGTACTCTTGACAGACAGTAGCCAAAAACCCTTCCCGTCTTAGCTGTTACTTCTGCTGTACCTTTGTCTGCTGAATTTCGAATTACAAACTTATGCTGTGTATTGGTAAAAGCTTATGGTATTGGAAGTTGTGCTCTCGCCCTGTGATAGTTTTAACCTGCATTGCTTCTGCAGCATTGGTTCCACTAGCACCTTAAGGTGAGGTGTACTGTCCAGTATGCTCTTAGTTTATAGTTGTAAAAAAATCCAAAACATTAGCAATAATTATATGCCAAGTCAAAATTCAGAACCTCTGAGGTAACAAGATTACCAAAATAATTATATGCTCCTATTTTCTGTTCCGTATATGAAATTAAAAAAAAAACACCTATCTGAGGTAACAAGATTACCAAAATTACATGCATAAAAAAAAGGCCGGCCAAAAACATTATAAGCACCCCAAAGCATTAAGCGGTTCATATATGTATTGCACATTTGCACACATGTGTTGGAATACATAAATGGGCAAAGAAAATGCTGCTAGATGCTGAATCACATCCAGAGTAACAAACCATCACACTTAAGAGCTCTATCCATAGTAACAGTCAATCACACAATAAAGAGAGATGTCGTGAGCCTATGTGGTTTGGCATTTCACCGCCGGAGCTCTACCAAGCCAAATTGGTAAGTTGCTTCTCCTGGCATTCTGAAATGCAATTCATGGCTAGCTCTCTTAGCTGTTCTTCCACGGTCTCCATGGAAAGGGAACCATCAACAACCTTCATGAAGGAAAAAAAAAGGAATGTGAAATTCACATAAGAAATGGTTGAAGAACATGCTAAATTCTATTTTTAGAAATGTATACTGCTCTAACATGGACTCGGAGTTGGTAGCAAATGAGGCAAAGAAGACACAAGGGCACTATGTGAGCATAGTTTTGCAGAAACAATTTACCTTCCACGTTGAACCACGGAGTGAATGGTAATGCTCAGCAACACTCTTCTGGAACTCGACTCTTTCATATCTTTCACCCCCATAGCCTCCTCTTTCAGCCGCTTTCTGAAACAGTAGATACATATTTAACGTTAACAATACCAGATAACCTGAACAAACAACTTCAGGGAAGGGTAACATTGTTGGCAGATATATTTTCATGTTTTCTGACTTAAGCAGGCCGTAGAATTGAAGTAGACTGTTTTTGTGTTCCGGCACTGAAATAAATGGAGGAACATCTTAGGTGAATCACTATCAATGAGTTTTATCTGTACGGTTATTTGAAAGAAAGATGGGCATATGGTGGCCATTATCACAAAGTATGTGAGAACTGAAACGATACATGCACAAGAGCATGACATAAACATTACGATGAATAACCAATAAATCGGTTGCTTCAAATCCATAGGCAGAATTAGGACAAATGGAGTACCTCTGGTTGCACATCAAGATATATCACAAGATCAGGAGCTAGCAGTCCAACTTCAGGGGCCTGCAATAGAGAAAAAAGGTAGCACTTGTCAGAATTTCACAAATAAGAAGGCACACGCCTCGAGCTCGTTATACAGGCACATTGTAGCTGACCTTGCACCACTCAATGTCAAGTCCTTTAGCAGCTGAAAACGCCACTCCAGAATAAGAGTAGCGGTCGACGACGAGCGTAGTTCCACCAAGCAGCTTGCTCTCCATCAAACTTCTGCACATGACAAACCCAACAAACAACTCCATATTCAGAACACTACGGAACATCCGAATCACTGAACATACTATCATGCAGTGCAATACCAAGTATTCTTTTCGACCAGGATTGCACAGAGTCAGATTCTGCAGAAGGGAACAACAAACCTCTTCTCCCAGCGGTTGGCGCTGAAGAGCAAGTGGATGGTCCGGTCGTCGAGCTGCGACTCGTTGGCGAGGTACGCGGAGATCATCTTCCCGACGCTGGTCTCCCGGTCCGGGAACCTCCACCCTTCGGCGGCGCAGCCTTTGCCTTGCAGGAAGGACAGCAGCCGGGCGCACTGCGACGACTTGCCGCTCCGGTCCAGCCCTTCCAGGACGATGAGGGCGCCGCGGCCGCCGCCGGCGTTCTCCATCCTCGCACCCTGGAACGCGCTCCGGCGCGGAGAGAACTGGCCGAGGCCACGCGGCGCCGCGGGGATGGTGCCCCTGCGAGGAAGATCGAACGCACGGTTAGCTCCGTCGGGGACTGTGGTTGAAGGGAAAATGTGTTAGTGGCTCACCTGCTCCAAGAAACTGCTCTTCCGGCGAGCCGAACCAGCGCAGTCATGCACAGGCGAACGGCGCCGGTGAGCGACGGCTGTGGCGGCGGCGCTGTCAACAGGGAGAAAGACCAAGGTGGTCGAGGTCGGATCGGGGCTGCTCGTCATATCATGGGCCGGGACGGGCCGACATAGGCATTCGGCCCGGCCCGGCCCGTTGGCTGCCCTCATTTCTACAGGGGTTAAGCTTCGTCTAGGGTTTAACCCAGCTGCTGCCGCTCGTCCACGAACAAGCAAGCAAATTGGCCATGGCGACCGAAGCACGCGAGCTCCCTCCCAAGCAAGAGCCGCTCCGCGACGACGGCGAAGACTACGAGGACGATGGGGAGGAGGAGGAGGGCGAGGAGGGGTGGGACGACTGGGAGTCGGACGGCGAGGGCGGCGGCGGCGGCCTCCTCTGCCTGTTCTGCAGCTCGCGGTTCGACTCCGAGGGCTCCCTCTTCGCGCACTGCGGCTCCGAGCACCGGTTCGATTTCCAGAAGGTCGTGAGGGAGCTCGGGCTCGATTTCTACGGGTGCATCAAGCTCATCAATTTCGTTCGGTCCAAGGTGCGCCTCTCTCCTCCTTTGGTTCCATGCCCGCTTTTAAGCTTTCCAGCCGAATTGGCACTGTATGAACTATGGAGTTACTCTCTATTAGTAATCTTTGTTTGGCCCTATGAACCTAAGTTGGTTCGGAACCGAGTTCCATGCAGTGGAAATGACAGCTTGCTTAGGCACGAATTCACTTCCATGGTTGATTTAGAGTGCACTTGATTTTAAATTTGTGCTTGTTAGCTGAACTCTGTGACTTATTTGACCTTGTGACTGATTTGCAGGTTGCGGAGAACAAGTGTTGGAGCTGCGGCCAAGCTTTCGCTGGCAACAGCGAGTTATGCGGCCACTTGCATGTAGCAGAGGTTTCCCAACTCGAGGGGAAGGTTCCATGGGCGGAGGATTCGTACTTGAAACCTTTCATGGAAGACGACTCGCTTCTGCACAGTTTGTCCATCTTCGATGACGACGAAGAGGAGGATTTTGGAGTACCAGTGGAAAGGGGAGAGTGTTCAGGGGGCAATGGGAGGTTAGCTGGACCGCAGGGTAACGGTCGGAACACCATTAACAGCGCTTGTTATGACGTTGGTGCTAGATTTCAGAAAGCAGTTACTATTGAATGTACTGGTGAAGATAAGAATGGGCCTCTTTTGGAGGAACAGACTGATAGGCAGCTGAAGATTACACGCGCTAGTGTTACTGCCAAGGAAATCAAAACTGTGGATGATAACTACTTTGGGTCTTATAGTTCGTTTGGCATTCATAGAGAGATGCTTGGTGACAAAGTAAGTCGACTCTTAGCATATGTGTGGTTTGATTTTGAATTCAGACATGTTGCTTATGTGATCCACAAGACCATCTAACTCCCTTACTGTGCTGCCGTCCTTTCCAGGTAAGAACAGATGCTTATAGAGATGCACTTTTGGGAAATCCGAGCCTCGTGAATGGAGCGACTTTATTGGATGTTGGCTGTGGTACAGGAATTCTAAGGTGTGTAATGTAGGATGTTATATGTTTTCACGCAGTTCGGTTACTCGGTTTTACCATGATGCTTGATGTTGGCAGTCTTGGTTCCATCACAAGCAAATAGACTATAGCACTACTTGGACACATAATAGGCATATTCGTAAGTAAGAATAAAATAATGTAAGATTTGGCTAGGCGCAATTTGCTCAATATTGTGGGAGATCACTGACTTGGTTCCGTGTTAGGCGGATTGAGCTTTGACAGTTTGGCACAAACCTGGCCTCTTTTCATGTGATATTTGGTTGGGGTTAATTGTTGTGTACTTGTCATATCTTGGACACATAATAGGCAAATAGACTATAGCACTACTTGGACACATAATAGGCATATTCTTAAGTAAGAATAAAATAATGTAACATTTGGCTAGGCACAATGTGCTCAATATCGTGGGAGATCACTGACTTGGTTCTGTGTTAGGCGGAACCTGGCCTGGTTAACAGTGCCTCTTTTAATGCGATATTTGGTTGGGTTAACTGTTGTGTAGTTGTCATATCAATTGAAATGCAAGGCTTGTCAGAAGATCAATACTCTGTGTGTGTACTGACTTGTCAATGCCTCTTGGGCTGTTGCTGATGGATTCTTCTTGTAGTCTCTTTGCAGCGAAGGCTGGTGCATCTAAAGTTGTTGCTGTTGATGGGAGTGCAAAGATGTCTTCTGTGGCTACCCAAGTATGGATTTTGTTAATCATAATACTGAACTAGTGGCCTCTTTTTGCCATGACTTTTCACAGTTACATTACATGTGCAGGTCGCCAAAATCAATGGTCTATTATATGATGAAAATACAAAAGTTGAACAAAACCGTAGTCCTCATGTGATAAGTGTGGTGCATACCAAGGCTGAAGAGCTAAACCACAAGATACAAATTCCACCGAATGGCTTTGATGTGTTAGTGAGCGAGTGGATGGGTTATTGCCTACTGTATGAATCCATGCTCAGTTCAGTTATATATGCCCGCGATCATTTCCTGAAACCTGGTGGTGCTATTCTCCCAGATACTGCAACAATTGTAAGTTCATAGCAATGGTTACTTGTATTATTTTTCTCTGTTTTGTGCATTTTGTAACCCGTTTCTTCTGATTCAAGCTTGGTGCTGGTTTTGGGAAAGGTGGAACTAGCTTGCCATTTTGGGAGAATGTATATGGCTTTGATATGTCATGTATTGGCAAAGAAGTAACAGGGAGTTCAGCTCGATTTCCTCTTGTTGATATACTTCCTTCTCAAGATATTGTGACAGATACTGCTGTACTCCATGTAAGTCTTAGCAAGCTCAAGATCTAAAGTGTTAAATATTTTGTGCTCAGATGTCCCTTCCGATGCAGATATTTGTAATCTCACATCTTTATTTATTCATTCTCTTTGCAGTCATTTGATCTGGCATCTATGAAGGAAAGCGATATGGATTTCACCTCAAGCTTGGAGCTAGGGCTGAGCGGAAGTGATGCAGCTGTACCAGGAGTAACCTGGTGCTATGGTATTGTCTTATGGTTTGACACGGGCTTCACAGACAGATTCTGCAAGGACAAGCCCGTCGTCCTCTCCACCTCTCCGTTCTCTACACCAACTCACTGGTCGCAAACAATCTTCACCTTTGAAGAGCCCATCGCAATGACACATGATGAATCAGTGGATGATTCATCTGCATCAGTTGGCACAGCTGAGTGCCCAGCTGTCACGGTCAGATCCCGCATAAGCATTGTGAGGGCCTCTGAGCACCGCAGCATAGACATATCGATTGAAACTACAGGGATCAGCTCAAATGGCCGGAAGCACAGCTGGCCAGCTCAGATCTTCAACCTGTGAGAGATGACATGCCTTTATGGGATGAAGTTTTGTATTTGCCTTTTCCCCCCTCTGGAGCTGTCTGGTCTAGCCACCGCCACTCTTCCCCTTCTTTGGTCGTTCTGAAGTTCTGTAGGCTGAAAGGGAACACTTGGCCCAACAGAGGTTTTGGTGGAGATCAAAGCGACTAAAAGTGCAATTAGAGTATGATTTATTCAGTTAAGATAGATTTTGTGGTGGGCATGTGAGGCAAGGGTCTTTCTGAGATATATGTATGTATCAAATGGACCCAGATGAATTTGAATATCTCTTCATCGATGATGTTCACAAGTTATGAGGGCAAATGTTTCGCATTCATAGTGGTATTACCATAGCCGCTTATTTTCTTTATCCAGTTATAAGTTTTCCATCGCTGCTTTCTTCTTTTGCTGCGTAATCAATCTGATTTGTTTTAGAGATTTAAAGCCATGTGCAAATTCTTTTGCAATGGTTTTTTCTATATAAAATTGGTCCCTTTTCGGGACAGCTGAACGTACTTAGAGCAAGTATATTAGGTCGTAATCAGCTGGCTAGAAGCTAGTACGCGTCACCAAATTCTGAGCTGTGGAGGTGAGAGAAGTGAAGAGAGAAGAGAACGGGTGACATGAATGATTTTGTACCTTATTGATTTTGTACCTTATGCTCATCTGGAAACATGTATGATTTTGTACCTTATGCTCATCTGAAAACATGGAAACATTAGATACTTAACTATTCTACAGAGTCAATTTGGGTAGCTAAGCTATTGTATCACTACTATCTTTTTGTGATGGCTATAGCTTACCTGTCATGTTCTTATAGCCAGCAGCGGGCTTTGTTATTGTTCTTGGTCTTATGGGCTGTTTGGTGGCGCAGCTAAATAGGTCAACAACACGTGGAATCAAGCATTGAATGGTTGCAGAGACCGCTTTGCTGCGGGTAGGATTAGGAAAAGGCCGACCTTCCCAAAGGCCGCCCGCCTCTTGGCAGACCAACATGTGGCTGATGCTCCCGTGCGCATGTGAATCGGCTCCGTACTTCTACCATTCACGAGTAGGCCGGCGCGAGTACGCCCACCCGCATGCGGTGCATGCCTCCGCACAAAGCACGGGCGTGCGATCTATTCTACTTGCTTCTTTTTCATTACGAGTACAACCTGAGGACTACAGATCTGACTACACCGACGTACAGTCCCGCACACGAGCAAATACAGGTATAGTCGCACACACGAGCAAGTATAGGTACAGAAGTACAATCGCGCACACGAGCAAGTATATGTACAAAGGTACAGTCGCGCACACGAGCAAGTGCCAATACAATCACACGCAGAAGAAAGTACATGTACAAAAGTACAGTCGCGCACACGAGCAAGTACATGTACAAAAATACAGTCGCGCACACGAGTAAGTACAAGTACAGAAGTACAGCCGCACGCATGAGTAAGTACAGGTACAGTTGCACACGCGAGTAGCTACAGTTACTGAGTAAAGGGGAAAAAAAACTACACCAAATACATTAAAAACAGAAGTACTTATTAGTTCAAGCACGAATGCAGTTATGTACACACCATAAGTATAACCATATTAGTATTGGAAGTACGAAAAAGTATCTCAAAATCTATCAACATGTGATCTAGTTTTAAAGATCTCTACGTGAGGGTCTTAGAAGTGAAAAAGTAAAAACGGTTCGTATATTTGGTCTTACGGTTTTCAAGATATTTAATTTTGAAAAATCGAATCTAAAAAATAAAGGGAAACTAAGACAACCCACCTTCCACATGTTCTTCTTTCTTCTCCTCATCCCCACCTTTGCTTCCCCTTACGACACATAGCAAGTAGAGAGATCATTTATCAGAAATTTTCTGGCACCACAATACCTCACTTGTCGCGTGCAGAGAGAGTTGGCTCCGTTCGCGAAGATCAATCTTTTTTCTAGAGATTTCGATTCAACCTCATCAGTTCCAAAATCTAACATTAGTTCAGCTAGAAGAAATCTTACGGCTAATTTAAACACTCATATATTGAGTAGCAAATGTTGTAGCCCATGAATTGACTAGGATAGTGAGGAGGTCAGTTGAAAGAACTTGGCTCTCCAACCCTCCAGATTTTCTTGTACCTCTTGTCAGCACTTATGTAACTATACTGTTTAGTGAATAAAGAGGTTTCAAGGGAAATCCTACACCAAACGAGTTCATGGTACGTGTGTGAACCGACACGGGGCCCTGGTATCTCAGTGGGGCGGTTCTTGGTGGTATTGGCGGGTCAAACTCTGCTGCTGCTGAAGGAAGGAGGAAATGCTAGAGCACAAGTCCAAAACGTTTCATGGATGCTTTTAGAGACACACTTGTGCACTGCTCTATAAGAGGCACGGAATATGCACGAGATAAATTTACTTGGAGGAGAGAAAGAATTCGAGAAAGGTCGGACATATATGTTTCCCACTGCTTCTCTTATTCATGAAAGAATGACAAAATCAGACAATTACCCCATAGTTATCGATACCGAATATTATGCAGCAGTATAGGGCCATATGGGAACTAAAACAAAAAATCGAGGCAAGATGGCTTGAAGAACATACCGTTGATGAGGTGACCAAAATTGCGTAGAAAAAAGCAAACGTACCGGGTCAAGCTCTTCAAGTGACTTGGTGATGTCGACCTAGATTGACATTCATGTGATCGGAAAAGTGTTGAAGGGTTCAAGGAAAAAGAATTGACAAGTTGAAAGCTGACTTGGAGGAACTCTGGAGAGGACAACGACTGATGATGCTCTAAATGAACACAGAGATCCTACTTATGTTTAAAAGCCTCTTTGAACGGGGTAACTTGATACCTTCAATTCGCATTATCAAATAGCAGTATTCTATTTTTTTCTAAGAGACTCTAGGTTTATTGAATCCATGGAAAGAATCCTAACGATGTAAGATCACTGCAGACAAGACTTCATTTAGTCGTTGTTTCACCGGACCAATGTTTTCTTATGTTTTTGGTTTTATCAATAGATGGAAATAGTCTACGAAAATTGTTTTACCCGCAGCCGTGTAAAGATCGTTATGGGATTATAATGATAATAATAAGCACACATGTTATGTATGTAATAATAAGATACATAATGCAGTGGGGTGATGCATCCAAAGGACACCACAACCTTCGTACAACACACGCCCCGAGCATTGCTAAGCGACAAAAATAATTAAGTAAACGGAAAATAGCATTAAGATATGTGACCGTTATCATGATTTCCTAGATAGCAACTACACATTCGACATGTTTCTACTATCACCGTGCAGGCATCGAAGCGTATAAATGCTACTTTTTTTTTAGACCGAAGGTACACAGTGCCCAGCTTTAAATTAATAAAGCCATAAGGCGAGTACGGATACAGAAGTTTAGGGCGCACCCCACAAACACACAACACCAGAAACAAAGGCCACACTGGCCAACAGAGTAGCAAAATACAACCAAGAGCGAACAAGAACTAAGGTGAAATTAGGTAGACGTCCGGCGTGGCTGGGGTGGAGCGCAGGTCTGATCGAAGAGAGTCTTAAGCATCAGCTCCAACTGGGCCAGCAGTGCTTCGTCCTTGCTCCTTTGAAGAGGTCGCCACAGCTGCAAGTTAAGCCTGATCAGGAAAAAATAGTTTGCTGGTTGGCTGGGAAAATTAGCCTCGATTGTGAATTTATTTCGAATTTTTCAAAGCGCCCAGCAAATCGCCGCAAAGAGAACACGAAGAATACGCTGAGATTTGGCATTCAAGCTATGGATGCACCTTTCCCAGGAGGAAAAACAGGAAGGGTTCCATGTCACACCGAGCATGTCCCTAATACCCGCCCAGACGAATTACGCAAGGTCACAGCGGAAGAAGATATGATTTACGTTAGGTCACAGCGGAAGAAGATATGATTTACGTTCTCAGGGAGCCCACAGAGAGCACACAGCCCATCGGAAGGGCCCCTGCGCTTGAGGATTTGGTCATTCGAGGGGAGGCGGCCTCTAGACATTTGCCACAGGAAGATTTTGATTTTCGTGGGGATCCTACCCTTCTAGATCGCAGGACCCAAAGGAGACGCTGGGCCCTGCACCAACTGCGTGTAGAGGGATTTGACAGAGAATCGACCTGAGGCTTCTAATTTCCAGATCACTTTGTCTCCTCCCTCCACCGGAACAACCTCTCTAATTCCTGAACCAGTTGTTGCCAAAGGATGGATTCCTCCTGCCCAAAAGAGCGCCGAAAGAAGATGCGCCACCCGTCACCTTCGTAGGCTCGCTCAATTGAGATGTCCGGGTCTGCACAGATTTGGAACAATCTAGGATACCTCACGCTGAGGGCCTCCTCACCTGTCCAGTGATCAGTCCAGAACAAGATGTGTGAGTTGCTACCAGGAAAGAATCTCGCGCCCTGTTTGAAGACAGCTTTAAGCTTGTGTAAACTATGCCAGAAGGGCGATCCTCCCACCGCTGAGGACGAAAAGAACTGATCCACGGGGTATTTTGCCTTGAGCAGCTGAAGCCAGAGCAGTTTGTTATCATCCTCTGTGAGCATTGTCCAGATCCATTTTGTCATTAGGGCCAGGTTCTTGATCTTTGTATTCATAACGCCAAGTCCACCCTGGGCCTTGGGCTTACAAATGTCCTCCCAAGCCACCATATGGTATTTTCTCTTATTTCCTTGTCCTTCCCAGAAAAATCTGCATCTGTGTCTGTCAAAGCCTTCATGCGTACCATCCGTGAGGAGGAACAAGCCCATATAGTAAATTGGGAGGTTTGAAAGCAGGCGTTGATCAGCGTTAAACGAGCAGCTGACGACATGAACCTGCCCTGCCAAGGTTCCATCCTGAGAGCAACCGCATTCACCAGTGGCTCCATCTCAGCCATGGTGATCCTACGATCACACATAGGGAAGCCCAGGTAATTGAAGGGAAGGGTGCCCTGTTTGCAATTCAATAGGTTGGCCACTCTGGCCTGCTCCGTACCTGGCGCTCCTAGCACCAGAACTTCACTCTTATGGAAGTTAATCTTCATGCCAGACAGCAGTTCAAAGCAGATAAGGAGGAATTTCAGGTTTGTGATGCTCATCTGTGTGTTCTGAATGAGAATTACAGTATCATCCGCATACTGGAGGTGGTACACTCCCCCCTCAATCAGGTGGGGGACAACCCCTGCAATGTGGCCCATGACTCTGGCTCTGGTCAGCATCCCATCTAATGCATCCGCAACCAGGTCAAAAAGCAGCGGGGAAATCGGATCCTCTTGTCTTACTCCCCGCTTATTGCGAAAAAAATGGACCAATATCTCCATTAATCGAAATGGCAGTCTGGCCACCACTAACCAGCTGCATGATTCTATACATGTACGCTCCGCTAAAGCCTTTCCTGAGGAGCACTTCCTTCAGGAAATCCCAATTCACCCTATCGTAGGCCTTTTCGAAATCGAGTTTAAGCATAATTGCCTGCATACTCTTGCTTGTGATCTCATGCAAAATCTCATGCAAAGCTAGGGCTCCGTCGTGGATGAATCTGCCTTTGATGAAGGCCGTCTGGGTTTGGGAGACAATCCTGTGCGCCACAGGAGAAAGTATGGATGCATACGCCTTTGCCACGAGCTTAAAGATCACATTGATCAGCGCAATCGGACGGTACTGTTTAATTGAGTCTGCACCCACAACCTTTGGGATAAGAGACAGAATATCGTAGTTTAGCCTGGCAACATCCATGTGGTGACCCTGCATACCACTGCATGTTGTAGTATGCCAGTCGTTGATATAACATTCACGAAGTACCATTCCGCAAATATTACATCCCTCAGAGTAGTACAACAGAACATAGCAGGTCCATAACTCATTCCATTAATATTACAAACAGGATACACATATTGTCTCGGAGCTCCTCTTGGGTCCTAAGAGGGATACTCCTGGGTTCGAGGCGAACCCAACTTAGCTTACAATATAAAAGTCTCATTAAGTTATACATTTATTCTCCCGAGCAGCTAGTATTAAGAGTTCGGGCTGCTCGACTACTACTACTACTAGATGATTCTAGGCTTGATCTCCTCCGGAAGCCTCCCGGTTCCGTAGACTATGAGGTAGTCTACGCCTTCAATACCTCCAGAGAGGTCGGTTCTTCATAGCCGATGATCTCGCTCCTTCGGGTTGTCGTAGTCCTCCTCCGCCGATTCAGACAATCTAAGCAAGGGATTTAAGAGTGGGATGAGTACGAGCGTACTCAACAAGTTCATTATACATAAGAGGTGTTTAATGCACTAGCTACGATATTAGACCAGAAAGTCTAATACCAATGCAGGTTTTGATAAACATTTCTTCAAGAGATTGCTTTTATTTCAAAGAGCTATGTCCGTCAGCCTTCACCGGTTTACTAGAACTTCATGGAGCTCCTTTCCGACGCGTTCGCAGTTCCATATCCCGGAACAGGGTGACAGGTCACGGTTCTTTACACTCTGCAGAGGTGTGTTGCCCATAAGAGATCTTAACCTTGGTGCCAACCGGGCAGCTCTCCCGTCCACACTTCCTATGGTGTGAGGCCCGGTATAAGGTCTAGCCAATCATGTTCCTCCGCTACCTCGAACACCCACCCTTTGTTGCATGCCCCGACCCTGGGTCCTCGCCGGTCCCATTATTCCCACTCACGGGTGGACCCCGACCACGACAAAAGTTTGGGACTCGTTAACCAAACTCCTTCGCCGGTAGTTGCAACCCATCATAGACCGCAATACCGTGGGGACTTAAGGCTTCCCCAGCAAACCGCTTGTTCTTCGAGCGACAAGTGTCTACGGACTATGCCGTGGGGACTTAAGGCTTCCCCACCGCTTACCCTGAGATACAAGTGTCTACGGTAAAGCGCATCCGTTGATGAACGAGAGGTGGAAACACTTTTACTCCGTCCCACTCCGGATCTTATGGTTAACACGGGTATTACGGCACAAGAATCATTGGCGACATTTGTTGTTTAATCCTAGATGGATATAAACCCTTGCAATGGAACCTCCACCATATCAACACAATCCATGGTTCCATTGCCCACCACATAGTCATATTCATAGTTATGAAAGTAGTGGTTTTGGTTTTTATGCAATAGTGATAACCATAATACTTTGCAAGTAATTTGATAGAAATACTCAAATGATATGAGCAAGTGATGAACTTGCCTGAACACTGCAAAGTTTTGCAGTTGGATGGTGTGGACTGACCCTTGTCCTCTGTCTCTGAAAAATAGCATCATTGTCCGATAAGGGCAATGGTTAAAGAAGCAATTATGCATGATTCCAGTTTTAGGGTTTGTTCCCCCCTTCCGATGTCGTTATTGTTTCATGTGAGAGGTTAATACTAAGAACAATTTGAAGATACTTAATTTAGGGTAAATACAATCCTTGAAATGTTGTCAAGGTGTTTTTAAAGTCCAAATGTATTAATGGACTTATTTTTATTATTGAAAATAATAGGTGTGATTTAAATGATTATTTAAATCATCAAATTGAAACTTGTTCTTAATTGTCTTCAAAAATTCTCTTTGATATTTTATTTAGATTGAGAATTTTATGCTGATCAATTTTCATATTTTAACTATTTTTTTAGAGCTATTAAACATTTACTATTGTTTTTCAAAGTTTCATCATTTTTCTGAATTTGTGAAATGTCTAAAAGGCCCTTGGGCCCCACCTGTCAGGTGGCCCAACGGGTTGAGTCAAACCCGAGCCGCCCCAACCGGCTCGGTCGGACTCAGTCGCTCTCTTCCTCTCCCCTCTCGCGAAACCCTAGCTCTCTCCTCTCCCGCGACGCGGTGGTCGCCTGCGGCGTCGCCGCTTTATTCCGGCCACCTCCGGCCATCTCCGTCGGCGAGATTGGTCGCAATCGAACGACCGCACGACGGCGCACCGTTCGGTCCGCGCCGATCCGTGTTTCATCGCCGCCTCCGTTCGCCCCCAACACCGCTGCGACACGGCCGTGGTGATTCGTGGTGCTTCGTCGCCCGCCGTCGATCTAGGCGCCGTGGCGTGGCCGTGTGCCTCGCCGTGGTTGCGCTGGAGCCTCCGCGCTCGGCGAACGCCTGGCTGGCCATGGTTGGCGCTGCCGTGGCCAGGTTGTGCCGTCATGCCGCCACGGTGGCGCCGTGGTGCTCTGCTCCAGGTGTGTCGCCTCCTCCTCTCCTGTCTCCTCTACCCCTTCTCCTTTCTCTGGATGCCTTGGCATCCACCTTGCTGTGCTTCTGCTGCTGCGCCTCTGTGCCTTGCGCCATGCCTGCCCTGGTGCTGCCTTGATGTGCTAACTGCTGCTGCCTTTCTGTGCCATTATTCTAGCTGATGTGCTCGTGCTACTGTTGTGCGTATGCTGCTGCTGTGCTGCTGCCATTGATCCTAGCTGCTGTGCTGTGTTGTTCTTCTCTACATCTTACTGTTGTAGCTCATGAGCTCTTGCTCATGAGCATACTGTGATGCTTATGTTTGATTCAATTGCTCCTGTTGTTGCTATATGACTCCTGCCTCTCCTGTGTGTGCAATTCCTTGCCCCTGGCTTGATCATGATACATGATCCTTGCATATTTTTGCAAGTGCCAGTGCTCCTGTATGCTATCTCTTGTACTTATATTCATGGACATGCTCAATTGAGTCTAGCTATTGACTTGACAGCTCCATCCCTTGATGGAGTGCTTCTGGATACAATTATAATGATTTTATTTACTTATCTGTGATACAATTGTTCATGTCTTGAGGCTGATTTAAGTATCTGTCCATGTGTTGATACTAGAATGGATTCTAGCATGCTGTAGCAAGCTTCTGATGATCTTGTGATTATTAGCTGCTAGTAAAAGGTGTGGTGCTCCATCTTGTGCCTTACCAGTGCTCAATTTGAGCTGTGTGTGATTACAGACTAGTGCTGGTGTGTGTAGTGGTTGGCTCAAGCAATTGCTGTTGCTTGCAGTGATCCCTTGGATCCACTGCAAGGCTCTGTTGTATTAATTACTTGAATATTCATTTATCTGTGTGGTCTTGCTTGGCTAAGTGGATAAATGATGTGAACTGCCTGCAGTTGTGATCATCTAACTATTCATCTGATTGAGCTAGAGGGATGCCAACAGTTGTTGGGGACCCTAGCTCCACTTTGAACCCAATCTGGGTGATGATACAAATGCTTGGCTTGATGGTTTGGGCTGTTTCAGTGGTTGAGGTGACCCTAGCAGTAATCATGTACTGCTTTTGGGTAGCTCCCCTCTTGTTGGCTTGCTGTGGCTCACTAGATGCTTTCTGTGTGATCCTTTTATTGGATTGCCAGTAGCTTTTGATGTTGAAATCAAATAGATAATGATTTGTCTAATGTCTGATGGCCTAGCTAGCTGTAGGTGCTAAGTGTGTAGCTAGGCTAGCTGTGTCTTCATCTCTTGCTGGATTTCTTCAGTTATGCATTGATTTTCATAGCTGTTGTTCCCATAAGATGATTTCCTAGTGGCCTTTACTACCTTTGCTTGCACCATATGGCTTAGTAGCCAGATGATGACACAAATAGGGTATCACACCCTTTTGTTTGTGTGTGATTGGTGCATATGCTTATTTATGAACAAAACCATCTGGTTTGTTCATGATGATTTGTATACCTCACTCCAGCTCCAAGAATTGTAGTTGATGTAGAGGATTAGCTGCTGTGTTGATCTTCTGGTTTGGTTGATTTGCTTGCCCTGCTCCTCCTGGTGAGCTTGTGAAGCTTGATTTGGTTCCGTGGGGGTTTTAGGCAGGTTGAGTAGCTCTGGCTGTTCTTCCTGTTCTTGCTATTCTTGACTGTTCTTGGTTCCTGGTGACTTACCAGTGCAATCCTGTCGATGGCACGGCTAGGGTTTACTGTGGAGGCTTTATATGATCTCCTATTCCTTCTCTGGTCGACAACAAGGCCTGCGGCTTGTTGGTGACTCACCAGTGTGTGTGTGGTGTCTTGCATGCACCTTCTTGTGTGGCCTACCGTGTGTGTGCTGATGTGCACTTGGACTTGGTCTTGGTTGTGAGATGGATCAGCTCGGCAGATACTTGATCATATCCTCCCATCACAATTTATTTGCTAACCTGCCAAGTGGCAATGCCACTTGGCATAATGCTCTGATTGTTTTGTGTGTGTGCAGGGAACTTGGAGATGATCAAGATGAAACTCAAGATCATCTTGATCAAAGAATTCATGAAGATCAACAATGTAGTTTAGGTCATTTAAATTCCTTGTAATTTTCCTTTTTCTTTTTCTATTTCTTCAATTCTTGTAATGTGTTGTAAATTCATATATCTATTCTGGATATTGTAATGACATTGTATTATGTGTGTGATTATCAATAAAGCTCAAGTTTTCCTTAATGAGCTTTATGTAATTGTTGTAGTACTTATAATCTTGATTAATGATAATTGTTTATTAAATTATCTTAAGTTTGAATTATGTGATAACCATTTGATGTTTGAATTTGAAATTCAAATTCAAATTTGGTTTGAATTCAATCATACAACTTAACTTGTAATTCAATCATGCAACTTAGCATTGTGATATCTCTCCCCTCTTCTCAAAACCCTAATCTAATTAAGTAAGAACAAGTTCATCGCACTCTCGAAACCCTAACCCTGTAGGATGTCGAGAGAGAAACCTGTCCCCCTTCGATGCAGTTTTGTTTTAAAAGCGCGAAATTTCCCCGTAATTTACCATGCAATGCACATCCCTTCCTAAAATCTACCCCTCGATCGCCTCTAAACCTAGGACATTACAGCCTTTCCCCCTTAAAGAAAACTTCATCCCGAAGTTGTGGTTGTAATACCTGAAGAGTTTGGGGTACGTTTTCCTCATGTCTTCCTCCTTTTCCCAAGTGGCTTCCCTCTCGGGATGATGCTTCCATTGTATCTTGCAGTATTTTATGGCTCGATTTCAGGTTGTTTTTCTCCTCGAGAATCTTCGCTGGCTTCTCGATGTAGGTCAAGTCTGGTTGTAACTCGAGCTCTTCATGTGATACTGGTTCATCTGGGGTCTTTAAACACTTTCTTAGTTGCGATACATGGAATACGTTGTGAACCTGAGATAACCTTCCCGGTAGTTCCAATTCAAAGGCTAACCCTCGGTTTTGACTCAGAATCTTGAAAGGTCCGATATACCTAGGGCTTAGCTTTCCTTTTACTCCAAACCTCTAAAGTCCTTTCATCGGGCTCACCTTGAGATATAACATGTCTCCAACTTGTGGCTCCCATGTTCTTCTCTTCTGATCGGCATAACTCTTTTGCCGTCTTTGGGCTATCTTCAATCTATCTCTGATAATGTCGATGATTTGTTGCTTTTCTTTGACATAATCAGGATTGAACTCTTTGCTTGCTCCAGCTTCATACCAACATATGGGTGATCTACACTTTCTTCCATACAGAGCTTCGAACGGTGCCATCTTGATGCTGCTTTGATAGCTGTTATTGTATGAAAACTCTGCTAGTGGTAAGTGCTCCTCCCATGATCCTCCGAAGTCTAGGCACAAGCCCTAAGCATATCCTCTAAGATCTGGTTAGTTCTCTCGGTTTGTCCACCTGTCTGAGGATGATAGGTGGTACTATAATCCAATTTGGATCCTAAGGCTTCATGTAGTTGCTTCCAAAATGCTGACGTGAACACGGATCCTCGATCCGACACGATCTTCTTGGGCACTCCATGTTTACGCACGATCTCTTTGATGTAAAGATCGATGAGTTTCTCTCCTTTATCTTGCTGATTTACCGCTAAGAAGTGTGCACTTTTCGTCAACCGGTCCACGATTACCCATATCATGTCCTTCTTTTTATTAGTCATGGGTAGTCCGGTGATGAAATCCATTCCTATCTCCTCCCATTTCCATTCGGAATGGGTAAAGGTTGTAACTTCCCTGCCGGACTCGATGTTCAGCCTTCACTCTTTAGGTATGGCATTCCGCCACGTATTGTGCTATTTCTCTCTTCATGTTGTTCCACCAAAATAACTCCTTTAGATCCATGTACATCTTTGTACTTCCCGGATGAATGGAGTATGGTGTTTGATGGGCTTCCCGGAGTATTACTTCTTTGATTTCAGCAATATCCGGAACACAAATCCTCTTCTGAAACCATAGTGATCCCGATTCTCCGCGGTGAAATTCTGATGGTCTTCCTTCATCTATCCTTCTCATCTCCTCCATGATGAATGGATCGTCCAACTGACCCATCATTATTTCATTCTTCAGGTTGACATTTAGCTCATCGGCTACTTGTAAAGCCGATAGTCCTTCATGAGCTTCTTTCTCCCAAAGTTGTATCTGGGCTTGACTTATTTCCTTCCTCAGTTCTGGTGATATCTCTTGTTCCACTCCTCCGGTGCTCTTCCTACTCAAGGCATCTGCTACGACATTAGCCTTTCCTGGAGTATAGTTGATGGTCAAATCATAATCCTTGATTAGTTCAAGCCATCTTTTCTGCCTCATGTTGAGTTCCTTCTGAGTGAAGAAATATTTGAGACTCTTATGATCTGTATAGAGCTCACACTTGGCTCCATAGAGAAAATGTCTCCATGTTTTAAGTGCAAATACGACTGCTGCTAATTCTAGATCATGTGTTGGATAGTTCACTTCATGAGGTCTGAGTTGCCTCGATCCATAAGATATTACTTTCCGATCTTGCATGAGTACGCAACCCAATCCATGCTTGGATGCGTCACAGTACACGGTGTAATCCTTGCCAACCTGCGGGACTGGTAACACCGGTGCCGTGGTGAGTTTCTCCTTTAGAGTTTGAAAACTCTTCTCACTCCTCTGACCACACGAATGGTGTGTTCTTTCTTAACAGCTTCGTCATTGGTCCTGCTATCTTGGAGAATCCTTCAATGAATCTCCGATAATATCCTGCCATTCCTAGGAATCCTCAGATTTCCTTGACAGTCATGGGTGCTTCCCATTCTAGAACTGCTGCTACCTTGCTTGGGTTAACAGCTATTCCATCTTTGCTAATGACATGACCAAGAAATTCCACTTGATCTAGCCAAAATTCACACTTGCTAAATTTCGCATAGAGTTGATGTTCTCTTAGTGTTTGCAACACTAACCTCAGATGTTCAGCATGTTCGGCCTTGTCTTTGGAATAGATCAAGATATCATCAATGAATACGATGACAAACTTGTCTAGATATGGCATGAAAATCTTATTCATGAGATTCATGAAAATTGCTGGGGCATTGGTTAATCCAAAAGGCACTACAAGGTATTCATGATGTCCATACCTTGAGACAAAGGCTTTTTGAACGTCTTCCTTCTTGATCTTTATCTGGTGATAACCGGATCTTAGATCAATTTTGGAAAAGACTCCCGCGCCTCTAACTTGATCGAATAGATCTTGTATTCTTGGAAGTGGATACTTATTCTTGATTGTCACATTGTTCAAATTTCTGTAGTCTCCGCACATCCTTCTTCCTCCATCTCTTTTATCTACGAAGATCACAGGTGATCCCCATGGTGAAACACTCTCTTGTATGAATCCTTTTTGTTCCAAGTCATCCAATTGCTCCTTAAGTTCTTTCAACTCCTTAGGCCCCATCTTATATGGTGCTTTAGCAATCGGAGCTGTTCCTGGAATTAGGTCGATAGTGAATTCTATCTCCCTATCTGGTGGCATACCAGGTAATTCCGTAGGAAACACATCCTGGAATTCATTTACTACGGGTATATCTTCCAATTTCACCTCCTTCATGCTGTTCAGCTGTAGCTCAACTTCTATCTGTGTATGCTTGTCTCCTTGGTAGATCATTCTACTTCCATCGAGGCTTTTCAAAGACACGGTCTTGCTCACACAGTCGATCAATGCTCCGTTAGCTTCTAACCAGTTCATACCAAGAATGACAGCAATGTTCTTCATTGGTAATATGAAAAGGTCTGCGTCAAACGCGCACTTATTGATCATGATGACTTGTTTTTGTTTGGTATGGGTTACTACTATCGTTCCCCCCGAAAGTATGGTTATGGGTGTTTCTAACTTAGTGCAACTAATCCCATGTTTGATGATGAATTGCTGAGAAATGAATGATGTAGTTGCACCAGTATCAAAAAGTACTTTGCCAGGATGAGTGAGTATCTGGAGCGTACCTATCACCGCCTGATCGGAGTTGACCACCTCCTCTAGACTGGTGCAGTTCAACTTGCCGAAGGGTTTCTTATTCTTCCAGTTCCCTCCTCGGCTTCCTCCTCCTCCTGACTGACCTCCTCCAATTTCTCTTGGGGCAGTCCTTCAGCATGTGCCCCTCCTGGCGACAACCAAAGCATATAATCCTTGGCTTCTTGCAATCCTTGGCGAAATGCCCTGAAAGTCCACAGCTTCGGCAAACCATTGGATTAGCAGTCTGAAACGGTTCCTCCTATTGTTTGTTGTTGTTGTTGTTGTTGTTGTTGTTGTTGTAACTTGGCTTGAAACTCAAGCTGGTATTGGGCTTGTTACTAACAAACCTCTTAGGCTCAAACTTGGCCTTCTTCCTCTTCTCCTCTTGCAGTTGCTTGAAATCATCTTCAAGAGTGATGGCTGCATCCACCAACTCTTGGAACTCCGTCGCTCTCATCATCCGAGCTGTACCTTGAACTGGGACTTAACCCCTCAAAACCTCTTCTTTTTCTTGTCCTCGGTGTTGACTTCAACAACGCATACCGGGACAGCTTTGAGAATTCCCCACTAAGTCAGGATGGCCTTATCCTCCTGCTCGAGACTTTCGAATTCTCGATGCTTCATTCCACAATACTTTCAGGGACATTGGATTCCCCGAACTTCCTCGCAAACTCTTCCCAGTAAATACTTTTCCCGGTAAACGGCTACGATGTTGTCCCACCATGATGCGGCAGGTCCACACAACAGTGTGTGTAGCATAACGGACCTTCTCCTGGTCGTTGCAACCAACGGTGTTGAGCTTTCGCTAGTGTCCATAAGCCAATCTTCCGCATCCATTGGCTCGGGTGCGTATGCGAAAGATATAGGCTTGGTATTCTGAAGTCACGATAAAGTGACTCCCTGATTCTCGGGTCTCTCCACCCGGTTCTGTTACAGCAGCTCCTGGAAGAATTTATTCTGCTGCTCCAACGTTACCCGTTGTCTTTCTTCCATCATTTGCATATACTGGACGAAATTCTGCTGCGTCATTGGTGGTGGTGGTGGTGGAAACTGATTCCTGGCTGCTTCCTCAGCCTCTTCCTTTTGCTTCTCTTCGCGCTCTGCGCTGCGCTTCGGTCTCCTCTCCTACCGGTCCCGACATAACCCCCTAGTTCTGCAACACAAGATGATACTCATAATTACTCCATGCGCAAGTTTTCTGAGCTCAACTTTGTGCACATAACTAGTCACGCAATGGAAATCAAGAAGCAAATCCAAATCATACAAAACATATACCATGTATATACATACTTAGGTGGTCTTATTACAATACTCAAGTCGATGTGAGTATGCAAACTCACTTATTAAAGTATATGTACAATTTTCTACAAATATTACATACTATAATACACGTGGTACTTGTGTATTATAGTCTCGCCTCCCTTGGTGGCATCTAGTCGTGCTTCACTCCCGGTACATCCCAGGCTTCCATCCGGTCGAACGTATCGTCCTCCTGACAAAACCTGGAACATAAGGTCTCCCCGTTGGTAGTCAGAATCAGATGATGATCCTAGGGAGAAATCAGTGTTCACAAACTGGTCATTAAGTGCATCATAGTCCACCCATCGGGTGTACTCCCCTGTAACTCCACCATAGGTGTTTCCAACATTTGTATCCGACTCAACCTATGTCGGATACCCTCCATCAACTCCTCCATTACTAGGATCACTCTGGTTCTGGGTCGTGGCGTCCTCATTCATCTCTCCGTCATAATACACTGAAGTACTATGAGTTCCAGTATCAGATCCCCAACGCCAACCAGTGGAGTTTTCTATAGGAGTCTCGGAACGCGATTGTTTCCGGATTCCTCTCCACCCTCATAGCCTCTATAGGAACTATTAAAATAGTTCCCAGGTGTAACAGGTGTAGTTTCTCGCTCAAGAGGATCAATACTAATGTAGTCACCAGCTGAGTAAACTGGTGTGTGCACCACATTCTCCATAAGTTCTTTCCCCCTAGTCTCCTCCTTGGGTTCAGTAAACTCCTCTAGCATTGTATCAATTGCCCCCGTCAAATGATGGTTTAACTGGAAGAGCAATGATAGTAAGTTGCGGCTATTATCCATATATTTTGCAGCTGCTATTGGTTTGCGTTTTGCATATTTGAAGTGGTTAAGCATGGGATCCTCTTCCTCCTGCATATGAGGAATGTGGGTGAATTCGGAACCCATAAGCTCTTTCGTCTTATGCTCCCGAATATCGGTTATGGCTCTCATAACGGCTATATGGTAGGCTGTGTTGATAGTTCTGGCTTCACCTGCTGGCATTACTACGCTCATTCCCAAAGATTCGGGAAGTTGCAGTCCTACCCTACACTTTGCCAATACAGTACCATCGTAGTACATGTATTTCTTTACTTGAATCTAGGGATCACACCCAAATTCAAGTAACATGGCACGTAAAATATCTGCAAGTCCTCCTTCATATTCACTCAGTGTTGAGTCCATCACTTTCACGTTTCGTCCCGGACGTGAACTTGCCATTGTTGGCTGTAGAAATAGAAAGAATATAAGATTAGTAATAATGCATCATAATAGAGGTAATAAAGAATTATCGCACTAAAAGATATGATTGTTGTATTCTCAATTGAATATACACCATATTTTTAGAGAATTCTTTACTAGTCCTATTTGACTCCTAACGTTCGGTCCCATTTACTAGGTTCCAACCTAAGGTCAAAGCTTTTGCTCTGATACCAACTGTGGTCACCTGCATACCACTGCATGTTGTAGTATGCCAGTCGTTGATATAACATTCGCGAGTACCATTCCGCAAATATTACATCCCTCAGAGTAGTACAACACATAGCAGGTCCATAACTCATTCCATTAATATTACAAACAAGATACACATATTGTCTCGGAGCTCCTCTTGGGTCCTAAGAGGGATACTCCTGGGTTCGAGGCGAACCCAACTTAGCTTACAATATAAAAGTCTCATTAAGTTATACATTTATTCTCCCGAGCAGCTAGTATTAAGAGTTCGGGCTGCTCGACTACTACTACTAGATGATTCTAGGCTTGATCTCCTCTGGAAGCCTCCCCGGTTCCGTAGACTATGAGGTAGTCTACACCTTCAATACCTCCAGAGGTCTGGTTCTTCATAGCCGATGATCTCGGCTCCTTGGGTTGTCGTAGTCCTCCTCCAGTCGATTCAGACAATCTAAGCAAGGGATTTAAGAGTGGGATGAGTACGAGTGTACTCAACAAGTTCATTATAGATAAGAGGTGTTTAATGCACTAGCTACGATATTAGACCAGAAAGTCTAATACCAATGCAGGTTTTGATAAACATTTCTTCAAGAGATTGCTTTTATTTCAAAGAGCTATGTCCGTCGCCTTCACCGGTTTACTAGAACTTCATGGAGCTCCTTTCCGGCCGCGTTCGCAGTTCCATATCCCGGAACAGGGAGTGACAGGTCACGGTTCTTTACACTGCAGAGGTGTGTTGCTTTACCCATAAGAGATCTTAACCTTGGTGCCAACCGGGCAGCTCTCCGTCCACACTTCCTATGGTGTGAGGCCGGTATAGGTCTAGCCAATCATGTTCCTCCGCTACCTCGAACACCCACCCTTTGTTGCATGCCCGACCCTGGGTCCTCGTCCCATTATTCCCACTCACGGGTGGACCCCGACCACGACAACAGTTTGGGACTCGTTAACCAAACTTCTTCGCCGTAGCTACCCAACCCATCACCCGCAATACCGTGGGGACTTAAGGCTTCCCAACCGCTTGTTCTTCGAGCGACAAGTGTCTCGGACTATGCCGTGGGGACTTAAGGCTTCCCAACCGCTTGCCCCGCAGATACAAGTGTCTACGAAAGCGCATCCAGCGATGAACGAGAGGTGGAAACACTTTTGACTACTCCGTCCACTCGATCTTATGGTTAACACGGGTATTACGGCACAAGAATCATGGCGACATTTGTTGTTTAATCCTAGATGGATATAAACCCTTGCAATGGAACCTCCACCATATCAACACAATCCATGGTTCCATTGCCCACCACATAGTCATATTCATAGTTATGAAAGTAGTGGTTTTGGTTTTTATGCAATAGTGATAACCATAATACTTTGCAAGTAATTTGATAGAAATACTCAAATGATATGAGCAAGTGATGAACTTGCCTGAACACTTCAAAGTTTTGCAGTTGGATGGTGTGGACTGACCCTTGTCCTCTGTCTCTGAAAAATAGCATCATTGTCCGATAAGGGCAATGGTTAAAGAAGCAATTATACATGATTCCAGTTTTAGGGTTTTTTCCCCCCTTCCGATGTCGTTATTGTTTCATGTGAGAGGTTAATACTAAGAACAATTTGACGATACTTAATTTAGGGTAAATACAATCCTTGAAATGTTGTCAAGGTGTTTTTAAAGTCCAAATGTATTAATGGACTTATTTTTATTATTGAAAATAATAGGTGTGATTTAAATGATTATTTAAATCATCAAATTGAAACTTATTCTTAATTTTCTTCAAAAATTCTCTTTGATATTTTATTTAGATAGAGAATTTTATGCTGATCAATTTTCATATTTTTAACTATTTTTTTAGAGCTATTAAACATTTACTATTGTTTTTCAAAGTTTCATCATTTTTCTGAATTTGTGAAATGTCTAAAAGGCCCTTGGGCCCCTGTCGGAAGGTTGAGTCAAACCCGAGCCGCCCCAACCGGCTCGGTCGGACTGAGTTGCTCTCTTCCTCTCCCCTCTCGCGAAACCCTAGCTCTCTCCTCTCCCGCGCCGGGTCGCCTGCGGCGTCGCCGCTTTATTCCGGCCACATCCGGCCATCTCCGCCGGCAAGATTGGTCGCAATCGAACGGCCGCACCACGGCGCACCGTTCGGTCCGCGCCGATCCATGTTTCATCGCCGCCTCCGTTCGCCCCCAACGCCGCTGCGACACGGCCGTGGTGATTCGTGGTGCTTCGTCGCCCGCCGTCGATCCAGGCGCCGTGGCGTGGCCGTTTGCCTCGCCGTGGTTGCGCTGGAGCCTCCGCGCTCGGCGAACTTCTGGCTGGCCATGGCTTGGCGCTGCCATGGCCAGGCTGTGCCGTCATGCCGCCATGGTGGCGCCGTGGTGCTCTGCTCCAGGTGTGTCGCCTCCTCCTCTCCTGTCTCCTCTACCCCTTCTCCTTTCTCTGGATGCCTTGGCATCCACCTTGCTGTGCTTCTGCTGCTGCGCCTCTGTGCCTTGCGCCATGCCTGCCCTGGTGCTGCCTTGATGTGCTAACTGCTGCTGCCTTTCTGTGCCATTATTCTAGCTGCTGTGCTCGTGCTACTGTTGTGCGTATGCTGCTGCTGTGCTGCTGCCATTGATCCTAGCTGCTGTGCTGTGTTGTTCTTCTCTACATCTTACTGTTGTAGCTCATGAGCTCTTGCTCATGAGCATACTGTGATGCTTATGTTTGATTCAATTGCTCCTGTTGTTGCTATATGACTCCTGCCTCTCCTGTGTGTGCAATTCCTTGCCCCTGGCTTGATCATGATACATGATCCTTGCATATTTTTGCAAGTGCCAGTGCTCCTGTATGCTATCTCTTGTACTTATATTCATGGACATGCTCAATTGAGTCTAGCTATTGACTTGACAGCTCCATCCCTTGATGGAGTGCTTCTGGATACAATTATAATGATTTTATTTACTTATCTGTGATACAATTGTTCATGTCTTGAGGCTGATTTAAGTATCTGTCCATGTGTTGATACTAGAATGGATTCTAGCATGCTGTAGCAAGCTTCTGATGATCTTGTGATTATCAGCTGCTAGTAAAAGGTGTGGTGCTCCATCTTGTGCCTTACCAGTGCTCAATTTGAGCTGTGTGTGGTTACAGACTAGTGCTGGTGTGTGTAGTGGTTGGCTCAAGCAATTGCTGTTGCTTGCAGTGATCCCTTGGATCCACTGCAAGGCTCTGTTGTATTAATTACTTGAATATTCATTTATCTGTGTGGTCTTGCTTGGCTAAGTGGATAAATGATGTGAACTGCCTGCAGTTGTGATCATCTAACTATTCATCTGATTGAGCTAGAGGGATGCCAACAGTTGTTGGGGACCCTAGCTCCACTTTGAACCCAATCTGGGTGATGATACAAATGCTTGGCTTGATGGTTTGGGCTGTTTCAGTGGTTGAGGTGACCCTAGCAGTAATCATGTACTGCTTTTGGGTAGCTCCCCTCTTGTTGGCTTGTTGTGGCTCACTAGATGCTTTCTGGGTGATCCTTTTATTGGATTGCCAGTAGCTTTTGATGTTGAAATCAAATAGACAATGATTTGTCTAATGTCTGATGGCCTAGCTAGCTGTAGGTGCTAAGTGTGTAGCTAGGCTAGCTGTGTCTTCATCTCTTGCTGGATTTCTTCAGTTATGCATTGTTTTTCATAGCTGTTGTTCCCATAAGATGATTTCCTAGTGGCCTTTACTACCTTTGCTTGCACCATATGGCTTAGTAGCCAGATGATGACACAAATAGGGTATCACACCTTTTGTTTGTGTGTGATTGGTGCATATGCTTATTTATGAACAAAACCATCTGGTTTGTTCATGATGATTTGTATACCTCACTCCAGCTCCAAGAATTGTAGTTGATGTAGAGGATTAGCTGTGTTGATCTTCTGGTTTGGTTGATTTGCTTGCCCTGCTCCTCCTGGTGAGCTTGTGAAGCTTGATTTGGTTCTGTGGGGGTTTTAGGCAGGTTGAGCAGCTCTGGCTGTTCTTCCTATTCTTGCTGTTCTTGACTGTTCTTGGTTCCTGGTGACTTACCAGTGCAATCCTGTCGATGGCACGGCTAGGGTTTACTGTGGAGGCTTTATATGATCTCCTATTCCTTCTCTGGTCGACAACAAGGCATGTCAGCCTGTTGGTGACGCACCAGCTGTGTGTGTGGTGTGCTGCATGCACACTGCTGTGTGAGCAGCCTAGCTGTGTGTGTGTGCTGATGCTGTGCACTTGGACTTGGTCTTGGTTGTGAGATGGATCTGCTCGGCAGATACTTGATCATATCCTCCCATCACAATTTATTTGCTAACCTGGCAAGTGGCAATGCCACTTGGCATAATGCTCTGATTGTTTTGTGTGTGTGCAGGGAACTTGGAGATGATCAAGATGAAACTCAAGATCATCTTGATCAAAGAATTCATGAAGATCAACAATGTAGTTTAGGTCATTTAAATTCCTTGTAATTTTCCTTTTTCTTTTTCTATTTCTTCAATTCTTGTAATGTGTTGTAAATTCATATATCTATTCTGGATATTGTAATGACATTGTATTATGTGTGTGATTATCAATAAAGCTCAAGTTTTCCTTAATGAGCTTTATGTAATTGTTGTAGTACTAATAATCTTGATTAATGATAATTTTTTATTAAATTATCTTAAGTTTGAATTATGTGATAACCATTTGATGTTTGAATTTGAAATTCAAATTCAAATTTGGTTTGAATTCAATCATACAACTTAACTTGTAATTCAATCATGCAACTTAGCATTGTGATGCAATATCTCTCCCCTCTTCTCAAAACCCTAATCTAATTAAGTAAGAACAAGTTCATCGTACTCTCGAAACCCTAACCCTGTAGGATGTCGAGAGAGAACCTGTCCCCTTCGATGCAGTTTTGTTTTAAAAGCGCGAAATTTCCCCGTTTTACCATGCAATGCACATCCCTTCCTAAAATCTACCCATCGCCTCTAAACATGGGACATTACAGCCTTTCCCCGAAAACTTCGTCCCGAAGTTGTGGTTGTAATACACGAAGAGTTCGGGGTTTATTTCCTCAGTCTTCCTCCTTTTCCCAGTGGCTTCCCTCTCGAGATGATGCTTCCATTGTATCTTGCAATATTTTATGGCTCGATTTCTGAGTTGTTTCCAGTTCTCCTCGAGAATCTTCGCTGCTCGTTGTAGGTCAAGTCTGGTTGTAACTCGAGCTCTTCATGTGATACTTGGTTCATCTGGGGTCTTTAAACACTTTCGAGTTGCGATACATGGAATACGTTGTGAACTTGATAACCTTCCCGTAGTTCCAATTCAAAGGCTAACCCTCGGTTTTGACTCAGAATCTTGAAAGGTCCGATGTACCTAGGGCTTAGCTTTCCTTTTACTCCAAACCTCTAAAGTCCTTTCATCGGGCTCACCTTGAGATATACCATGTCTCCAACTTGTGGCTCCCATGTTCTTCTCTTCTGATCGGCATAACTCTTTTGCCGACTTTGGGCTATCTTCAATCTATCTCTGATAATGTCGATGATTTGTTGCTTTTCTTTGACATAATCAGGATTGAACTCTTTGCTTGCTCCTGCTTCATACCAACATATGGGTGATCTACACTTTCTTCCATACAGAGCTTCGAACGGTGCCATCTTGATGCTGCTTTGATAGTTATTGTATGAAAACTCGCTAGTGGTAAGTTCTCCTCCCATGATCCTCCGAAGTCTAGGGCACAAGCCCTAAGCATATCCTCTAAGATCTGGTTAGTTCTCTCGGTTTGTCCACCTGTCTGAGGATGATAGGCGGTACTATAATCCAATTTGGATCCTAAGGCTTCATGTAGTTGCTTCCAAAATGTTGACGTGAACACGGATCCTCGAGCCTCATTCTCCTAGTCTGTGACCCTGACCTCTGTTGCCAAGAAATCTTGCTGCAGACTAAGCAGCTTAGGTTCCTCAGCCCCCATCAGCGCTCGATAGAAGTCGTACACGTGTTGCGTGATCGCCTGTTGATCAGTGATTTCCCCTTCGTCGGTCTTCAGACTAGAAATGTGGCAGCGGCGCCTTCTGCCATTGGCCACAGCATGAAAGTACTTAGTGTTCGCATCCCCTTGGAGGGTCCATCTCAATCTCCCCCGTTGTCTCCAGTATTCCTCTTCATCGCTGAATATCTGGATCAGCTGGTCCTCCAAGTGGTATCTCAGTGCCCAACCCTCTTCATCCAGACCCTGCTCATCCGCAATCATGTCCAAGTTTTGAATTTGGGCTAAAATCTCCGCCTTGGTTACCCTACGTTCCTTCCCCAGATTGGCACTCCAGCCCTTCAGCACTTGACGCAGCCCACTGTCATGCCCGTGCCACACACCGATAGCATCTCTAGGGTTGACATTAGAGGCAAGCAACTCCTCCCACCACGACTTCAGCTGCCCCACAAACCCAGGAACCGCAAGCTAGATGTTCTCAAAGGTAAACCTGGCGATCCTGCGCGGAGCATTCTCCCCTGAATCTAGGATCAAAGGCGTATGGTCAGAGCCAATCCTAGTTTCCGCTGTCAGACGCGCCAAAGGAAAACGGAGCTCCCACTCAGGTGAGACAAACGCACGGTCAAGGACACTCCTCACCGGGCTCGTTTGTTTGTTGGTCCAAGTATAAGCAACGCCATTTCTTACCACCTCCAACAGCGCCCATCTGGCGATAGCATCATTGAAGAGATTCACCAAAGCCCAGTTGATATTGTTGTTGTTCTTGTCTTGAGCACCCCGGATCAGGTTGAAATCCCCCATCAGCATGATCGGGAACTGACTGGTGTCCTCTCTACCCTCCAACTCTTGGAGGAAAGAGGTTGAGCGAGAGTGATCCACCGGCCCATAGACCCCGATAAATTCACACTTGAACTTGGTTGGTCTGTGGTATAACTTGGCGCTAAGAAAGAACTCCCCATGAGCCAACGCACCCACCTCGAACAGACTGTCTCTAATCCCCATCAACATGCCTCCAGATCGACCATTGGCAGGAGTCCAATGCCACACAAATTGTTCCCCATCAACCAGATTCCGCAGCTCCTGATTGAAGGAGATATGCCCAAGAGGCAATAATAAAAGTGGTTATTATATATCTTTATGTTTATGATAAATGTTTATATACCATGCTATAATTGTATTAACCGAAACATTGATACATGTGTGATATGTAAACAACAAAGAGTCCCTAGTATGCCTCTTAACTAGCTTGTTGATTAATGGATGATTAGTTTCATAATCATGAACATTGGATGTTATTAATAACAAGGTTATATCATTGTGTGAATGATGTAATGGACACACCCAATTAAGCGTAGCATAAGATCACGTCATTAAATTATTTGCTATAAGCTTTCGATACATAGTAACCTAGTCCTTATGACCATGAGATCATGTAAATCACTTATACCGGAAAGGTACTTTGATTACATCAAACGCCACTGCGTAAATGGGTGGTTATAAAGAGTACTTGTCAGGAGACGAGGTTGAACAAGGTATAGAGTGATACCGATGATCAAACCTCGGACAAGTAAAATATCGCGTGACAAAAGGAATTGGTATCGTATGTGAATGGTTCATTCGATCACTAAAGTCATCGTTGAATATGTGGAAGCCATTATGGATCTCAGATCCCGCTATTGGTTATTGGTCGGAGAGTACTCAACCATGTCCGCATAGTTCACGAACCGTAGGGTGACACACTTAAGGTTTGATGTTGAAATGGTAGAACTTGAATATGGAATGGAGTTCGAATATTTGTTCGAAGTCCCGGATGAGATCCCGGACATCACGAGGAGTTCTGGAATGGTCCAGAGAATAAGATTCATATATAGGAAGTCATTTTAGAAGATTTAAAATGATCCGGAAGGTTCTAGAAAAGTCCGGAAGAAACCACTTAGGAAGGGCGGAGTCCCAAAGGGACTCCACCACCATGGCCGGCCAACCCTAAGGGGGAGGAGTCCCAAGTGGACTCCCCTAAGGGGCCGGCCACCCCCTCCCAAGGAAGGGTGGGAATCCCACCTCTAGTGGGAGTCCTAGCTTGGGTAGGTTTCATGTGATATGGAAGGTTTTGGTTTGGGGTCTTATTCGAAGACTTGTAGACCAACTCTTGGGTGTTCCACCTATATAATGAGGGCCAAGGGGAGGGGGCCGCCCCAACACCACAGGTGGCCGCACCCCTATAGTGGCCGGCGCCCCCTCTCCCAAACCCTAGCACCCCACTCCTCCTTCTTCCCCGCACGCAGCGAAGCTCCGCCGGGATTCTCCACCACCACCGACACCACGCCGTCGTGCTGCCGGATTCAAGAGGAGCTACTACTTCCGCTGCCCGTGAGCGGGGAGGTGGACGTCGACTTCATCAACACCAACGTGTGACCGAGTACGGAGGTGCTGCCCGTTCGTGGCGCCGTGATCAAGATCTTCTACGCGCTTGCAAGCGGCAAGTGAACGTCTACCGCAGCAGCAAGAGCCTCATCTTGTAGGCTTTGGAAATCTTCAAGGGTGAGTCTCGATCATCCCCTCGTTGCTACCGTCTTCTAGATTGCATCTTGGCTTGGATTGCGTGTTCGCGGTAGGAAATTTTTGTTTTCTATGCAACGAATCCCTACAGTGGTATCGAGCCGTGTCTATGCATAGATGGTCACAATGGTTTTGTGGGCGTTGATGCTCTTGTTGTCTTTAGTTTGAGTACTTTGCATCTTTGTGGCATAGTGGGATGAAGCGGCTCGGACTAACTTTACATGACCGCGTTCATGAGACTTGTTCCTCGTTCGACGTGCAACTTGTATTGCATAAGAGGCTTTGCGGGTGTCTGTCTCTCCTACTATAGTGAAGATTCAATTTACTCTTCTATTGACAACATTAGTATCACCGTTGTGGTTCATGTTCGTAGGTAGATTAGATCTCTCGAAAACCCTAAACCACGTAAAATATGCAAACTAAATTAGAGACGTCTAACTTGTTTTTGCAGGGTTTGGTGATGTGATATGGCCATAATGTGATGATGAATATGTATGAGATGATCATTATTGTATTGTGGCAACCGGCAGAGAGCCTTATGGTTGTCTTTAAATTTCATGTTGAGTAGTATTTCAAAGTAGTTGTAATAGTTGCTACATGGAGGACAATCATGAAGACGGCGCCATTGACCTTGACGCTACGCGACGATGATGGAGATCATGCCCGAAGATGATGGAGATCATGTCCGTGCTTTGGAGATGAAGATCAAAGGCGCAAAGACAAAAGGGCCATATCATATCACATATGAATGTGATGTTAATCCTTTTATGCATCTTATTTTGCTTAGATCGCGACGGTAGCATTATAAGATGATCCCTCACTAAAATCTCAAGATAATAAAGTGTTCATCCTTAGTAGCACCATTTCCAAGACTTGTCGTTTCGAAGCATCTCGTGATGATCGGGTGTGATAGAATCAACAAGTGCATACAACGAGTGCAAGACAGTTTTGCACATGCGGATACTAAGGTGGCCTTGACGAGCCTAGCATGTACAGACATGGTCTCGGAACACGTGATACCGAAAGGTAGAGCATGAATCATATGGTTGATATGATGAACACTTTGAGTGTTCGCCATAGAAATTACACCTTGTCTCGTGATGATCGGACTTAGGTGTAGTGGATTTGGTTTGTGTGATCACTAAGACAATGCGGGGGATATTGTTTTGAGTGGGAGTTCACCTAGATTTTTAATTATGTTGAATTAAAATTTGAACTCAATTTGTCATAAACTTAGTCTAAACTTTTACAAATATATGTTGTAGAGATGGCGTCCCCAATCAATTTTAACTAGTTCCTAGAGAAAGAAAAGCTTAAGAGCAACTAGCAACTTCAAACTGGTTCGTCATGTGAGGATCTTCCTCGGCGTGAAATCTGGAATGTGATGCACCGCTAGGTGACCCTCTGCAGAAACCAAACCGAGGAAGTAAAGAATGTTTACGCAACTCGGAAAACTCGGTACTCTCAGTTCGTGTGCCTCCCGTGCGGAAGAAGCCGATCTTCAAAACGTTTTGAGCACCACGATCCTCATGAGTTGGTCAATGAGCTGAAAGCTATATTTGAAACTCATGCGGCCGTGGAATGCTATGAAGCATCGAAACACTTCTTTTGCATGATGGAAGAAGGCAGCTCCGTTAGTGAGCACATGCTCGTTATGTGGGCATGCGAAGAAACTCATGACTTGGGAATAGTGATTCCTAATGGGGGATTAATCGTGTCCTTCAATCACCCCCACGTTACAAGAACTTTGTGATGAACTACAATATACAGAACATGAACAAGGAGTTACTGAACTCTTTGGCATGCTAAAAGCTGCTGAGATTGAGATCAAGAAAGAGCACCAAGTGTTGATGGTCAACAAGACCACCAGTTTCAAGAAACAAGGCAAGTATAAGGGAAAATCCAAGAAGGGTGGCCAGAAAGCTGCCACGCCTCATATGAAACCTAAGAACGGCCCTAAGCCTGATGCGAGTGCTATCTGCAAGGAGAAGGGACAGGAAGCGTAATTGCTCCAAGTATCACTGATGAAGAGCGGCCTTGTCAAGAAGAAGAAAGAAGGTATCATGATATACATGTTATAGATGTTTATCTCACTTGGTTCTCGTTCTAGTACACTGGTATTTGATACTGGTTCGGTTGCTCATATTTGTAACTCGAAACAGGAACTAAAGAATAAACGAAGACTATTGAAAGATGAAGTGATGATGCGCGTTGGAAACGGATCCAAAGTCGATGTGATCGCCGTCACTTCCTCTACATCTACCTTTGGGATTAGTTTTAAGCCTAAATAATTGTTATTTTGTACCCGTTGAGCATGAACATTATATCTGGATCTTGTTTAATGCAAGACGGTTATTCATTCAAATCTGAGAATAATGGTTGTTCTATTTTATGAATAATATCTTTTATGGTCGAGCACACGAAAAGAATGGCTTATTTCTGTTAGATCTCGATAGTAGTGATACGCATATACATAACATTGATGCTAAGCGAATTAAATTGAATGATAATTCTACTTATATGTGGCACTATCGTCTTGGTCATATTGGAGTGAAACGCATGAAGAAACTCCATACCAATGGATTACTTGAATCACTTGACTTTGAGTCACTTGATAGATGCGAAGCATGTCTAATGGGAAAAATGACTAAGACTCCATTTTCTGGTATGATGGAGCGAGCTACTGACTTATTGGAAATCATACATACCGATGTGTGTGGACCAATGAGTGTAGCATCGCGCGGTGGTTATCGTTATGTTCTAACCTTCACAGATGATCGGAGTAGATATGGGTATATCTATTTCAAGAAACATAAATCCGAAACTTTCGAGAAGTTTAAGGAATTCCAAAGTGAAGTAGAAAATCAACGTAACAAGAAGATTAAATTTCTACGATCTGATCGCGGAGGTGAATATCTGAGTTATGAGTTTGGCATGCATTTAAAGAAATGCGGAATACTTTCACAATTGACGGGAACACCACAACGAAACGTGTGTCCGAACGTAATCGAACTCTCTTAGATATGGTTCGTTCTATGATGTCTCTTGATTTGCCGTTATCATTTTGGAGTTATGCATTAGAGACAACCGCATTCACTTTAAATAGAGCACCATCAAAATCCGTAGAAACGACACCGTATGAATTATGGTTTAATAAGAAACCTAAGCTGTCGTTCCTTAAAGTTTGGGGTTGCGAAGCCTATGTGAAGAAGTTACAACCGGACAAGCTAGAACCCAAAGTGGAGAAATGCGTTTTCATAGGATTCCCTTAGGAAACTATAGGGTACACTTTCTATCACAGATCCGAAGGCAAAATCTTTGTTGCTAAGAACGGAACCTTTCTTGAGAAAGAATTTCTCACTAAAGAAGTGACTGGAAGAAAAGTAGAACTCGATGAGATTGATGAATCTTTACTCGTTGATCGAGTAGCGCAGCATCGGAAGTTGTACCTGTACCTCTACCGTAACAGAGGAAGCTAATGATAATGATCATGAAACTTCGAACGAGGAATACTGAACCTCGCAGATCGACAAGGCGTACCACTCTGATTGGTATGATCCTTGTCTAAATGTCATGATTGTGGACAACAATGATGAGGACCCTGCGACGTATGAAGAAGCGATGATGAGCCCAAATTCCAACAAATGGCAAGAAGCCATGAAATCCGAAATGGGATCCATGTATGATAACAAAGTGTGGACTTTGGTAGACTTACCTGATAGCCGCAAGGCTGTCGAGAATAAATGGATCTTCAAGAGAAAACATATGCTGATGGTAATATTACTGTCTATAAAGCTCAACTTGTCGCAAAGGGTTTCCGACAAATTCAAGGAGTTGACTACGATGAGACTTTCTCACCTGTAGCGAAGCTAAAATCTGTGAGGATTTTGTTAGCAATAGCTGCATTTTTCGATTATGAGATTTGGGATGGATGTCAAAATGGCGTTCCTTAATGGAGACATTGAGGAAGAGTTGTATATGGTACAACCCGAAGGTTTTGTCGATCCTAAAAATGCTGACAAAGTATGTAAACTTCAGCGTTCAATCTATGGTGAAGCAAGCATCAAGAAGTTGGAACCGGCGCTTTGATAAGGTGATCAAAGACTTCGGGTTTATACAGTGTCATGGAGAGGCTGTATTTACAAGAAAGTGAGTGGGAGCTCTGTAGCATTCCCGATATTATATGTAGATGACATATTATTGATCGGGAATGATATAGAACTATTAAGCAGTGTAAAAGTTATTTGAATAATAGTTTTCAATGAAAGACCTTGGTAAAGCATCGTATATATTAGGCATCAAGATTTATAGAGATAGATCAAGGCGCCTAATAGGGCTATCACGAGTACATAGTGGACAAGATTCTAAAGAAGTTTAGAATGGACGAAAGTAAGAAAGGGTTCTTACCTATGTTACCCAGGCAAGGTCTTGAGTAAGACTCAAGGACCGGCTACGGGAGAAGAAAGAGAAAGGATGAGTAATATCCCCTATGCCTCGGCAGTAGGATCTATCATGTATGCCATGCTATGTACTAGACCGGATATAGCACATGCTGTTAGTTTGACTAGGATATCAAAGTGATCCAGGAATGGAACATTTGGACATCGGTCAAGAATATCTGAAGTACTTGAAAAGAACTAAGGATATGTTTCTTTGTTATGGAGGTGACCAAGAGCTCGTTGTAAGTGGTTACACCGATGCAAGTTGGAACACGATCCCGATGACTCTAAGTCACGGTGGTACGTGTTTATATTGAATGGTGCTGTAAAGTTGGGCAAGTCGAAGTGCACGGTGGCGAAGTCTTCAACAGAATCGAGTATATAGCGGCAGAGCTTCATCGCGGTATGGATGAAGAGGTTCATTGTAGAGCTCGGTGTGGTTCCTAGTGCATTGGACCCACTAGTCATCTACGTGACAACATGGGTGCCATTGCCAATGCACAAGAACCAAGGTCACAAGAGTGAAGCATATCAAGCTGCGTTACCACTCGATTCGCGAGTACATCGAAGATGGAGAAGTAAAGATTTGCAAAGTACACACTGATCTGAATGTAGCAGATCCGTTGACTAAAGCTCTTCCTAGGGCAAAGCATGACCAACACCAGAATGCCATGGGTGTTAGGTACCTTACAATGTTGTTAGAAATAAATTAGCTTTAGATTTAGGCTAATCAAGCAGTTAGCAGATTCCTTAGAATATTCCCTATAGCAGTTAGCATATTAGAGTTTTGTCCAATCACTGTGCAAAGCGAACAGTTGTGTCCTTTCCAAAGAGACACAATTATTGTAACCGACATGTACTCCCGACTGTTGAGGTAATATAAATACCCGCAGTCCACATCAATGGAAAGCAATCATTCACTTTCAATCTCTGTATCTCTTCACGTCATCAGCACTTGCTCACCCTATCGAATAGGCCAAGGAGAGAAGTACCGAGAAAGGTAAGAAAGGATGGATTCCCTGCCATCCTTGGCTTTTTCCTTTGCTCGTTTTGCGGCACGAGAGGAGCGCCGCTTCCATACTCGTCGCCATCGAAACTTCGCTGCTCGTCGCCGAAACTTCAGCCTAAACTTCAACCGCCGCCGGAACTTCGGCGGGAACTTCAACCGCCGCCAAAGCATGAACGGTGGCCTCCGCCACCGCAGAGCAGTACTTGGTGTCCCTCGCCGTCGCTACGGCCCTGGTGGTGGCCTCCGCCGCCGCCACAACCATCGGCAGCATTACAACCATATTCACTGCCGTGTGCAGAACAACAATTTCGCTGGAACACCAAGAGCAAGTACCAGGGCACAACTGCCCCGGGGAGAAGTTCAGGTCATGCCAGAGGCGGTTGCTGCTGTACCGGAGGCTGCAGCCGCGCCGGAAATCGTCGCTGTGTCGGAGGTCACTGAAGACCAAATCGTCGACGCCGTGTACGAGGATGAGGCCTCTGCCACTAGCATCACCGCGGACGCAGACGAACTGCTGCCCCTTCCGCCCACGTTCACTTTCCCGCCCATGGAATGGCTACTGGCGGGCCGAGCGCCGGGTGGCTTGTCGACGACCCCGAACGCGACGATGATGAACTGGAGACTCCGCTGCCGATGATGCGCTACTTCGAGCGCCATGGGAACAGGCCGCGCCTCCCGTCCCCGACGCCCTCCGACGAGGTCGCGGAACACTTCGCGCTGCCGGGCTACGCCGACGTGACGGAGTTCTTCCAACCGCCCGTCGCGGTTCCCGTGGACGCGCCTCCAACGTCACTGCCCGACCTCAACCTCCCTACGCAGGAAGTGGAAGAGGAGAAGAATGAGGAAGCCGCAGCGCTTCTCGCCCTCCCAACGCCACCACCGGAGGCGCGCGTGCTCCTCCGCCGCTTCGCCTCGACCATGGCAGCTCGCCCCGGCGGCATCCGCAGAGGGACTTGGTCCCCAGAGGCCCTCGGCCTCACCAACGGCGTCGCGGAGCTCCACCTCAACGAGGCCGCCCCTCACCTTCCATCCTCCTCCTTGGAGGAACCAGACCGCCGTTGAATCGCCGGCCACGGCCGCTGGCATGAAGCTGGACAGAACTGTGTAGAGGATAAGGCGAGGAGGACGGCGGGATTTGTTTTCCTTGTTTTCCCCAAGTCGCTTTATGCTGATCCAGCCCTCACTTTATGCTGATCCAGCCATGTGCCGACAAGGACTAGGCCCGTGTACTGAAAAAGCCTCAGGGCATGAGCAAAGGTGGCATACACAACTAGCTGCTCCATGTAAAAAAGTTGTAAGAAGCAACATGGTGAAGTTTATCTCTCCAATGGAAGCTATAACTTTAGTCAGAAAAAGGAGAGAAGGAACCCCACAAATATGACACTATGTATTTCTTTCTCTCTCCAAAAAGCATGCTTTTAGGATTGAAGATCCCACTTCTTGAAGAGGAGGCTGTCTTCTCATCCGAACCTACTTTGGACCACCCGAACCTAACTAAAGGTGTGAAGGAGCACCTCTAGGGCAGTGCATTGGGCATGCCCTCATAGGCTATGTGCTCACGTTACCACTGTTTACGTGTAGTACTAGTATTAATTATTTTGTTTAGGATCCTCCCATCTATTTGTTTTTTAATTCAGATTAGCAGATTAGCAGTATACTGTGATGTATATACGTCTATGCTACAGCTTACTTCTATTAGAAGTCACAAGTGTGTAATAAAGACATGTTATCAATATATTAGCCTCTAGCATATTATATCATGTTATTTGGTACAATAATTTTATTTTGCGCTTGGAGAATTCATTTTCTGTGCAAAACTTCTCATCGATAAAATATGAGATAAAAGGCCAAAACAAAATATGTGACTATCTAGATTAAATTTGAAGATCTACACATATATGGCCTAATATTCAAACGGTTCCTCTAGAACATGTTTGTTATGTACCAAAATAAATTTTACTATCAAGTAAAATTAACTAAATGCATGATCATACATGCAGGAAAAATGGGTGAAATTAGTAAAAAAGAATTCCAAGAACTACAACTTGATGGAAGTAACTATCTATCATGAGCCATGGATATGAAAATAAATTTAACTGGTCGTGGACTTGGTCCCGTGATTACCACACCCCCCGAAAATGCTCCAGAAATACCTCAAATGGCAAAGTATGCGGCACTACATTTCATAAGGCACCACCTCCATCATGATTTGAAGACTGAATACTTGATGGAGGAGGACCCACTAGCTTTATGGAGCTCCCTTAAGGAGAGATATGACCAACAAAGAGCGGTTATGTTGCCGGAAGCCGAGAGAGAATGGTCTCTCATAAGGTTCCAGGACTTTAAGTCCGTTGCGGCATATAATTCTGCCGTGCATAAAGTTAACTCCAAACTGAGATTTTGTAATAAGCAAGTTTCAATAGAGAAGACCTTATGCACTTTCCATCCCTCGATGAGGATATTGCAACAGCAATATCGTCAACACAAATACACGAAGTATTCTGAGCTTATATACACATTACTTCAGGCCGAGAAGCATGATGAACTTCTCATAAAAAATCACAATGCTCGCCCAACGGGTGCCATGCCGATCCCTGAAGCACATGCTAATGCTCATTTTACTAATAAATTCGGAAACCGTAAGAGGAACTTCCGAAAATCCAAAGGAAAGTGGAAGAATAATGGTCAAAGGACCAATGGTCAATTTAAGGGGAAATATCATTTCAAGAAAAATGATCAAAATGACAACTCTCAAGTTTGTCAAAGGTGTGGATGTGCGAATCATCAACCAAATGTCGTATTCCCAAGCACCTAGTGGATCTATACATGAAGTATGGAGGAAAAGGGAAGCAAGTTCATGGAATGAAGCTCACTTCAATGCCATTGAAGACAACCCTCAAGCTAGTCCTTCTCAAAGCGCTGTTGAAGAATTCAAGCCAAAGGACAACATCATCCTCGATGAAGACATGCTTGTGGACTACACCCAAGATGTTTGTGGAGACCTCAATTGATCTCCTAAACAATTGATGTCACTTAGCTACTCAAATACTACGATGTGTTATATATTGTGTAACAATAAGTAGAATAAAATATTTGAGACTGCATGTATTGTATTATGTGAATCAGACATAATATTGTAATGTATTTATATTTCGAATTTGTAATATAAATACTATGTATGTAATTTGATGAATAAATGAATAAAATAAATTTATTCTAAAATATTCTCTTTCTATTTTTTAGAAATTTACGGGAAAAATCCGATGGAAGAAGAATTATGTTTAGTGGATAGTGCTACTACTAACACAATTTTAAGGGAAACAAAATACTTCCAAACTCTTACTAAGAGAAAGGAAGATGTTATGACTATAACCGGGAGTAACAAAGCAATAATTGGTTCAGGAAGAGCCACATTCACACTCCCTATGGGTACTACTATTGTAATTCAGAATGCACTCTTGTATCCTGAATCAATGCGTACCCTTATAAGTTTCAAAGATATCCGATCAAATGATTTCCATCTTAAAACTGTTAAGATGGATAAGAAAGAATATTTTCTTTTAACAAAAAGCGACGGATACGAGGAACAAACTCTCGAAAAATTCCCTTCATGTTCTTCCGGATTATACTTTACATACATTAAACCCGTACCTTATGTTGCGTACAAAATAATTTTTCAAAATCTTGATAAATTCAAGACTTGGCATGATCGCCTTGGTCATCCTGGAATAGGTATGATGAGAAAAATTATAAGCAATTCTATTGGTCATAATTTACCAATTAAAAGATTTCCCAAGTCATCAGATTTTGTATGCACCGCATATGCTACCGGGAAATTAATTATTAGGCCATCCTACCTCAAAGTTAAAAATGAATCACTTAATTTTCTTGAAAGAATTCAAGGAGATATATGTGGTCCAATACAGCCTTTATCTGGACCATTTAGGTACTTTATGGTGCTAATTGATGCATCTACTAGATGGTCGCATGTGTGTTTATTATCAACACGTAACCATGCCTTTGCCAAATTAATATCTCAAATTATCAAATTAAGAGCAAATCATCCTGAACACAGGATTAAAACAATAAGAATGGATAATGTGGCTGAATTTAGTTCACGCGCATTCAATGATTATTGTATGGCCTTAGGCATTCATCTAGAACATTCTGTACCTTATGTTCATACTCAAAATGGATTGGCTGAATCTTTAATCAAAAGAGTAAAATTAATTGCTAGACCATTGTTGCAGAATTGCAATTTACCAACCTTTTATTGGGGACATGCGGTTTTACACGCCGCAGATCTGATACAAATCAGACCAACTGCATATCATGAAACTTCCCCATTTCAAATAGTACGAGGCAATCAGCCAAGTATTTCCCACCTGCGAAAATTCGGTTGCGCTGTATACGTACCGATATCACCACCGCAGCGTACCTCCATGGGCCCCCATAGAAAAATTGGAATCTATGTGGGATATAAATCTCCGTCAATTATAAAATATTTAGAACCCCTAACAGGGGACCTGTTTACAGCCCGGTACGCTGATTCAATTTTTGATGAGGATCATTTCCCGGCATTAGGGGGGAAACAAACCACAAACAATGCCAGGAAATAGATTGGAATGTAACAGGCATCCAATCCTTAGATCCACGTACTAAAGAATCTGAATCTGAAGTTCAGAGAATAATAGATTTGCAACACTTTGCAAATAACTTGCCAGATGCATTTACTGATCACAAAGGTGTCACTAAATCATATATCCCTGCAGTCAATGCACCAGAACGAGTAGAGGTACCAAATAAAACTACTCAACTCCCAATTACAAATAAAAGGGGGAGAAATCTGGTCTCAAGGGAAAAGGCTTCTCCAAAGCCACCGCGGAAACAAAGAAAATCTATGACGGTAAATGCAAATCAACCTGAAGTTGATAGACACCAAGATGATGTTCAACATCAAGAACCTAGCATAAATGTGCACACAAATTCTATTGCTGGGACATCGAAACAACCAGACTCCGTTGTTATGGGAAATCACACGGTGCCTGAAGAAACTAATGAAATTTCCATAAACTATATCGATTCGGGAGAATCATATAATAGAAAGACTACAATTGTCGACACATATTTCTCCTCTAAAATTGCTAAAACCCTTCAACTGGATCCAGAGCCAAAATCTATAAAAGAGTGCCTAAAGCGCTTGGATTGGCCTAAATGGAAGAAGGCAATTGAGGCAGAATTGCGCTCGCTTAATAAAAGAGAGGTATTCTCTAAAGTAATACCTACTCCTCAAAAAGTCTTCCCTGTGGGAGCTAAATGGGTTTTCGTTCGAAAAAGGAACGAAAATAATGAGGTGGTGAGATATAAAGCGAGACTAGTAGCACAAGGGTTTACGCAGAGACCCGGTATCGACTACGACGATACATATTCTCCTATAATGAGTGGAATTACGTTTCGATACTTAATATCATTGGCAGTACAAATGAATTTATCAATGCAGTTAATGGATGTAGTGACCGCATATCTATATGGGTCACTCGATGCGGATATTTATATGAAAGTCCCTGATGGACTTAAAATCCCTAATCCAAATATAAATCGCAACATGTATTGTGTAAAATTACAAAAGTCACTCTATGGCTTAAAGCAGTCGGGTAAAATGTGGTATAACCGGCTTAGTGAGTTCCTTCTTCAGAAAGGATACTCAAATAATGATGATTGCCCATGCGTTTTCTTAAAGAAATCCTCAAAAGGATTTTGTATCATCTCAGTTTATGTTGATGACCTCAACATCATTGGTAACGCGACAAATATATCTGTAGCACGCAATCATTTAATGACGGAGTTTGAGATTAAGGATTTGGGAAAAACCAAATTATGCTTAGGTTTACAACTTGAGCATCTTGCCTCAGGAATACTCGTTTATCAGCCCGCATATATTCAGAAAGTTTTGGAAAAATTCAATATGGATAAATCATATCCATCCAAAACACCCATGGTCGTTAGATCCCTTGATATGGAAAAGGATCCTTTTAGACCTAGGGATGATAACGAAGATGTATTGGGACCTGAGTTTCCATACCTTAGTGCGATAGGAGCACTAATGTACCTTGCTAATTGTACTAGGCCAGATATTGCCTTCGCAGTAAATTTACTAGCTAGACATAGTGCAGCTCCAACAAAACGCCATTGGGCTGGAGTGAAGAATATCTTCAGGTATTTACAAGGTACCAAAGATCTTGGTTTATTCTATAAGAAGAATCAAGATATTACTTTGACTGGCTATACTGATGCCGGCTATCTTTCTGATCCCCATAATGCTAGATCACAAACTGGATTTGTATTTTTATTCGGTGGAATTGCTATCTCATGGAAGTCAACTAAACAGACTCTAGTAGCAACTTCCACTAACCACTCTGAAATAATTGCATCCAGACATCATGTGGCATAGGTTCATTAGAATCACCAACTATTATCTATGAAGATAATGCTGCATGTATTGCTCAAATGCATATGGGATATATTAAAAGTAATATCACAAAACATATTGCTCCAAAACTGTTTTTTCCTCATGAATTACAGAAAAATGGAGAAATTGATATTTTGCAAACAAAATCATGTGACAATCTTGCAGATTTGTTCACTAAGTCTTTACCAGCAGCTGCATTTCAAAAATGCATTTATGGCATTGGTATGAGACGACTTAGAAATTTGCAAAGTTCAGGGGGAGAAATTTCCCATGACTGAACTTACTATTTATGATCCGATAACAATATATTGTATTCTTCCTTATGAGTTCTCCAACGGATTTCTCATATAGGTTTTAATGATACAATTATTATACCAACGGTATATCGGATTTCTATATTCTCCTTATATTTTTCCACAGGATTTTTGGAGGACATACATGGATTGGATTGAAGAAAATCAAGTTCTTACAAGACTTAGGACTATCAGGACGTTCGCATTCAAGACGTAGTGGATAATTACAAAGCATATAAGATTTTGAAGACAGCGTTGTCCAAGGGGGAGTGTTAGAAATAAATTAGCTTTAGATTTAGGCTAATCAAGCAGTTAGCAGATTCCTTAGAATATTCCCTATAGCAGTTAGCATATTAGAATTTTGTCCAATCGCTGTGCAAAGCGAACAGTTGTGTCCTTTTCAAAGAGACACAATTATTGTAACCGACATGTACTCCCGACTGTTGAGGTAATATAAATACCCGCTGTCCACATCAATGGAAAGCAATCATTCACTTTCAATCTCTGTATCTCTTCAAATGTAATCTAGATTATTGACTCTAGTGCAAGTGGGAGACTGAAGGAGATATGCCCAAGAGGCAATAATAAAAGTGGTTATTATATATCTTTATGTTTATGATAAATGTTTATATACCATGCTATAATTGTATTAACCGAAACATTGATACATGTGTGATATGTAAACAACAAAGAGTCCCTAGTATGCCTCTTAACTAGCTTGTTGATTAATGGATGATTAGTTTCATAATCATGAACATTGGATGTTATTAATAACAAGGTTATATCATTGTGTGAATGATGTAATGGACACACCCAATTAAGCGTAGCATAAGATCACGTTATTAAGTTATTTGCTATAAGCTTTCCATACATAGTTACCTAGTCCTTATGACCATGAGATCATGTAAATCACTTATAGGTACTTTGATTACATCAAACGCCACTGCGTAAATGGGTGGTTATAAAGGTGGGATTAAGTATCTGGAAAGTATGAGTTGAGGCATATGGATCAACAGTGGGATTTGTCCATCCCGATGACAGATAGATATACTCTGGGCCCTCTCGGTGGAATCTCGTCTAATGTCTTGCAAGCATATGAATAAGTTCATAAGAGACCACATACCACGGTACGAGTAAAGAGTACTTGTCAGGAGACGAGGTTGAACAAGGTATAGAGTGATACCGATGATCAAACCTCGGACAAGTAAAATATCGCGTGACAAAGGGAATTGGTATCGTATGTGAATGGTTCATTCGATCACTAAAGTCATCGTTGAATATGTGGGAGCCATTATGGATCTCCAGATCCCGCTATTGGTTATTGATCGGAGAGAGTACTCAACCATGTCCGCATAGTTCACGAACCGTAGGGTGACACACTTAAGGTTTGATGTTGAAATGGTAGAACTTGAATATGGAATGGAGTTCGAATATTTGTTTAAGTCCCGGATCATCCGAGTTCCGGAATGGTCCGGAGAATAAGATTCATATATAGGAAGTCATTTTATAAGATTTAAAATGATCCAGAAGGTTCTACGGAAGGTTATAGAAAAGTCCGGAAGAAACCACTTAGGAAGGCGGAGTCCCAAAGGGACTCCACCACCATGGCCGGCCAACCCTAAGGGGGAGGAGTCCCAAGTGGACTCCCCTAAGGGGGCGGCCACCCCCTCCCAAGGAAGGGTGGGAATCCCACCTCTAGTGGGAGTCCTAGCTTGGGTAGGTTTCATGTGATATGGAAGGTTTTGGTTTGGGGTTTTATTCGAAGACTTGTAGACCAACTCTTGGGTGTTCCACCTATATAATGAGGGCCAAGGGGAGGGGCCGGCAACCCCAACACCACAAGGTGGCCGCACCCCTATAGTGGCCGGCGCCCCCTCTCCCCAAACCCTAGCCGCCCACTCCTCCTTCTTCCCCGCACGCTTAGCAAAGCTCCGCCGGGATTCTCCACCACCACCGACACCACGCCGTCGTGCTACCGAATTCAAGACGAGCTACTACTTTCGCTGCCCGCTGGAACAGGGAGGTGGACGTCGACTTCATCAACACCAAACGTGTGACCGAGTACGGAGGTGCTGCCCGTTCGTGGCGCCGTGATCAAGATCTTCTACGCGCTTTTGCAAGCGGCAAGTGAACGTCTACCACAGCAACTAGAGCCTCATCTTGTAGGCTTTGGAAATCTTGAAGGGTGAGTCTCGATCATCCCCTCGTTGCTACCATCTTCTAGATTGCATCTTGGCTTGGATTGCGTGTTCGCGGTAGGAATTTTTTTGTTTTCTATGCAACGAATCCCTACACTGATATGTAAAGTCCTGGCGCATAGTTTCCTGAAGGAAGATAATATCAATTCTCTCTTTCTTAATATATTCTTTAAGTTGGGTTTTACGGCCACTCCGGCCAAAACCCCGAAAATTCCAACCTAGGGCCTTCATCTGGGCACCCTAGCAGAAGCTCGTGCTTGGCGAGCTGGAGTATCCCTCAAATTGGGACGAGGACCAGTGTACCCCTCCCCTTTCTTCCTCCTCGAGCCTCTTGAGGAGCTAGCAATATCCGCGAGGGTGACCCGCTCCGGGTCAGCCCCTGCCGTGCTCGGTAGGTACTCCGTGGCCAGATCCTGAGCAACACTTGCTGGATTGGCCACGCTATCCGCTAGCTTTGCTTTCTGCGCCTCTTCCTCCTCCAGCTTGGCCTTCACGCTAGCCTCGGTGAGCCGGGTCTGATCCAACTCTTTCGCACGGACCAGGGATAAAAGAGGGGAAAGCGAACCAGCAGAGGAATCCAACCCCAAACCCGCATCCCTCTCAACTCCCCAAAGATGTGCATCCGAGACCGAGGGAAGAACCAAAAAGGGGTCGGATGGGGAAGGCACAACAGACGTACCTTGGTCTTTTTCTGTCGCCCGCTTGGAGGCCGTAAGCAGCACGTGCTCTGGATTCGCACCTTTGCCCCTGGTGCTGCGGCGGGTCGCAGTGACTGGCGAGGAAGTCACTACGGTACGCTTGGGCTTGAGGCCGGGCTTCTTCTTGGAGCGTGATGGTGGATTGTCCACCTCCCCGTCTTGTTTGCGCTTGAGCTTAGCGATCTTCTCCGCAAGAGTCTCCTGGTCGTTTTCCCAGTCCTCCGGGCTCTCCCACCCCACCTCCTGCCTGTCCTCCACCGACAGACTCTGGCGCTTGAGAATGTCGGGAGAGATGGGCTCCTCAGACTTTGACTCACTGGAGGTTTGGGCCAGATTCTCCGACTGTGGTTCATCAGCTTGCAGGACTGGAGAGAGGCAGGCCTTAGCCGTGGAGAACAGCTCTGATTCAGTCAAGTTAGAGCCATATTGGTTGAAAGGAATCGGCTTCAGGTTGGACTTGGGCGGGGCAGAGGCAGGCTTCGTGGCGGAGTGATCCTTGAGAGAGGGGATAGGGACACTGCTGCTGCCGACCGAAGACTTGGAGCCAGGAGGTTTGGAGGCAAACGCCAGAGACTGGAAGAGCAGGGGTTTCTATGGCTGTTCCTTCGGGGGCGGACTCTTATCAGCAGACCCATCCTTGCCTGCTTCAGCTCCGCCAGCTTTGTTGCTATTGACATCACACATTGGCCCCTTGTCCTTACTCTTCATGTTGCTCCTCTTCCAGTGGGGCGCAGAGCGGCTCTGGTCCTCGGTATCCTCTTCTTCCTCATCATCTTCACCATTGCTCGGGCCTGGGGGAGGGGGCCTGGGAAGGTCGCTGGCGCTGGCCTTGGCACAAAGTAAAGAGATTGGGAAGTGGAGACTCCCCTTGCAGCGTGTCTTGATCTCCCCGGCAACGGCGCCAGAAAAAGAGCTTGATACGCGTATAGCACGCGTCCGTTGGGAACCCCAAGAGGAAGGTGTGATGCGTACGGCAAGTTTTCCCTCAGTATGAAACCAAGGTTTATCGAACCAGTGGGAGCCAAGAAGCACGTTGAAGGTTGATGGCGGCGGGATGTAGTGCGGCGCAACACCAGGGATTCCGGCGCCAACGTGGACCCGCACAACACAACCAAAGTACTTTGCCCCAACGAAAGTGAGGTTGTCAATCTCACCGGCTTGCTGTAACAAAGGATTAACCGTATTGTGTGGAAGATGATTGTTTGCAGAGAACAGTAGACCAATGTATTTGTATTTCATGTAAGAATTGGACCGGGGTCCACAGTTCACTAGAGGTGTCTCTCCCATAAGATAAACACATGTTGGGTGAACAAATTACGGTTGGGCAATTGACAAATAAAGAGGGCATGACCATGCACATACATATTATGATGAGTATAGTGAGATTTAATTGGGCATTACGACAAAGTACATAGACCGCTATCCAACATGCATCTATGCCTAAAAAGTCCACCTTCGGTTATCATCCGAACCCCCTCAGTATTAAGTTGCTAACAACAGACAATTGCATTAAGTATTGCGCGTAATGTAATCGGTAACTATCCTCGGACATAGCACCAATGTTTTATCCCTAGTGGCAGGACATCCATAATCTTAGAGATTTCTGTCACTTCCCAGATTCACGGGGACATGAACCCACTATCGAGCATAAATACTCCCTCTTGGAGTTACAAGCATCTACTTGGCCAGAGCATCTACTAGTAACGGAGAGCATGCAAGATCATAAACAACACATAGACATAACTTTGATAATCAACATAACAAGTATTCTCTATTCATCGGATCCCAACAAACGCAACATATAGAATTACAGATAGATGATCTTAATCATGTTAGGCAGCTCACAAGATCCGACAATTAAGCACAATGGGAGAAGACAACCATCTAGCTACGCTATGGACCCATAGTCCAGGGGTAGACTACTCACACACTCCTCGGAGCGACCATGGCGGCGTAGAGTCCTCCGGGAGATGATTCCCCTCTCGGCAGGGTGCCGGGCGATCTCCTGAATCCCCCGAGATGGGATTGGCGGCGGCGGCGTCTCGGAAGGTTTTCCGTATCGTGGCTCCCGTACTGGGGGTTTTCGCGACGGAGGCTTTAAGTAGGCGGAAGGGCAGGTCAGGGGGCCACACGAGGGCCCCACACTACAGGTCGGCGCGGCCAAGGGCTGGGCCGCGCCGCCCTATGGTGTGGCCGCCTCGTGGCCCCACTTCGTCTCCTCTTCGGTCTTCTGGAAGCTTCGTGGCAAAATAGGACCCTGGGCGTTGATTTCGTCCAATTCCGAGAATATTTCGTTACTAGGATTTCTGAAACCAAAAACAGAAACTTGAAAGCGACATCGGCATCTTGTTAATAGGTTAGTTCCAGAAAATGCACGAATATGACATAAAGTGTGCATAAAACATGTAGATATCATCAATAATGTGGCATGGAAATAATCGTACGATCGTCGGACGTATAAGCATCAAGCAGGTATCTGATCATAAAATTTAAGTGACATAACATAACCTTGATCATACTATTTGTAAAGCATATGTTGTAGTGAATGCAGCGATCAAAACAATGTATATGACATGAGTAAACAAGTGAATCAGAAAGCAAAGACCTTTCATGAATAGTACTTCAAGACAAGCATCAATAAGTCTTGCATAAGAGTTAACTCATAAAGCAATAATTCATAGCAAAAGCATTGAAGCAACACAAAGGAAGATTAAGTTTCAGCGGTTGCTTTCAACTTGTAACATGGATATTGTCAACATAGAGTAATATAACAAGTGCAATATGCAAGTATGTAGGAATCAATGCACAGTTCACGCAAGTGTTTGCTTCTTGAGGTGGAGAGAAATAGGTGAACTGACTCAACAATGAAAGTAAAAGAATGGTCCTCCATAGAGGAAAAACATCGATTGCTATATTTGTGCTAGAGCTTTGATTTTGAAAACATGAAACAATTTTGTCAACGGTAGTAATAAAGCATATGTATCATGTAAATTATATCTTACAAGTTGCAAGCCTCATGCATAGAATACTAATAGTGCCCGCACCTTGTCCTAATTAGCTTGGACTACTGGATCATCGCAATGCACATGTTTTAACCAAGTGTCACAAAGGGGTACCTCTATGCCGCCTGTACAAAGGTCTAAGGAGAAAGCTCGCATTGGATTTCTCGCTATTGATTATTCTCAACTTAGACATCCATACCGGGACAACATAGACAACAGATAATGGACTCCTCTTTTATGCATAAGCATGTAACAACAATTAATAATTTTCTCATATGAGATTGAGGATATTGTCCAAAACTGAAACTTCCACCATGGATCATGGCTTTAGTTAGCGGCCCAATGTTCTTCTCTAACAATATGCATGCTTAACCATAAGGTGGTAGATCTCCTTACTTCAGACAAGACGAACATGCATAGCAACTCACATGAAATTCAACAAAGAGTAGTTGATGGCGTCCCCAGTGAACATGGTTATCGCACAACGAGCAACTTAATAAGAGATAAAGTGCATAAGTACATATTCAATACCACAATAGTTTTTAAGCTATTTGTCCCATGAGCTATATATTGCAAAGGTGAATGATGGAATTTTAAAGGTAGCACTCAAGCAATTTACTTTGGAATGGCGGAGAAATACCATGTAGTAGGTAGGTATGCTTGGACACAAATGGCATAGTGGTTGGCTCAAGGATTTTGGATGCATGAGAAGTAATCCCTCTCGATACAAGGTTTAGGCTAGCAAGGTTATTTGAAACAAACACAAGGATGAACCGGTGCAGCAAAACTCACATAAAAGACATATTGTAAACATTATAAGACTCTACACCGTCTTCCTTGTTGTTCAAACTCAATACTAGAAATTATCTAGACCTTAGAGAGACCAAATATGCAAACCAAATTTTAGCATGCTCTATGTATTTCTTCATTAATGGGTGCAAAGTATATGATGCAAGAGCTTAAACATGAGCACAACAATTGCCAAGTATCACATTATCCAAGACATTTTAGCAAATTACTACATGTATCATTTTCCAATTCCAACCATATAACAATTTAACGAAGAAGAAACTTCGCCATGAATACTATGAGTAAAGCCTAAGGACGTACTTGTCCATATGCTACAGCGGAGCGTGTCTCTCTCCCATACAGTGAATGCTAGGATCCATTTTATTCAAACAAAACCAAAAACAAAAACGACGCTCCAAGAAAAGCACATAAGATGTGATGGAATAAAAATATAGTTTCAAGGGAGGAACCTGATAATGTTGTCGATGAAGAAGGGGATGCCATCCCCAAGCTTAGACGCTTGAGTCTTCTTAGAATATGCAGGGGTGAACCACCGGGGCATCCCCAAGCTTAGAGCTTTCACTCTCCTTGATCATGTTGTATCATCTCCCTCTCTTGATCCTTGAAAACTTCCTCCACACCAAACTTAGAACAACTCATTAGAGGGTTAGTGGACAATAAAAATTAACATGTTCAGAGGTGACATAATCATTCTTAACACTTCTGGACATTGCATAAAGCTACTGGACATTAATGGATCAAAGAAATTCATCCAACATAGCAAAAGAGGCAATGCGAAATAAAGGCAGAATCTGTCAAAACAGAACAGTTCGTATTGACGAATTTTATCGAGGCACCAGAATTGCTCAAATGAAAATGCTCAAATTGAATGAAAGTTGTGTACATATCTTAGGATCACTCACGTAAATTGGCATAATTTTCTGAGTTACCTACAGAGAAAACAGCCCAGATTCGTGACAGCAAAGAAATCTGTTTCTGCGCAGTAATCCAAATCTAGTATGAACTTTACTATCAACGACTTTACTTGGCACAACAAAACACTAAACTAAGATAAGGAGAGGTTGCTACAGTAGTAAACAACTTCCAAGACACAAAGTACTGTAGTAAAAACCATGGGTTGTCTCCCATAAACGCTTTTCTTTAACGCCTTTCAGCTAGGCGCAGAAAGTGTGTATCAAGTATTATCGGGGGGTGGTGCATCTTCAGCGGGTGTGGAGTTTTCTCAACCAGGCATAGTATGTTAGATACATAAGTTTTAGCGTCCCCCTTTTCATTAGTCTTGGGCTTGCTACTCTCATCAAACAAATTTTCAGGACAAGCCAAGCATAATTATTTTCTAGTGCATCATTCATCGCTAGGAGCTTACATGGTATTGGTGCTTTGATCTCCCCACCATCATTAATATTATTAGTGTACTTTATTCTATCCATATCCATCTTTTCAAGGAGACTAACAAAATTGGTATAAGAACCAAGCATATTATATTTAGCAAAGACCTTTCTAGCCTCTCTTGCTATACCACCAAATTCTCTAAGAAGGGTTTCTAAAACAAAGTCTTTCTTTTCCCCTTCTTCCATATCACCGAGTGTAAGAAACATGTGTTGGATTATAGGATTGAGATTAACAAATTTAGTTTCCATCATACGAACTAAAGCAGCAGCGGCAATTTCATAAGTAGGAGCAAGTTCTACCAAGTGTCTATCTTCAAAATCTTCAACGGTACTGACATGATTGAAAAATTCTTCTATATTATTTCTCCCAATTATAGACCCACGTCCTACCGGTATGTCTTTCGTGGTAAAATTAAAAGGAAACATGATGAATCAAGTAAAGTAAATGCAAGTAACTAATTTTTTTGTGTTTTTGATATAGTAAACAAGATAGCAAATAAAGTAAAACTAGCAACTAATTTTTTTTGTATTTTGATTTAGTGCAGCAAACAAAGTAGTAAATAAAACTAAGCAAGACAAAAACAAAGTAAAGAGATTGGGAAGTGGAGACTCCCTTGCAGCGTGTCTTGATCTCCCGGCAACGGCGAAAAAGAGCTTGATACGCGTGGGCGTCCGTTGGGAACCCCAAGAGGAAGGTGTGATGCGTACAGCGGCAAGTTTTCCCTCAGTATGAAATCAAGGTTTATCGAACCAGTAGGAGCCAAGAAGCACGTTGAAGGTTGATGGCGGCGGGATGTAGTGCGCGCAACACCAGAGATTCCGCGCCAACGTGGAACCCGCACAACACAACCAAAGTACTTTGCCCCAACGAAACAGTGAGGTTGTCAATCTCACCGGCTTGCTGTAACAAAGGATTAACCGTATTGTGTGGAAGATGATTGTTTGCGAAAACAGTAGAAACAGATTAGATTGTATTTCAGTATAGAGAATTGGACCGGGGTCCACAGTTCACTAGAGGTGTCTCTCCCATAAGATAAACAACATGTTGGGTGAACAAATTACAGTTGGGCAATTGACAAATAAAGAGGGCATGACCATGCACATACATATTATGACGAGTATAGTGAGATTTAATTGGGCATTACGACAAAGTACATAGACCGCTATCCAGCATGCATCTATGCCTAAAAAGTCCACCTTCGTTATCATCCGAACCCCCTCCGTATTAAGTTGCTAACAACAGACAATTGCATTAAGTATTGCGCGTAATGTAATCGGTAACTACATCCTCGGACATAGCACCAATGTTTTATCCCTAGTGGCAACAAGACATCCATAATCTTAGAGATTTCTGTCACTTCCATGGAGACATGAACCCACTATCGAGCATAAATACTCCCTCTTGGAGTTACAAGCATCTACTTGGCCAGAGCATCTACTAGTAACGGAGAGCATGCAAGATCATAAACAACACATAGACATAACTTTGATAATCAACATAACAAGTATTCTCTATTCATCGGATCCCAACAAACGCAACATATAGAATTACAGATAGATGATCTTGATCATGTTAGGCAGCTCACAAGATCCGACAATTAAGCACAATGGGGAGAAGATAACCATCTAGCTACTACTATGGACCCATAGTCCAGGGGTAGACTACTCACACATCACTCCGGAGGCGACCATGGCGGCGTAGAGTCCTCCGGAGATGATTCCCCTCTCGGCAGGGTGCCGGGCGATCTCCTGAATCCCCGAGATGGGATTGGCGGCGCGGCGTCTCGGAAGGTTTTCCGTATCGTGGCTCTCGGGGGGTTTTGCGACGGAGGCTTTAAGTAGGCGGAAGGGCAGGTCGGGGGCCACACGAGGGCCCCACACTACAGGTCGGCGCGGCCAAGGGGCCGCGCCGCCCTATGGTGTGGCCACCTCGTGGCCCCCGTCTCCTCTTCGGTCTTCTGGAAGCTTCGTGGCAAAATAGGACCCTGGCGTTGATTTCGTCCAATTAGAATATTTCGTTACTAGGATTTACAAACCAAAAAGAGGCAACTGGCACTTCGGCATCTTGTTAATAGGTTAGTTCCAGAAAATGCACGAATATGACATAAAGTGTGCATAAAACATGTAGATATCATCAATAATGTGGCATGGAACATAAGAAATTATCGATACGTCGGAGACGTATCACCGGCCGGCACCACCTCAGCCGCCTCAGAGATGGTGACCGGAGGCGGTGTCGGAGCTGATGGCACTTGAGGCGTCGAGTGCGACACCGATTTGGCCTTGGGCGGCTGGTTGAGTGTGATGCCCCCAGCGTTCTTGCACAGGTTCTTGCAGAGGTTGAGGCTAGCTTTGGCTGGGAAGACCACTGCGAAGTCCGTATCACTGATGCGCCTCACCCTCCAATCCCAGTTATCCTCAACCAGCGCCTTCAGGTCTTGAGTCAACAAATCACAATTTATGGTGTTCTCCACAGCAATGACCAGAGCCGCGTGGTCCGTGCCTCCGCCAGCTCCCACCGGCAGCACCTCCTCCTCCAACTCTAGGCAATGGAAGCCAACCCCATCCACCGCATAGCCGTACCACTGCAAGGAGGCCTTCTTGGAGTTCTTGGGGCACATGCCCGTAGTGTGCCCATCCAGATCACAGACACCGCAGTGCGCTGGGAAGTGGCAGCCCGACTGATAGTGGCCATCTCTGCTGCAGTTGAAGCACTTGATGTTTGCCTTCTTGCAGGCCGGCACCACCTCAGCCGCATCAGAGAGGGTGACCGGAGGCGGTGTCGGAGCTGATGGCGCTTGAGGCGTCGAGTGCGACACCGATTTGGCCTTGGGCGGCTGGATCCCCTGTCTGTTGCTTCCCCACTTCTTCTTGTGTTGCTCCCGCCCACCGGCCGACCCCGCGGCGAGCCTGTCCTCCTCCTCGCGCCACCGGCCACCGTCCCTCCGCCACTCTGGCGCTCGGGCACGATCACGGTCCCAGTCGCGCTCGCGGTCACGGCGACGGCCTTCATCCGCAAAGCTCCTCCTTTCCCGGACCTCCCGCTCGTAACCGCGCCCTTCGTTGGAGTTGAAGTCGTCGAAGCTTCTCTTGCTACTCCCCGCCCTTGGATCTCCGCGCCCACGCTCCATAGCAACCGACGGCGGCCCTACGGCAGCAGCGGAGGGGAGACGGCGAGGGATTTGACCGGTGGATCTGGTGGATCTGAGCCAGTTGCGCACGTCTGAGAGAGTGGCGGCGTGGCTGAGAGTGAGATCTAGGGTTCCCACAGGGATCCAGCGCCAGTTAAGTAGTGGAGCCGTTCCGCCGTCCGCACTTGGGCTGGGCTGAGAAACTGGGCTGGGCCTTTGGGAGGCCGTGTGAACCCCTTGGCTACGGCCCACCTCCAACAGCGAAGCGCCCGCAGGCCCACGCAGGGCGCCCACGCCAGAGGCGCTGGAAGTGGGGACAGGAGGCTCCACCTACTGCGGGCCCGCCATGCTGGCGCCCAACGTCTCTTCCCCACCCACACCGATGACTGAAGACCCCGGCGGCGCCGCCCGCACATCGTCGACGCTCACCGACGTCAGATCAGCCGCTCCCGGGGCCACACTGGAGATCCCCACTGGCCGCGACTGGATCAGCGCTTCCTTGACCGCCTCTGGTCGACCTCGAGACCCAGAGGGACGAGCGGCGCCAGCTCCGGCCGCCGCCCGGAACAACGAGCCACGCCCGCCTGGCACCCAGGCTCTGCGACGACCGCCCCGCCGTCTCGCGCTACCCACCCTTGTCCACGCAGGATCAAGAAAATCACCGAGGCACGCCGGGGTTGGGCCAGATCTGGAGGGCACGGGCGACTCCGGCACCTCCTGAAGCGCCACATCCTCCTCCTCCTCGTCGGAACTTTCCCCTGCCAAGGCCCAGAACCGCGACTGACCTTGGGGCGCCGCCGCCAACGGCGGAGGGCACTCAGAGGGGCCTCGCCGGCGCTCAGAGAGGCCGGTAGCCACAGAATCGCCACCCGCGTCGCCCTTCGAGTCGCAGGAGCTCCGAGCAACGGTCATATTCTCCCCTTGAGCATCATTCATTCACCGAAACTTTTGGGTCCCCGACAAGCCCGGAGATTGGGATATGAAGCATAAAATATCTCATAGATAGTATAAGATGCACTTGTTGCTGCGAGGCTAGGCCTCAAGCCTCAGCTTGCGAGAACTACTCGCACATGATTAGATCAACAATCATAAATATTGTAAAAATAATCTTATATATTGAATATAACAGTCTTACAGTGCCGCTAATTGCGATGGAATCAAAATTACAAAGTAGAGAGGAAGAGGATGGTGATGGAGATGATCGTGGCGGCGACAGAGCTTCGGCGGTGATGGAGATTTAACTTGTGGAAATGGAAATGGTGTTTCGCGTGGTGCTCTATTGCTCGGATGACCTAGCTGCATTCATGTTTTATATTGTGTTTGACAAGGTGAAGCCACCAAAACTCGGTATTGTCGTCCAACATATATAGGCGGAGATGACCACACCGATGGTTTTTAAACTCTCTAGGATTGGTCTTCGTAGCCCGGTTGACTTGCTGAAGTTCTCAACTAAAAATTCTTCATTATTTACCTTGGATTTCCTTCCTAAAATTCCCATTTTTTACTTAGAAATAAATAAAGACAAGGATTTGCATATATGCAATAATTAATGATTAACAACGGTTCCAGAGAGATATTATCATTATTTCAATGAACAATATAAGGTTTAGATGTCGATAAAGACAAATGTTTTACCACTCATAAAAACCGTAACCACCCCGTCCCACCGGCCTCCCTCTTACCCCGCCGCCTCCAGAGGGCACGACTAGGCAAAGCTTGGTGCAGCTGTCGTGTGGCAGAAGGCGGACCCCGACCATTTCCGCATGGAGGGAGAGCCCTGGTTTTGGTTGAGTAGTGCGGCTCCATAGTGGAGGCTGCTCGTCTCCCTCGACCTTGATGTCATTGTCCTTGACATGCAAAAGTCCTATGATTGCTCAGAGTGGGTGTTTTTCGATAAAGGATGCTTTATTACTTTTGAAGCAATTACATCCAGCCTCTGCATAACCAGGATGCACATAGCCGTTCAAGTGTCTGAATTCAAAGTATATAAAAGTAAACTAGGCGAAATACAAATCGAAACGATGAATCATATAACGCCTAAGAAGCGGATGGCGCTGCAATCCGTAGACTATGCTGCCACCCATGTAGGGAAAAAGTATCCCTCGCCGTAGCCTCCAACCGTGTACAGACCTCCGTAAATAGGTCTCGGTTCTCCACCCGCTGAAGAGGTAACCACGAACGGAGAATACATGTAGATGACCCGCAACAAAGAACAATTTTTATCATTAAAAATCTTGTCATTTCTACTTAACCAAAGCGCCCAGATAACTGCAAGCGCCCCCACCCTAAGAAGCAACTTAAACCTTGAGTCGACACCGTGAAGCCAGTTGCCAAAGACATTGGCCACACTAGTCGGGGGATACAGGGTAGACGCTACTTGGATGACTGACCATATAGATCTCGCAAAATGGCACTGGAAAAACAGGTGTTTAATAGTTTCATCATGATGACAAAAAACACACCTTTTACTTCCGTGCCAATTCCGCTTAACAAGATTATCTTTCGTAAGAATAACTCCTCGACGAAGGTACCATCCAAAAATTTTAATTTTTAATGGTATCTTCATCTTCCAGATTATCTTATTATTATCAACTAGTGTATCAGAATGAAGGATTACATTGTATAGCGATTTGACTGAGAAAGTACCATCCACATGAAGGTTCTATCTAAATTCGTCCGATTCAGGTGATAGGTGAATATCACCCAGCCGGTGAATTAGATCATTCCATGCCCATAGTCTTTGTCCAAGCAAAACCCGTCTGAACGTCACGTTCGGAGGTGAGGTAGCCATAACTGTTGCAATGGTATCACCTTTGCGACGAACAATACTATACAGAGCAGGATACTGTTCACTTAAGGGAGCATTGTCTAACCAAACATCTTTCCAGAACCGTATCTGTTCTCCATTCTTAATCGAGAAAGTACCATGACGAAAGAAACATTCTTTGTTGCCATGAGTCCTGCCCAAAAATGAGAATCCCCAGGTTTCCAAACCACTTGGGATAACATCTTTGAGCCAATATACTTTCTCCGAAGGATAGTTTGCCATATCCCATCCTCGGCAGGAAGCTTAAAAAGCCATTTACCCAGCAGAGCTGAATTCTTGACCTCTAGGTCATGAACTCCAAGTCCGCTTTGATCTTTGGGACTACAAACTATGCTCCATTTCACCAGTCGGTATCTCTTTTTCTCGATATCCCCTTGCCAAAAGAATCTGGATCGATAATAATCGAGTTTATGCAGAATTCCTTTCGGAAGAAGAAAGAATGATAACATATACAATACCATATTTGTGAGTACCGAATTAATGAGTATCAATCTTCCTCCCAGGGACAACAATTTACCTTTCCAACTACTAAGGCGTTTTTGTAATCTTTCTTCGACAATTTTCCATTCCGCAATCGTAAGTCTCCGATAATGAATCGGAATACCCAAATAGCGAATAGGAAATTGGCCTTGCCCACAACCAAACAACTCTGTATACAGAGTCATATCATTTTGGGCATCACCGAAACATAACAATTCACTTTTATGGAAATTGATTTTCAATCCCGACAACTGCTCGAAAGCTGCCAAAATTAATTTCAGATTGCGAGCCTTTTCGAGATCATGATCCATAAATAAAATTGTATCATAGGCATATTGAAGGATGGACAAACCCCCATCAACCAGATGAGGGATCACACCTTCAATTTGGCCATCAGACTTGGCCCGCTCTATGAGTATCGCCAACATATCCGCTACAATGTTAAACAACATCGGTGATAGCGGATCCCCTTGGCGTAACCCTTTTCGTGTTTGAAAGTAGTGGCCGGTGTCATCATTAACCCGAATTGCCACACTACCTCCATACACGAAATCATGAATTAGAGCCCGCCACTCAGGAGAAAAACCTTTCATCCTGAGTGTCTGCTGTAAGAAAGACCACTTTACTTTATCATACGCCTTTTCAAAATCTAATTTGAGAATAACCCCATTTAATTTCTTAGTATGCATCTCATGAACCGTCTCATGCAAAACCGCCACACCATCAAGGTTGTTCCTTCCTTGCATGAACGCGGTTTGTGATGGCTGGACGACATGATCCGCAACAGTATTAAGTCTAATGGTGGCCACTTTCGTGAAAATCTTGAAACTGATGTTTAAAAGGCAAATAGGTCTATATTGTTGGATCCTTTCTGCCTCATTAACCTTCGGTAACAAAATTACTTCACCAAAATTTAGACGAAATAATTCTAGTTGTCCTGTGTGTAGAGCACTGAACAAGTCTAGAAGGTATGATTTGATTATATCCTAGAAAGTTTGATAAAACTCGGCTGAAAAACAATCTGGACCCGGTGCTTTGTTGCATTCCATCTGAAAAATTGCCTTCTGAACCTCTTCCTCAGAATAAGGTGCGGTTAGTAGGCCATTTTCTTCAGCAGAAACTTGGGGTATATCATCCGTTAAGGCATCATTAAGAGAAAAAGAGCTTTCCTCCGGAGGCCCAAACAGATCTTTATAATAATTAGTAATGTAAGATTTGAGTTGCTCATGGCCTTCAATCACCCCTTCATCTTGGATGAGTGAGTGAATACGTTTTTTCCGATGTCTTCCATTGGCCAAGCCATGAAAATATCTCGTATTCGAATCTCCTTCCAATATGAATTGGGCTTTTGATCGTTGATACCATTTGAGTTCCTCTTCGCGGAGGAGCCCCGCCATCTGTGCATTTGATTGATTCTTAAGATCAATCTCTTGCATAGACAACGGACTCACTTCCGCTATAGCCTCTAGGTCATCGATCACTTTTGATAAGCGAGCCTTCTCCTTTTTAAGAATACCAGCCGTATGAGCAGCCCAACTAGAGAGATATTTGCACATTTCCCGCATCTTATTATTCCATCTCATAATTGGTGTGCTACCCCCGACGGGTCTTTCCCAAACCTTTTTGACCATCTCATGAAACCCATCTCGCTGTAGCCAGCCTATTTCAAATTTGAACGGCCGTTTACAAACAAGTCGAGGGTGATACACCAAATTTATGATGGCTTGTGTTTCATCGATCTGATATAGAATTTGGTTCATTGATTTTGAAACTTCCGAGCTGTGGACTTCGACACGAAGAACTACTAAGTACTTTTTTTTTACTTTGTGCGGAGGGCATCTGGGTCTTGTAATGCACGCTCACATATAGCTTGAGTACAGGTGCGACGTCCTGCACCGGTGGTTTCTCATTTGTTGTTTGCGGATGGTTCATTTCTTTTTATGCAAGAAAATGAGGAAAATTAAACATATTAAAAAAATATTGTGGATTCTTACTGTGCTTATTCTAGACATCTTGTAAGTGACGGAAAATCAAGCATATTTTTCGGTCCAAATACACTGGTTGAAAGGAGTCACTAGAAACATTGAAATAAGCAACATCTTCTTAACGATGGCTATTTATATTTTTCCTCTATACTGAGTGATAAGTTGATGTCGTAGTCAGATTTGTTTGCTTCCAATTTTTCTCACCTTGGTTGCCAAAATTGTTCTACTTGTAGGTGTTGATGATGACCGTGGGACTCGTATGTAGTCATGCAGAGGCCAATAATTTCCATGCACACTTGTAGGTTTGGATGGAGACACTAGAGAACTCTCCTGCACAATTTTCTTTTCCCTATAAATACTCCTTTACAGGAGCGAGCACCACATAGGAGTGTTCTACCAAAAATATCAGAAACTAGATAAAAGAAATATCTGTTCGATCGTAGCCATGAACATGGGCCGTGACTTCCACATGGCAGAAGGGGAAGGAGAGACTGGCTACGTGAACAATTCAACGCATCAGGTTCGTAAACAATATTCAAAAATCAACATATTCTTATTATGTACTATGATTGAAGCTTATCGTTGAGTTATATCTTTTTTCGAGAATGGTTGAGTTATATATATAATTAGCTATCTATAACGATTGCACTCCAGTATAATCAATTAATAATGATTTTCCTTCCATTTATGCCAGCGAAAAGCTTTGCTCGAGACCGGGGCGGCGCTCGAGAAGGCCGTGAGAGAAGTGTACTTGGATCTCCTCCAACCAACGATGACTGTGGTTGATTTAGGGTGTTCTTCTGGTCAGAACACGCTCATCTTCGTCTCCAAGGTGATCGAAGTGCTAGGCCATTTGAGTAGCAACAAACAAAAATCAGGTTGCGGTCTAGTGGAGCTCCAGTTCTTTCTCAATGATCTACCAGGCAACGACTTCAACCACGTCTTCCGTTCACTGGAAGAGTTTAGGAAGTCGACAGCAGCAGAACACGAAGGAAATACACTACTACTACCTCGTTTTTACATCGCCGGGTTGCCGGGTTCCTTCTACACCAGGCTTTTCCCTCGGCAGAGCTGCCACCTCTTTCACTCATCATATTGCCTCCATTGGCGCTCCCAGGCACAAAATTTGATAATAATTTTCTTGAGTAGACACATACATGCCTTGGTTCTTAACTTTCGATGTGTTTGAATTCAGGTTCCTGCTGGATTAGAAGGAGGGGTGAAAGAGTACGTAAACGAGGGGAACATTTATATTGATCAGACTACGCCACCAGGTGTTGTGGAACTGTACCGGCAGCAATTTCAGAAGGACATGCTATTGTTCCTCAAGTCGCGGTATGAAGAGCTAGTTCTTGGTGGGCAAATGGTGCTGACTTTTCTTGGGAGGAAATATGAGGATGTATACAACAATGGATATTTGAACCATCCTTGGGGATTGCTTGCACGATCTCTGCAATCTCTCGTAGAAGAAGTATGTAAGCCTTAATTTAATTTACCGCAACTGTTGCACAAATTTGTTTAACAAAAATGAAATTAGGCCTGGAGATTGAAAATAGAAGATTGTATTCCTCACTCAATTTATGGTTTTACTAATGCAACCATATAACAGGGTTTGGTTGAGAAGGAAAAGCTCGACTCCTTTAATCTTCCTGTATACGCAGCATCCCTCAATGAAGTCAAGGCGGTAGTGGCGCAAAGCGAGGTGTTCGACATCAATCACATCAATCTATTTGAGACCAGCTGGGATCCTCACGGCGACTTGGAAGGGGATGAGATACAGAATAGCACCCAGAGTGGCATCAACGTGTCGAAGAGCTTGAGGGCGGTGTTGGGGCCCCTACTTGCAAGCCATTTTGGGGAATCCTTGCTCAATGAGCTATTCGACAAATTTGCATATCATGTTGCAGAACACCTTGAGAAGGAAAAGGGCAAGTACCTTCTCATTGGCGTGTCCCTCAAAAGAACATAACACGTGCATGCATACATACATACAAGATCTTGTGGAATCGAAGGTCATGTGCGTTTATGATGCATATGGGTATGCTACACACATGCATTATTGTGCCTCTATATTAATGATGCATATGCTTTGTATTGTTGTACTATGTTTGTTTCAGTGTAGCACTCTTTTTATGCTAGACATGTCATTTTTTTTTAACTAAATTGACAATTCTTCAGTGTTCATGTTATTGTATGAATAAACTTTTCAGCTCGACCTTCAAGTAAGAGAGCGGCAACTAAGATCTTGTATTCTTGTCGTTCGGTACTAGTATTGCAACGAAACAAACGGTTTGTATATAGCCATTGTTTGAAATATGTCCTATTTTAATGTGTGTATTGTCTTGTGATATAATCATGATAAAAACAACACTTCTAATATGTGCTATACTGCGGAAATTTCCAAGATATCGAAGTAGAATTGTTTCCCTCTTATATTCAAGGACGACACTTTACTTTTCTTCAAGGCGTAAATATTGTGATGCAAGAACTTTGTGTGGCTTGAGTAGGGCCGGAGCTTGGATCTGGGGGTTAAGTTCATTGGGTTAGTGTAAACTTCATGCGGGGAGAAATATGACTAAATAAACAAGAAACACGAGCTATAAAGTTCCAATGGATAGTATTCTTCGCAAATGTACTAGATGAGGGGGGCGAAGACAACGTTTATGCATTGTTTTCTTCTTGGAGGCGTCGCTTATGGATAAGCTGGTGTTGTTTTGGTGGTGTCAGTGTTGTTGTTTCAGGAAATGGATCACTATAGCGGGACTTTTCTTTTTTATAATTCTTCTTTTTTTGGGGAGGGGGGTGTATCCTTTTTGCTATTAGGGCATGAAGTTGTTGCAGAGGTTGGATGTAATTGGTATCTCTAATATATGCTCTTTATTGAAAAAAGATGAGGGGATGGGCTAGCCCCCTTTATGATCACCCACTTGTCTCCGTCCCTATGCTTCATGCCATGCTAATCATCAATTAACTTCAGCAAAGGATGCCAACCATAACAAGAGAAGAGATCAAGTATTGAAACTTAATGTGACAAAATAATGTCTAAAACATTGTTACCTCCGTATGCAAAAATATGTTGGACGATCTTCGAACCCTATGGGCACAAGAGGAGGGAAGGGATACAATGAGAGTGGTAAAGTATACGGAAGGCGTAAAAAAATATTGGGATTTTAAACCTAGACTTCCTTGCCTAAGCATATCATTTAAGATTAAGCTATCTTAGCTCGCAATATCTTGGAGCGGCATACATTATTCCAAAATTCGGAGTACAATGGCTCTCATTTCGAACACTTTGAGTCGTACAGTCACACAATTTTAAATGTTTCTTGTAATATCTGCTATCAATATTATCCTCCCATAATAACTTTGTTAAAACAATTTTGGGATAAGTTTAGACAAAGTGTTCTATATTTTTTAGGGGATAGGAGTTGCTGCCTTGCCTTCTGAGTTACGAAGTCAATAGCACTGTGTGAAGGCTAAACATGCCTCGGGTCTTGCCCAGATCAACTTCGAGGACAGTCCAGAATTGCGGCCCATCTCCTTCAGTGTGGCTATTAACTTGAAGTTGACATTTTATTATGTCTGCAAATTATAACTAACAAGGTCAAAGCAACATATGTAAACTTGACGATAGATATGACTCTTACAAATACCTCCTCCATTTAAACATATCACTACAAGAAATGGGATATTTGTTGACGAAAACCCTGGTGACAAAAATGCATACCGTCATGGATGTGTCCTTATAGGTGACGAATTCATCTTCCGTCATGCATTTAAGGTAATGCTTGACGGTATGATTTTTCGTCAACAAAAAATCGTCACCCATTACCCAACCGGAAGGGCTTCCATCATGTCTGTTAATAGGTGACGAAATCAAAAAGATCGTGGTGTATGTAAACCGTGATTTGCGTGTACAACGGACCCACATAGCAGGTAAATAATACTAAGTTACTTTATTAAATGTTATTAGTTTTATATATCATGTGTGACCCACTTGTCAGTAACATATTTAATTAAGTAAAAAATTGTGTTTTGGAAGAATCGAACCAGGGCTTTGACGTGACCGACGCGGAGTGTTACCGCTAAGGTAGACATGGAGTTTTGATCTGGATCCGTAACTAGTCTATTCTACATATTTATTTCAATGGTGTGATGTAGATGTTACGACATAATAATTTCCTTATTAATATTTAAGTCGGCCGCGGGTGCCTCGTTTAAGTCGCGCCGCTAGCAGACACGGCATATCTAGGTGATCTTGCTAACAGTCGAATCGACTAGGGTTCTCGTCGAGGTGAGAAGAAATCCGTGAAGGCTCCATTGTGGAGGCGGCGAGACGCATCATCGGTGAGTTCTCCTGATTGTTCGCTAGGTCTAGATTTTTTAATCAGTTGTCAAGATCTGTTCTGAAGAACGTTGGCATATTCTTAACTGAATTGTAGGCAATGGATCGAAGTTGGATAACTGATGGCACCAGAAGTTCACAACAAAGTACATGGCAGGTGTTAGGGATTTCATCAAGTTTGCGCGAGAACACTTGGACAATACAGATGAACCAATCTTGTGCCCTTGCAAGGACTGCCTAAATCTGATACGTCAGGATATAAAAACAGTCGAGGATCACTGCAATTGTTCAGGTATGTCCATGACGTATACAAGATGGACTAGACATGGGGAAGGTTTTAGTGATGACGAAGGGCGGGATAGAAACGATGATGGTGCGTATGATAGTGACAATGATGAAGACGAAGACAGTGGTGATTGTTATGTTGATGATTCGTCTAGTATGATCGATGAACTGCAGAAGTCTGGAAATAAAGGTCCCAACCTGCCAAATATTTATGCTAATCTAATTGAGTCAGCCAAAAAAGAACTTCATGAGGGATGCACCACTTTCACTAGGTTGTCGTTCATTATTAAGCTCCTTCATGTCAAATCATACAGCCGAATAACAAACAGAGGATTTGATCTCTTACTTCACCTTTTACGTACAGCTTTGCCACGTGTGGACTTTCCCAAATCATATGCTGATGCTAAGAGTTTTTTCTGATGTTGGACTTGGTTATGAGACAATTCATGTATGCAAGTTTGATTGTTCTTTATTTTGGGGAGATCACAAGGACGATACGCACTGCCATGTTTGTGGATTATCAAGATATAGAGACCCTACTGGAAAAAAGAAAATCCCTCACAAGGTGTTAAGGTACTTTCCTATAATTAAAAGGTTGCAGAGACTATTTGTTAAAAAGGAAATGTCGACACATACTAGATGGCACAAAGAGAAGAGGGTTGATGAGCCCAATGTACTGAGGCACCCTGCTGATGGTGAGGCATGGAAGCACTTTGATGCCAAGTTTCATTGGTTTGCTAAAGATCCTCGTAACATAAGACTAGGTTTTGCCACAGACGGCTTCAGTCCCTTTGGAAGTATGAGTAATCCTTACAGTATGTGGCCTATTTTTGTCATTCCTTACAACTTCCCACCATGGATGTGCATGGATCAATCGAATTACATGATGGCATTGCTAATCCACGAAAGTATTCCCCAGGGAAAGATTTTCATGTATTTATGCAGCCACTGATAAAAGATATGATGCAGCTATGGAGTGGTGTGCAGACATTTGATGCATGCACAGAGGAATATTTCCCATTGCATGCTGTGTTTCTTTGGCCTATTCATGATTATCCTGGATATGCCACTATGTCAGGCCGAAGCACAAGAGGATTTCATGCGTGTGTGCATTGCGATGAGAATCCTTGCTATGAATCTTTGAAAAACAAAATTGGACACATTGGGCATCGGCGATTTCTTGATAAAGGTCACTCATACAGGAGAAGCAGACTTTTCAATGGTAAAACTGAGACTGGAGATCCACCAAGAAAGTACACACCCAAAGAGGTAGCTGAGAAGGTAGAAAGGGTTAAGGATTTTGTACATGGGAAAAATCCAATAATTAGTAGAAAGCGGAAGCGTGCAACTGTACCCGGTGAACCAACATGGCACCTGAAAGTCAGCTTACATCATCTACCGTACTGGCCAGAACTTAAGTTAGCTCACAACTTAGATGTGATGCATATTGAGAAGAACATATGTGACAATATTGTTGGTACAATACTTGAACTTGAGGGCAGCAATAAGGACACTGTTAGTGCTAGAATTGATTTGAAGAAATTCAAAATCCGGGAGAAGTATTGGTTGAAGAAAATTGTTAAGGATGATGATGATGCAGCAGTAACTTATGCGAAGCCCCCTGCACCGTGGACGCTTTCGAAGGAACAGAAGAGACATTTGTGTAGGTATTTGGCAAACACTAGGTTCCCAGATGGTTATTGCGCAAACTGGGGAAGATGTGTGAATATTGATGGTTGTAAGGTTACCGGTATGAAGACGCATGATTGCCACATACTGCAGCGAGTGTTGCCGGCTGGGCTCAAGGGAATTGCATCTAAGGAAATGTATGTGGCTATTGCAGAGCTAGGAAGATTTTTTAGGGAGCTGTGTGCCAAAACCCTGAAAGTTGATGTGCTGAATCGATTCAAGGTTGAAATTGTTGTGATCCTATGCAAACTTGAGAAGCTCTTCCCCCCAGCTTTTTTTGATGTAATGGTGCACTTAGCTATTCATCTTCCTGAGGAGGCTCTTTTGAGGGGTCCTGTTCATTATGGTTGGATGTATCCAGTTGAGAGAAGATTAGGTTATCTAAAGTCTACGGTCCGTAACAAAGCAAGGCCAAAAGGTTCTATCGCAGAGGGATACATTGTTGATGAGTGTTTGATTTTTTGCTCTAGATTTTTCAAGGATGGCACAGAAACAAGATTTAACAAAGATGATAGGAACCAAGACATACGGAGAAAACCTGATCGTGACGAGATGGAAGTATTTTCAGTTGGAGCTAAAGGTCTTGGGAAATCCATTTTGAAACATTTTGACAAGGAATTTGAAAAAATGGTTTGGTATGTGCTGAACAACTGTGACGATGTAGAACGTTATATCAAGTAAGTAGTTAGCTTCACTTTAATAACTACTTCTCAATGTTGCAGACATAATTGTCCTGTATTTCATATGTGTTTTTTCTATGTTTCAGTGAATTCCGACAAGAATTGGGAGGTAGGGGTGTGCGTGACATCGAGGAGACGGTTCAGAGAGAGTTTGCAGGTTGGTTTGCAAACCATGTGAGACAGTTGGACAATGCATCAGAAGATTTGAAGTCTCTGGCTGGCTGACCGGCGTGTAGTAGTATACGCTGGTTGCAACGTAAAGGGTGCGAGGTTTCGCACGCTTACTCGGGATAAAGACCTGAAGACTCAAAATTCGGGCGTAGCGACTAAGGGATCTTTTGGTGATGCAGATGAGACCGAGTTCTATGGTGTTCTGCAAGAAGTTCTTGAACTGCAGTACGGGACTAACAAGCACGGTGACAGGTCCGTGTACTTGTTTCGTTGCGACTGGTTCGACCTTGCAGAGGTTCCAAGATAAAAGATGATGGTTATTTTAAAAGCGTTAACACTTCTGTCCTATGGTTCAAGAATTCACCATTCATATTGGCCAGTCAAGCTGAAACATGCTTCTATTTGGAGGATACAAAGTTTGGTGATCCGTGGAAAGTGGTGCGAAGTTCAGCCATAGACACGTGTACGACGTTCCAGAATTAGAAGATGGTAACGATGATGCATTTGTACGGAATGAAGACGCATACCAGGAGGATGAAGGTTCAGTCGACCATACATTTCATGATGTTGTCGACCTAGACGAGGATGAAGCAGAGGTGGAGGTGGAGGCGAGGAGGATGATCATCGTGCTGATGAAGTTGTACATATTCATGATGCTCGTACAATTCTTGAACTAGAGAATGAGGAAGATAGTCCCAATGTTGACATGGATATGAGCGAAGATGAACTAGAGAATGAGGAAGATAGTCTCATATTGGAAGAGAACATACATGATGACGAGGGAAAAACTTCAGACGAAGATAGTGATGTAGATTGGTAGAAACATGTTATGCATACAACTATATGTTTTGTTCCAAACATTTGAAATGTTCTTATTTAGATGTTTACGATCTCGAACTTGTCATTCAATTATCCAGAAGGGTTTAAGAGCAAATTAATATAAGCTAAAATATGGACAGATATAAGAAAAGCCAACATGTCGGTAACATAACTTTGACAATGGTTTTAATTAATCGACACTTGACACGATTACAACCAGCAGCACGATATGACTAAATATTGTTTTAACAGAAGCAAAATCGACAATCGCATAAAGAGTCTTACAACTTAATTTAAACCTAAAGGGGCTGCATAGTTGGACACACGGGCACCATGAATCACTGACTAGCTACTCCAGATCGATTTCAGGCACATGGGTAGCAAACAAGTAAACCCCTGCATTTCCCAGGTAAAGCAAGAACAACATCTTGTCACCCATCTGAAGGTGCTTTTCCTGGTCCATGAACTCCTTCCACCCACTGACGCAGAGACGACCATCGTCAGAAGAAATTGCGTAGGACGCACGCACCAAAGTACTGGGATGGCACACAATACTGATTGCACCATATTGTTCCATATCTTTAGGAACCAAACGGCTAGGGATTTTCTGTTCCAACAGTAGAGACATAGTTTAGTTAACACTTGTACGTAATGTAGCTCGCAAAGTTAATGAAATGATATGATCTACTGCTTACCACGTGTTTGTTGTAATTTTCGTTGTTTGTCCAATTCAGAGTATGCAGCATTGGGACAACTAGTGCTCCTTGATCATAATCTCCAGCATTGTGGTACTCAACAAGGTAGTCCAAGTTGTCCACCTGAAGAATGACGGTATGCATCATCCTCCAATTTATCATTGTTCCATCAGTAGTACTGAGCGAGTCAACAATGTCACGCTTCGTACGGGACAACTGGTAGTAAGCTGCATAATTAAAATAACTGACATAAGATGGAATAATTAATATGATCAATCATTCTATCCAAAGGTGGAAAATTACCTGGATGGATTAGTGGTTCAGTTCCAGTTATTACAAGAGTATCCTGACCAGATGAGTTAACTCTGAAAATTAACTCCATGCCAACCTTAAAATTGTACACTCTAGCAAATTCGTTCCAAAATCTTCCGTTGATATAGGTTCTGCCAGCTCTGTTGGTAACATTAACAACAAATGCATGGCCATCTTTGGTTTTGAGTGCAGCTTCAAAAGTTGTCCTGTGGGAGGTCTGGACACCATACTTCTTAAGGAAATACGGTCTATAGTAGCAAGGGATGACCTAAATTCAGTAGAGTTAATACAAAAGTAAGTTAATTATGCGTCTACTCGGATAATCACCGAGTCTCAGATCTTGGACTTCTATCAGCACATATCTGAACTTCTATCAGCACATATTTGAACTTCTATCGGTATAGGACTGAACTACCGATACCTCTATCTCTAACAGCTACAACTATCGTAAAACTGGTATGAACGTAAAAGTTATCACAACTATCCTAAAACTCAACCATAAATAAGTGGTTAATACATATGGTGACCAACAATTATTACACACATCTGAATAATAGTACTAAACTAGCAATAACTACTAGGATCACGTGTTAAACTTTGATGTGGCGGCGAATTAATAAAACATCTGAATGAATTTTAAACTTATAAGTGCATGTACCGTCTTCTCCTCAAAACCCTCTTGTAGTGTTTGCACGAAAAAACCTAACGCGACTCCCCCTCCGCCGCACATCCCCTTCTTGTCAAAGCAAACTGGACACTGCAAAAAATATGAAGAAAGATTAAAAATCGGAAACAACGATCGATCGCGAGACGTACATGTTATTTACGTACTCCACTAGTAGGCGCCATCCTTGGTCTCGACGCGGAGCGAGAGTCTTACAAGTCTCGCCGGCGAGAGACGTGGCGAGCTGTGGCGGCGAGAGACGTGGCGAGATCTGGCGGCGGCTGAAGGAGGTCGTGATATGATGGCAAGTTATATCGTGGAGTAAATTTCGGTAGGTCAAGAGGAGTGCAAATGGGTGGTGCTGGGTTTTGACGTGACAACACGATCGAATGCGCGTCAGTTGGACTAGACCCGCGTCAGTTTTCTCTTCGTCTACCGTGTCAATATTCGCACGGAGTAATTAATGGGGATGATATTTATCCCCTTCCCCCTCCCCTACCGTCTCAATATTCGCACCGCATCCTGGTTTCCACACTTCTCGTCGTCTCCTCTCCCTCATTATCTTCGTCTCCCGCCGCTGCGTCGCCATGGACATGGATGAGCAGCAAATGTACAACTGGACTAGCACGCGCGCAGTCCACATCCACGACGACGAGGACCTGGAGGTGGTCTACACCAACGACCCCTGGGAAGTGCGCCGCGTCCTCGACATGTACACGGAGTGGCTCATGGAGGACGAGCACAAGTTCGTCGGCCTCGACTTTGAGTACACCAACCATCGAGCCGAGGACGAGAAGAAGATCGCCGTGGTTCAACTCTGCATGCGTCGACATGTGCTGGTGTTCCACTACGCAGCGTAAGAACTAATCCCCTTTTTTAATCTTTCGATTGGGGTTTTTTACTTGCCGCCGTTCTGTCTCTCTTTGACTTTCGTTAGACATTGTTCCCGAAAATTAGTACATTCCCGATCTAAATCTGCTAGACATTGTTCCAGAAATACACATTCCCGATCTAAATCTGCTACACATTGTTCCCGATTTATTAATTTGTTTCATCTTCGTCTCCTCTGTAGGTTCTTGCATATTTGTAACTGATCTGTGACTAGTACATTACTTTGTTTACTGCAGTGCTAACTGGTGGGAGTCTCCGGCTATCTGCGATTTCTTTCGAGAAGGCGCTACGTTTGCGAGTGTTGACATCCATGGTGACAAGAGAGTTCTGTGGAGGACATGGCACATGGAGATTCCTTGTGAGTACTACGTCGATCTCCAGGACGAGTACTTCAAGTACACTGGTCATGCGAGGGCTGGCATGGCTACCATGGCAGCAAGACTCATTGATTCATGGTTCGGTGATATGAAGAAGAAGTTCCACCACCATCGGCACAGACTGTGGGGGGACTTCCCACTTCCAAATATGAACATCGAGTATGCAGCCATTGATGCTTGGGTCTCGTACGAGCTCTACCGCAAGATCGTGGTCGACAAAGTCCTGCTGATGGTGGATTGATCATCTCTTCTGCTGCATGACCCCCTGATCTTTTGGTTTGGTCTCCCTCCTGCATGAGGTGCTTTTGGCTAGTAGTCCGTTCTTTTGAAACTGTAAATATTTTGCCTATGTTAACAATTGTCTTGGGAGGTTTCAATTTTATGTTGTGTACATCCTAGTACTTCAAAGTGCTAGTAAACTAAATGTTCAGAGCAGTAGAGTTCTTCAAAATCAAAACATACCAGACGTAAAAATCACCAAAAATTGTGATTCAAATTTTCTTTATGACTTTTACTCATTTTTCTGAAATTTTTCATCGAAAAAATCTCAAAGTGGTGAACAATAACATAATATGGTGGCCCCATGGTGGACATGTGTCGAACGAGGGGTTTTCGGACGAAAAGAGGGGGAAATCGCCAAAAACTGACCAAACCACCATGGATTTGGGGCATGATTTGGCACCCTTGTGCACATTGTGATATGACACCTTGGTTGCTATGGGTTTTGATTTTTTGGAGTTGGTGGCATGGTGTCCCTGATACGTCCAATTTGCATCACTATTTTATATCATAATTTGCTGTTATTCATTGATATATTTCATATTTGGATACAATACTTATGTTATTTCATCTATTTTGCATGTTTCATCATTATTGGAGGATCAAGCACCGGAGCCAGGATTCTGCTGGAAAAAGCACCGTCGAACGCAATATTTCGGAAGATCAACCGTGGAAGGAAATTATACCAAAAATCCTATTTTTCCGGATGACGAAGGAAGCAGAAGGAGGAGGAGAAGGCCCAAGGTGGGGCCAGACCACGGGCCGGCGCGGCCCATGGCCTGGCCGCGCCACCATGTGGTGTGGGGGCCCCACAGCCCCTTTCGCCTCCTTTTCTTCGCGAAACCCTTCGTCCCGAAGACCTAAGCCACAGAGGGTACCTCACGAAGAGTTACAGCCGCTGCAGGTGGAGAACACCGAGAGAAAAGAGCTCTCCGGCGGCAGGAATCCGCCGAAATTCCCTCCGGAGGGGGAAATCGACGCCATCGTCACCGTCATCGAGCTGGACATCATCTCCATCACCATCATCATCATCTCCACCATCATCACCACCGTCTCCACCGCTGGACACCGTCACCGCCGTAGCAATTTGGGTTCGATCTTGATTGTTTGATAGGGGAAACTCTCCGGTATCGATTTCTACTTGTTGTTGATGCTATTGAGTGAAACCATTGAACCAAGTTTATGTTCAGATTGTTATTCATCATCATATCACCTCTGATCATGTTCCATATGATGTCTCGTGAGTAGTTCGTTTAGTTCTTGAGGACATGGGTGAAGTCTAACTGTTAGTAGTGAACTATGGTTGAGTAATATTCAATGGTATGATATTTAAGTTGTGGTGTTATTCTTCTAGTGGTGTCATGTGAACGTCGACTACATGACACTTCACCTTTATGGGCCTAGGGGAATGCATCTTGTACTCGTTTGCCAATTGCGGGGTTGCCGGAGTGACAGAAACCTAAACCCCGTTGGTATATCGATGCAGGAGGGATAGCAGGATCTCAGAGTTTAAGGCTGTGGTTAGATTTATTCTTAATTACTTTCTTGTAGTTCCGGATGCTTGCAAGGGGTATAATCACAAGTATGTATTAGTCCTAGGATGGGCGGTACATTAGCATAGGTTCACCCACACAACACTTATCATAACAATGAAGATTATTTAGCCATATGTAGCGAAAGCACTAGACTAAAATCCCGTGTGTCCTCGAGAACGTTTGGTCATTATAAGTAAACAAACCGGCTTGTCCTTTGTGCTAAAAAGGATTGGGCCACTGCAATTGTTACACTCGCACTTTACTTACTCGTACTTTATTCAACTGTTCAAATCCCCCCCCCCCGAATACTTGTGCGTGAGCATTTACAGGGAATCCTTCATCGAAACTGCTTGTCAACACCTTCTGCTCCTCGTTGGGATCGACATTCTTACTTATCGAAAATACTACGATACACCCCTATACTTGTGGGTCATCAAGACTATTTTCCCGCCGTTGCCGGGGAGTGAAGCGCTATTGGTAAGTGGAATTGGTAAGGAAAATCTTTGTTTGTGCTGATTTATTTCTGCCTGCTGCTATAAGTCATTATGGAGAGATCTTCTCTTCAATTTCTATTTGGGAAATCTACTACTACTGCAACGGTAGTGGATGAGGCGCCAGGTGAGGAAGTGATACCATATAAAATACCTATGAAAATTATTGAACGTGTTATGGATAACCGCTATGAAGGGGATGGAACTGTCCACCCTGGAGATCATTTATTGTTCTTACATGAATTATGCGGTTTATTCAAGTGTGCAGGTATTGCTATGGATGAAGTGAGGAAGAAACTATTCTCTATATCGCTGTCTGGTAAGGCGGCGCATTGGTATAAATTACTGGATAATGGAGATTCTCTTGAATGGAATGATATTGTGCCCCGGTTTTATTCTAAGTTCTATCCTCCAAGTGAAATTCACAAGGATCGGAATCGCATATATAATTTTTGGCCTCATGATGGAGAGAGTATTGCCCAAGCTTGGGGAGATTGAAGTCTTTAATGCTCAAATGCCCCATTCATGAGCTTCCTGGTAATGTTATTATTGATAATTTCTATGCAAGACTTTCTTTTCAAGACAAGACCTTGCTGGATACTTCTTGTTCTGGATCATTTACACGCAACAAAGAAGAGTTTAAAAGGGACCTTCTTGATCGGATCCAAGAAAATACTGAAGGTTGGGAGAATGACAAGGATAGAGAATCAGGTATAATTTATGATTATAAATGCATTGAAGCTTTTATGGATACTGATAAATTTCGTAATATGAGTGCTACATATGGTCTTGATTCTCAAGTTGCTGCAAATCTTTATAAAGCTTTTGCCTCTCATTATGAATTGCCTAAGAAGAATTTTGATAAGTATCATGAACCGTATAAAGATAAAATTGATTCATCTATTAATAAATGCGTTGTAGTTGAAACTGATCATGTTATTCTGAAGCTTATATTGAAAAAACTCCTTTCCCTGCTAAAATGAAGGAGTACTGTTATAAATAGTGCGTTTCATAAAAGTGAAAAGAAACCTATAGAACCGAAGAACAAATAAAAGTTGAACCTGCTGTTGCAATAGTTAAAGATCTTGTGATGAAAATGTGGAGGATGGTCATATTATTTTCTCGAAGATGCTTCTAATATTGTTTCACATCCTAATAAACCCAAACAAGTTAGTGTTCCTATGCTATCTGTTAGAATTGGTGATCATTGCTATTATGGATTATGTGATATTGGTGCAAGTGTTAGTGCTATTCCTTATGAGCTTTACACGGAGATTATGCACGAAATTGATTCTTGTGAACTTGAAGATATTGATGTGGTTATTCAGCTGGCTAATAGAGAAACTATTTCTCCAATTGGTATTGTTCGAGATGTGGAAGTTCTATGTGGTAAGATTAAATATCCTGCTGACTTTTTGGTACTTGGTTCTGCTGCTAGTGATTATTGTCCTATTATTTTTGGTAGACCTTTTCTAAATACTTGTGGAGCTATTATAGATTGCAAGAAAGAAATTTTTTTGACTAAATTTGCTGGTGAATCTTATGAGTTTAACTTCTCTAAATTTACCAAAACTCCTTATAAAGTTGATTTGCCTAGTGATGATTTTAAAATGGAACAGTGTGCATCTATTGTTCTTGTTCCTAATAATCCTTTGCAGCAACATTTGGAGGATAGCGAGAGTGAAGTTTTTAGGAAAGAAAGAGATGAGCTTGAGGAAATTTTTCTTCGCCAACCTATTCTTAAGCATGATTTACCGGTGGAAGATCTGGGTACAACACCGCCACCAAAGGAAGATCCTGTCTTGATTTAAAGCCTTTGCCTGATAATCTTAAATATGCTCATATTGATGATAAGAAAATATATCCTGTTATTATTAGTTCTAAGCTTACAGAGTTCACTACTAGGAAAAGGGCTATACCTGCACGCAAGTGGTGCCGGCGCACCACCATAGGCATGCACCGGTGGAACATGTTGCCGGCGCACCAAATAAGCGCCGCGGCGATGGACATACTGCCGGCGCACAAAAAAAATTAGTGCGCCGGGGATAAAATTCGAAGAGATCTGGCTGAACAGTAAAAATCTGGCACCTTACCCCCGGCGCACCTCTATGGTGGTGCGCCGGTGGTAGACAATTTACCACCAGCGCACCACCATAGAGGTGCGCCGGGGTAAGTGCCTAGATTTTCTCTACACCCCCCCCGGGAATCGCCTTTTCAGTTTTCGAAAAAATAATAGAAAATGATAGAAAATTCAAAAAATAAAATCCTTTGAAATGCCCATGTAATATGTGATCTAGTTTTAGTAAAAATTTGAAAATTTGAATTTCGATGTATTATGCAAAATGGCGTCATCTTTCGGTAAAACGGGATTTCTGGTTGCATACGACCTCCGATGAAAAACTTTTTTATATCAAAATCGATCTACGCGAAATTTCCTATTCGAATTCAACAGCCTACGGCCGTTTGGAGAAAAAATGGATACTTTTGTTATTTGGAACCTGGGCAATCATACCCAGTTGTTTAACTTCCAGCCTAGTGAGCTTGTTCTGTTTTCCCCAAGGCCCAGGGAAGTAAAACACTTAACTTCCAGCCTAGTGGGCTTGTTCTGTTTTTCCCAAGGCCCAGGGAAGTACATATTACTTTGCAAAAAATGAACAATTAAAATCAGTGAAAATTGAACTGGCAGTAGAAAAAATGCAGGACCAAATAGTCAATCATAAAGTGTACCCCCTACATAATCCCACTATACAATCCCTTCACACAAGAGCGGCCAGGGTAGCGAAATGACATAAACACACAATGGGCACACACAAATTGTAGACTAAAACAATTATATCATATGATAAAGATTATATCATATGATATCAACTGAAACTTCAATACCACCACGGCTGCCCTGGTTGAAAAGAATGAGAACAACATTCCCAGATTCAAAGTTATACTCCTTAGTAAACTCCGACCAGCAGGAATCGAACTTCATCCTTCCATCAGTAGTAGTGTAGTATGCACCCTGGGGGCGGTAGCCATAATCATCAACAAAAAAACATGCCTCCCCGCTTTCAGAGATATTCAAGGACCTAACAACTTCCTTCGGTATACGATGAATAATAAAAATTAAATTATATATGGGAAGGATATAAAGGATAACTAAGATTACATAAAGAAAAGGAGAATTATACCAGTCCATTGCCCTTCAAATCAGTATTCGTCAAGGTGTGCACAAAAACAACACCAAGACCAAGACCACGCTCACGGAGAAGTTGTTCCTTCTTCAATGTTTGAGCAGTAGTAAGCATAACACCTTTAGTGTGGACAACTGCAGTTGGAATTTCTGCATACAAATTTAAAATTAATAAAAGAATAAAAAAAGAGATATAACATCAGTTATATTAAAAAAATGGGCAACACATGGTAAAGGAGAAAACAGAATTACCATCGACACGATGCTTTTCAGTGCCATCAGGACCTTCTGCAAAAATCCCAAACAGTTCAGGAGCACTATCAAACCCAAACATGATACAGTCACCAACTTTCAGGTCGTAGTCATGAAGAAATTTTTGGTATCCACTTCCAAAAACACGTGTCTTCGAACTGCCTTTCTTAACATGAAATTTGTACTTCACTTCATCCGATGTAATGACAAAAAAGATATTACCAACAAGGTTGTTGAACTGCCTCCTCACAAAACAAGGCACAGTCTGAAAAAACAGTAGAACAAAAATGCAGAAAATAAGGATATAGTCTACAATCTGTCAACAAAAAAGATACATTCTAAAAAAGGATATATACCATAAAGTCATCAAATCTGCTTCCAAGATAACAACGAAATGAACTGAGAGTCTCCCGCCTCTCATGACAATGATTGCCCATCGAACCACAAACAACACAGTTCATCCTGTGTATATTTAGCAATTACCAAAGCTAGTAAAAAATACAGGTAGGTAGGGCATATTCATAGAAATCTATCCATAGATCTGAAACCATACACATATATCCATAGATCTGAACAAACAAGATTATTCAGAGGACAAAAAGGATTTTCAACAAACAGAGAAAAAGGAGGTGAGGTGAAGTAGTGACATGTAAAAACATATTTTCCTACCTCTCAAAACAAACGAAAATCTTCAGAGAGAAAAGAGTTTTTCAGCACAAAAGAGAGAGAAAGAAGATGAAGGAGACTTGCTTCACCGCATGAACAAGCGAGGGCAGAAGGCAAAACCAACCAGGGGCATTATAAATACAATAAGTAGTAGTAACTGCCTACAACCTATTTAATGAGGCTGTGGGGTAGATGGTGGTTGCTATCCTGTAAGTTCAAAAGTCAAACACAAAGTATCTCATGCAAAAATGGAGCCCACTGCTATTATGTAATCTCTGTCAATAAGTTCACAATGGCAAAACATCAGCACACTGAAAAATACATTGAATCATAAAGTTGCACTTCAAAATTATTTAAAACCATATGATTTATAACTTCAAATGTACAACAAAATGTTGACTACATGCCTTTGTTCGGACTATAGGTTAGGTCAGAACAATTATGGCATGTTAGTTATTTTTTCAACATACATAAAAAACAAATGCTCATTTGTGGACGAAGTGCACAATTATACCAAAGTAGGCATCACTTCAACACATCAAACTACACCAAACCTCATGAAAAATTTAAATTTGAATTTTACACATAAATGTCACAACATTTACTCAGTCCCACTAGTTACTGATGATTTTACATTGAATTTAGCATTTATTATGAGTTTTACTCGTTTTTTGTCATTTTTTAATAAAAAAATCAACAAACACGTAAAATTGTCAGAAAAATCTGAAACTCCTCAGGCACACATACCTACCCTTCATGACCACTCACAAAAATTTGCAGCTCAATCTGAGTCTTTGAAGTGCAGCTTGCTTGAAAAAGAGCCCTTCACCGACATGATCGATGTGGGTCCACACATGGATCGACCCAACCAACATGAGGTTCCACAAGTGTTTTCAGACAAAATCTCACATGTGTGAACAATAACATGTATATGTGGGATGTGTTCTCACATATACCTCACATGCAAAAGGTTTTACAACTTCCGGGGTCGACGATTCGACCGTTATGCCGAAAATGCCCTCACTTGTGTAAATTCACATCAAACTACACCAAACCTCATGAAAAATTTAAATTTGAATTTTCCACATGAATGTCACAACATTTACTCAGTCCCACTAGTTACTGATGATTTTACATTGAATTTAGCATTTATTATGAGTTTTACTCGTTTTCTGTCATTTTTAATTAAAATATACATGTACAGTTCCAGAGTAATATTTTTTCTTTCACGGCAAAAACTTGTTCCCTCCAAATTGTAGTACGCCGGCTGCCAAAACGCCCAAATTTTTTGTTCCCTCCACTCCTCCCGCGCACCCCACCTATCAAATATTTCGCCCTCCCTTATATACGTCGTGCCTCTCCCGCATGATTTACGAGCATCTTAACTCCCCACCCCCCGACCTCATCCTCTCGTGCTCACCCCGATCCGGTGTCTTCGCCGGACGTTCTTCCATCTCGCATCTATCTCCCCGGCCGGTGGTCGCCATGGCCGGCAGTCGTCGAAACGTCGTGGGGAAGGAAAATCGCGCACACACGCCAAAGAAGACGCCCAGCTCGAAGAAACCCCGAGGTAAATCTGTCGGTGATCGGCTTGTTGTTGTGTTTTTCGGATGGTTAGATCGAGAGATCGGTTTTACATGTCTACCTCGCCCGTTAGACCTATATCTAGATCTTGCATATTTGATAGATCCAATCCCGACATCATACGTCTAGGGTTTATCGTTTTTATTGCAGAGACAATCATGCCATGCTATGCAATCTTTCCATCCCGCTGCTGTACAATCTTTTGCGTAGACAATTGTTTGCCGAAACACTTAACTGAACTAATTCCAGCCGTTGCCGAAAACAGCCTGACGAGCTACAGTGAACAACGACATTGCTTCAGACTTTTATTCCTCAGTTTCAGAGGGAACCAGAGTTTGATCTAGAACAATTGTTTGCTGTTTTCCATGGATCTAGTTAGTTTGCACGTGTTTCCCAAATCAATGTGTCAATTAACTCTACATCTAGGAGGTTGATCAGGTCCAAAGACTATCAACCAAACTACAAAACAATTGACCCATATCTAGGTGATCACAAAACATACTTCCTTTTAAATTCTTTTCTGATTCTAATATTGTAACCTCAATGATGCTTTTGGTGCGCATGTGCGTTAGTAACTGAGACAAGGGATTAATCAGGTAGAAATGGTGCATCCTAATTACGACTTCAAACAAAAGTAGAGGGACTTGGCTGCATCCCACTGAAAATTATTTGCTACGAGTAGATATCTAAAAGCACATGATGTCCCTTAGCCTGGCATATGCCCCCTCTTATGTTTTGTTCGTCCACATCTTACGTAGACTCTTATGTTTTCAATCATTTGCTGCTGTACAATATTTTGCAAAGACAATTATTTGGTGTTTTCTATGGAATTGGCCCCCTCTTATGTTTTGTTCACGCTCCGCTCTTCCGATTATTTCAGCGCAGACAGAAAACCCCGTCAAGCCGGCATATGAGCTTGTCAAGGAGAAACAAATGCAAGAAAATGTACAACGCATGGAAAAAGTTTTGGCTGATAGATTTGGAGCTGGCCACAAAAATCAGCAGGAATTCTCTAGTTTTGCACGTTCATTAGTGTATGGTGGGATACAAATAGGAACTAGTAACAATCTAAAGGACACAGACTGCGAAGAGAAGGAGGTCGAAGAGGACCCTTCGTACGAACCGAATCCAGAAGAGATAGCTACTGCTGAAGATGATCTTCATTCAGAAGAGGATCAGCGTCGTCAAAAACTTCAGCTCAGGTCTGTGGAACTATGTCTGAACTATGATAGCAAATACGTACATGCTAAATGTTTCCTACTAATGTAGCCTCTACTTTGCTTGCAGATAGTTGCTTCTTCTGCAATAGTTGCACAGAAGAAGCGATCCAGACCTGAAGTTGCACCATCCAACATTGCAACAAGATCAATGGCAACAACTGAACCTGAAGCTGGGTCATCTGATGAGCCGACGGCCACTGCTGGTCTGAACACTGAAGGAGCACCCTCACCTAACCAGATCATGACATCTGGAGGCAGCACCTCATCTCCTGAGGACAATCAAATTGTAAACTTTCAGCCGCAAGGTATGAAAGTTTGTAAAAACTAAACACTGTACCGCATATTTTCATACAAAAGAGAATCATTTCATATCTCTTATTTCAGAGACAATGACAACATCTGGCGGTAGTAAGAGAAAGAGAGGTGGACGCAGACCTACCATGGGCCATGGACTACATGAGTACACAAGAAGACATGGTGGCAATAAGATGCCAATTGAATTCTCTGCTGGTGTCAGGAGACCCAAGGATTATATCCAGTCAGCAAAGCTGAGCAGTGAGGTTGGTATTCACATCCGTGCCAAAATGCCGCTTGCAACACACTGGACACAGTACAAGAAAGATGAAACTCTCAAGCATGTCATTCCTCATGCTATAAGTACAGTAGCGGTGAGTCCTGTACAATCTTGGTTTAACCTAATTAGTATGCTACATGATCAACTATCTAAGAATCTACAGATTAATGCATCACTATTTTGCAGGGAAAGTTCAGTATGGACAAAAATGAAGAGGTGGCTCAAGATGTGTGCACTGATATGCTGCAAGTTAGTATTCGGCAGTTCCGATATAGGCTTAAAAAGGAGTATTGGCCGAAAATTAAAAATCTCACACTGGAGCAAGCATATCTCAAGAAGCCAGATCATGTAGAAGAGAATAGCTGGAAAGAACTGGTGAAGAGATGGTTTGATGAGAAGTACCAGGTACATAAACGTTATTACTTTCAATAACAGCTACTGAATTCTTACATTTCTCTGATCTGGATAAATAAAATGCATGTACTGAACATAGGTAGTGTGTGTAAAAAATGGAAAGAACAGAGAAGCTGTGAAACAGTTCCATACCACTGGATCTCGAAGCTATGTTGCTCACTAGGAACTTCTAGTAAGTGTTCTGAATTTCCCCATACAGTTCATACTTCTGTCATACACAGTGTACAATGGTAATGTGCATTCTACATTTTTTCAAGCAGAAGGCTAAGCAGCAGGAAGAAGAAACCTCTCCAATTGAATTTTTTAGAATCACACACACTAACAAGGATAACATTATGAGTGCTGAAGCAAAAAGTGCATATGTAAGAAATATTTCATATTAGCACAATATAATATAATCCAGTTTTGTATGTTGTCCATGCAATGATTGTAATCTTTATGCAGGATAAAATGGTAGCAAAAAAAAACGGCGCCACGCAATGAAGATGAACCTGAGTTGACTGATTTGCAAATTGTTCAGCTAGTTCTGAGCGAGAAAAGCCCATCCACCACCTGCAACAGCACATTCCTACCAAGATTGGGCGTCGCAACAAGCTCCAGGAAGTCTTCTGTCTCAGCTACACGCATCCGAGAGCTACAACAAAGACTAGCAGAACAAGAGCAGAACTCCATACAGGTAGCTGAAAGGTACCACAGTGAGATGCAGGCAAGACTGCAAGAACAAGATCACAAATTTGAAGAGATCAGGAAGAAGCAGCAGGAAGAACTTGAAGCTCTGAAGAAAGCCCAAGAAGAAAAGACTCTTTTTGAAAAGAGGCAGAGAGAAACGGATGCCGTGCTTAATTTGCTCTTGAGGACATCCCAGCCACCATCCATGTCTGAATCCCAGGGCAACTGATCTATTGCACCACCGTCCTACAACATTATTAATCATAGGTCTTTTAATTTCTTTGTGTTCCAATTGTAATTTTTCTTATGAATCTTTCGGTCTGTGAGAGATATATATACTTCTTGTGCCACCATTTATGCATGATATTTATTGTCTATTTTTTCATGTTTCGCCATTTTTTTGTTTCCCAAATTTCGCAAATAATTCAAATACTCTCAAATTTTGTCAAATTCAAAAGGTGACGGAAAATGTCACAACGTCACTATTAAATGAAACCACGTGGCACCAATTTCTGGTCCCACTTGTCAGAATTTGTGGGTCCCACCAGTCAGCATTATTGGGACCCATATATCGGCAACTACCTGGTCCCACTTGTCTGAATTTTGTGGATCCCACCGGTCAGAATATTGAGGGTCCAGCTTGTCATAATATTTTGTGGGTCCCACCATGTCAGCGCCGTCGGACCATGTTGTCAGAAGCCAAATGGGACCCACATGTAAGGCCACGTATGCTTTTTTTGGACCAATCCGAAACTTCCCAAGATTTAGATATTGACGAAACTTGCAATTTTTCGTGACAAACCTTTCTGTCAACAATAAACCTTCGATGTTGACGAATTTGCAGGTCGTCACCATCAAACATTTGACGTTGACGAAAAAATGCATACCGTCACCCCCAATATTTTATGACGGAGCTTCCTTGATGAACCCCTTGACGATCAAATTTCGTCACCGCGAAGTAATGCTTGACGAAAACTGGCCTTAAAATGACGAAAGTGATTTGTCAAAAAAAAATGTTTTCCTTTGTAGTGTATAAAGTGTAGTTTTCATGACCAATAATTAGCCAAATAGTATGTGGATTTTGCTAAACAAAATAAAGATTGTTGCATTTGTATTCAAAACCATGTTCTCATGATTGTATTAAAGTAGCAAGCATGGCTCCATTGGTAAGGGGAGTTGTTGTACCGACCAACCACTCAATTTCAAGTCCATAGAGACATGAATTTTTGTTCTTATTATTTAAAAAACAAAATTGTTCGAGGAGCCTCCTTTTTTTGCATAATAATAATATTATAAGATTGTATGTATATGTGTGTGCCATTTTGCTAAAAATTAGGGAATGAGACCGTTGTACATATTTAAGACCTTCAAAGTGGAAGTATGATCGATGTATGTACATACGTTGACATTTAGGATCAAACTCAAAATCACCTTCCCTTTTGACATGATAATGAAGTAGATGCACAAGTATCTGATCTTATGCAATAATATTTTTGAATTTGCGGATAGTGATACCTTAGAGAGTAGGGTAAAATTTGACAAAGAGTGTGTTCATCTATGCAGATCATTCATATATGTAAAATAATAATCACTGAATTGGGTATACAAATATGTTTTTATACAGATTACAATGGCCTACTTACCTAATGGAAATAAAGCAAGTACTAAAAGACAAGGGCCTAACCATGGTGCGTGTAAACATTCACGAGATTGAGTCCCTTTTGCTCCAATGAGTAATGTTAATTATTCCAATATTTTAAATTTTCAAGATATATGAAAATCATTTTTATTTTTTTTAGTAGCCTCGAAATGGAGATCACTCAATGGAGAAACATTTTAGCAACTACTATAGATGGATCTCTTTTGGACGACCAAGCAGTAGCGACTGCCACTTCTAAGTTGGCTAGAAAATTAAATGGTGGGGACTTTTCCCGAAATGGAAATGGTGGGGACGTTTACCGTCAATTCAAATCATTGAGTGTTATGATATATACGGATCATTTTTAGGGTTTAAGCAAATTAAAGATGTATCCTTCCTTACAATATTCTAAAATGGAACTATTAACTTCAAATCGTATACCACGAATATCTATAAAACTACAGTTTATATTTAAACACTTACAAGAAAATGAAGATGTTGCTCTCACATTTGCGACGGCCACTATGCTAATTATGCAAACATAGATTTCCTTAAATTTTCTAGCAGAATTATCCAGTCGTTGACCTACGGGTGGTCCAGCAGCGATTACGCTTATGGCTCACAAAAACTAGCACATGTTTTTTTGCTAGTCTCCCCTACATGGTACTCCCTCCGTCCATAAATAGATGCCAAAAATTTATTTAAATTCAGATGTATCTATACACTAAATTATGTCTAGATACATTCAAATTTAGATAAATTTTTGGCATCTATTTATGGACAGAGGTAGTACTATGTTTGATTCATTATGTGGCTGCAAACAGTGCACCTTGCAACTGGATGGAGACTCGCGACGTGTTTTTTTGCTAGTCTCCCCTACATGGTACTATGTTTGATTCATTTATGTGGCTGCAAATAGTGCACCTTGCAACTGGATGGAGACTCGAGAGAACTTTCCTGGGCAATCTAAATACTCCTTTACAAGGGCGAATACCACAGTAAGAAGTTAACTATCCGATCGATGACTTCCACATGGCCGAAGGGGAAGGAGAAACTAGCTACGCCAGTAACTCGAAGCATCAGGTCCGTAAACAATATTTAAAAATCAACATGAACATTGAGTCATGGACACATGTTCTGAGATACATTAATTTTTTCTACAAGGAACATGTTCCAAACATTGCGGACTGTCTGAAAACGATGGTTGGAGATTTTTCTAAATATCTTTTCATATGAAACTACTTTTGTTATTGTAGACTACTATACTGAACAGCTTCCTAAGCTACATGAGATTTCCATACAAAATTGAATACCTATATTTGCGTTTCTTGAATAATATTGAAAGAGTTTTCTTAAATATTGTTCTGATTATCTGGTAGTTACAAACAAATCATGACTTGGACGTTTGATTTGAGAATTCTAAACTAATGAATTTTGTCATGCGAAAGAGCCTGTCGTAAACAAGCCATTAGGTCTGACGACTGGCGATCTAGGCGGATACCGTGCGGTGCGCCGTCGTGCTATGCCGGCGGCAAGGTGCCACCGTCGGCTAACGATGGCGCCGTGCGTGGGGGTCGCTGCTGCGCCGCCCGTCACCTCTCGCCGGTGGAAGAGTTCGACGTCGACGACGGGTCCGATGCCGATGTCCCTATAGAGTCTGCCCTCGAGGTTCTCGATTCGGACCTTGCGCCGGAGAGCTCATCGGTGTTGCGGAGGGGATGGAGGACGGACGAGGAGCTCGTGCAGGATTTTTGGGAGGAGATAGGTTACCCAACACCGGCGTCGCGGTTTCGGGAGACGTCGGCTTCTCCCCCCATCTCAAGTAAACCTAATGATCTTTTGGTCCAGTGTAGGGATGAAGAGGAGGTGGCTGTGCAGCTAGGTGCCTTGGACTTCTCTGACTCATCTTCTTCTCCAATCATCGCTGGGGCTCAGGTGACTGGGGAGCACGCACCGAGGGCTCCTCCAAGTGTCCATGTCAGACGGCCTCCTAGGGCCGGGTCCTGGCGTGGCCCGTGCCCTCCACGGTGGGTCACCCCTCTGCCGGTGCTCGGTCAGTTTCTGCTCCCGGGTGGGAGCCGGAGGGCGAGGTCTCGTCGGCGGCGAGGCCGTTGACCCGATCGGGTGGGGAGGCGTCATCGCGGGAACCGTTTCGGTCTGGTGGGGCCCAGGTGCATGGCAGGTTCATGATCAGGAAACCATGATCATCTATTAATCAACAAGCTAGTTAAACGAGAGGCTTACTAGGGACTCTGATTGTTCACATAACACACATGTATTAATGTTTCCGGTTAATACAATTATAGCATGGGGTTTAAACATTTATCATGAACACTAAGATATAACAATAACTACTTTATTATTGCCTCTCGGGCATATCTCCAACAACCTTCACATCGGATATAATAGATAAACGGCAGCGCCGTACCACCGAATGGATGATACACGTGAACACACGCAATAAGGAAAACCCTAATCTTTAGTCTAAACTTATCTACCTCAAATCCTAGCCATCCCACCCTTATATGAGGGGGTGGCCGGCCAGCCCCTAGTGGGCCTCTCTACCTTGGCTTGGACAGGCCCAAACCAATACTAAGTCGATCTATTAAAATCACTATTTGACCCACATATGACCATTACATAAACTAAGATAATTAAGCTGGTGGAGTCATGAATCTGGGCTCCACATAGGCCTCCATGACCATATCAGTAGTTGTACTTGCTCGTGTGCGCGACTGTACCTCTGTACATGTGATTGCTCATGTGCGTGAATGTACTTGTACATGGATTTGCTCATGCGTGTGACTGTACTTTTGTACATGTAGTCGTGTGCATGACTATACTTCTGTACATGTACTTGCTCGTGTGCGCGAGTATAATTTTGTACAAGTACTTGCTGGTGTACGTGACTGTATTCTATACTTCTGTACTTACTCGTTGACGCGACTGCACCGCTTATGTGCACGAGTGTACTTCTATACATGTACTGCTCGTGCACGCGGCCAAACATACGCGTATAGACGTTTGCTCTCGTTTCTACTCGCACTAGCGGACGTGTCACGCGGGATTGACACTTGTCAACTGTACACACTTTGTGCGGGACAAAGTTTTTCTTCATGAATGTCGGTGCCATAGTTCTTTTCTTTTTGATTTTGAAGCGAAAGGAGGAGAGTCGGCCTGATCGACTTCAAGGACAGCCCAGTACTACCCGGCCCATCTTCATCCGACGAATCTCGAGGCTGATTGCCGGCCCGCTATTGGGCCAAGCGGAGAGCAGCTGCAGAGCGAGCTACCTCTCATCTCACCATCACCACCAAGCGAAGCGAACGAGCCACCTGAGGACCGTCGGCGAGCGAGAGAGGGCGGCGGCCGGAGACGGGGCGGCGAAGCCGGTTTCGGAAGAGATGGCGTTCATCCAGCGCGCGGTGAAGGTGCCGCCCAACTCGGCGTCGCTGGAGGAGGCGCGGCACCGCGTGTTCGACTTCTTCAGGCAGGCGTGCCGCTCCATCCCCTCCGTCATGGAGATCTACAACCTCGACGACGTCGTCACCCCCGCACAGCTCCGCTCCAGCATCTCCCAGCAGATCCGCAAGAACAAGGGCGTCTCCGACCCTAAGGTGCCCCCCTCCCCTCCCACCCCATTTCGATTTGACTCTTGCGGATGGATAGCTGTAGAACGGATGGACGAACGTGTTGCCGTATTCTCCGATCCAGGCGCCTGCCCGATCCTTCGGACGGGGGCACTTGCTGCCGAATCTGAAATTTGTGTTAGAAATCGCTGATGCTTCATGTGTGGTAGTTGTTCGATGAGTAGGTTTTAGTTAACCTAGCCGGACATTTATGCAGGATTACGGGCTGACAACTCCTTGTTTCTTGTGGGGAATTAGACTGAACCTTGCCTTTCCAGGACCAGTAGTAACGATATGCTCGGTGGGTAATAATTTGTCCACACGGATGGGTGGTCAATTTCGCATTGGGGTACTCACTGCCCTGGGTTCTGGATTTTGCCAGGGCTACAGAAGCTGAAATGGCCATGTTTATAGTTCGTTACCCATGGGGTGATTGGTAGTATCTTTCCTACTCATGCTGGTGGTGGCTGGTGGCCATACCATATTCAACTAGAAGATGCCCCGTGTGTTGCGGCGTGATTTATAGCCACAAATTCTTGTGAATGTAGTCGTCGAGAGAGGTGAGAAGCTGACGAAGCAATGTTTTCTCAAAGGGACTGTGGGGTAGGAGCATCACTGTGGCCTCACAAGAAAAGAAATAGCAAATAAATGCTTACTGAATATGAGCTTTATAAGAACTTGAACTTTGTTGCTTCTTCCAGCGTGTTTGTTTCGTGGGAATGAAACGCAGGGAATGGGAGTTTGACGGCTCGATAACTTACCTTCCCTTGATTGGTTTGGGTGCATGTGAGTTTACCAGGGCAGGGGAAGGGGAGTTTACGGGCCGAACTCCCTCAAATCTCTTACCACGGGGGGCCTGGTAATTGGACGAAGGATTGGGAATTAGCATCTTAGTAAGCTGCCCACTTTCTACAAAGCGTTTATGTGTTTCCCTAAACCACGAACCAAACATGGGAATGTCAATTCCCTCGCTAAATCCCATCAATTTCCCAAACATTATTCCATGCTAAACTCCCTCCTCTAAACTCCCATGCCCTTTTCCTTAGTCTGCCAAACAGGCTGTTCGAACAAGATAGAAGTTGACTTCACCTTTGGCTATGTACGTACTAGGTGTAGTTGTACAATCATGCACCAGATCTGATGAAAGTTTGGTTTTCTGTACAAGGTTCTTGCAAATTTAGTCAAGAACTGGTTCAAGGATTTGCATGGGAATTCTTAGCATTACAGTGGATCAAGTCACTGTCCACTATAAAATCTGAACCGGATGGTCTTCACGCGGTCACTGTTCTGGCTGACTCTGTGGAGCTACTGGTGATGAGTAGTAAAGGTAAATTCATCGGAGCTGTAGCTGTAAGTCCCATGGTTGTAAAAGCCCGAGTGGAAGAGAGTGATTATGGGAAGAGTGATGTAATCCGATTACTTGGCTTAGTCGAACCAAATGGAAGTAGCGGATCAATCTACCTTGAGACTCCTTATGTTTGATTTAGATTTGAGAGCAACTACTAACTAGAGATAAAATCAGTTCCTCTTTGACTAAGTATTTCATTTTCTCAAACTTGGTTTGGATTCGAATTGTGACAATATATACCTGTAGACTCAAGTTTGATTTGCAGCAAACAATGCCTGTTGTGTACGCTATGTGGAAGAATCAAGTTTATTTATCTTTTTCCAGATAGTTTACACGCATTAATCATAATTCTGGCATATACTCATATTCAAAAGAAGCCTGGTGACCGGGTGTATACGTGAGCACGCATCCATTGGTTGACACGTGTCACATCTAGCAATCCACTGTTACCATCATTGTTGGGTTAGCAAACCACATCAGCACTAACAACACTTCCAAATCACGTAGGACCCACCTTCTTGAATTCAAATAGTGGGCTAGATGCACTTCCAAATCACGTAGGATCCACGCTCAGTACGCTTAGCGATGGATAAGACAACGTCAAGGCAACAGATCCATTTGACGAGAACCGGATCTCAACGCAGATCGTGTGGTATCTAGGGGGTGCTCACGTATACACCTAGTCACCAAATCCTCTCTCTACTCATATTTGATACAGCAATAGAGATATATGCAGTCTATAGGCTACATTATCCATCTGTCTTTTGTATGTCTTCAGAATTTAATCCTCCTGATGAGTAATCAAATTATGATATTTAGTTGGAGATGTAATTAGTTTATTTATTTTTTGCTTGCTCGGTTTGGCCAGGTTGATTGAGAAAGAGTGCCCAAGTCTGGTTCGCTGCAATTATATTCGATTCATAGCAATCCTGTTTTCCAACCGTTAACGCCATTTTTCTTTCTTATGTTTGCCTCTTGTGCTAGTAGTATGTGCCGACTTAAGAAGTACACTCAATATGATTTGGTTGTTCTTTACCTGACACTCAACAGTACTGAGATTAGTCAAAAGGCATTTGGATTTAGGATTCTTTTCTTTTACTTCTTAAAACTTCAGAATCATCTTGAAGGATTAAGTACAAAGGATCAAGAAAAATTGTATTTGATGTATTCAACTACAGCTATAAAAAGTGAAGTTCTGCTATCTGAGCAAATAATGAATTTTGGGCCATTTATTTGCGGAAACATCACTTGAGACCTTAATGTTGCCTTGGGAGTGTCTCGGATCACATTAGTACTCTTCAATACTTAGTACTACCTATGGTTTGCATAATACATCACTGGTTTCATAAACATCTAGCACCATCCCTATGGTATTTGCTATAACGGAAGTGCAATTTGTGGAAAACATCTCTGTTCATTTGAGCTGACCTTTCGGTCAAATAAACAGGTCATTGATATGCTTCTCTTCAACGGGATGGAGGAGCTGAACAACATTACTGAGCACGCGAAGCAGCGCCACCACATCATCGGCCAATATGTGGTTGGACATAAGGGTCTGGTGCAGGACCTGGACTCCAAGGACCAAGGAAGCTCTGAGTTCCTGAAGAAATTCTACACCAGCAATTACTAGATCCCAAGGCAACCACACAAATTTTCACATTTGTGTAGCAGTGCCCTTTGACATGTGCGCTCTTAATAAAGACGCTGAGAAACCTACCCAGCCCGATTTGTTGTTACTGGAGGTTTGCTTTGTTCTGTTCCACCCTCTCGACTCAAATGATATGTTGTTGCTACTGAAATTGCTTGTAACCCGGGGACTCTTTCAGAGCTGTTGTTCAGAATCTGATAGTAGCTTCTTATATTCTTATATGGCTTGTTGTCTGGGTTAGAAGATCATGGCATATGCAAGGACAGACTTCGTTGTGCTTGTTCCAAGAATGTGACTTCTGTTGAGCTCAACAAGTTGGTCAACATGCCTTGTCTGTAAACCTGAATGCCTGGAGCTCATGTTCCAAGCACTGTGATTGATTTCTGTCGCACATTTCACTTGCTGAGTTGTTTGAGCCAGGAAGGCCTTCAACTTGTCCAGGGTGATACAGAATGTATTAAAGTTGTTTTTACTCATGCTGGTGGTAGTAACATAATCGATTACTTGAATTTTTCTGCTGCGTCTTCCTAAGATAGATACCTTCGGCCATGTTTTACAAATATGATCAAAGTCTGACGAAAAGGGCAGTTAATTATTCATACCCCGTCGAATGGATCTTCGTAAACAAGGCATGACAAAACTAGCCCAACTTCTAGGGCCCTCTATGTTCTACGTAGATGAGTAGCATGGCCCGCAGTGCAAATCATGAAATATATTTCCCCAAAATTTCCAGTCAAAGGTCTCTACGATCTACCATAGGATGTTAGGACTTAGGATCCTTGGATATAAGCCATAACTATAAGTTTTGACAGAACCAAAGAAAATGTAACATGTGCAATAAAAGCCTAATATTCTCCAGATTTAGCAGGAGTAACTAGCCAGTGGCCTATGGTATTGTACCCATTTCCTACAAGAAATAATATATGACACACTCATGTTTGACGTGCCTACAACTTCTGCAATAAGATTCTCATCGCCATTTTGCTACATGGCTACACAATTTCCAGTAAAAAAACATACTAGAATGGACAGCAACACAACGTTGGTTGCAAGTTTAGCTTGAGTCTCGAGGTGGATTCATTCTCCCTCTGTCCCGTGGTATTACAAGCTACTACTAACTATTTAACGGTTGTATAGTATAATAGTAATGCCATCTTATATTATGGGATGGATGGAGTATACTGCAACAATGCCAAGGTGCGCCCAATTCACGCTTAGGTGAAAACATAATCGGATAGAGTTCTCGCAAAAAAAAAAACATAATCGGATAGAGTATAGACCAAGATGAAAATAAGCTACCATGTAACTTGGCACAGAGGTCTGCTCTATAAGATTGGACTTCTCATTGCTCAAAAAGAATCTACTCGATAGCAGACAACAAGCAAACAGATTAACAGGAAAATAAGAACAATGGAAGAGCTTTTGCTGCCAACCACAGCGAGACGATCAAATAACACCCGGCAAACAAGAACATTTTAATTGATAGAAAACAAAGAGACAGTGGTACAATAATACTAATTTTACTTGCATCCAATTCATCGTAGGTATTTGACAGGGAGTAGATGGGTACACACATGGATGGACGAATAACGTAGACGGTCATAGCTAAGTTCAGATAGACAGATAGATACTAGATCATCAAATGAACCCTCGTGTCAATTGGATTCAAGAGCCGCTTGGTGGTGACCGACCTCCTACTCTGGCTTGACGATCTTGATGCGGCCTAATAAGTCTTTACCTGTCTCCATTCTTCTATATGTTCCCACTCTTCCTTGAAGAGTGACTCCATCGTAGCCCTTTTCTCCCAGTACTCCTCGTCGACCTCCACGAAGCCCTTGCGGATCAGATCGCCGCGGACCTTGGCTTGGAAGGCTTGGAAGTCTTCACGGATCTTCTCGGACATTGACAGCATCTCCAGGTGCTCCTGCTTCCTCTCCTCCAGCCACCCTTCCGGGAACGCGCCGCGGGACGCACCGTCGCTGAGCGCCTGAGCATGGACTCGAGTGAGTCGAGGTACTCTCTACATGTGGCATCGTCCTCCGCCTTGTCCCGCTTCAGCGCCAGGATCAGCCAGATGTCGTCGTGCGACAGCCGGGTCCTGACTTGGCCGGCGTAGTGCTCGGGCCTGGACTGCTCCACGAGCCTGCCGGCGGCGGCTTCTAGCTTATCGAGCTCCAACGCCGCAGCCTCGGGGAAGGCTGCCAGCGCCGCCTTGGCGATCTCTAGTTCCTCTTCCAGGGATGGGTACGGATGTTCGTAGTCGTCTTCCTCGGGAACCGCCTCGTCTGCCATCTGCTGTTCCAGGGACGGGTCGACCTCCAGAAGCTCCTTGATCGCCATCGCCTTGTCCTGCACGTACAGGGAGCGCGTCTAGTTCGAGATTGCTTGAATCTATCTTGATCAGAGATGTTTGTCAACAACTACAAGTAATCAGACTCCTGGTATATAGTCCATGTATTCAAGTGGTATCCGTCATGTATATGCAGGTGGAGTCCGATCAGAACTTGTTCGTGCCCCGTGTCCATGTTGTACCTGAATTACCCCCTCTCTCTCTATTACTTGCTTTGAAGTTGAAGAGTAAAAAAAAGATGCGCTGGTTTGCATGATGGCGCACATGTGTATTCCTACGAAGATTGGAGGTATGGGATTTGGTGATCTCCATTCTTTCAATCTCGCAATGTTGGCAAAACAGACTTGGAGATTGCTACAAAACCCGGATTCTCTACGTGCTAGAGTTTTCAGGGCTAAGTATTACCCTGATGAAAATATTTTGAAGGCTGGACGCAAGAAAGGATCTTTTTTCATATGGCAAAGTATTACTGCAGACCCTCAATCTTTTAAACGAGGGAACATATGGCGTGTGGGTTCAGGTACAAGGATAAATATTTGGGATGATTGTTGGATTCCTAGTAGTCCGACAAGGAAGGTCGGATTGTGTATACTCATGTTGATGAACTTATTGATCCATATACTAATAGATGGGATGATGGCTTGATAAGAGAGTTTTTCATGCCACTTGACGCTGAAAGAATTATGAGAATTCCTCTAAGTGAAAATATTGCGGATGACTTTGTTGCATGCACAAGAATAAATCCCACTGCTAGTTTGTTCTGCTTATTATGTTGAGTGGGACCACCAATTCGGCAACAACCTAAGAAGAATTGATGGGTAGGGTTCCTCGAGTGTTAACCCGGTCTAGGACATATTATGGAAGCTTCATGTTCCAGGTAAAGTAAAAAAAATTGGTGGGAGGCTATGCACGGTACTGTCCGAGCCATGGGATCGAATTCTGGTTGTTCATCATATTAAAGTCCACCCTCAGTGTCCTATTTGTCTATTGGCACCGGAGAACATAAAGCACCTGATGTTTGATTGTCCTAGGGCTCGTGAGAACAACCTAGATCTTCTGGATCTCATCAGGGAAGCCATATCAACAAATAGGTCTGGGCCTGTCGAAGCAAGCTCCGATTCTGAATCATCTTGGGCTAAAAGAATCATTCGTTGTTGCGTCCTGATATATTTGGTGGCAACGAAGGGAATTGGTTAAAGGGAATTCAATGGCCACCCTAGTGAGCTCTGCATTTGCTATTCAGGGTTTGACATCAAACTTCGGTGTAGTAAAGCATAATGCTAAGGAAAAGGTGGTGAGATGGATCAAGCTAATGACGGGCTCGTATAAACTTAATGTGGATGCATCTTTTCACTCCGATGGATAGGGAGCGATGGGTGCTGTACTTCGTAATCATCTCAGCCAAGCAATCGCTGAGAAATCTTGCCCCTTAGAGAAAGTTCTGAATGCAGCAACGGCTGAGGCTATGTCATAGTTGAAGTTCATGTGCCAATCAATTCACATTAGTTGCTAGGAATGTTAATACGAGATAATGTATTGTATAACTTATATCTATTATCTTCTCTAGATGATGTGGAGAGATAAGAGAAGACGTGGCTTCTCTACCATTGTGCATGCCCTAAAGATAACATATTGTCATGTGACTAGGCTATTTTTTAATCAACATTCACTTATTTCTTCCACTCACCATGCAACCGTACATCAACCTTTCATGCACCGGGTACCAATCAAGTGCTCCAATACTTATACACAATGTAGTGACGCTAGTTTTCTCTTTGGCCACATTGAATTATTGTTTAGTTGGCAGAGGGAGAATGAAAAAGAAAGGCCTTTTTTATGGTACCTTTTACCACTGCTAGAGAGCAGAGAGGTATGATTTCAGGAACGGTCAGGATTAACTAATTTAGATTAGACCCAGCAGCCCAATAAAACGTTGATAATAAAAAGTTAGCAGTATTTGGCCCGGCCCAACAATTGGATAATAGAGTTTGCCAGAGGTAAGCTTTATCGTGAGAAACGCAGAGAGAACCCCGTCTCTGGGTCGAGGGCGACCGCCGCCGGAACTAACGCGCCGTCTGCGTCGAAGGCGACCGCCGCCGCCACCGCCACCGCCACCGCCAACGGATCGCCCTGATCCTGCATCGCCGGCGAGCGACGCCGCCACCACGTCGGCCCTGTTCTCTATCGCGGGCGACCGCAGCCGCCAGCAGATCGGGCTAGTCCTGCATCGCCGGCGAGCTACGCCGCCACCATGTCGGCAACGCCACTACATCGAGGCTGCCACTAGTTCTGCGCCGCCGCAACATCCAGAGACGCCGCCAGGTACGTCGACCCGAAGCATCGTAGGTTTTCGGCAGTTTGCTCCACGAAATGCGCCGCTGGGGCTGCTCTCGTCGTGAACTCCGGCGGGTACCAGCTTGGAATACCACAAACACCACTCTTTTTTTTTGAGAATCAATATATTAAAGCTAGCAAGCCGCCTCATTAAAAACCTTCCAGTCCCCTTAGGTACCCTGGTAAGGAAAAGAGTGCGTCCGAAACTTGCAGCCGCTATTCACACACCATTACAATCAGCCTGTAGGCTGTGAACTAAGAAAGCAGGTGGTTCAGCATCCCAGGAAAACAACCCATCTTGAATACTTGCAAATTTTGCACAAGAATGAGCTGCCTGGTTAGCCTCACGACGAGCATGCCATAAGCTAAAAACTGTGAAAAACACACTCAGCTCACTAATCTCATCTAAAACATTCTTGACCATAGAACGATCAGTCGCTCTATTATGCCAAAGATGAACCAGATTTTCAGAGTCCACTTCAAAGACAACTCTACTAAACCCTCTGTCCCTTGCATAAGTAACAGCATCTCGTAGTGCAAGAGTCTCAATGATCAGAGGATCAGAAATACCACGGTACGTTTTACCCATGGCACCCCTATATAACAAACCCTCACGAGCAACTACACCAGTTGCAGCCAAGTTATCGCTGGTATTGAACGCCCCATCTGAATTTATTTTCACAAAACCATCTGGAGGTCTCTGCCACTTAGCAACTGGCCTAATAGGCTTAGGATTCTCCCTTGGAAACTCTAGAGTCTGCAAGGTCTCCTTCACCAACTCAATCGACTTGGCTGGATTATAGCCAGCTTCACCGTGAGTAAGATTATTCCTTGATGACCAAATTGAGTACATCACTGAAATTATAATAGCTCTCTCCTTTTGGCTGAAAGCTTTCTCACAAAGTATATCTTTCGCCCAAGTTAACGGGTGTAGCCTTGGAAGCTTAATCAAAAGAAGTTCCTTAGCCGCCTCCCAGAATAACTTTGCGTGACTACACTCAATCAGTGCGTGCATCACATCTTCAGATTCAGCCTTACACAGAGCACAGGTGCTATTCTCCATTATATGTCGCCGTGACAAAGTCCTATAATCAGGTAAAATACCTCGAAGAACTCGCCACCAAAAGACACGCACCTTTGGTACTACTGGAATTTTCCACAGCCTTTTCCACACATCAACATCATTGTCAGATGAAGACGGCACAGAAGCATCATTTCTGGCCTCCTCCGACTGGCGTGCCTCCATCAAGGCTCTATACGCTGATCGCACAGTATATATCCCAGATTTCTCCTTCGACCACGCTAACCAATCATCACCCACTGAACTTCTTAGAGGAATACTCATTATCGAATCAGCATCAGGAGCAAAGAAAAGCTCACGAATAAGCCTCATTCCACTCATGGTTTCCTGTCATCAACTCATTAACCATGACAAGATCAGTGTCTTCCAACCGGCCCATCGGCCTCATTGTAGCAGAGTTCGGTAGCCAGTTATCCTCCCAAATTGAGATTGACTGGCCCGAGCCTACTCGCTTTATAAGCCCCAGTTTCAAAGCCTCTCTTCCCGCCAAAATCGCCTTCCAGGTCCTAGATGCTGCCCTTGGGGCAGAAGCAGCCATCAATTCCTGGTTATGAAGATATCTTGTCTGTAGGACTTGAGAGCACAAAGAATCCGGTTTCATAATAATTCTCCAAGCCTGTTTACCTAGCAGCGCTATATTAAAAGCCTGCATATCACGGAATCCCATTCCTCCTTCTGATTTTGGAACAGCCAATTTATCCCAGGCTAACCAATGCATAGATCTTTTATCTAAATTTCCACTCCACCAAAATTTTCCCATAACAGAAGTAAACTTCTTACATGAGACTTTGGACAGCAGGAAACAACTCATACTGTGGATCGGCTTAGCTTGAATCACAGATTTCAATAACGCTTCTTTACCTGAATAAGAAAGATTCTTTTCAGCCCATCCATTTACACTACTTCTTGCACTTTCAGTAATATACTCAAAGGCCTCACTAGTTAGCTTCCCAACAGCAGTAGGCAGCCCCAAGTATTTCTCACTGAATGCTTCAGTCTGAATGTTCAGATGTTGCTTCACTGCCACTCTATTAGTCTCAGATGTACAAGGACTGAAGAAAATAGCACTCTTCTCCTTGTTAACTTTCTGCCCTGATGCCAAATGATATATATCCAGGATTTCATTAAGTCTAGCAGCACTAGCACCATTCACATTAATGAATATCAAACTATCATCAGCGAATAAAAGATGAGAGATCCATGGTGATCTATGGCACACACGGACACCCCTATCAATAAAACCAGAATTGTAATGATGTATCAGAGCCGTCAAACCTTCTGCACAAGCCAAGAACAAATAAGGGGACATTGGGTCTCCCTGCCTGATTCCACGTGAGGGGATAAAAGGCTCAAGAAGACCACCATTCACTTTAACTGAAAACCTGACTGATGATACACACTTCATAATCAACTGCACTAAACGAGGAGGGAAACCAAGTTTAGACAATATTGCTTCAACAAAAGGCCACTCCACACGATCATATGCTTTCATCATATCTAACTTTACTGCACAATGACCCTTTTGCCCTTCTTTTTTCTCTTCATTGCATGCACACACTCAAACGCAACCAGAGCATTATCACTAATCAATCTTCCAGGCACAAAGGCACTCTGCTCCTGGCTAATAGTGTATTCGAGAACTGGTCTCATTCGGTTCGCCACACATTTAGTAGCTATCTTGTAGAGAACAGTGCATAACGAAATAGGCCTATATTGTTTGATGGACTGGGGATTTCTAACCTTCGGAATAAGAGTTATCGCCGTATCATTAATCTCCTCCGGCATATCACCTCCATTAAGAAAACCAATCACTGCAGCACAAAGCTCCGGACCAACTAGTTCCCAGTGCCGTTGATAAAAACCAGCAGTGAAACCATCAACACCTGGTGCCTTTGAAGGATGCATTTGAAAGAGAGCCTTCTTGACTTCCTCTTCCGTAAATTCAGCATCCATATTAGCCTTGTCTTCTTGCAACACCTTCTCATTTACCAAATCAAGAAGCCCCTGCATTTCAGGAGCTCCCTCCGAGGTATACAGGTTTTTATAGAACCCCTGAACCTCCTCTTTGATCTCCTCAACATCATCACACCAAGATCCATCCTCACGCTGGAGGGTAGAGATTGAATTTATTCTTTTTCGCTGAGAAGCAAACGCATGAAAATAAGCAGTATTGCGATCACCTGACTTAAGCCAGTTGACACGAGATCTTTGCTTAATCCAAATTTCTTCTTGAATAAGAACCTCATTGATGCTCTCCATGATCCGTTTCTCTTCCAAAGATGGACCACGACCCACAGAAATCCTCCGTACCCGGTCTAGCTCCCTTCTCAAGTTACTCAGTTTCTTTTTGAAATCTCCAAAGGTTGTTGTACCCCAGGACGACAAACCACTCTGCAAACTTGCAAGTGTTTTTGAAAACCCCTTCAAGCCGACCCCTCTCTCAGCTTTCCGCCAAAGGTCCACTACCACTTTATCATAATCACCATGGGTTTGCCAGACGTTTTCATATTTAAAGGCTTTCCTTCCCAAGGGACGGTGATTGATGTGCTTCCTTAACTCAATATGGATCATACAATGATCAGACTGAACTACACTAATATGCTTAACTTTAACAACCTGGAACATATTCAGAAGAGCCGCATTACCAAAAGCCCGATCAATTCTTGCCTTGACATTAGCACTCCCCTCCTGTCTATTATCCCACGTATAAGGCAATCCCGAAAAACCAAGATCTTGTAGACCACAATCCTCGGTTACTTCTCTGAATGCCCTCATCTGCCATTCTTCCCTGTCATGCTCACTGAAATGCTCACAGCTATACAGTGTTTCATTAAAATCACCACTGCACAGCCACGGAAGATCTCGGAGCTGGTGTAACCTCCTCATCAAAGTCCACGAAAGGTGTTTGTTCTCCCTGCGAGATTCTCCATAAAAACCTGTGAAATGCCATGGGGGAACCGAGCCATCCTTGCACTGAACTACTGCATCAATATGATGTAAGTTGGAACTCTTGATATCAACTGTTACTGCTGACGACCAAAACAGCCCAACACCACCACTCAAACCATCACTATCAACTGCAAATCCTCCAGAAAAACCGAAGGTGCTAATTAACTTTTCAGTCCTCTCACCAGAAATCTTTGTCTCCATAACGAAGAGCAAAGTGGGATCAAATTGCTTCACGAAACCGCGAAGCTCACGAACTGCAGGCCTGTTCCCAAGTCCCCTGCAGTTCGCACTAATGCAATTCATTGATCCTGGCGGGGCTGGTTCTCAGCCTCCGCCAAAATATCAGAGTCGGATCGTTGTTCCTCATTTTCTCCAGTGCCCTTAGCTCTCTTTGCTGGGACGCTAATACCAGCAACCTTGCTCGGAGAATTAACTATAGCATTTCTCTTTTGCCCCGCTGGATCATCTTCAAACATGACCACATCATTTGGGCCCTTGATAACAGGAAAAGCCAAATCCAGCGGCACTTTAGGAGTCTCCCTTCTCTTGTACACTAGGGTACCCCCACCCCGGGTTCCACTCGTAGCCCTGAAATTGAACTTGGAGACCACCTCCTTCACATGGCTAGTAGAAAGGTCAAAACGCCGGTCTGGGTCAGTTCCATTACCTTTGCCAGCTCCATCATGCTGGTCCTTAGAGTCACCCTCACGACCTTGAGGATACTTCTTTGTGTCATCTCTGGTCCTTGCCTGCTGCCATTGAGATTCTTGCTTCCACGGCTCCTGGTAGCGCAACGAAGCATCATACGGACACTTACCCTCATCTCTTTCAGCAGGAGTTGGACAGAAATTTTCAGAGTGGCCAATTATCCCACATGAGAAACAGAAATACGGCAGTCGTTCATACGCTATTGAGTACCACTCTACCGTCTTCCTTTTTTTGGATTCAATCGGAAAACCTCTCATGAGAGGTTCATCCAGATCAATCCACACTCTAGCTCTCAAACTCTGCCCCCAACCAGACCTAGAACCATTGTCATGCAGGTCCAGCTTGATAAACTCTCCAACCTGATTCGCAATAGCTTTACCACGTGCTTCATTCATCCAGTTAAAAGGCAGATCATCACATCTGAACCACATCGGAAGCCTCTTGAATTTGATCTCCGATGGCTTCATACTCACGTCGAAATCATCTAGGACAACTGCATGTTTAGATACTGTCCATGGTGCCCCCTCCCAGACGCGCTTCCGATCTCTATCAAACTCCATACTCGCTAGGAAAATATTGTCACCCTTAGCGGTGAATTTCAAACCTCTAGGGTTTCCCCATTGTGGGCGCAGAGCACTATCAATCGTCTGAATATGGAATTTTTTGGATGATAGAACTTTACCCATCACAGCAAACTTCACTGGATTCTCTCCATCCTCCTTCTCGTCCTCCATCACCAAGATCTGCTTCTCCCTGGTGGTCAGACCTAGTTTGGCGAGTTTCGAAGTGACCCCCTGGATCACCGTTTCCCCGCCTCCATCCGTCCCCCTGCTTGCACCCGCCTCTGGACTTGATTCCGCCATGGCAGAACCCCCGAGAGGCGACTCCAAACCTGGAACAGATCACCAGCGAGCTCTGTGCAAGGAGCCCCGATCTCCTCCCGTCGTCTCCAAGCCCCAGATCGCCTCCAAGGACGCCAAGACGCGTCGCCAGAGCCCCTAAACCTAGAAAAACGGTTCGGGCTTAATAAAACTCTACCACAAACATCACTCTGGACCCCCATGAGCACAAGGTTGATGCAAAAATCGAGCGGATGGTCACGGCTGCAAGTTCAATGCTGAACTGCTACCGTCCTTGTACTGAACTGTTGCCTGATTGGAGTTCACTATATTTGGTTGAAAAAGTTCATGTCTACATTGATTTGTCGTTGCAGCTTAGTTTTTTTGTAATTTTATCCGTCCAGTGCAATTAGTGATGAAGTACTAAGGGCGCTCGAAGTGAACCATTCTGTTCACACATAGTGGCACTGATATAAATAAGTAGCACAATCTAGAGGAGTGGAAACAAGGCTGATTGCACATAGGGAAGGAAAATCTTCATTCTTTCTTTGACCGTTTTACTACAGTTGTACTTATAGAGCAGGTGTTAAAATCAAATAGTTTACTGAGGTTTTGGAGCACTGGACACAGCTCAAAAGCGACATGAAACACTGACCACTTGAACATTTTCATGTTGGAAATAAAGTGACTAAACTATGCAACACAAATTATAGTGAGTGTGGTTCACAGCATCCATTTAATTCATATACTCCCTCCGACCCAACGATGGCGATAACGCACCATTGCTCAGCTGTTCCTGAACAATTTAAGATGCAAGAGTAGACATGTTTCTGAAACACAAAATTTTCGGAGACCTTGGCACGGTCACTGGTGGGTTTGGTTTGGTATTGCTGTCCAAGGGCTTTCCTGAAGCTCAGCATAGACAAAGGTTGTCCAAGAGCTTTCCTGAAGCTCAGCATATACAAGGCTGTCCAAGGCTGCAAATTCTATCTATGATGATGCATACTAGTAGTATATAGCCTGGGCACATGCATGGACTACATTTTTTAGTGATTTGGAATGCTCACACACAATCACACCATTAATTGCACGTTGCTATTCTTCATGTATGGAGTAACCATGTGGTGCTATTCTCAGAACAAAGGTACGCGGTGTAGAAATCAAACCATGTATAGTATTTAACAAACCTTTTAAACTTGATGGAAAATGAAACTAGACTTGTTCATCAAATTTATGTGCTGCTGAATTATTTTGCCATACTCATTTGATGAAGTTGTCAAAATTGAAGCTTTAGCCTTGTGGTATCTTGATGCCATGAATTGCAATTGAATATGATACTGTTGCTTTTGTAGATGCTGTCATGCCTTCAGATGTTATCTTGATGCCATGAATTTTCATGCTTGGTGAATTTATGAGAATGAAACAACAAATCCATTTTACTGATTGTTGTTTATCCACAACGCCATCTTTATCTGTAAGACATGAGTTTATTTGACTAGTAAGATGAATCTTATTTTTACAATTGTGGTTTTCAGACATGGATGGTCAAGGCGGTAGCGAGGAGTGTGAAGAGTATCGCCTCATGTTTAGTAAGACCTTCAGAAGTGAGGATGAAGGATATGAGTTCTATAACGAGTATGCAAAGGTCAAAGGGTTCAGTATTAGGAAATAGGAGGTGAAATATTTGTCAGGCACACACACACTCGGTTCAGATGGACGATGCAAGCTAAAGATGGTTTCGAACCCGAGGGAAATAATAGTAGATATGTTTGGTCTGAACAGGTATGGATAATGTCGGAGTCGCTGCTTAACCCTGACAAAGCCTATGCGAGCCCACAAGTTTTGCTGACTCGTGGAAGGACCCAAAGGAACCGGTAACTAACTGGAAAAAACTGAATAACAAGTTGTATATTCTTCTGGTGTATAAGGGAGACAGATATCCGACCTATTTGTAGCCGGTCTAGGTGTCCGTCGGCTGAGTTCTTGTATCTGAGTATGACTAGTTTGTTTCCTAGTACCTTTGCGGTGCTGTGGTTTCTCATTGTTTCGTGACCCTGGTTGATGTAAATGCCAGTTTTACCTAATGAAGAGCTCCGTTTGATTATTGCAGTTCCAGAAGCCCGGTGCTTAGATGATGTTTGGATCTTTACCATTCTGCTTCTGATGTGGATCTGCATGTCCTCACTTGCCAATAGTACTTGAAGTTCCAGTAGCGCGATGCTTAGTTCCAGCTCCTAAAACTACTGTCTCCAGTCACCATGCATTGTTTCTAGAGAAGTGCTAGCAGAAATCGTGTTTCTGCTTTTTTTTTTTTGAATTTAACAGTGCGCAGATCTGTACTGTCTTGTGCTTTCTAGCAATCAGTGTATGAGAGAAATAAATACGCTCATATCTCTTAGCTCTTCCATTTTTTTCTTGAATACCATACTATATTTTCATGTTTTGGTATGGTAGAAAATCTTGAAACTCAAAGATGTCAGTTTTCTACCTGAGAGAAGCCTTCTCTGAGCAGAAAAAGTAATGCCGATCAAATTCCGGTAGGTTAAAAACTCCATACGTTTCCAGTTGGTCATAACTTCACATCAGTTTGGTTCACAACTTCGCATTACTTTGGTGATCTTACGTTCGGTTAAAAACAGAATGATAAATTGAACTATTACAAAAGTAGGATAAAGAGTATTCTGAATCAAGCAACATAACTAACTTAGCTGCCAAATTTCTCAATCAAACAGAATGACAAACTAAAGTAAACATGTTTATAGTTCTAAAAAACATGTATGTATATATATATATATATATATATATATATATATATATATATATATATATATCCAACTCCTACCAAACCTCATATAAAATAGACGGATTAAATGCTCCGCGTGGTGGATGCTGCTTCATCCGAGGAACATTGGTCCTCTTTGGTGAAACCTGTTGAGCAGAGTGAAGGTTGAGTTCAATTCAAGAGCAAGACATTGTTCAAAAGAGGTACTGGAAACTCGAGGCTCAATGAAAGTCTGCTGAATAATTCTAACCTTGATCTGACGACCATGCAGTTCAGATTCATTCATATTAAGAGCCTCTTGAACTGCAAGATGGTGCGCCCTATGATTGTCAATACGGGTGCAGCATATTATGTTGGGTGTTGAACAGAAGAGGCGTTAGGGAGGTTGGGCGGTGAACTGCACCTCCTGGTTTTAGCCTAATTTCAGAAATAGCTCACGGACTTTGCGCTCTGTTCTTGCTTTAAAGCCGACTCCAACAAGATTGAGAAACTGGAAAATACTCATATATAAAATAACATGACTACATAAGTGTGGACATGCTGCAACTACAGAGAACTCGATATGTATACATACAAGACTGTAACCTGAAATGATTCTTTTCGGAGCACTGCTGCTAGATCATCCCATAATCTCATACTGAAATGATTACGGAAAAAAACAGCCACTATACACTGAAGCACTATGTGATTCCCAATCTATCATAAACAAGGACAGGCCCCAACAAGAGCTCACAGCAGCATAATTATCTTATCTCAAAGCAGGAAATACAGGGGCAGATCTAGATGGTGTGGTGCCTCTGGATCAGCAAACCAAGAAGTTGTCAAGGCTAGTGGGATTCAGCTATAGCCCTATCGCTGGCCACGCGAACAGCACCAGGTGCGCATCTGCGCCCATATCCTCGACGCATCCTCGTCCGCCACCACCACATTCTTCTCCCCACCCTCTCGCTCAGCCTCTCGGCCATGGAAGGTTATAATTATTTGCCGCTGTTGACTGTCATATGTTTTATGGCAGCTGGACCTGCATGTCCTTAAGTCAATAGCTCTTTCCGCTCATCAATTTCACATTAAGTCATGCCCCTTCCTTGATGCAGGTTATAACTTAAAAGAAGAATGAATAATGAAAGGTTTGTCACATGCAATGTACAAGCAAAAAAGGTGTCATGTCACCAAGAGAACGATATTATGTTCATATGAAAGTGATTACCTGCCTATAGTATGTGGGTTTACGTGTAAGACTTGAAGTTATAAGAGCATATCATAGTTGTTCATCATCATAACTTATTGTTTGTTTTGATATAAGATGATACATGAAACTTGTATGATAAAGAAGGTGCAAATCATCTTTGTTCAAGTGCCACCAGAAGGCATGAGATTCACAAAGACATTGATGGTTAATTTGATATATTTTTACTAATGGGCATATAATTTGCTTTTGCAGAATTTATATTAGTGACGCGCGCATTGCGTGTGCAAGATTACTAGTACTTGCATAATATGCAATCTGAATTCATTCCTCAAAAACCTAATCAACTGTTTTGGGAGCAAAGTGTCAGTCTAACTTGCTGCCTAATCCTATGTTATCCTTGATCTCAAATTGTCAAGTAACCCAACAGATAGAACCTATAGGAAACTTTGGGATGCCTGGAACTCTAGAACTAGTGCAGTTATGCCATTCGGATCCACATTGACAAGCTGTTGATGTTTATGATTTATGTTCTAATGGAAAACTGGTACCACAAAGTCACTTACATGGAGCAGTACGCAGACAAGAACATGGACGCGCCGGCGACCACCCAAACACGCGCCGGCGATGCCTCCCGTCGACTCCTACCATTTGACCTCGAATGGAAGGAGTTCGTCGACCTCCTACAACCTCCCGCACCACCGCCAAGACGACATGGGCGGCGCGCCGCGATGATAGCCAGGCACCGCTCACGGAACCGCGTGGTAGGCTTGGCCTTGGCGAGCGAAGAGGACGACGCCATCGATCTTGGATCCACACGGGGGCCAACGCAGCCGCCGCCGCCGGAACAGTATTGGGGAAGGGGACGGCAGACGGGGGGTGGGGTAGGTATTACATCAGATGGGCGCGCGGGCGATGCAGGTCATGCGGGAGGGCGCCGCTAGCGCCAGGTCCGTCAAGGACAAGGCGCATCAGCAGTCGGCCTCGACCATGGCGAGGACGACCAGGACGCCGACAATTGGCGCAGAGATCCTCCACGGCGATGGTGAGGAAGCTGTCCGAGGATTCGCTGCGCACCGTCGTCTTCCTCCCATCTGGGGTGGTGGCGCCGGAGTTGGGGAATGGAGAGAACGGCGGCGGGGGCCACGGCTCGCAGCAAAGTCGCAGAAGAACGAGCAATCTCCACCCTCTTGTGTTCGGCAGATCATGGGAAGTGAACCAGTCTACTTGGCTGGGCCCGTCTATTGGGCTAGGCCCATCTACTTCTTTTTTACAGATATGCGAAAATTTGTACAGGTATGTAACATACCTCTCAGTTTTTGGACTGTGGTATGAAACTATTTGAACCATTGGATGAACGAAAATTAGTGGCTGTTATTCATTTGAGGTCAACTGGGCATAGGTTGACATTTTCGATGACAGGATGGAAGATACCAAAGTTGCAGGTGGGTCCCACCTGCAAGTGATCTGAACGGGAAAAAGGAAGAAGCCAGTCACGCTCACGCAGGCATCGAACGCAGCATCGCAAGTTCGCAGCCGATCTGTCCATGATCATGCATGCTGGGTGGATCAGATGAGCAGATAATGAATGACGTCCGCGATCCTCGCGCGAGCCCCGAAACGGAATTGCTCCTGCATGGCCGCTCCTCATGTATCCTGATCCATCCACCATCCTAGTCCTAGATAACGGCGTCCTTATCCGAGCAATCATTTGTTCCTTTGTTTGTTGATCAGTCCACTCTGCCTCCACCTGCTTCCTCTCCGATCTCTTTTCCTCCCCGTTCTTGCGTCTCGCCTGCTACCGGATCGGGATTCGCCTGGGGGCCGACGAGGCAGGCGGGCGGAACCGCGGAACGGCGGCGGCAGCCATGGTCGGGCGGAGCTCCCTCCCGGACGGGGCTCTCTTCCTCGGATTGGACAGCTCAACCCAGTGAGTCCTCCCTATCCTGCTCTCGTATTCTTTTTTTGGGTTCTTGGACGCTGGCTGGATCTGTAACTTGTTCGTGCGAACTGGATGTTGATCATTGTTAGTCGTCGATGGGGATGGTGCGGTCGAGTAGGTGTGATGATTCGAATGGTGTCGATTAGAATTGTACTCCTATTTATCTGCTTCTCTCTAGAATTTAGGGTGTCCTAACTGAAGATGCAATACAGTGGGTTACACGGAGATAGAGTTTTTTTAATTTCCTAATCCTAACTGAAAGGTTTCCCCACATGGTAGAATCCACAAAACGTTTATAATGGCAACGATAAAAGTAGGTGTCAAGATTTAGTTATGAGATTGGCAGTCCTGGAAGTGCAGAGACTCGTGTGTGAGGTTCGGGCCCTTTGGTTTCAGCCCTATGGCCATGCTAATCACATATGCTCCTCATCCTTTTCAACAGCACGCAAAAGACTTTTGGGCTCATCTAAAAAAAAAAGAGACTTCTGTGCAGGAGCTCCACTTAATGTGTGTTTTTTCCCTTTTGTTTTAAATTTAAATGCTGGATGCTGATAAAGCTACGGTCGCCTTACCATACAGTACACCTAAAACGTTGACCAACGGGGGAAGATTCCCTCCCTTGGCTATACATTGTTAGATAGATGATGAGACCTCTCCAGCAGCGAATTTATACCACCCCGTTTAATTCGGTCCCGTTGGGACTCGGAACCAGGTGGGCTGGCTGCGCACTCGCAAGCCTTGCACTGAGCTAGCACTCAGTTCTCACCATACAGTACACCTACAATTTGCTTCGCACGCGGTCATGTATTTGCCTTCCATTATCATGATAATCGTGTTCTTTACCACCAAATTGGGGTCTAATTCTGCAAATGTTATCTTGCAGGTCTGTGAAGGCTACCGTGCTCAACAATGAGTTAATAATAGTAGCTTCTGAAACTGTTAATTTCGACTCTGAATTACCGCACTACAAAACCGAGGGTGGGGTCTACAGAGACCCCTCAGACGATGGCCGCATATTTTCGCCAACCATAATGTGGGTGGAGGCTTTGGAGCTGCTTCTCGAGAAATTAAAACCGAAGATCGACTTCAGTAAGGTTGTGGCCGTTTCAGGGAGTGGGCAGCAACATGGCAGCGTCTACTGGAAGAAGGGCAGTCAAGCTGTGCTGTCTTCCCTGGATCCTAGTAAGAGCTTGATGTCCCAGCTTAAGGATGCCTTTTCCACCATGGACTCACCAATATGGATGGACAGCAGCACCACCAAGCAATGCAGAGAAATAGAAAATGCAGTGGGAGGTGCACTGGAGTTATCTAAGCTGACAGGGTCTCGTGCCTATGAGAGATTCACCGGGCCTCAGATAAGGAAGATCTACCAAGCAGAGCCTCAAATTTATGAAAATACCGAGAGGATATCTTTGGTGAGCTCGTTCATGGCGTCGATCCTTGTCGGATGCTATGCGAGTATTGATGAAACTGATGGCGCTGGGATGAACTTGATGGATATAAACAAGAAGACCTGGTCAAAAACTGTTTTAGAGGTTTGTCCCTGGTATCTGTTCAGCTATGCACTCCAAAATTTCTTGAATGACTTAAATGTAAAATAAAATATAATTTCACATTTATGTAAGAATATAATATCAAACTCTGTGCTTCCTCCTCCAGGCAACTGCTCCTGTTCTTGAAGAGAAGCTTGGAAATCTGGCGCCAGCCTATGCCACTGCTGGTCTCATATCTCCTTATTTTGTAGAAAGGTGAGTTCTTGTTTTACCATTGCACCATGCCAAATGAAGTTAATCCATTGTATTCTTTTTCAACATGTGCATGTGGCTGGTTCCTGTTCTGTGAAAATTTGGCTAGGTTCTCTTTATGCCACTAGATCTGAACTGGCCAAGCTATAACTCCAATGGTTCCTGTTAATCCTCTATTTTTTGCTGTCATGGTAATTTATTAGTAATTGTTTTAAGCACCGAAGATTAATAGATTATAGAAATAATATGTTGTCTGGCAAGCTAGCTGAATCATAGCTACAACAAATGCCTCCTAATGGCATAATAATTGAAGATCAATTGCAATATCATCCCATACGTTTACTGATCATTATGTATGTGCAGGCATCAGTTTGATAAGAACTGTTTGGTTATTCAATGGTCAGGAGACAATCCCAATAGCCTTGCAGGTACTTCACTGTCGCTTCTTTGATTTTTCACGAGTTGCTGGTGTTCTCATTTTCGATGCAGCTGCTACATCGTTTAACAATCACAACCCAATGAACACGAAGTGATCATTAGTTTCCTCTATTCTTCATTAACATTCCATCGTTCCGTTGCATCCGTTGTAGGGTTAACTCTGAATACACCTGGTGATCTTGCAATTAGCCTTGGTACTAGTGATACAGTGAGTTGCACTAATCCTGTTTCAGTTGTGTTGGCTTTTATTTCTCAAGCTACTGTTGTACTTATATCCTAGTAATTGCATTTTAGGTTTTTGGGATTACTGCCGAAGCTAAACCAAGCCTTGAAGGCCATGTTTTTCCCAACCCTGTTGAACCAGATGGTTACATGGTTATGCTATGTTACAAAAATGGCTCATTGACCCGGGAAGGTATAAAACTTTTTCGCTTCTATTAGTATTGGGATGTATTTGCAACGGCATGCTATAACTTTGCTGACAATACTTCTAATGTTATTTCAGATGTACGAAATCAGTGCGCAGAAAAATCGTGGGATGTTTTCAACAACTACCTAGAGAAAACAACCCCTCTGAATGGTACGTTCTTACGGAAGTTGTATCGTTCTTTTCTAGCCATTATGTTAGTGTTGTTGTTTCAGCACATATAAATTTACAATTTGAGTTGATCACTACTATATCAACTTTGATTTGTTAAAGCCTCCTGTTTCCTATAGTTCTATCATTGCTAACAACCTCCTCACGCTGGTATATATTTTTGTTTTCTCATATAGGTGGGAAGTTAGGATTTTACTACAAGGACCATGAAATCCTGCCTCCTCTTCCCGGTAATCATGTAATCATGTAATACTGTTTTAACATTTTTCCATTTCCCTTGTAAGTTATAACCTTACATAAGTTTGTTTATTCCATGCAGTTGGTTTCCACAGATACATCGTCGAGAATTTCAATGATGCCTCAGCTGACAATCTGACGGAGCGTGAGGTGCAAGAATTCGATGCACCATCCGAGGTATGTGTAAAAATATGGCTGTTTCTCTGTTACTAGTGGCAAGAAAAATGAGTCATACACTCATCATTCCTTGGGCGTAGGTCCGTGCCATCATCGAGGGTCAAATGTTGTCGATGCGAGGCCATGCTGAGCGGTTTGGCATGCCCAATCCCCCCAAGAGGATCATAGCAACTGGCGGGGCATCGTCCAATGATAGTATCCTCAAGTCAATTGCACAAATCTTTGGCTGTCCTGTCTTTACAGTTGAGAGACCCGGTATGGCAACTCAACTCCCTCTCATTCTGGCGCAATCGCACAAACTTGTAATGCAGCCACGGATGTGTAAGAATTGCTGATGTTTTTGGAACAGATTCGGCTTCGCTGGGCGCGGCACTGAGAGCTGCCCATGGGTGGCTGTGTAACAAAGAAGGAGGCTTTGTTCCCATCTCCTGCATGTACATGGGCAACCTGGAGAATACTTCCCTGGGCGCAAAACTGGCAGTCCCAGCCCCTAGGGACGGGGAGGACAGGGAGTTCCTGAAGAAGTATACATTGCTCATGAAGAAGAGGATGGAGATCGAGGGACGCCTGGTGGAGAAGATTGGGCGCGCCTAGATAGCAGAATATATGGCGCAAATGGTACAGGGATTAGGAAATAAAATCATTGGCCCAGCTGCTAATGGTCGCTGGTGTTGTGCGCGTCAACCGGCAAAGATCATGTCGAGGTCCCGTGCACGAATAATTTGTGATGACTTTCATTATGAAAAATTGTGCACCAATGAATTCTTCTAGGAATTTTGTAAGTGCACAAATATGCTACCTCGGGAAGGAGTTTATATGGAGATGGGTACATGTGACTCAAACTCTCCGGAGGAACGATGAACTCAAGAAAAACCAGTTGTCAAAAAAATTCATGAAAAACCCAGAAGTTTTAACCCAAAAAGTGACATAATCTATACATCTCTTACGGAAGGGAGGGAGTATATAGTTTGTACTACTCGTTTATAAAATAAAGCATTATTTTTAAGAAGTCAAACTATGTAAACTTCGATCAAGTTTTTAGTAAAACTATCAACATCTGATCTGCCAAACCAAATCGGTCATTGGATACATAACGACATAAGTTTTCATATTGTATAACATCATACTTTCTCTGTCCTTTGTTCTCAAATATGTGTAATTAGAGAGTGATGTTTTGGAACATGGAAGCATATGCTCCCTCTATTTTGAAATGCATCTTACACATATTTTGAATTTCAAAAAAATTAAAACCAAAAATTCGCATGTAAATCTTCTCGTGCTACACGCTTACAAAGTTGTTTTATAAAAAACCGACTTATCATGTGACGTGTGTAAAAAAGACAAAACTCAGTGTTAAAAATAATGCTTTTCACAAGATAAGTTTTCTTTTTTTTTTATAGATCACAATAAATATTGGTTTCCCGTGAAACTTGACGAACGAATATATCTTATGAAGATGTACATGTAAAAATTTTTGTTAAAATTTTTCAACATTTCAAAATATGATTTTTTGGTAGAGGGTGCATACGCACCCGGGAGCCGAATTGAATTTCCGGTGTAATTTTAACTTCTATCGTTTGTAAAATAATTAAAACTTTGACCAACTTTGTTAAGAAAAGTAACAACATATATAACATCAAATAGGTAAAATATAAAACAATGGATGCCGCGGTGGAGGAGACCTGCAACGGCACGAGCGCAGCCGCAACGACTCGGGCTTGATCAAGGCTCGGGCTCGGGCCAGGCAAGCCACGGCCGTTGTGATTACTAGGCGGCTGTCTTTGTTGCTTGGTGGCCGGACCTGGGGCGCCAAGAGGAGGCACACCGTGCGTCTAGCGGAGGGAGGGCTGCGGTCTCGGCTAGGTCCAAGGACAAGGATGCAGGGGCGGGCGCGAGGAGGCCCTATGCTTAGAGGAGATGCAAGGGTGATGACCACTGGTTCAGGAGGTCCTCCTCTGGCTCGCATGCTTCAGGTGCGGGCTAGGATGTCGGGGCGACGGCTATGACTAGGTAGGGCATTTCCGCGGCGCGAGGTGCAATGGTGGATGGTGTTGCGGTGGAGCTCGGTGGTCGACGTCATGGTGTGGATGCCTTCATGTGGATCCCCGAGCTTCGCGTTCAGGTCGCCCTCCTGGTGAACGCCCTGCACCGACTCCTGTTGGTACCGACAACAGCGACGCCTTCGGAAGTCATATTCCTTATTGTTGGCATTGTTGGGCAGTTTCGATCCCGATCGACGGAAGTGGCTTTAGTCTCCAGGTGAAAATCTAAGCTCAACAACGAGTGGGTAGAGGTGAAGGACACATCACTACCTTGTTGGAGGCATCTCCTTGGAGCTCTTGATCCTTGCGGTGTAATGGGTTCGTGGCGGCTGGTAGATGGCTCTGTGGTTGAGGGTAGGAGACATCAGACGGTGGTTGGGTGTCGAGGCGACGGGACAACTAGGTAATGCGGCATTGCGACTCATGTTCGGCTTTGGTGTCGAGTGGTGTAAGTTAGGGCTGCAGCCCCGAAGCTGGAGGCGTGTGTTTGTTGCGTTCGGTTGTCGAGGGTACTCCTCGCCAATGCCCTCCGATAGGGGCTTAGGGTTGACGGAATCCTGCAAGCTGACACGAGACATCGGTTCACAAACAAGCGGGGAGAGCGATTTACCTAGGTTCGGGTCCCTCGATGAGGTAAAACCCTTACGTCCTGCCTGTCTGTTCTTGATTATGATGATAATGGGTTACAATGGGGTGCCGAATATTTCGGCTGAGATCTCGTCGAGATGGCTATTGCTAAGGTGACCTAGCTCTAAGCTTTTGTTGGCTAAGATTGCTAATATTGATCGTGTGTCTCGGCAGCCCCTCTCCTGGCCTTTATATAGGAGGCCAGGTCTCAAGAGGTCTCACCGAGTACGACTATGTTTACAGTAGATTTAGATCCAATCTTTCCTTGTTCGATTGCTTCCTTGTCTTGCCCGTCAAGGGACCTTCTAGTGCACCGCCCTAGTGGCCCATCTTGCCTTCAGGTGTCTTCATGGGCCTCCAATTAGTCGGTACAGGATAGGGTAATGTCGGTTACCCGAAGGGTAGTGCCCACGTCAGCCCCCGAGTGTCTAGCCGAAGATAGTTCGGGTAGAGACTAAAACATGTCTTCTCCGATGTTCTTCTCCTTCATTGCCTTTGTTCATCTTGAATCTGCTTCATCTTCTTCTATCGGTGCGCGTAGCGCTCCCGATGGGAGTAGCCCCGAGTCTAGGTACGGATGCTTGCAATCCGTGCGTAGACTCAAGTTGTACCACTCGAATGTTTTCCTCTGCCGAAGTTTTCCGCAGGTCTTCATAGGTCATCCGATATATTTTCTTTATGCAAAGGATAATGAGTAACGTGCCCAACTGTTGTTTGGTTAACTGCCGATGGCAAAACAACGTTACCCTACACAGAATCAAGTTCCCCGGCATGATCCCTGCAAAAACTTCTATCGGTGCACGCCGCTCCCGATGGGAGTAGCCCCGAGTCCGGGTGCGAGCGCTTGTAACCGAGTGCAGACTTAAACCTTCTTCCTTCGACGTTCTTCGAGTCTTCATTTTATCGGGTGCGCGTCAGCGCTCCCGATGGGAGTAGCCCCCGAGTCTAGGTACGGATGCTTGCAATTCGTGCGTAGACTCAAGCCCTTCATCCGATAACTTTTCATTTTTCCTTCGAATGCTTCAAGGTTTTTTTATGACGTCACTGTTGACGTGTAACTGCTGTGGGCCGATTGACAGGACTTGACCTGACGGGCCCACCCTAGCTCTGCGCGGGCAGTTTTTAGGGCTTGACCAATGCACGCGTGGCGATCGAGGCGTCTCCTCGATTTTCGCACGACGTGGGAATAATGGGCCGCCGGTTCCACTCCTTCTTTAAGCGCCACGTGTACAGTCAGATCTGCTTCACCCCCCACGATGCTTTGTGGAGTTATGGCCACGATTGAACACGAATTCTTACGGGATAAATAGGGGGCCTCTTCTCTTTTTATCTTTTACCCCGTTTACTGCTCATCTTCTCCCTCAAGCCTCCATGTTCCTCTGCCTCTTCACCAAAAGCTCCGTTCACCATGGGCAAGAAGAAGAGCGGCAGTACCTCAGAGGCGGGTAAAGTTAGCCGCGATTGGAGTGCCTCCGCCATTTCCAACCGCGACATCAGCAAACTTCGCGCTCACGGCTTCATCTCCGCATCTGAGGATGACATTCGTCTCCCAGGTTCGGTTTCTCGCCCAAAGCCCCCGAAGGGCTTCAGTGTCATGTTTGCCGCTTTCTTGTTTCGTGGCCTTTCCCTTCCGGCCCACGAGTTCCTTCGTTCCCTTCTTTTCTTCTATGGGATTCAGCTCTGGCAGCTGACCCCAAATTCCATCCTCCACCTCTCCATTTTTATTACCGTCTGCGAGGCCTTCCTCGGCATTGAGCCTCACTGGGGTCTTTGGAGGAAGATCTTCTATGTGAAGCGCCACAACGACAGTAATGCCCCCCCGTTGTTGGTGGCGTTGGCTTTGTCGTCAGGAAGGAGGTCGACTACTTCGACTACCCAATGAAGGAGTCCATCCAGGGCTGGCGCAACAAGTGGTTCTACCTGCGAGATCCCGCCGTTTCTGGGCGGTGTTCAAATTTCCCTCTCTTTGATGATGTCTTGGTAGTTCAAAAGAAGAAGTCTTGGCAAAACGCCCTTTCTCCCGAAGAAAAGGCGATAGCCGATGAACTGTTTGAGCAGATAGTCACTTTGAAGAATACAGGAGGCCTGACGATGTGCGGCACTGAAGTAGTGTTCCTACAACGTCGAGTGCAGCCGCTGATGTCCCGCCCTCACCAGTTGTGGCTTTATACTGGCAAAAGCGACAAGTCAAGGATCAACTCTGCCGACCTATCGGCAGATGAGCTTCGAGACGAAGTTCGTCGCCTAATATGCCTTAGTACGAAGGACACCATTGTCTTGACATCGGCCTGTCCTCCTTATGATCTCAAACACCTCCCGTCCGAGGTAACCTTACCGCTCCTCGTTTCCTGTTATTACTTCTTTTCCTGTCTGTGCCTTACAAGTTTCTCTCCTTTTACAGGCCCCCACTGTTGCCCAATGTTATGCTCCCTCACCCGAGAGCGGCGTGGTACTGGAGGATGACGATGATGATTCTGAGGGAACCGAGGACGTTCAGCACGTTCTTGAGGACAGCGATGTCCAAGAGGAGGAAGCTGCCGAAGATAACGCCTTCCTCAGGAGCAGGCGTCGTAAGCAGGTACACGATGACCTTATCACATCGGCTGAATCAAGTCCTAGAGGAGGAGATAATGATGCCGACGAAGCTGCTTCGCCTCCTCCTGCTAAGAAGAGTTCATCAAGCTTCTTCGTGGACGAAGATGATCTGGACCTGTGAGCATCTATACTCTCTCTTTTTTTTAAGTTTATTTCTTGTCATCCTGCATGCTAACTGTGCACTGTACTTAAGTAGCTCTGATGATGACGATTTTCCTCTCGCGAAGAGGGCCAAGCTAGCCTCTGAGAGAGCAGCATCGGCTAAGGAGTCAAATCCTTCTCCTGCCAAGTCAACACCTTCCTCACGAACGGGTGTGGAGAAGGTCCCAGTATCGAGAGTTATTCCTCCTGATGATGCTCCCACTCCGTCGGCTGGCCGTGATCATGTAAGTACTTAATCTATCTAGCTTTGCTGAGTTTCTATCGTCTGACTCCTCTTGATTTTTTCGGGCTGCAGCCGATTTATGCTATAGTCGACGCTGTGGCGGACTTTACTGAGCAATTCACTCGCCTCGAGGCCGAAAACTCCCAACTTCGGAAGGCCGTCAAATCTTCGGCTGATCAGGTGGTTGAGGCCAACAGGCTTGCTACCGATGCCAAGAATGAAAACGCCTTGTTGAAGGAAGAAGTGAAGAGGCTGAAGCGTCAGATGAAGGATGATCAAGATGCCAGGCGTGCAGCGGCGGCTGCAGTCGATGAGAAGGAAGGTGTCCTCCGTGAATCCGTCAAGAATTTATTGGGTAAAAATCCTCATGGCGTTGCGCTTCTTTCTTGATGTTTCTTCATTGATTACTGATATGTCTCTCTTTCAGAGGCCGCCAATATAACTGTCAGCCGACGCCATCAGCTTCGGGAGGACTCCACAGCCGATGCTTTGTCACTTGCCGCTGAGTCTAATATCCAGGTCCTTAGATTACTACAAAAGACCAAGGGAGCACTGTCGAAGCTATACTCGATGATCTTCCCAAAGATGAAGCTGGACAAGACTCTCGACGAGATGGCGGAAGCTTTTCTTATCGATCCTTCCGAGCCTGTGGAGGTACTGAAACGCCGCAGCCGCTTGATTGGAGCGGTTCTTACTTTTCAGTTGCTTATGGGCCATGGGATGGGGTCAGAATTGGAGGAGTTTTCTAAGGCACTGCCTGTTGATGATGAACACCATCTGGTCGATCTTGAGCCTTTCAAGAGATCGGCAATAACTTGCGCCAACCGACTTCTGAAGCTGGTGGATGAAGCACAAGCCGAGCCTGTTCCTGAGTCTGCCCCTGGTTCATCGTCGGCTAATCCTTGAACTGTTATTTGACTTGTTGTACATAAGATCATCCGTAACTTGAAAAATTTGGCTCTGTTGCCAATTTAAACATCCTTTTGTCTGTATGATGTGTGCTCAATGCTCCCAATGGGAGTTTTTATATTAATGCTTGGTCTGAACTGAGGACTGTACTGCAGATTCCTTCATCTTCTTCCCGTGCTGAGCTTTTCCGAACCCTTCGAGTAATGACGAGTCAGGCCTTGTTCGTCGCTTACGTGATCAGGTGTCTTGTCTAAATAAAGACATCACTTCTCTTCGTGCGATGGCTGCCTTGGTGAAGAAAAAGGGAGAGATAGCGACTGCTGTCGAACAATACGCTCTCAATGGTCTTCATGTTGCTACCGAAAGCTTGGGCTGTAAGTATTAGCCTACCTTCTGATTTCTGGCATAGCTTGAATGTTCTTTTATCTGACATTCGTTCCTTTTCCAGTCGTAGCTTCGGATACGGCTGAAGAGGACAAGAAGATTCATGAAGAGGTTGAGGCGATGACCGATGTTGCGCATCCAACGCATGGTTTATGGCTGCATCGTCCGAAGGCTGTCGTCATGGCGAAGTTTAAGTACCGGGTGATGAAGGCGCATTACTATTTTGATAAGTACTATGCCCATCTCACGATGGTTTGGAACACCCTGTTTCCTCTGGACCAAGCACCCGAAACCTTGTCTGGCTTGTTCACCCGATTCAAATCTCCTGAGAGGATTCGACAGCTGGTGCGGAAAGAGCTTCTGGCTGGTGCTGAGCTTGCCTTTGCTTCAATATTGGCGTGCCATCCATCTTTAGACTTAAAAGCCGTAGCAAATACTGAAAGGGATTTAGGCCAGTACTATGATTTTGCTAGAGGTCCTGCTTACACCGTCGTTTCTCGGATGGAATCATGCCTTGAAAAGAAACTGAAGGCCCACTGGGACCGGGGAACCCGATTATAGATGTAATAACCTTGTATCTGCATAAGATTGTTTACTGCGTACGCTGCACGCTATGTTAGCTTGTTTGATATTTTATTGTCGAGTGCGGCTGAGTGATCAGTTCAACCTGCTTTCTCGACGACTTCGTTGAATTTTATGCAATGTTATTGCGAAGTCGATAAGTAGTTTATTCGAGAGCTTGGCTTCGTCACGCGGTGCACCGGTTTGAGCCTTATCTTGTGATAATGTAACCATCGACTGCAGCACTCGCGTATTTTTCGAGGCTTGGATTGGTTGTTTTTGTGTGTCATTAATCCTAGCTCTCGCTGAGAGTATTTAATTAATGACACTGTGTAAGCACATTTCTTTTAGGCCAACGCTCCCGATGGGAGTTAGAGCCGATGGTAGGGGTTCCAAACGTTATGTTCGGGTGCCAAAGCCTGAAGCAAGAAAAAGGTAGAAAATCTGATTAGATCTGTATTCATAATGTAAAAGCAACCTTATAGGCCGTCGAATGATTAAAAACAATCGTGTCCTATGTATAGAACCGTCGCAACTGCGCGATGTTCCATGGATTCTCGACGTCTTTTCCTGAAGCTGGATTTTTGAGCCGATAGGCTCCTCCTGGTATCACTTCGGTGATGATGTATGGTCCTTCCCATGGAGATTCTAGCTTCAAGGGTCTTTTTTGCTTCAGCCGCAGTACCATATCCCCAACATTGAAACTTCGACTGCGTATTCGTCGGCTGTGGTAGTTTCTCAGCGCTTGCTGGTACACCATTGTTCTTGCCAAGGCGATATCTCGTGCTTCGTCAAGGAGATCGACAGCATCTTGTAGCGCGATGTTGTTGGAGGACTCTGTGTATGCTGTCACTCGAGAAGCTTCAAATCAGACGTCGGCTGGTAGGACTACTTCGGATCCGTGCACCAAGAAGAATGGAGTATATTGAGTCGACCTGTTGGGTGTAGTACGCAAACTCCAGAGTATATATGGTAACTCTTCGACCCAGGCTCCGGCTGCACCTTTAAGGCGTTTCTTGAGGCCATCTCCTATTAGACCATTGATCCTTTCCACCTGGCCGTTGGTCTGGGGGTGAGAGACTGATGCGAATTTCAATTTGATTCCTCCATCATCACAAAATTTCCTGAACTCCTCGGAATCAAAGTTGGAGCCGTTGTCTGTGACGATGTGTGGCATACCGAATCGACAAGTTATTCCCTTGAAGAATTGAACCGCTGTTTCAGCTTTTTGGTTTCGCACAGGTACTGCCTCGATCCACTTAGTGAATTTGTCGACTGCAACCAATAAGTACGTGTGTCCTCCGGGTGACGATCTTGGCAGCGGTCCAACTTGATCGAGTCCCCATTGAGCGAAAGGCCATGCCACGGGTATTGTCATTAGGTCCGTTGCAGGAGCGTGTGGTTTCGATGAAAAACGTTGGCAGGGATCGCACTTCATGACTAGATCCCTAGCATCCGACGCTGTCGTTGGCCAGTAAAATCCTGCCCTAAAGGCTTTCGCCACAAGGGCCCTGCTCCCTGCGTGATGCCCGCGGGTTCCTTCGTGTATCTCGCGCAATAGTGCTTTTCCATCGTCAATGGTGATGCACCTTTGGAAGATTCCTGAGATGCTACACTTGTAAAGCTCACCATTTATCACGGTGAAGGCCTTTGAACGTCTGACGATTCGCCTAGCTTCCACAGAGTCCTCTGGCAGCTCTTGCTTTGTCAGATACGCTAGGAACGGTTTGGTCCATAGTGGCTCGAGGAGGAGGACTTGTTCGGCAGGAGGGGCTGGAGATTCTTCAGCCGAAGGAGTTTGCTGTGAGCTTGCCTCTAATTCATCAGCCGATGATTTTGGAGATGCCGACGTCTTTTCTTTTATTGATCGTTGAGTGATCACTTCGTAAAACACTCCGTCTGGGATGGGGGAGCATGCAGACCCGATGTTTGCCAAAGTGTCGGCTTCCTTATTACTGGCTCTGCCGATATGTTTGAGCTCACATCCTTCGAATTTAGCTTCCATATTCTGATACAACTGCCGGTAGGCGATCATGTTGTCGCTGACTGCATCACACAGATTCATCGACTGCTGCACCACCAAGTTTGAGTCTCCATAGATTTCTAGGCGAGTAGCACCACACGCCTTTGCCATTTTCATCCCGTGTAACAGCACTTCGTATTCTCCTTTGTTGTTTGTCGGCAGAGAGAAATTCATGCGTAGTATATACCTCATCTTATCTCCCTGCGGTGATATCAACACCACTCCTGCTCCTGCACCTGTACTCCGTTTTGACCCATCGAAGTACATTATCCATGACCCCGACATGTCGGGTGCTGCCGGCGTTTGTGACTGGATCCAATCTGCCACGAAATCTGGGAGGATTTGGGATTTTATCGCCGTTCGATTAACGTAAGTTATGTCATGTGGCGCTAGTTCGATAGCCCATTGGGACACTCGACCTGTGGCTTCTGGATTGGTCATTATGCTCTTCAGGGGTGCTTCACTTACGACTTTAATCGGGTGCTCCGTGAAGTAGTGCCGCAACTTGCGTGCTGACCTCCATACTGCATATGCCAGCTTCTGGTGATGAGGATACCTCTGCCTTGCAGGAGTGAGTACTTCACTAAGGTAATAAACGGGCCTCTGCACACCATGAACTCTTCCTGCTTCCTCTCGTTCGACGACTAAAACGCTGCTGAAGACTTGTGCTGTTGCGGCTATGTACATGAGCAACGTCTCCTTCTCGCGCGGAGTCACAAGCACTGGGGAGGTCGATAAGATTTTCTTCAAGTTGTCGAAGGATTCCTGCCTCCTTTGTCCACTCGAACTTTTGACTTTTTCATCAAGTTGTAGAAGGGTAAGGCCTTCTCCCTAGTTTTGCAATGAACCCTGAGCGCCGCTAGTCGGCTGCTGCACTTGGTGCAGGTTCTTTGGCGGCTCCATATCGAGAGTAGCTTTGATCTTTAAGGGATTGGCTTCGATTCGCTGATATGAAGTACCCAAGTACTTGTCCTCCTGGCACTCCGAAGAAGCACTTTTTGGGATTCAACTTGATTTTGTATCTGTCCAGATTGTCAAAGGTTTCCCGCAAGTCATCGATGAGCATGGCTGCGTGCTTCATTTTCACCACGATGTCGTCGATGTAAACTTCAATGTTTCTTCCAATCTGCTCCGCAAGGCAGGCTTGCATGCAGCGTTGGTAAGTAGCTCCTGCATTTTTCAACCCGAAGGTCATGACGTTGTGAAAACGCCGTGTGGAGTGATGAACGCGGTTAGCTCCTGGTCTTCCTTCTTCAGTTTAATCTGATTGTACCCGGAGTAAGCATCGAGGAAGGAGAGACGGTCGCACCCGGCCGTGGAGTCGACTATCTGGTCTATTCGAGGCGTGGGAAATGATCTTTCGGGCGCTTGTTAAGGTGTAATCGATGCACATGCGGATGGCGGTTGTGTCCTTCTTCGGCACCATGACGGGATTGGCCACCCACTCAGATTCCTTAAGCTCTCTAATAAATCCTGCCTTGCGGAGTCGATTAACTTCTTCGCCAATTGCTCTTCTCTTTGGTTCAGAAAATCGTCGCATTGACTGCTGCACCGTTTGGTGTCGTCAACATTTAGGGCGTGCTCAGCGAGTTCCCTGGGGATACCTGGCATGTCAGATGGTTCCCATGCAAATATCTCCCAGCGCTCACAGAGGAACTCGATGAGCGCGCTTTCCTATGCGTCAGTGAGATCAGCCGAAGTATTGACCATCTTCTTCGGATCAGTAGGGTGCACCTGCAGCTTCTTAGTTTCCTTTGCAGCGTCGAACTCATCGGATCTTACGTTTCGATTGTCGGCTGGTGGTTGTGTGTGGTCTGTAATGGTATCGATCGCGTTGAGTTCTTCCTTGGCTCCAAACTTTGAGGCGATCTTCTTGAATTCCCTATCGCAGTTGTCTGATCGAGCAAAGCTGCCGTGAATGGTTATTGGGGTCCCTTTGTTGCCTGGCATCTTCAGTTTCAGGTATGCATAATAAGGCACGGCCATGAATTTAGCAAACGCAGGCCTGCCGAGGACGGCGTGGTACTGAGATTCCCAATCGACTACCTCGAACTCGATCTTTTCTTTCCTGAAATTACTGGGCGTGCCGAAGACTACGTCCAGCGATGTTTTGCCAAGTGAGTAAGCGGGTTGAGTCGGTATAATGCCGTGGAACCCGGTGTCAGATTCTCTTAGCATATCGACTGTTAAACCCATTGCTCTCATGGTGCTGGCGAATAGCAAGTTCAAGCCGCTTCCTCCATCCATGAATACTTTGCCCATATTGTACCCTCCAATCTGTGCTTCAAGGACAAGGGCCGCGTGACCGGGCCTTGGGATAGCTTTCGGGTGATCCGATCTGCTGAAGGAGATGCTTTGTTCTGACCAGTCGATGAAATCCGGCGTATCAACCATGGCGACTTCCGCATATTTTACTTCTCGGGAGAACTTTTTGATTTCTCTCTTTGAAAAGCTGGTTTTATGGATCATGTTGATTTGTCCGCGCAGCGCTGGGAATACTTCGGCTGGTACATATTCATCTTTTTCCATTGGCTCGTATGGTTCTGGTATATACGGTTCTGGCGGATGGTCGTAGGACCTTGCCTTCTCCTCCATCATGTGGACTCTTGATATAGCTTCGGCTCTAAGATCATCACAGAACTGTCGAATCTCTAGGAAGTGTCGGCAGTTCCTCAGCAAATGACTGGACTTCTCCCGACCATCTTTTGGATCAAAGTAAGAGTGGAGGTAACATGGCGCCTCGAGTTGCTCTATAGCCGAAAGATACGGAGAACGGGTGCGGCCCCTGATTGTCGATGTGTCGTGGCATCCTTGCTCGAACTGTCGAGGGTGAACTGCTGTTCTGCCTTCCTCCTCACGGTGGGAGCTTCTTCGTCTCTTTCTTTGTCCAGCCGTGGTGTCGAGATTCCCTCGGTCGCTCTCTTGTATGCTTCTGGGCGAAATTTTTAGGGTTGTCGCTGAAGGGACACCCTCCGGAGGTACGGCCCTTGAGTCGGACGCACCGGCCCTAGGGAGGCGAAGGAAACCTCTGGAATCGATGACGAAGTGGACGCCACCGAAAACAGCCTCCGCGTCACGAGATGGTGCCATAGAGTTCGGGTGAAGTACTTCGCGGCGCGGCACGAACTCGAAGGACCCGCAGATCGGATCTCTTGACTCGGCGGCGTTGGTGATTCGAGTAAGAACGCCGCGAACGTGACTGAACCGCCGATGACTTGCCTTGTGCCGACAGGTTTCCCACAGACGGCGCCAATTGTCGAGGGTACTCCCCAATGCCCTCCGATAGGGGCTTAGGGTTGACGGAATCCTGCAAGCCGACACGAGACATCGGTTCACGGACAAGCGGGGAGAGCGATTTACCGGTTCGGGGCCCTCGATGAGGTAAAACCCTTACGCCTGTCTGTTCTTGATTATGATGATAATGGGTTACAATGGGGTGCCGAATAGTTCGGCTGAGATCTCGTCGAGATGGCTATTGCTAAGGTGACCTAGATCTAAGCTTTTGTTGGCTAAGATTGCTAAGATTGATCGTGTGTCTCGGCAGCCCCTCTCCTGGCCTTTATATAGGAGGCCAGGTCTCAAGAGGTCTCACCGAGTATGACTATGTTTACAGTAGATTTAGATCCAATCTTTCCTTGTTCGATCGCTTCCTTGTCTTGCCCGTCAAGGAACCTTCTGGTGCACCACCCTAGTGGCCCATCTTGTCTTCAGGTGTCTTCATGGGCCTCCAATTAGTCGGTACAGGATAGGATAATGTCGGTTACCCGAAGGGTTGTGCCCACGTCATCGGTGGCTGCGTTGTGCGGACAATGGAACTCCGCGCTTATGTGGTTTTTCGGCTTGGTTTATCTTATAAATAGGGCAATATGTGGGTTTCTTTAACCGTTGTCCCTTCTAAACTAGACCATTTTGTGCATAACACTCTTTCTATCTACTCAAGCTACTCGAGGGGCACATATCGACTACCTTAAACTCACGAAAAGAGAACTCTACATCATTTGACTTCAATAAAAATTTATAGAATGGACGTACTAGATGCGTTTTACCTCTAGATACATACATATATCTAGATAAAGTTGAGTCAATTAATTTGGATCAGACGAAAGTAGTTGTTTATAGAGAGAGATGAAGGTTATATTGAAATAATCCTGGATGGTCGGATGTTGATCCGATGGCTTAAAAAAAATCGTTATTTATCAGTCAGACATGTAATCCGACTTTGTTTCCGACTCTCCCCGTTTGAATCCCGTTTTGGCAACGCAGTGCCGGGGTCCTCATCAAAATCCAGACGGCGGCCGGCCTTTCTTCTTCCCGGCGATCCTCGGGCCTCGGGCTCCGCCGCGACCCCATCGGTAAGCGATCTTCTTCCCATCCTCTACATTATCCTCTCAGTTCCGTTCCAACTGCTGCGCCCCCGACTCGGTCGTCGTGAAACCCTACCTAGGCCACGGAAACGAGGGATTCGCCGGCTTCCGGTGGTCCATTCGGAGCCGCCTGGCCGTAGATGGGCGGCCTATTCGGTTGGGGTGGTTATGGGTTAATTCCTGGTCTAGCTTGGGGCTTGGCTGGTTAACTTGTCCGGGTTATTTTGTTCTGCGACAGATCTAATTTGGTGTACAATATTAATCGAGTTAGTTTGTATCTGTAATGAATGAATGTAGTGGAACCTCTGGTTTTAGATATAATTCGCTTCGATATGTGCTAAATTCTGTCAACCATTATCAAGAGGTGATTCCTCTAGGCTAGGTGATATATTGGTTGTTTGCAGTTGCGGGTTGATGATTATGTTGTGTACTTCAACAGGGATGCTCTACTACAGTCTACAGGTTCTTTTCATAAAAGAACCCTTTTGGAAGTGTTGCATTTTCTATACATGAAAAGCACTCAGATGGCTAATAAGTTCTCTTGAATTGCCGTGGTGTTGCTTGAGCTTCATACACCATCTTAGGTTTTATTACATTAGTTAGTCAGAAGAAAACAATTTCTGCTACAGTTTTTGAATTTATATGTGAGAAGGCTTGCCTGTTTGCGATTTGGTGTTGGATTTGCTTACTTTTAAGCAGTATTGTTTCTGATTCTCTGATACTGTCTTGCCTACAATTTCGTAGCTCTAGAAATCTGTATTTTGTGCCTATCATTGATAATGACATAGTACTATCTCGGAATTTCCTTATGTTTGTCAGAACTTCATTGTCTTTTCTCTATGAAATAACCTCATTGCATCATGAATTTCATGACTAAACAATATACTTTGATTTCCTTACAGGATACTGAAATTGGTTGGTAAGTTTATTCTTGTGAGCGAGCGAATCAAGATGTCTGGAAATGATTACAAGTCTCGACTTGCAGCTGAGCGAATGAAGGCACATGCCTTATTAGTTGCAAAGGGATTGAGCAGGATTCAAGCTGAACGCGCAGCCGCAGCTGCTGCCCGCAATGTCAATGCCTATGGGCAGAAGGAAGAGGGGCCAAGCCACTGGCAGGAGAGGAAGGAAGCCAAGAGACAGATGTATCTAGGGAGTACAGAGAAGCCTCCAATACTGGGTGTGAAACCAAAAGCTTCACCAACCTCTTCTGGTGGCGCATATTCCCAATGCCAGAAGTGTTTCCAGCTTCGGCATTGGACATACGAGTGCAAGAACGATCATACCTACATATCGCGGCCTTCAAGGACACAGCAGATTAAGAACCCCAAGTTGAAGAAGACAACCTTGTTAGATTCCTGTCAATTTGTGAATCCTGATCTTGAGAAGGAGAGGGAAGAGGAGAGGAGGCTGCTGAAAGAAAAGATCGAGAAGGGAAAGTCTGAAAGAAGGGAGGCAAAACGTAGGAGAAAACACCTTTCGCGGAGTGGTTCAGATCACAATAGCAGTGAGGCTTCGGTGTTCAACTCCGACACTGAATCATCAGCTACCAGTTCTGAATATTCTTCTGAAAGAGGCAGTTCAAGTTGCAGCTCCTCAGACTCGGAGGATAAGAAGCGGAGACATAAAAGGAAGCTGAAGAAGAGACGGCACAGAAGGAGCAGCACATCATCAGGGTCATCTGACTCTGAATCCACTTCAGATTCTGATTCTGATGACAAGGGCGGCCGGAGGAAGAGCAGAAGGCGAGGCAACAAGCACTGAGTCTGATGAACCAGGCACCACAGAAGGAAATGAGGAAGCCAAATATGCCATCTCATTTCATCGCACATTTGACATATTATTTCCCGGGAGTACTGTTGTTTCCCTGTATAGGGAGTGCTTGAAGCTCTAGATATTTCCTATTCGATGATCTCTATGAGAACATCGAATCATGTATCCATATTCATCTGTAAACTTCTACATTTAGTATATCTTCCTGAAAGCTTTATGTGATCGGCCTTGACTCATCATGTTGGGTATTCTTGTTATATCTTGGAGACCTGTATTCTTATTTTCTATGATAAATGACATCATTTGAGAGGTTATTTAATGGTAGCCTTGCATCTCCTGCAGGATGACAGATGATCGGTGTGACAGTTTGACTTGACAAGCTGCTGGATGCAATTGGCCAAGAAAAAGTTCAAATGATCCAGTTGTACCTGAGCTGTTTGGGACTACAATCTGCATTTGTATGTAAGCCTTCTCACCTGAAACACTGAAATGAACCACCTTAAAGTGTGGCTGCCCATCATGCAATAACATATTTGAAACACCAGATCAGAGCCTTCAATCCGAGGAAAAGTAGAGGACCCAAAACCTCAGTGATAGGTTTAATTGCAGCATTCAACATAATAAAAAGCTAACCGCAATCTGACGAGCTGCTTGCCCTGGAGCTGAATAGCTGCTCTTCCTTGCCATAAATCCATAATATACATCTCCATTGTTCTCAGCTGGTTAGTTACTGCTTCCTTTGAAATCCTCGACACCTGAGGAATTTTTGAGGTATCATATGTCTACCTCTTCAGTTCTCTCTTGTCGACAACGGCACGGCGTGATAATGGTTTCCTGCTCCCAGAGCACATGATCGGTGGACGGAAGACGGGATTGTTCCTGTATGCGGGCTCCCAGTCCCAGGCTACTTATTTAGATTGCCTTGTTCTCTTGTTGTTTACTGCTTCACGTTCCAGCTTCAGAGCCGGTCGTTTTACTTACCACCTCTGCTGCTGCTTTTGTACCTAGAGGAGGAATCTGTCAGCTCTGCTTGGATTTACCATTGGCTTCTGTCGTCTCCATGGCCCATGGGGCTGCATCGTGGTAGGTACGTACGTATCTATCTGGGCTCCCTACAATGCAATAATCTGTCTTGTACATCTAGACGGTAGACTAGAGTAGAGCTGTACTGTACGACTCAGGGCATATACATCTGAGCTCCCTGAAAATCTGAGTCATACATGCATGTAGACCACAGAGGACAACCAGTAGATATGCACATGGTGCAGACTTGCATATAAGATGTTGGAATTCAAGGGGGATATTTTCTTAAGAAGAAAATGAGGTTAATCAGTTGTTGCTGTTGCTGCAAGCAGCACATTGGATCCTTCTACTTAGGATTGCTGCTGGTAATTACCAGCTGATTAACTAAAGTGTGTGGCTGTACAGCATATATTGCTGCTCCTTTTCCCTATAAAGACAGCCACCATCCTTCTGTACCATGTCCAAGACAGACATTCTTTTGGTAGATAAGTTACAGTATGGAGTCTACAGGCTTTTAGAAATCTCCTCATCTTTGGAGGGTTTGGGGCAATGCATGCATGATTCTCCTTGATCCAAGCTGGACCCACAGGGTTCTGAAAGCTGGCAACTTCTAATGATTCCCCCATTAGCTTTTCTTACCTTTCCCCCTGCTCCTCTCACTACTACTGCTGACTGCTTTACCTGTGGAGATCTAAACCTTTGCATCAGAATCTAGTGAGACATATGTATGTGTCAAAGGAGCTTGCTAGGACAATCATTGCTCGAAACATTCCTCCATCACTTGGTTAATTCCCTGCATATGCACTTGCCTAGCCACTGGTCTGAGCCTAGTCTCTTTTGTGCTTCAGAGAAGCATCCCATGTTAGTGTTGCTGCTGCTCTTGCTGTATATTGGCATTGCCAGTATTGCCCTTTGGGTGCCACTTGCTTGCCTTTCCGACTCGTTAGAATTGTTTTGTACTGTGTTATTTCATTAATAGAACCAGTTGTTCATGCTTATGATAGAACTGTACATATAGCTCTTGAAGAAAGCTCGTTGTCTGTGTATATTGCGCACGCATGCAGACTAGGTTAGGATGATAGCCGAACTTCCTAAATGCCAAACAAATATAAGTAAACTACCAGGCCATGTTAAATTTGCATTGCACACACATGCAAGACCCTGATCTGGAAATGCGTGCTTCAAGGAGCTAGACAGAAACATTCACATCGCGAGGACCATGCGGTAGGCTGGCCGATCAGGCTGCTATTTCAGCTTGCAGTAAAGAAGTTGTATCCGTTTGGACCAGCTACTAAGCTAGACAGCAGCTGTGGCGCTGAATGTTGCGGCTTTTAATCCACCTAGCACTACTACTTCAGCAAGCAGGCAAGCCTGAGGCATCTCAGAGCAGTTCAGGGCTCATTATGTGATGGAACCACCACCGCGAATCATAGCAAGTGCAGCATCTCCATTTACTTCCATTTCCAGATATGCAACTCATGAACTCTGAACTTACACCGATAAAAGTGCTATGAAAATGCTCTTCTTTTCGACCTCAAAAAATTGGCTCAATGGGTATTGCCTGGTTTAAATGTCCCTACATGCTTCTTAAGAACATGGTCTTTTTGTGAATCATGGTCTTGCATCTATACATCACTAGCCATTTTGTATAAGCTGGAACATTCATGCACATTTTTTTGTCATGGTGCTCACAGTTTAATATGTAGATGCTCCTTTTCTTAAACCCTGAGTTCATTGAGTCCATGCATATATGTTTCTTTGACTGGTAGTGGTTGGTGCTCTCTTAAAGCTGATCTTGCATCTAGGAGCTATCTATGTGTTAGTACTTTTTTGAAACCCTGCTTGCGACTTTAACTACTATGTTTTGTTCCATAATTTTTGTCGTGATTGTAACCACGAACAAAAATTACGGAAGTCGGAAGGAGTACTGTTTACTGTAGAGATGGAAGCGAGTCAACATTAGGGTACCTCTACCCTCTTTATTGCAAAAAATGAACTAACTTTTGCAAAATGATGACAAAAGTTAGTCCATTTTTGTTAAGCTAAAGAAGGTAGAGGGTACCCTAATATTGACACACTTGCATATATAGTTTACTCTCATTTCCGGACAGGGTGTTTCTGCACCCGGGTGCATATGCACCCTTTATTTGAAATGCATTTTAAACATATTTAAAAATATTAAAAAATACAAAAAATGTCTCGTGTATATCTTGACATGTTACATGCTCACAAAGTTGTTTCAGCGAAAACCGACATGTTTTGTGTCTTTGTAAAAAAGACAATTTTTGGTGCTAAAATAATCCATTTGTCGAGACATTTTTTGTCTTTTTTACACAAGATATAAAAAAATTCGATTTTATGTGAAACTTTACGTGCGCACATAGAACATGCCCCTACATGCAATTTGTTTTTCTAAATTTTTAACTCTTTGAAATATGTTTTGTAAATACCGGGTGCATTTTGAGTTTCCACTCATTTCCAGGCTTTCCAGCTCTCTTTTTTACCAGCACACGGTGATTCCTCTAGGGTATAGAAGAAAGTTAGGATAGGTAGAGTAGCCAATGCAAGAAGAGCATGATTAGATTCGGCAAGAAGGGGTAGGAAATGGCTAGCAAACTCTATGCATGGGGCATGTGGCCGTAGGAACAGTAAAAAAACTTGTTTATTTCTATCCGTTGTACTGCAATGGATGGATGCATCCAGGCCAGACCGGCCAAACAGTAAATACACAGGCAGATGAGCAAACCTATGAAACTGTTGCCTTCTGCGGCCAGAGAAGAGAGGAGATGGAAGAGAAGGGAAGGAGAGGAGGAGGCGTTGGCGCATGTGACACCATGTGGGAGCAACAGGAGACCGAGCAGGCAGCGAGAGTCCTTGGCCATGCAGCTGTGCTGTGACCCTGGCTGAGATCGATATACTAGCGTACCACACTATGCATGATAGTGTGTGTGTTGTGTGTGTGTGTGGAGAGAGAGAGAGAGAGAGAGAGAGAGAGAGAGAGAGAGAGAGAGAGAGAGAGACACCCATATCATACTGGTCTGTGGTCTCTGTGTGTGGGTAGGGGAGAGGGGAAAGAGAGGATGATACACTGCACTGCACTGGACTGCAACACTCCCCACAGGCCACGCAGTGCTCCAGATTGGTAGCTACGATGCGCAAGCTCGAGTTTAAATGAGAGGAGAGAGATAGTAGAGATTGGAAGCTTCACGGATGCGAGCCCTGGCGTGCACTCACGTGTGCAGTGCACGAGCCTGGACACGCATGCTCTGCTCCCTTGCGTCCACGCCCATGACGCAGGGCCATCCGCAGCCGCAGGCAGATGATGGGCTTGATTGTTCCGGCCACCTCGCGCCGTGCAGGCAGTCGCCCCACCGGCTGCCTCTGCACCCTGCCTCTGCCTGCCTGCCCGCCTCAAAGCCGTAGGAAATGGCGGATGACGCTGCCGTGCAACAAAAGACTTGTGGCCATTGTCATCGATGCATGCTCCTTTTCTTGTCCACTAGAGAATGCGAGACTTAGCAAACTAGAAACCTTTCAGTTCTTGCTTTGATTATTTAGATCAAGACATTTATGTTTGTCTGTTTGCTTAGTTGTTTGTTTGAAAGATTACTGCAAACTACGTTTACTTAGGGGTCTCTTTGGTTTGAAGGTTTCCAAAATACATGAATAAGACAAGCATATGAATAGGATATCATGACACGTTGAATCCCATGGATATTGAAAAATACAAGAATGTGTGATATATGTTTGATTGTGTCCCAGGAGAAATGGAAGGAATTTTCCGATTTTGTGTTTGCCATAGTTATCAATCCGATCTAAGGGAAATTCTCCTTTGGAATTGCATACAAACTAGAAACCTTCAACTGCCTGCATGCCTGTCCGCGTCCTGCCCCCGTAGGAAATGCGAGATTTAGCCAACTAGAAGCCTTCGGTTCTTGTTTTGGTGCTTTAGATTAAGGAATTTATGTTTGCTTGTTTGTTTGAAAGATCAATGTGAACTAAGTTTACTAAGGGCCTCTTTGGTTCCAAGGTTTCCAAAACGCATGAATAAGAGAAGCGTATGAATAGGATATCATGACACGTTGAATCCCATGAAAACTGAAAACACAAGAATGTGATATATGTCGTTTGGCTGTGTCCAAGGAGAAATGGGAGGGTTTTTCTGAAGGGTTTTCCGATTTTGTGTGCGCGATAGTTGTCGATCCAATCTAAGGGAAATTTTCCTTCGAAATATATGTTGTTTGGATTTGCATAAAAACTTGATCATAGCGAGAAATTGCACATGTTCTAATTCTACAAACAAAACAAACTACATGGAAGAAAAATAATAATTCTCTAAAATGCCTATGAAACTCCTTTGAACCAAGAGGCCCTGAAGTTCTATATCATTTGGGGCGTTCTAGCCTCTAGGTTCTGGTTGGGTATGCACGTAAGCCGTTTTTCATATCCAGAAGCTATGTTTTTGCCTTCACATGTACACAAATCATTCATGCACAGCCTTAGCTTATCTAGGTAGAAAGAAACATCTAAATCTAGTGTTCAGAGGCACCACCCACCCATGGCAGAACATGACAGAGGAGAGTGATGTGTAGCATCCACATGTGTAAGACCTTGGGGAAAAGTTATATAGAGGAGTGGTGGTAAATTCACATCTTTACAGCCCTCCTTTATATGCATGCATGCACAGATCGATCGACTTTAATCAGTTTCCACCTTAATGCTCTGACCTCTGTCTGACCCCTCCTCCTCTCTTTCATCTTTCCTCTCTCTGGGAATGAAAAAGAAGGAAAATGTTCTCTGAAAAGCTTCCTTTGTCTATCAAACCTCCCCGTCTTTGGAGTGTCTTTTTCTCCTTTTCCATTTTCCTAGATAAAAGAGCTCTTGTGCATAGATGTTGTGAAAGAAGAATCTAAGCCTTTTGTACACAATGCAACCACGGCAAAAGATTTGATGATCTCTCCGTCCATGCATCTACCCAGTTAGCTCTAGTTCTAGAGTTTCATGCATTAGTGTAGTAGTGACTAGCTAGCAGTACACACCAAGGGACAAACATACAAACATCCCTAATAAGAAACCTGGAAAGATGTACTAGCTGTGGACCTATACATGCACGTCTGAGATCTGTGCATGTAGTATGTGCCAGTACTGTGCTGTACATAACCATTCAAGTCTAATCTATGTGTTCATTGAGCTAGCTGTAGGAAAGCATAAACATCTAGATCTCTCTTTAATCGAGTGCATCTAGTTGATTGTCTAATCCTCCACAAGGTTACTGCAGGTTTGTGAGTGGCAATCATGCTAAAGTCCAAGATGCAGCTGTTTTCTATGCAGCCTTGAGAGCTGGGACTGAGAAGGCAGGCATATACACGTCTCCGGCCGGCCTCTTTGATCACATGAGCTAGCTCTACACATAGCTTAGGCAAGACCAAACGGCTCATTACAAGGTGGTGCTACCATGCATCTTCGCTGAGTATTATATACGTCTTCATTATTCTAGTAGCATCATCTCTCAGTTCATTACACGAATACAGATGTGTTGTTTAACATGAAGACAAGAGTGTTGCAGCAAATCGCATGCACAGACTTTTATAATTAAGCACCATGCACAGTATCTTTTGCATGCAAGGCGCGATATGATAAACAACTGAATGGTTTCAGAGGAATCTTGAAACGACAGACATTTGTGGAGCACGATATTGTCTAGAAAACTGGTTTTTAACGGCACCTAGCATGTATGCATGGTGTCATCAGGATGATGATGAGATAATGTGGGCCTGATCTAGAGAAGAACATGACATTCTTTTCTTGTTTCACATCTCACTTGTCTCTACGTTGTACATATATATTTTATATGAAATTTGATGATCTTTCTCTCTCTCATCAGGTTTCTCCCTCTGCCCCTACTGATTATTTTATGTATGTTTTCCCAGTCAAAGATAGATCTAGACCTGGCCGCAAATGCAGTGGGCCACATGTGGGGATGGGGAAAGGTCATGTGATGTACTCATAAAATGTCTACTACAAACACATCATCAGAGCACAGCTTGTCATATATGGAACAGAATCTTCCATAATATTCAAACTCCATAGCCAATCTCAACATCACTGCAAACTATAAAGCAAATATATAGTTTTATCAGACAGGTATGCATGCTTTTGCCTCTAGGTCTAATCATCTCTCTGTATTCCCTTCACTCCTAGCTAGTCTTGTAACTTGCTTCTTGCTAGTTATATATGAGTTCTTTCCCTTCCTGTTAGATGTTGGCCTTTTCTTTCTTGGTACTTAAAGCTATAAGCTCCTATAGTGCTATATACATAGCTGTTGCACACACGTACTCATATGTAGCCACAGGCAGTACCAGTAGTGTACTGAATCAGGCTATATATATGTAGCTGCAACCTGTTTTGACACATATGTATATGTTGCTTGCAGCCGGTGGCATCTTGATGAGTACTTGCATGCCAAACAAAACCCTAAGCTAGCTACTAGCGGCGCTGCGTCTATCTATGAATCTGCTATACCACCGGCCTGCACGGCAGCCCTGGCCTGGATCTTGGGCAAGTTTGACTGAGCCGAACTGGTGCTTCATCGATTCACTGCTTTATTTTGCTTGGAACTGTGGAGAAAGGGATTGTACCATGGATAGAAGTGAGGAGCATGCACAAATCCAGCTAACCCCTGCATGCAGAGTGATCTGATCTCACAAGGCCTTTGAACTTTGGGGTTTTACTCACTGGTCA